>OX421968.1:8194591-9407091 GCA_949128115.1 Anaspis maculata
GTCCGCGAAATAAAGGACTCTGCTTGATCTTCATGGAGAAAAGGTCCCCCCGATTGATTTGCTTTAAATTTTAGTTACATCTCTCGTGCACCTAATCAAAAAATATCATTGCGCCAACTCTCAGAGACCACACGGTTCACCCTCCGGCCTCCATTGAAACCTTGAAATGGATTTCTGTAATAACATGCATCGAACAGATTGGAAATATGTCATCCCCGCTACTTCTACCACCCTCCTTTGAAGTTTTTGAAAAATGAAGAAATATTCATCTTTGAATACTAATTATTAAACGAACCTATTAATTTGACTTACTTTTTGATATATTTTTATATTATTCTCAGGGTCAAAGTATTTCTCATCAAGTTACTCGAAAAACTTCTATCCCCAAAATCTTGCATTAACCCTACATTAAAAATTGTAGTTCCGTTAGTACTTTGGCTCTTGAACTGGAGGGTGGAAAACTCTTCTTTCATTCATAATTATTCACAATTTCCTCTACAGGAACATATTTTGGAAAAAATTTCAACAATAACCTCATTCAAGTGGTTTACCCCTACCCCTAAGGGAATGACTTTCCATAATTTTTTTTTCTTGGAAAACTCAAAATTTGTAGATGTTGATCCCTATTACTTGTAGCTTTCCAACGAGCCTGCTCCGAAAGCCAAAATTTCGAAAGTAATCGCTTGGTGTGCTTCTCAAACTATGACTGTCAGAAAAACGTGTTATTTGGCCAATAGATAGATAGATAGATAGATAGATAGATTTATTCTCACTACAATAAACATTGTAGGGAACGTCGGCAAAGCTTGAGGGGCCTAATGGGTATGTACAATATAAATTTATATATAAAATCCATATAACACACCACAACAATATGTACAACAAACAATACACAATATTGCGGGCCACCATACGGCCAGTTTTCCACCTCCTGATAAAGTCTCGGATAGACTATTTGATTTGACCGACAACTTTGCGCTCTACATTCTTTGCAGCGTTCATTTGCCAAATAATCCGTTCAGAACTTCATTACAAGATGAAAATACCGGCTCTTGAAGGAATTTTTCGCGAAGTTCCAGGTGAAAAAAACATGGAACAACCTGTGTATACGTAAATAATTTATTTGGTTGATATTTTTTAATCGTATTCACAAAGGGTTTTTCAGTCTGAATTATTTATTTAATCCATCGCTGTTTCAGAGAAAAGTACCGCACACCGGTTTATGGCGTGCCATTTCGGCACTCCTTCGTCAAATCATGCTTATACAGGGTGTTCTAGGGATGATAGCAAAAAATTTAACTGTGGGTAGATCCCGTCAAAATATGACGAAAACCTATATACCATTTTGCAAAGTTCGGCCTAATGACGAAGGTACAGCCCTCCAAAGTTCACTTTTTTCGGATTTCAAAAATTTGTAACTCAGGAACGTTTCGACAAATTCAGCTTCAATTCAACAAAAGCTGGTTTGTCATAATTATCCATCAACCTGCCAAATTTGGAAAGAATCCAACTAGTGGTGTAGGAGTTATGAGGGTCAATAATTTAGAAGCATCCGAAGAAAAGTTGACTTGAGGTGACCTCTCATAACTTCTACGCCACTGATTGGATTCTTTCCAAATTTGGCAGGTTGATAGATAATTATGACAAATTAGCTTATGCCAAATCAAAGTTAAATTTGTCGAGACGTTCTTGAGTTACAAATTTTTGAAATCCGAAAAAAGTGAACTTTGGAGGGCTGTATCTTCGTCATTAGGCCGAAGTTTGCAAAATTGTATATAGGTTTTCGGCATGTTTTGACAAGATCTATCCACAGTTGAATTTTTTGCTATCATCCCTGAAGAAACACCTGTATACCGGGTGATCATTTGAAAACTATCCACCTGCAATATCCCCCGATTCCTAGTGAAAATGTCTTTGAGCAAAAACAGGTCGATTTTTATATCAAGGGGGACATCTAAAACATACATTGAAGAATTTCTAGCTTGAGACCCCTCGCCCCCACTCACTCCAACTTTGAAATTTCAAATGACACCACCTACCTTGCGATACATCAAACCAAAGAAAACTAAATTTTTTTTCTGAAAAAAATATTTCAAAAATTTTTAACCCCACCCCCCGTTCTCTCTAAAATTCTCTGAGTGTCCAATTTAATATTCTTGACCTCCATTTCTCTTCAATAGAGTCAAGATCATTCTGCAGAGCATCGAAAGAGAAAATTTTCTACAAAAACAGTGCCACCCAAATTCACCCCTTCGCTCCCCCCACCTCACCTTAAGAATCTAAAATGTCAATACCCACTTTGTAATACATCAAACTGAACGAAATTGGATTCACTTCCTGAAAACATTTTTTTACAATTTTTAAAGTCCCCCATTTCCCCCCCAAAGTACTCCAAATGACTGATTTATTGGGGGAGGGGTTGAAAATTCCGAAATATCCTTTTTAGAAAGAGAATTTGATTCCCTTCAATTTGATATATCACAAAGTAGGTGGTGTTTTGTTAAATTTTGGAGATGAGGTGGGGGAGAGCAGAGGGGTGAATTTGGGTAGCACTTTTTCCACCAAAAATCTTGCCCTTCGATGCTCTCAAGGATGACGCCGACTAAATTGAAAAAAAATGGAGGGGTCCAGAATATAAAATGGGACAGTCAGAGAATTTTTAGGGAAAGGGGGGTGAGGTTAAAAATTTTGAAAATATTTTTTCCAGAAAGAAAATTCAATTCTCTTGAATTTAATGTATCGCAAAGTAGGTAATGTCATTTGAAATTTCAAAGTTGTGGTGAGTGGGGGCGAGGGGGCACGCCTAGCCTGAAACGAGTTCAACCCAAAAGTACGTGCACCTCCTAGATTACTGTATTTATTCACCCTACACTATCTTAGGATTATTTCAACACAAAAATGAAAAAAATCGGTTGAGCCGTTTTTCAATAATTATTGTTTTTATCATTTTTTGACAAAATGGCCTAGATGTTAGTTGCTAAAAAAATGTTTGCACTTGAAAATCTTATGATGCCAAGACGCCACTCAACAGATGTGTTGATTGAACCATTCTGATTCGATTCAGACTAGTCATTAGTTCTAAACAGTCCCGTGGTATATACAGGGTGGAGAAAAAAGTCGAAAACTATCATTTTATGAACAAAATAAGTGAAGTCTTGTAAATCGCCTCAACTTATCTACATTTATGCTTGAATGGAGTTGGATTGGTGAAATAAGATGTTGCCGAATCAATTCTAGCTGTCTTATTCCCAAAGAAAAATTAAACTTTCAAATCTATTTCTAGAGCTATAGGTAGTAAGTACCTACTCTTTGTTATATGTTTGCTTCTTAGTGCGCATAATCATAATTCGTGTTATTTGTATTTATCATCTCGTAATATATTTTATGACCAGTGACTATCTCCTAGGCTTGTAATATGATCTCAATGGGAAATGAAGATTCCTCATATATTTACTATGAATTGGAGGTGTTTTTGTTTTGAAAATTCTAATTTCGAAAAAATGTTCTTGAATTTAGAAAATATTTTTATGATCAACCATATACTTCCCTGTAGCTTTCAAAAACAACCTGATTGATAAATTTCTGTCATGGAATAAGCCCACTGGAATAATTGATCCGCGTTATTTCACCAATCCAACTCCATTTTGAAACTGGTCTGTCTTTCTTGGTTTCACACATTTTTAGGGCTCATGATGGGTACATTTGGATTTTATTTCACCACAGCACTAGACATATTCTAAGGAACAAACCTGTTCAAGCATGACTCATCTTATTTCATTTTCCAAGCTGTTTATTATAGAAATGGCAAGATCCACCACAATGTCTTGGAGAGTCACGGATTGAAAAAAATAGTTACCTATTTCATTGTATAAAAACTTCAGATTTTTTCGATATTCCAGAAACGGGTAAACACATTCAAGAACCGTTTGTTGGGACTTTTTAAGGATGAATGTAGATAATTTGTGGCGATTTCCAATCTTTCACTTCATAAAATAATAATGGAATAATAATTTTTGACTTCTTTCTTTTTTCACCCTGTATACACCCCCGGTATGGTTGGCACCAATGCTACTAGTCTGAATCGAAAGAAAATGACTCAACTGACACCTCTGTTGAGTGGCATCTTGGCATCATAAAATTTAAAGTGCAAACATTTTTTCAGCAACTAGCATCTAGGCCATTGTGTCAAAAAATGATATTATTGAAAAACGGCTCTACCGATTTTTTTCATTTTTGTGTTGAAATAATCCCAAGATAGCGTAGAATAAGAAAATACAAAAATCTAGGAGGTGCACGTACTTTTGGGTTGAACTCATTTCAGGCTAGGCGTGGGGGGTGAATATAGGAATTTGCCAATGTATTTTTTAGATGTCCCCCTCGATATAAAAATCGACCTGTTCTTGCTCGAGAAAATATTCACTAGGAATCGGGAGTTATTGCAGGTGGATAGTTTTTAAATGATCACCCGGTATATATTGCGGTCTATTATAACGTTTAATATCAATTCTTCGGAATAATTATCATACACTTTTTGACACAATTAAAACTTGTTATTATATTCGAAGCTCTTATTATGCCATCATTCAAATGTAAAATGATCATCTGAGTATTAATTGCATCTTTGAAAATTGTAAAGGATTTTCGTGTGCGATTATTCACAAAGAGGGTGACATGGTCAAATTTGAATTGTTGAGGATTTTATCAATATAGAAAAATTTTGACATTGCTCAATGTGACTCATGATAGATGAGTTGAATACTAAATTTGAAAATTTCATCATATAAGGTTTCTGAGATGTTGAGATTCCACTTTTGAGGACTGGTATTTCGGTGATGGTAAAAGTTAAATTGGGCTTTGAGGAAATTAATGTCAATACTGTCATCATTTTGACCAAGAATCTTTTGGTTTCCATTTGGCACAATGCCCTTGAATTCCCTGATACATCTTGTATATGTGTGACTGCTTGCTTACATACTTACATACATCATTTGTTTTTTTGCCAAAGCGGACATAGTTTTCAAACTTGGAGCAATTTTTTATCGCTGTTTTTATTGTAATTAGCAGACGTTGTCGTGTCAATATCCGACTTGAAAACCGGTGGTTCGATTTTTTTTGCACCAAAATAAACAGAAGTGGAAGGCTCTCAAAATGATGTAAATGTTGCTCGATCCCTATTTTCATTAAAAAATTTTAAAAGGGTGGCCACCCTGCTATAGGGGGTCTTGAAAACGGGTGGTTCGTTTTTCTTTTTCTTTTTAGCGCACTTTCCCAAAAAAATGGGAAAAAGGCGCTTTTAGCTTCACTTTGTTCGTCCGTCCGTACCCGGGATAACTCCTCAGGGAAGGAAGATATCGATGTTTCGTAAACGCTGATCAATAGTACATATGTCCAGGATGTCAAGTTGACTTTTGGTTTTTTGTTATTCTGCCGCCATCTTTGATCCGCCATTTTGAATTTTGTTGAAAGTGATCCGATTGAGATGAAATTTGCAGGCAATGTTAACCACATCAAGATCTATCCAATTCTTGACAATTGATGCCCCGCCGCCATCTTGTATTCTCACTATTAAACATATTTCGAAGTGATAGAACTAGGAGAATTATGCCTCAATGAAAAGAGATATCAATGTGGCGCAAACGCCAATCGAATGCGTACGTGATCATCATATAAAGTTGACCAATAATTTTTGTCACTTGGCCGCCATCTTTGATCCGCCATATTGAATTTCTCTGTAAGTGGTCCTATTTGAGTAAAATTTGCAGGCGATGTGAACTTCATTAGGATACATCCAATTTTTGACTATTGATGCCCGGCCGCCATCTTGTATTCTCACTATTGAACATGTTTCAAAGTGATAGAATTGGGAGAATTATGTCCCAACGAAAAGAGATATCGATGCGGTGCAAACGCCAAACGAATGCGTACGTGACCACCATATAAAGTTGACCAATGGTTTTTGTCACTTGGCCGCCATCTTTGATCCGCCATTTTGAATTTCTCCGAAAGTGATCCGATTTGAGTAAGCTTTGCAGGCGATGTGAACTCCATTAAGATACATCCAATTTTTGACAATTGATGCTCCGCCGCCATCTTGTATTCTCCATATTAAACATGTTTCAAAATGATAGAACTGGGAGAATTATGCCTCAACGAAAAGAGATATTGATGTGGTGCGAATGACAATCAAATGCGTACGTGTCCACCACATAAATTTGACCAATAATTTTTGACACTTGGCCGCCATCTTTGGTCCGCCATTTTGAATGTCTCTGAAAGTGGTCCGATTTGAGTGAAATTCACAAGCGATGTGAACTCCATCAAAATACATCTGATTTTGGAAAAAATGATGCTCTGCCGCCATATTGAAATTTCTTATCACTTAACGATATAATGGAGCTGGGGACTTACTTTTGTTTGGAATGATCATTCTTATTCTCCAGCCAAATTCCAACATTCTGCCACCAACTTGGCGGCCATATTGAAATCTCTTATTAGTGGAACGATTTTCATGAAACTTGGAACTTATCCTTGTCTATAGTACCATCATTTTCATTAATAAGTCAAATTTCAGGATTTTGACTCTATTTTGGCCGCCATATTGAAATTTCTGCCCAAATAACGGTAGAACCCTAATTAACATCTTGCGTTCACTAACTCTTTAAAAAGAAAGTGCGCTACTGAGCCTCATGCCCATGAGGCATATTCGCTTGTTTAATTTTGGGCTCAGGGGCGCATCAACTATCTCATTAGCGCCCTTTTTTTCGGTGACTTCCTCCGTTTCACCCTTTGCTTTGGCGTGACCGATCACGCCACGTATAGAACGGTAAGACATGCAAAATATTTTTCATTTCTTAAGAGTCTGATGCGAATAAAAAAGTTGTTGACTGGAATCGATTTCATTTAATTTTTTTTGTCAAGTTGAAACTCTTCAATAAAGAAAATGTACGGGCATTGCTATCAAATTTTGAAAATTTCCAAAAAAATTCGAAAATTTCTGATTTTGATTTTTGAAAATTCAAAAACCAGATAGTATGTGCAATGCATCTTTCTTCAAGGAAGTCGCATGCCAAATTTGAACTTTTTATTTAAAAATCAAAAGGTACCAAGAATGATTTCTCATAGACATGAAAAAGTGAATTAGTAGAAACAATTTTTGGTACCTTTTTTTAAAAATGAAAAGTTCAAACTTGGCATGCGACTTCCTTGAAGAAATATGCATTGTCGATGCTATCTGGTTTTTAAATCTTCAAAAATCAAAATCAAAAATTTTCAAAGTTTTTTGGAAATTTTCAAAATTTGATAGCAGTGCCCGTACATTTTCTTTTTGGAAGAGTTTCTACTTGACGAAAAAAATAAAATTAAACCGATTTCCGTCAACAACTTTTTTAGTCGTATCAGAAACCCCTTAATAACAGCTCCTGACCAAGGGCGGCAAAATAATATGGTTTCCTTCCAGCGCCTGTATTTTGTATGTTTTGGGACGCGTCCTGGCGTTGTCGAAAGAGTTATTGTCAAAAACTAACGCCTTTGCCATCAAGTTTTGTGGAGTCAATGCAAACAATTCATTGCTGGAAATCGCTGTAAGCAACATCTAAAATATCCAATTAGAAAATATGTGAGTCTTCCATTTTTTTCGGTTTTTCAATGCAGAATATGAAACCATTTTGATTTCCAATTCAAAAATAAACCCGCTCTTCGAGTTCAAGAAGTCGAAAATAGTTGTAAAACATACCCCACATCCACATGCGTACATTTTACAAAAATTTTGCTCACGTCAAACATCGTCGCCATCTTTTTTTTCTGATTGAGAAATGCTGCGCGTCGTTAGTGAAAATCAATCATCTGGTGTAAGGAGTTATCACGCCAAAGAGGATGCCGTCCAATTCATTTGTGGAATTTGCCATTTTATGGTGCGTACGGCACCAAACTAGGTATGATGACGGAAGTGTCATTATTGAAAAATTCGCTTTCGAATTCTTTGGATTTGCTTAGTATTGAAAAAATGTTGGGCTTACTTCAACGCTGTTCTATCAACCAGGGAATATTCGGCAGTGTGTGCGCGTTTCCACTCAAATATAAGCCCAAGTCCGAGATAACACTTTATTCCGTGGGGTAGCATCTTTTACTCGAATTTAAATTTTTAATTTTCAGCCCTAAGAATAATAAAATAAAATAACATCAGGTTGGATAAGTACTCGTGCACCTAAGTAGTCGTGTAGGTCTACTTACCTATAGGTACACCCATTTGCATTTCTTCCGTATATTCCGCCCGTTCTGTTTAATTTCTTATTGTATTTATTAAGGTGTTTTGTTCTAAGAAAGTAATTTCAATTCGCAATTCTTCTCTCTAAGAGAGATTCAGGTGTTATTTTTGGTTACGTTGATAGTTTACAATTTACCCACGTTCTTTCGCTCCTACCCCCTAGTTAATTATGTGGATTCCTTCATTCCACCACCTTCTGACATGCAATATCAGGCAGGTTTTCCCTTGGCCCATGCAAATCTATAAATTGCTCTTTGCCTTTGAGCCGCTTCCATATAACCTTTAAGTTATTTCAAAGCTTATAATATTAATTATAACATTATGTTGGAAAAACTGAAAGACCAGGACCGAGTCAATTCATTAATAACTTAATTCCAAATTAAAATTATACAATCAAGCCACAGCCATCCCCAAAAATCCAATTAATTAATTAAACGCGCTTTCAGCGGACGGGACAGATTCCGAATTAGGAGAAGAAAATACTGCTTCTCAGTGGCATAAACTCCCCTCGCTCCCCCCTTGTCCCTTCTCTCAGTTTTTCCGCACTCATCTGAAAGATGCCTTCAAATAAGAAGCAGCGCGCGCGCGACCATGTGTTTCAAAGAAAGATAGATTGAAACATTCATGAAACATGGTTTCGCACTTTTTCATACATAAAACTTTTATTTCTTAATGTGATTATTTTTTCCGCGGTGAAATTTCGGCTTTTCCACGAAGACATCCGCAATTATGATTAAGAGCATAAAACCGCGCACAGCAACACAACTAGCATGAAGAAAAACGTCAATTTTTCTTGAGCTTTTGGCATTGAGCAGCGCGTCCGAAGGTCTCCCATCAAGTTACCACCCATCAGTCTCATCAGCAGCCTCAATACACCTACCTCATCCTAGGCAGCAGACACCTCTATGATTATATGCTCACAAAAAAAGTTTGCGTGCAGAATTTTTCTAATCGATTCACCGGAATTTCAAACGCATTATTTCACTTCCTGCGCTTTTATTTTGCAGTGTTCTACAGGTAGCTAATTTCCGATTTTAGCTCCAATTGTCACTATAGCACTTACGTAGGTTATAAAAAATTAGTCAATATTGCGGCATATTCGGGATATTATTCATCCTTAGTACCTATGTTATTATACCTGCGATTAATCAATAGATCATCAACTTTTCTCCGGAATAGGAATTAATCGCAGTTCCGCAAATACCTACTCACGCCTTGTTCATTACTGGATCTTCCGCCATGAAGTATAACAGAATGGGATTAAAACAAAATCAAATACGTTTTTAATTAGAATTTAGTGCGGCCAACATTTGGGGAACCAAGACGACAGATTTAGGCGTCCCCAGGGCGGCATTTGTAGTTGCGCACAGTTCTTGATCGTAATTAGTTTTATTAAAGCAATTACATATGGTAGCTTCTCGAAACATTGATTTGCAGTCGTCAAGTTATATTGAACTTTTTTTTGTGCCTTTCAGGTGCAGTCTTCGTTCGGATTGCCAGGATGCAGCCAAGGACCCACTTTATTGGATCAGTTACAAGAGCGGACGCTGTACCACAATCACTTCAGTCATTCCAAATCAGCTTCAAAGGACCACTGCCAGGACGGTATGTGATTATCCGCTTGTGTGTATATGCGTTCCAAATTTGCATTGTAATTGAATTTTTCCAGCTGGACCTGATCATTGACAATCTGCCAAGTCTAACAGGTCACTTCTTATGTGCTTTCACTGTTCTTGATAAACCATTAATAACAAACGCCACGAGAAAAGGCTCCGGAGTTAATTGCACTACACCAAGAACAGATTTATTGCCCTCCATCCCTCCTGGTCAACGTACGTGTTGTAGTTTTTCTTCCCCCCATTAATGGACTAATAAAATATAAATTTTGCAGACCACTTTACTGCCAAATTATCTGTGAGGATGACGTCCGGGCCGGACTTTGTGGCGACCAACTTCACGTTCTTCGATTGCAACACGTACAGCTCTTGTACGCAGTGCGTGTCCTCTTCGTTTCCGTGCGATTGGTGCGTGGATGGACACAGGTGCACACACGACACTGCCGAAAATTGCAGGAACGACATCCTCGTGACCGGAGTTAGCGTAAGCTGCTTGTTCTTATTTGGCCAATAATTGGTCCTCTAATTCGTGCGGTGTGGTTTGCTTTACAGAGAGCCGGACCCAGTTATCGATCAGGACCTGCATTTTGTCCAACTATCAATGCGACTGTAGGAAACTCGCCCGAAATATTGGTCGCATCGGGCATTAAAAAGGCCATCAAAGTAAAAGTGCACATTATAGGACAATTCATAGTGCAGACGCGTTTTGTGTGTCAATTCAACATCGAGGGGAGGGTCACGAGTGTCAATGCACAACTCTTGGGCGACACGATCTACTGCGATCCCATGGAATTTTCCTACACATCGAGGGCCCCTAATATTACGGCCACTTTTGCCGTTATTTGGGGCGGTTCGAAGCCTCTCGACAATCCAGATAACATCCACAGTAAGTATAAATAACATACGCATACTAGTCAGTAGTACAAGAATCACATTTCAATATGTGCAACCATCAACATTGAAATTACATCTGGTATGAGCTCTCGCAAATTTAACAAAAATTCCTTTTTCCCTGCCGTACGTTCTGGCATTCCAATTTTAAGGTTGATGGAGTAGGAACGGTGGTGCTCTCGTATCTGGTGTTATTTAACTGGATCATATTTCCTTGTGTGTTGTGTGCGTATATTGAGTTTTGAACGCGAGGAGAGAAGTTTGATTGTCACCTACATAATACCAATTTTTGCAGTTGTGATATATCGTTGTCGTGATATGGCTGACAACTGTGGAATGTGTTTGGCGCTGGCTAAAAAATACGATTGCGGCTGGTGTCAGAGCTCGGACCGTTGCGAAGTGAAGGACCAGTGCGAACGGGGCTCGGCCGTTTGGTTGAACAGAAGTCAGACATGTCCGAATCCCGAAGTGACATCTTTCAGACCGGAACTGGGACCTTGGGAGGGTGGGACCAACATCACAATACAAGGAATTAATTTAGGCAAAACATTCCAAGATATCTATACTGGCGTAAGCATTGCCGGTATCAACTGCCAACCGTACGAACACCTCTACATCAAAACCAAGCAAATCGTTTGCAAGGTAAGACACGGATTCTTTTTTCCCCCACATATTAGAAAGAAAAAAAATTGTAATTATTGTCGTGCAGGTCGATGGACCAGGGATTAACGAAGCTCGACATGGTCCAGTCGTTGTGCGAGTTGAAGACTATCGAGGCGAGTCAAAGACACACTTCAACTTCGTCGATCCCCAAATCACTGGTATATCACCAAAACATGGACCAAAATCGGGGGGGACGATGTTGCAAATCACCGGAAACTACATGAACGCAGGGAGCAACATTTTAGCTTTCATCGGAGACCTGCCCTGTCGAATTCTTTCGTAAGTATAGTCCTAACCTGTGTGCTGTCTGTCGCTTCCTGCATTTTTAAATTATGACAAATCCCACGCTATTATAAAGTGATAATTAGTCGATAGCATGAAGCGGTGTGAAACGTTAATTTGTACTCGAGATGTCAAAAGAAGTGGACGGCTTGACGCTGATGAATAGTTGGAACTTGCAAATTACTTTACTGAAATGAAAAACCAGTTGAATTTACAATCGATAGCTGCAGTTCTCGCTCGATTCCGTAAAATAACCATTGTGCCGTGAAGGCGAAAAAGTAATTAGTTAATTTGCTCATAAAATTCAAGTCGCCAAATTCAACACAGTAAAACACGCATTAATGTTTTATGGAACCTAATCACAGAATGGTCCCTACTTAGTGCTACTTGTAGAGAAGGAACTGGCATGACCGACGACTGATTTGTCGTTGACAGCTCGGTTTATTAATTCAGTGATTATTTATTTGAGAAAAGAAATTGAAACGCAAAATATGTAATGTGCTGTGGTGGCTTTATTTTCGCAGAACGGACCAAAATCAAGCTTTATGTATTACGAGCACTTCCGATCGAACGGAGGCGAAAAAGTTGCGGATGCGATTCGACAAGGGTGACCGCTACTTCGAAAAGGAGCTCTTTGAGTACGTGGAGGACCCCGTGATCGAATCTGCCGAGTCCGGAGTTGCTAGTCAAATCAAAGTTCCTAAAGGTATCCCGGCCGGGGGTATCCGCATATCTGTAACTGGCCGCAATCTCGCTTACATTCAGAAACCTCAGATGTACGTTTACTACGAGCAGAAGATGTTTATAAGCGTAAGTTTTGTTTTCCTGATCGTCGCTCGAGATTTTGTCGTCCTCAACCTACTTGATGTTGTTTTTTTTTTTGTTGTTGTTGTTGTTGTTGTTGTAGGAATGCACCGTGTTGAGCAACACGAGCATGAAATGCAGCAGTCCTGTGATAGAAGCCGACGAAACCAAGTTGGATGCCGATAAGCCGTTGAAGTTGGAGTATGGATTTAGGATGGACAACGTTTCTGGTGTTCAAAACTTGACGCTGAACAAAGAATTTACACCGTTCTTGCTGTATCCGAATCCCATATTTGTGCCGTTCGATAAGGAAGTAAAGTATTACAAATCGGAATATCTCAACATCAACGGACAAAATATCGATAGAGCGTGTCAGGAATCAGATGTCGAAGTAAGGATCGGGAATAGCTTTTGCAACGTGACGTCGCTGTCCCGACAGCAGTTGACGTGTCGGCCTCCCGAAACGCAACCTCCGGCTTTGGACAAGGAAGGCCAACCTAATGGAGAAGCGCTTCCGGAAGTGGTGGTCATAGTCGGAGGTTCGTTGCGTTTCAACATCGGCCACTTGTCATACTCGCCCGCCCAGGGACTCAACGGTGCTATATCGAAGCCCACGATGATAGCCGCCATAGCAATTGTCGTCATAATCGTTATTATTTTCATTTGCTTCCTGATCGCTTACAGGAGAAAGAGCACAGAGAGCAACCGCGTTCTCAAAAATATGCAAGAACAAATGGACATTCTTGAGTTGCGCGTAGCAGCCGAATGTAAAGAAGCCTTTGCGGAGCTTCAAACTGAAATGACTGATCTCACTGGCGACCTGACCCTGGGGGGCATTCCGTTTTTGGATTACAGAACGTACGCCATGAAGATTCTGTTCCCGAATGTGGACGACCACGCCGTGCTGCAGTGGGAACGTCCCGAACTTCTCAGGAAAGAAAAAGGCTTGCGCCACTTTGGCCAGCTGATCATGAATAAAACATTCCTTTTGCTTTTCATTCGCACTTTGGAAAGCAACCGCTATTTTTCCATGCGCGACAAAGTAAACGTCGCCTCACTCATAATGGTGACGCTTCAAAGTAAAATGGAGTACTGCACCGACATCCTGAAGACGCTTCTCGCAGAACTGATCGAGAAATGCATGGAGGGCAAGAGCCATCCGAAGCTGCTCCTGCGGCGAACCGAAAGCGTCGCCGAAAAAATGCTCAGTGCATGGTTCACATTCCTTTTGTATAAGTTTTTGCGCGAATGTGCCGGAGAACCGCTCTTTATGCTTTTTAGAGCAGTCAAGCAGCAAGTGGACAAGGGGCCAGTGGACGCCATCACATCAGAAGCCCGATATTCACTTAGCGAAGAGAAATTAATAAGACAATCAATAGATTTTAAGCCTATGGTAATTTGTTTGTTTCTAGTATGTAATAGAAATCTGATTGGTAATTTATTTAATTTTTATTGCAGACCGTTTATGTTTCTATATCTCAACAAACTATTTTTGTTGGTGGTCTTGACCACAATACAGACAACGTCCCTGTTAAAGTTTTGGACTGTGATACAATAAGCCAAGTGAAGGAAAAGGCGTTGGATACAATTTATAGAGCAACACCATATTCTCAAAGGCCTCGAAAAGACGATTTAGATTTAGGTATGTTTATCTACATAGGTATACCTATCTGTGTGGCTGGATTGATAACCATAAACAAAGCACTTGATTAACGTGTTTATTTTATTTCTTTAGAATGGCGTACTGGTACTTCTGGTAGGCTGATTTTGTACGACGAAGATACTACGAATAAGATAGAAAGTGATTGGAAGAGGAGAAATACCTTGAACCATTATAGGGTTCCAGATGGTGGTTTTCTCAATTTAGTTTCTAAACAAAGTTCCATTTATAATTTAAGCATTTTCTCTGAGAAAAATGAGAAATCTCACAAGTACGAAACGCTGAACTTGAGCAAGTTCAGCTCGTCGAGTCCGCCGCTGAGTCGCGCCACCAGCCCGCTGAATCACGACCAAGATCAGGGCCTGAAGACGTGGCATTTAGTCAAGCACCACGACAACGACAACCAAAAAGAGGGAGAAAGGGGCAACAAGATGGTGTCGGAAATTTACTTGACGCGGCTTCTCGCCACCAAGGGCACTCTGCAGAAGTTCGTCGACGATCTGTTCGAGACGATTTTCAGCACGGCCCATCGCGGATCCGCGCTGCCCCTCGCCATAAAGTACATGTTCGATTTCTTGGATGACCAAGCGATCCAGCACGGCATCTCGGATCCGGAGGTCGTGCACACGTGGAAAAGTAACTCGCTGCCGCTCAGATTCTGGGTGAACATCATCAAAAATCCGAATTTCGTTTTCGACATCCACAAATCGAACATCGTCGATTCGTGCTTATCTGTAGTTGCTCAAACATTCATGGATTCATGTTCAACGTCAGACCATAGGTTAGGTACGTATTTGCCGAATGCTCAAATCCCACAGCACCACAGGAGTTGCATCGAATACGACGTTTCTGTTTTGCAGGTAAAGACTCGCCAAGTTCCAAGCTTTTATATGCAAAAGACATTCCATCGTACAAAGAATGGGTGGAAAGATACTACTCTGATATTAAGATCATGCCTGCCATTTCTGATCAGGACATGAACGCCATGCTGGCAGAGGAGTCGAGGGTAAGAACGGTAGAGAAGTTGACAAAACAATTCATTAATTATTATCAATATTCTTTTTTTTTAGCTCCACACTACAGAGTTCAATACAAATTGCGCGCTGCACGAGCTTTATACATATGCAATGAAATACAACGAACAACTGACTGTTACCCTGGAGGAAGACGAATTTTCACAGAAACAGCGGTTAGCATACAAATTAGAGCAAGTGCATAATATAATGGCGGAACAGGGGCAACCGTGATACTGGCCTGACCTGATGCGTCCCTCCGCGCCTCCCATTTCTCCTGTGGTTCCCCTGCAGCCATCAGCACCTCAGGAATTGGCCTGCTGATAGAACATTGCACGCCACTATATACATATCCATCGGACTATCTTTGTGTGTTGTTGGATTGCTGTATCAATACAGATAAATAGTCGTTCAGTGTCGGGGTCGGTGCGCACTCAGTGACTTCAAGTGCCTCTGGTAGGATTGAGTGATGTACTGTCTCCATAAATAAGTGTATATTTTTATGATAATAACATTATTCTGTTTATGCTTTGCTGTGCTGAAATTCAGCCTTAGTCCATATAATATCGATATTTGCGTAAATATCAAGTCTAATGCTTTTTTTTTGATAACTGTATAATGAATGTACCTTATTATTATCTTTGTACAGTTTAATATTTTTATATTTAGTTGAATGCAATCAAGATGATTGTCTTCCGCATTGAAGGAAGCAGCAGGGTGTAGTGTTTATTTGCGACCTTTCAATCATCGATGTCTCAACCTATACATACTGTGCACGGGTTGTGTCAGTGTGATTTGTGTACGTGTAATAAGGCTGTGTAACGTTTCCGTTGTAAGCAGAACAGCAGTAGCCTAACAGGACAGTATTGCTGCAACCAGTTCATTGTTCATCTTATTTGTTCCTTCATTAACGATTTTTTTGATCGATTTATAACGTTGGAATAAAATCCATACTTTCAGGCTGTAAAACTATCGTTTAGTTCGATTTGTCTATAATTAAGTTTGGGGATTATTAGATCTGGCGGACGTTTTTTATATATGTATTTTTTTATTTGAATTTTCGGCTCGATCGACTTTCCTCTCGTTATAATGATTGTCTCATACGAATTGTAACCGTCCTTAATATATTACGTATTGGAATACAATGAATCCTCAACTTGGGTTATGGACAACTGCGCATATCACGTCCAGTGAAGCAGTTTCGATTTTAATACGTCTTTCGTTTTTATTGTATTGAATTTTTTTTAAATATTTATATTATATTGAGATACCTAAGTTTTTATATTTGAATTTTTACCAAAACTATTGCTTCTGGACAATTTGCGTAGATAAATTTGTATATATATGTAATAAGTGTGTGTGCACGATGTATTCATAGTACTGTGTGTATACTCGATTGCATTTGCAATAATATGAATGGTTATGTAATACTATATGTCATTATAAAAGACTGAATGGAGTAATTTCAAATACTTAAATAGTAAAACATCAAAATATCTTTTATTTTTCGCCTTTGTACACGTGCTCACAGTTCTCTGTTATCTATCTCTATATCACTTTGTTGGACTAGTTCGCCGCTATCATACGGCCTGGGACCAATCCAGCTGAAAATCACAGGCAGGAGGACCACACCATGGAAGAGGCCAAATATTATCACCAAGAAAAAGATCTGAAAGAAAACGCACTGTGATCAATCCACCTTTCCCTTAAAAGAATAAATCACTTGCGCGCATACCCGTGAGCTCATGCTCCCGCTAGCACAAACGGCCACTACAAACCGCTAGTTCTGGGTTCACAGGTAGGCGCGGCGCGCAGCTCTCGCGGGAAAGATGGATTGAAATTATTATACTTGATTGTGAACTATAGGCTGCCTAATTTCTACATGATTCTAGTGGGCTGCGATGCAGGCCGCGATCAACAATTCTCGAAACGAATGTTTCACAGCGACACACGGTGTCTTCAGACTATGCAACCAAGAATTTAAAACTGACAAAAATAATCCCACAAGAGCCGACAAGCAAGGAGAAATATAAGAAAGTGAAATTTCTAAAATTTCTAGAGCGCGGACTTTCTTCATGTTGATCTTGCAGACTATCTGGGCTAAATTGTGAACCGAGCTGCGACCAGAGCTTTCGGAAACTAGTACACTCTGAAGCAAAAATAGCGCCCACTTAATTTATGACTAAGACGACTACTGGCTTAGTAGATAGTAGTGGTATAGTCTGTTCACCGATAAAACGGACTTTTTTGAATTTCAGTGATAGCAAACAAAAGCACCAAAGACTGTAACAACATAGGCGCGTTTGGAACTAATATTAGTTTTGTTCGGTTGGTAGTCTTACCCGGGCAAATTATTCCTACGCCAAGCCAATGGCATAACATTCAGCGAGTTTGACACTTACGTACGATTTCTAACCTCCATTTCTCTATGATGTTTGTTATTTTTAGTCGGCTCGGCTGTTGTGAGTGTTGTGTAATAAAATCAGCTTCATTAAAAAAAAATATTTTCTTATTCATTAAAATTGGTATTAAACTGGTGTCATTTAAAATTACCATAGCGCTTAGCTGTGATTAGCGGAAATAAGCACCTCTTTCTAACTGGAATTTTAAATTTCGCGGGTAACGCTCGGGACTACTTTTCAAGCGGAGGAATCTGGTGGTCCTTTCTATCAGTGTATAGAGTATAGTACTAGTGATGAATGAAGCAATGCCGCCCTTGTTATCATTATATTGCCCTTTAATAAACAATTCAAACGTTTAACAATGGTAAGTGCCAACAAGAACTCACCATTTTGCACCACTATTGCTATTGTTGGACTTAGTTGTGGAGCTTCCAACATCGGGTTTGTTTACTTAGTCCCTTAGGAGGGCGGCATTGCTTTATTCATCTTGAGTACAAACCTTCCTACTACGGTAAAGCAGGCCAAGCAAATAGTCGACTTCGTCATAAATCATGTGGGCGCTGTTTTTGATGCCGAGTGTACCTATAATAGAAGCAAACGAGAGTGAAGACAAATACCACTTTCATCACTTTCAACACTGCAAGGCAACTCTGGAGAAGAGGAAACTGCTGCGCGGCGAGGATTAGAGAGGGAGAGAGGGAGAGGGAGAGGGAGAGAGAGAGAGAGAGAGAGAGAGAGAGAGAGAGAGAGAGAGAGAGAGAGAGAGAG
Organism: Anaspis maculata; assembly: GCA_949128115.1. Taxonomy (NCBI): domain Eukaryota; kingdom Metazoa; phylum Arthropoda; class Insecta; order Coleoptera; family Scraptiidae; genus Anaspis; species Anaspis maculata. Next base: position 8,212,954 of record OX421968.1, read on the forward strand.
AGAGAGAGAGAGAGAGAGAGAGAGCCTCATCCAGAGCCTAATACGCCACTGGATGAAGCAAACAGTGGATTCGATAGACAATTTATGAGGAATCCATATAAAAACATCCACTGTGAAGTCATCCTACCATACATGCAGCACACCATAAATTTTTGCTACCATATTGGTTGCGACCATACAAATTCCTACCACAACCGGATCCTACTTTACAGAGACCCACCATAAAGTCAACCCCACCGTGCATGCAGCAAAACCTACAAATACCCATCATAAATAATTCCTACCATAAGCAGATCCTACCAACATAAATAATGCCACCGTACAGTCACAGCTGAAAGAGGTTATTAAGAGGGTGTGATCCCATTATGGTGGCATTACTTATGGTATCAAGTACTTGTGGTAGTGGGATTTGTGTGGTAGGATCCAGTTGTGGAAGGTATTTTTGTGTGGTTTGCTGCATGCTGCATGTATGTATGGTAGGATGACTTTACATGCTGCGTTCGGCATGTTCACTCTTTTTACTCTTTCTACTCTTCACTCCACTCTAAAAGCGTTCGGTTGGACGTTTGGAGTGACAAATGTTTCACCCTGTGCCATTCGAGTGGGATAGAGAAGATTGGAGTAGAATGAAGAGTTACTCTGAAACAGAGACTCTGAAAGTTCCACCTCGTGAAGGTAGTACTTACAGAGTGAACATGCGCAATACGCATTTCTTTTCAAATGTCACTGTCAATTGTCAATACACAACACCAACAATTTAATCTTCACCAGCGATCATCAGCTGTTTTTACTAACAACAAATTTTGGCTGACTAGAAACTAGAAAAATGCCGAATCTAACCTAAACGACAAAACAGTAACTATAGTAGGTTCACTTGTACTGTGACTCTAGTTGGCTGGGAAAATTTTCTACTTTTGCATTGTAGGCTTGCCGCCTTTTCATCTGGTGTGAAACTGACTTCTCTGGAAGTAAAGTTATATTTCTTATCAAATTGATGTTAAATTCTTGGAAAACTGACCTGGTCATACGTGGAAGTGCAACTAGGGGGACGCAGAGCTGTGTTACCGTCATGTAGACACCAAAAGAGCACGGGGCGGCCCCAAATCTAAGTCATCTTGACGGCGGCCCATTCAGGGTCGACAAAAACTCGTCCCGGGAAGCCCCAAAACGAAAGCAAATTGCAAATTGAAGGTACTAACATCAATTTCGGTCCAATACGCAATTTTGAGCGGCTGGGTTTTTTGAAATTTGGTTTAATTTACTTTTTACACGTAAATTCTTTTGTCAATGACAGACTGCACGGCGATCCTTGTATCGCCTATAATTATTCAGGATTTGGCGTGTATTTTTGACTGGAAGAGGCGAAAGGGTTGATGATTGCATGGGGCCCCTTTTTTGGACGAAGGGCATTGTATACTCTTAATTTGAACCAGCGAAAGTTGAACCGGCTTCGAGAGGTTAGAAATATTTCTAAGCAAGTGCTTTCGCTTTAAACTAAAAACTACTAAACCTGACATAAATATTATTAAACCAAATAATTTAAATATTAACATAAGTTTTAATAATTTAAATCAAATATTAGTCTTGTAAACTAAAAATAAGTTCACTTTTAAAACACTGGAAAAAATAGATTTACTATCTTTAATCTCCAAAATTAATATTTTAATTAAACTATTTTCGACAACTGTCAAATGTCAAAGCTCTTTTGATTTATTTGTTCATTGGCGAAAATTTAAAACAGGTCGAAAAATGGCTACATTTTCCAATAAAATGGAGAAAGCGTCAGACATCACGTCCCGCAAAAATGTTCCGGCTATCTGCAAAGGAAATACGCAAAAAATGTGTTTCAAAACTGGTCCGGCCAGAGCAGCCAACAGAAAAATTTTGGGGTTTTCTATATTTCACATTTGGAAACTTAAAAACAAAATCTTACAGCCGACTAGAATCACGGTACAAGTGCTACAAGTGAACCTAGTATAACAACACACACACACACACACACACACACACACACACACACACACACACACACACACACACACACACACACACACACACACACACACACACACACACACACACACACACACACACACACACACACACACACACACACACACACACACACACACACACACACACACACACACACACACACACACACACACACACACACACACACACACACACACACACACACACACACACACACACACACACACACACACACACACACACACACACACACACACACACACACACACACACACACACACACACACACACACACACACACACACACACACACACACACACACACACACACACACACACACACACACACACACACACACACACACACACACACACACACACACACACACACACACACACACACACACACACACACACACACACACACACACACACACACACACACACACACACACACACACACACACACACACACACACACACACACACACACACACACACACACACACACACACACACACACACACACACACACACACACACACACACACACACACACACACATACCCGCCGGTGTAGGTTTGTGGCAACCGTGCATCAAACCAAATTGTGGCAGCTTTGATGAAACCATGTAGGTTGGGTACCCCTTTGCGTTAGCAACCCGTAAAACTGACCCATTTGGTTATACACTCCATGGGGGCGGCGCAGCATGTCCCCGAATATTCGTGCATATAACAAACTAGTGGCGTCGCTGCCACAATTAGGTGTCAAGTTTTTGTGCATCCAAGACGCCAGAATTCGGTGTATAGTTTGTGCATCGAAGACGCCAAAATTCGGTGTATAGTTTGTGCATCGAAGACGCCAAAATTCGGTGTATGGTTTGTGTATCGAAGACGCCAAAATTCGGTGTATGGTTTGTGTATCGAAGACGTCAAAATTCGGTGTATAGTTTGTGTATCAAAGGTGTCTTGTCTATAGTGTCTAAGTGATTATGTCGATATTTTTAACAATTCTCAAAGCGCGACAGTTTTGGATTGCTTTGGAAGATTTTGAATCTGTTTAGACTGGCTGATAGCCCCATTTATACACACTCCCTTGTACACATTCCCATTAGTGCAGTAAAGATAGCCAAAAAAGACCCCAAACCTTGAAAAAATTAATTCATGAAATTTTATAGCAGATATCGATTCAGAATTTCATTCTCTACCACATACTCAAAATCCCTGAAAATCCCAGTTGAGCATTCTTCTTGCGGCGCTGTCAAAGTATATCATGTTTGCTGCAACTAGTCCGAAAATGGTATTCTTGTTTTTGTCACACTAGAACTACATTGTTGGCTTAGGACTGTTGGTATATACTGCAGGGCATGACCAGACCTTCGTTTGAACCTCTAACTCGTATTTCACGAAAAAAAAACACGAAAGTCGCTTCAATTCCCAATTAACAGTGTTGATTGAAGATAATCCGAGGGTTAGTAACCAAGCTTATTAAAATCTGTTTGATTTGCGACAGAGGCATGAAATTTGGTATGGGTGGTCTTCATGGTCTTCTTTCCAAATGTAAGCATGACGCCTCGCCATATTTTGGTTAGGGGGGCCTAAGGACCCCCTTGAAAATTTGAAGTCTCAAGAACTCTCACAAACCACCGGTAAATATCGTCACACATTTCAAAAAGTAATCATTTGACTCTACACCAAACGTTGACAAGAGACACAACAGTTGTCGCCATGTACGCATTGTTCTTCGTGTTAAAAAAAAAATTCTTTGGAGTGTCAGAAAAAAACACAGTTTTTCATAATTTTTTAATCTAAGAAACGGTGAGTTGATCTGCTGTGTATCATCATTCACTAATTTGTATTTGCCGAAGCTATTCATGAAGTTTGTTTTTTGATACTGTCATTCTAAGGATGACAGCTCTCTAAGAAATGAGCCAGTTCAAGTGTGAAGTTCAACAGCGTTTTTCAATTGTTCCCAATCAATATGATCGACAATTTATATTTTGGATAGATAGCTGGAGCTGTTCTGTAACCTAATTTTATATGACTACACGCGGAACCAAGCGCAAAAGCATAGAAAAATTTTTTTTCGCGTCGCTCACCATCATGAAATTTGTGCTCCTAGGGTGTGTTGAAAATATTTCTATACCGTGTATTCACTCGAACTGAGTGCTTTGAAGTATTCCACGCCTCAATCCTTATTCTTTGTGCCTTCTACTTGACAACTGCAGATCGTATTGACGTTTGTCTATACTCTTTAGTCTGTATTTGCTGTTGTTTCACCAAAGTAGTATGAAATTTGGTGCAATTCTAACAGTGATAGGTGGCGGTTAAAGAAAAAAATTTCGGGGCTTTCGCGCATCACTCCTCAACTAGTTATACTCAATAAAATTATAAAACAGTTGAAGCTATCCACCCAATAATAAATTGTCATTCATATCAATTGGTAACATTGAAAAAAACGCTGCTGAACTAAGCACTTGAATTGGCTGGTTTCATCTGGGATTGTTGCTTCTAGATGTCAATATGAAGAAATGGACTTCATCAATGGCTTTGGCGAATACGATTGGTGGATAATGATATGCGGAAGATGACTTTATTCCTCTATTGCATGAAAAAATTATAAAGACACAATTTTTTGTTACATTCCAAAGATTTTTTTTTCATTATGAAGAACATTGCGTACATGGTGATAACTGGTGTGTCTCTTGTTGAGATTTAACGTAGAGTCGAATGATCACTTTTTGAGATGCGTGACAATTATTTCAATGGTGGTTTGCATGAGTTTCTGCAACTTCAATTTTCAAGGGGGTCCCTAAGCCCCCCTAATCAAAATATGGCGAGACGCCATGTCTACATTTGAAAAGGGGACCATGAAGACCACTCATACCTAATTTCATGCCTTTATCACAAAAAGAACAGATTTTATCAAATTTGGTCACTAATCCCCGAACTACACTTGATTACCACTGGTAATTGCAGATTAAAGCGAGTTACATGTTTTCTTTTGCGGGAGATAGAATTTCAGCGGTTTAGATGACGTTCTGGTCATGCCTTGAAGTATATACCAACAGCTCTGAACTAACAATATAGCTCTAATGTGACAAAAGCGAGGATACAATTTTCGGACTTGTTGCAGCAAACATGATATACTTTGACAGCGCCGCAAGAAAAATGCTCCGATGGGATTTTCGGGGATTTTAAGTACATGGTAGAGGATGAAATTTTGAATCGATAACAGCTTCAAAATTTCATGAATTAATTTTTTCAACCCCAAAACCTATCTTTACTGCACTACATGTATCTTGCACGAATTCAACCAACCCCCACTCCTTCAAAACTACCGCCTTTTCCAAGTTGCTCCGATCTGAACCGGAATTTCTCGGTTGGATGAAGGAACTTGCGAAGAGAAGATAACTCAATGTTTCTCAACATCCCCCCCCCCCCGAAACCAGGTGAGAGAGTGAACAGTTTTAATTTCTATGATTTCAAGAGAATTGTTATGTTAAATAGAGAAGTTCGCGGGAGGAAAACCTCTTTTGTACCTTATACAAATTCAACCAACACCCACTCCGCCCCACCCCTTCAAAACTACCCCCTTTTCCCAAGAATCTCCGATCTTAACCGGAATTTCTCGGTTAGGATAGAGGAACTCTTGAAGAGAAGAAAACTCAATGTCCCTTTCCCCTCTCGCAAAACCGAGTGAGGGGGGGGGGGGGGGGGGGGCAAAAATTTTTTATTTCTCTGATTTTGAGCGGATTTTTTGTGTTTGAGAGAGGAACGCGCGGGGAGAAAACTCGCATAATACCTTGCACAAATTCAACCAACCCGCACCCCACCTTACCCTTTCAAAACTACCCCTTTGGCCTTTTAGTGTTTTATTAATTCAAGAGGAAACTCACGGAGATAAAATCTTCTATAAACCTTTCACAAATTCCACCAACTCCCGCATCACCCCACTCCTTCAAACTACCCTCTTTTCTTAAGTACCTATCTCCGATCTGAACCGGCATTTTTCGGGTGGATAGAAGAATTCGCGGGGACAAGAAAATTCCATGACACTTTCCATCCCCTACATCCGTGAACAGGGGAAGGGGAAAGGAGCAAATTTTTTAACCTCTTCGATTTAGAGCAGCCTTTTTTTGTTTGATAGGGAAACTTGCGGAGAGAAAATCTCCTAAGTATATGCCTTGCACAAATTCCCCAGCAACCCCCACCTCACTCCACTCTTCCAAAAACCACCCCCTTTTTCCAAGTAGCTCCGATCTAAACCGGCATTTTTCGGTTGGATAAGAGAATTCGCGGGGACAAGAAAATTCCATGACACTTAATCCCTCACATCCTTGAAACCGGGGAAGAGGGGAGGGGCAAATTTTTAAACTCCTTGATTTAGAGAGGCCTTTTTATGTTTGATAGGGAATCTCGCGGAGATATAATATCTATCCTAATGCTAATATTAAACAATATGGAGTCGTATTTGAAAATCAAATGTTGATGGCTCTTCCGATTATTTCCGGAAGATCGAATGGAAAGAAGTGTGTATAAGTATTACTCTATTTTTGTTTTAAATTGTAATAATTAAGTATTGTTGCTTTGGCTCAAATTCAAGTTTCTGTACTATCCCTTTCTTCCATGTAGGTACATACATATCTTTATAAACTGCTCAAAAGTGAATAGGGGTAATGAAAATTTCCGCATTTTGTAAAATGGGAATATCTCGAACAAAAATTCTCCGATTTCAAAAAGGAAGACAACGCCAGATAAAGCCTACTTCGGCTACGTGATGATGTAAAGGATAGTTTCATAATTGAAAATGTACATGATATACAGTGCGCCAAAAGGAAGAGGGTCAAAAGGGTAAATTGTCAACGTTGTGTCACTTTTCTAAAAAAAATTGTAGATTATTTATAATATCGTTTTTTGAAAGGTAGCAATAATATCCCGAAATGGTTTTTTAATTTTCAAATATTTCTTTCTTTTCAAAGGCTATGTGATTTTTTCAAAAATTAACATTTTTTTATTGCAATTCTCTTATTGGCCATATTATTGACGTAAATTTGGCAGATATGCATAAACTCACTTTGATACACCTTCCCACGAAAAAATTCACCCCAACGACCCCCAAGGGGGCTGCCACCCGGTGGACGCCAGCATTCGCTTTTGGAATGGGTTGAAATGAAGCATGCTGTGGCGGATACGATGCGTTTACCAATTCGGGGATCTTGACGTAACATCAGTAACTTCATGTCACATCGTAATTACCATGGTTACGATATCACCCCCCTTCTGGTCATTTTTGTACAGGGTTATCAATTCCGAAAGTTGAAAATCGATAATTCGAGAACGAATGCGCGTAGAGTTGAACTTTTTTTTAAATTTTATTGGAAATATTGGCGCATTTTTTGACATGTTGGAAATATTATTTAAGATATCCTCCTAAACTACGGGTAGGATAATTTGTCGTGTTTGATGTTTTACGTAAATGTTTCACCAATGTCATTGGCAACATAAGCATACACTCATGGCATACACTGTCATTTTCAAAATATTATTCAAAGTAAAAGGAGTCATTTGAGTTTTATACAATATTTGTTTATCAATAGCAGAGCATAAAACATAACCATGGACATATGGACACCCTGTGAAATTAACGTAATGGAGTATTATACTAGAATGTTTTTTTGTCGAAATGGAAACTACATCGAAAAATAATTGACCCGTATTTTTTTATTCGGTCGAAAATCGAATCGTTTGGGCGTAATCGATAAAAGAAGATCAACTACTTGTGACTGCCTTTGTAAATGACGTCAGAACTAGTAAGAATTTAAGAGTTTCGTTTATTTATTGCGGCCAAACGATTCGATTTCTGGCTAAACAAAAAAATATGGGTCAGTTATTTTCCAATGTAGTTTCTGTTCCCATCGAAAACAAAATATTTTTTTCAAAATATAATACTCTATTGTAAACTCGGCATTTCCTAATCACATTTTCACCAATTTCGTTGTGACGGTTTATTTAAATATAATTACTATATAGGTTGTGGGTTACATGTTTTGTACTCTGATATTGATAAAATATATTGTATGACGCTCAAAAATGACTCTTTTATTTTTAACCTAATTTTGAAAATGACAGTGTATGCTTATGTTGACACTGAGATTCACTAATCAGGCTTTATTTAAAATGTTTTAGATTTTTTCATGGGGTCCCCTTTGCCCTCTAAAATCTCGAGTCCTAAGGGAACATTTTTTAGGTGCTGCGGGTCAAAACTTTCTAATGGGTGTGGACAACAACTGTGCAAAATGACTTGCTTGCTTGTATCATCAAATGCCACTTTTTTTTTGCGTACCGCAGGCACCTAATTCTAGTTGAAGTTTTAAAGTTGAGGTGGGTGAGGGCAAAAGGGGGGTAATAAGAAATATTCATAATATTTTCCTCAACAAAAAAGATAATAATTTTGTTCAATTTGATGTAAGTACCACAAAGTAATGCCCGTTCACGTTGCAAATTCAGCACAAGAAATTTTTTAATCAAAAATAAAGTGAAAAGCTGGAAAGGTATACGGCTGATGGGCCCTGATAGATTTGCGCCAAAACTTTGCAGGTCCCATCAGCCGTAGCCGTAGCCCTCTAACTTATCACTTTGTTTTTGATTCCAAAAGTTCTAGTGCTGAATTTGCAACGTGAAGAACAGCATATTATAGATGTTTCTACTTGAAATTGTAAAATAGAGGTCGGTGGGGGCAAAAGGGGAAAATTGAAAATTTTTAGAATATTTTTCTCAGTACAATTAATTCTCTTCTGATGTATCACAAGGTAGGTGGTTTCATTTGAAATTTTAAAGTAAAAGGGTGGGTAGGGACCAAAGGGGATGATTGATAATTTTTATATTTTTCTTGGAAAAAGAATTCAATCCTCTCTAATCTGGTGAAACAAAAAGTACGTGTCAGTTATCATTTTTAGTTGGAACTTAAAAGAGTGGATAGAGCAAAAGGGGGGTTGATTAAAAAAAATTATAATATTTTTCTCACAAAGAAAATTTGATGTTTTCAATTTGATTTATCACAAAGTAAATTATCCTACATGAGTTTTTAAAGTAAGGGTGGGTGAAGACGAGAAGGGGTGATCAATATTTTTTATATTCTTCTCAGAAAGAGAATTCAATTCTCTTCAATCGGATGAACCGAGAAGTACGTGGTTTCATTTGAAAGCTAAGGGTGTTTGAATATTTTTTTCACAAAGAGAATTTGATGTTTTCAATTTGATGTACCACAAAGTAGATGAGCCTACATGAATTTTTTCAAGTGGGTGTGGGGGGGGGGACAACAGGATGTGATAAATAAGTTTTATATTTTTTTCAGAAAGAGAATTCAATTCTCTTCAATCTGGTGAACCATGCCAAAGTACGTGGTTCCATTTGAAATTTGGAAATCAAGGGTGGGTGGGGCAAAAGAGGGGTTAATAGAAAAAAAATGTTTTTCTCACAAAGAGAATATGATTTTTTCTGATTGATGTATCACAAAGTTCATTATTCTACATGAAATATTAAAGTGGGTGGGTGGGGACGAAAGAGAGTGATTATAAATTCTTATATTTTCATCAGAAAAAGAACTCAATCCTCTTCAATCTAGTGAACCGAAAGTACGTGGTTCCATTTGAAATTTAGAAGTTGAGTGTGGGTGGGCCAAAAAGGGGGTTGATCAAAAAAATTCATGATATTTTTCCCACAAATAAAATTTGATGTCTTCAATTTGATGTATCACGAAGTAGATTACTCTACATGAAATTTTAAATTAAGGGTGGGTGGGGACAGAAGGGGGTTATTACTAATTTTTATAATTTTTTCAGAAAGAGAGTTCAACCTGGGGAACCAAAAAGCACGTGATACCATTTGATATTTAGAATGTAAGGGTAGATGGGGCAAAAGGGGGGTTGATCAAAAAAATTTATAATATTTTTCTCATAAAGAGAATTTGATGTTTTCAATTTGCAATTTTCAGTTTTTTTCAATATACATGAAGTTTTTTAAGTAGGGGTGGGTGGGGACGACAGGGGGTGATTGATAATTTTTATATTTTTCTCAGAAAGAGAATTCAAGACTCTTTAATCTGGTTAATCAGAAGTACGTGGTGCCATTTGAAATTTGGAAGTTAAGGGTGGGTGGGACAAAAGGGGGGTTGAACAAAAAAAATTATAATATATTTCTCACAAAGAGAATTTGATGTCTTCAATTTGATGTATCACGAAATAGATTATTCTACATGAAATTTTAAATTAGGGGGGGGTGGGGGCAAAAGGGGGTTATTAATAATTTTTATAATTTTCTCAGAAAGAGAGTTCAACCTGGGGAACCAAAAAGCACGTGATACCATTTGATATTTTGAATGTAAGGGTAGATGGGGCAAAAGGGGGGTTGATCAAAAAAATTTATAATATCTTTCTCACAAGGAGAATTTGATGTTTTCAATTTGATGTACCACAAAGTAGTTCAATATACATGAAGTTTTTTAAGTAGGGGTGGGTGGGGACGACAGGGGGTGATTGATAATTTTTATATTTTTCTCAGAAAGGGAATTCAAGACTTTTCAATCGGGTTAATCAGAAGTACGTGGTGCCATTTCAAATTTGGAAGTTAAGGGTGGGTGGGACAAAAGGGGGGTTGAACAAAAAAAATTATAATATTTTTCTCACAAAGAGAATTTGATGTATTTAATTTGATGTATCACGAAATAGATTATTCTACATGAAATTTTAAATCAGGGGGGCAAAAGGGGGTTATTACAAATTTTTATAATTTTCTCAGAAAGAGTGTTCAACCTGGGGAACCAAAAAGCACGTGATACCATTTGATATTTTGAATGTAAGGGTAGATGGGGCAAAAGGGGGGTTGATCAAAAAAATTTATAATATTTTTCTCACAAAGAGAATTTGATGTTTTCAATTTGATGTACCACAAAGTAGATTAATATACATGAAATTTTATAAGTAGGGGTAGGGTGGGGACAACAGGGGGTGATTGATGATTTTTATATTTTTCTCAGAAAGAGAATTCAAGACTCTTCAATCTGGTTAATCAGAAGTACGTGGTGCCATTTGAAATTTGGAACTTAAGGGTGGGTGGGGAGGGGGGTTGAACAAAAAAAAATTATAATATTTTTCTCACAAAGAGAATTTGATGTCTTCAATTTGACGTACTCAAAGCAGGTGATTATATTTGTCATTTTGAGAGGGGGTGAGTGGAGTCGAAGGGGGTGAGTGGGGACAAAGGGGGTACGTTTGGAAATATCTTTTTATGCTCAGGTTGGTGATTTTAAAAAATCTGAATTTTCTACGACTTTTTGCTGGTGGGTGCCACAAAAGTACACTGATGCATTATGTGTGTGTGCAGATTGCGAAAGAACAACCAACACCATTGAATATATTCTTGGTTTAGTACTAGTGTGTGAACTCAAGGGGGCGCTTCAGCACAGGAGGTCACAAATGGGTGTCATACCCAAACTTGCACAAAGCACTTCTAATTACTTGTGGCAACCTGATGAATTCACTTATACACCACTAAGTTTTGAAGATCCGAGGATTTCCTTCATATGCAAAGTCAATATGCTTCTATAAAAGCTGTTCTATAAGTTCTAGCCTTAAGCGGTGATTATTTTTGAGACAGTGAAGGTTTTTGCTGTGGCAACCGTGTGTAAGACGCCACAACTAGAGCGGACGCCACAGCATAGGTCGTTGCACGCACAAGTCGCCACAGTTAATGGGGTACAAACACACACACACACACACACACACACACACACACACACACACACACACACACACACACACACACACACACACACACACACACACACACACACACACACACACACACACACACACACACACACACACACACACACACACACACACACACACACACACACACACACACACACACACACACACACACACACACACACACACACACACACACACACACACACACACACACACACACACACACACACACACACACACACACACACACACACACACACACACACACACACACACACACACACACACACACACACACACACACACACACACACACACACACACACACACACACACACACACACACACACACACACACACACACACACACACACACACACACACACACACACACACACACACACACACACACACACACACACACACACACACACACACACACACACACACACACACACACACACACACACACACACACACACACACACACACACACACACACACACACACACACACACACACACACACACACACACACACACACACACACACACACACACACACACACACACACACACACACACACACACACACACACACACACACACACACACACACACACACACACACACACACACACACACACACACACACACACACACACACACACACACACACACACACACACACACACACACACACACACACACACACACACACACACACACACACACACACACACACACACACACACACACACACACACACACACACACACACACACACACACACACACACACACACACACACACACACACACACACACACACACACACACACACACACACACACACACACACACACACACACACACACACACACACACACACACACACACACACACACACACACACACACACACACACACACACACACACACACACACACACACACACACACACACACACACACACACACACACACACACACACACACACACACACACACACACACACACACACACACACACACACACACACACACACACACACACACACACACACACACACACACACACACACACACACACACACACACACACACACACACACACACACACACACACACACACACACACACACACACACACACACACACACACACACACACACACACACACACACACACACACACACACACACACACACACACACACACACACACACACACACACACACACACACACACACACACACACACACACACACACACACACACACACACACACACACACACACACACACACACACACACACACACACACACACACACACACACACACACACACACACACACACACACACACACACACACACACACACACACACACACACACACACACACACACACACACCACACTTGACATTTGACGTGAATAAAACTGACAATTGACAGTTGACAAATGGAGAACACGCGAGGTTGACCTCAATCCACTCCATTCGTGACGTCATCCACTCTTGCTCCGCCCCACTCTACTGACTACTCCTCTACTCTAGACTCCAGAGTGAGCATGCCGAACGCACCTACAGTAGATCTGTAGGGTAGGATCCGGTTATGATAGGACGTAGGAACAACTTGTGGTGGGTGTTTGTATGGCCGTAACCAATATGGTGGTAAAAACGTACCTATGGTGGCTTCTTTTGTAATGTGCTGCTTGTTGCGGCCCATTATGGGCGCTGAATCGCGGCACTTATTTTTCATTAGGATTAGGTAGTCCTGTTTGATGATGACAGATGACAGAAAAAGTTGTTGAGAGTTGAAAAATCTCCATCCGAATATAACAATATATACAGGGTGTTTCATTTGAAAATTGAAAGTTGATGTCACTTCCGGTTACTTCCGGAAATGAGAGCTTCATGATCAACGCAAAAAATAGCACAAGTACTCTCAAATACCCCATAAAAATTTCAAATCTATATATCCCACAGGAAAAACTTTATGGGCTTATGCGGTTTTCAAAAAACACACGATATACAGTGTGTCCGAGGTTCAAATCCGGAAACATCGATGAAGAATCGAAAAATAATGGGACTTTGTTCAGAAAGATGTTTTCAAAAATTAAAAATAACGAAGATATAGCCCTTCAAAGTTGGATTCAAAAAACCGTTTTTCTGAAATAACTCTTACACCGTTCAACCGATTTTGTCCAAATTTGACACAGGTGATCCCACAATACATTTATATCAATAGCTTGAGATGACTTTTCCCGAGTGACTCCGGTGGCGTAGATATTGGGAGGTTTACCCCTATTAACCTCTCTATTTTCCACGCAAATCAAAATTTTGAGAAAGGGACCCAAATTCTTTATTCTGTATTCAATTCCAAGGAAAAAGTTACTCCTAGTAAATTTTGATTTGAGGCTTTGTTTTTGAGATATTTGAGTTTAAAAATTCCAAACACAAATACACACATGGCATTTATCTAGGGATATTTTTTCAACTTTGGAAATTTTAGAGAATTTTTTACAGCGATTTTTTCCAAATTGATTAGTAACATTCCTGGAATGACCAGCTTTCATAAAAATAGTTGAAAATAACTTTGACAACAAAAATAACTTCAAACGCACAACCAAATCAAGTTTTTAAAGTTTTTCAACAATTTTCAAAGTTTGAAGTGTTTGAGAACCATGCCGAGGCGATACATGAATCAAGGAGACATGCTACTAGCTGTTGGCATGCTGTAGGCTGGCCAAAGACAGGCGGAAGTAGCGAGGGTTCTGAGAACGACCCAGAGCGTGATCTCGCGGCTCTGGTCGCATTTTCGACTCACTGGGAATGTGAGGGAGAGACATGGATGGCGACCACGCTCAACTACTTCAGAACAAGACCGCTACATACAATTGACGGCCCGGAGAGCGACCACTACAGCGGCATCACAACTGTGAAATCGGCTGGCACAGGTGCATGGAGTGATGGTTTCAAGGAGAACCATTGTTAAAAGGTTACACGAGGTCCAATTGAGGTCCCGGCGGCCGCTAAGAAGGCGACCTGGTAACATCAACTAGTTGAGGAATGTCCAGGAGGTGTACAGTTTCCGGGGTGACACCGTCATGATATGGGCCGGGATAGCGCTCGACATAAGGACTCCACTGGTTTTGGTGGGGGGCTGTATGACGGGAATTCAGCACCGGAACGAGATTTTACAAGGTTTTGTCCTTCCGGTTGCGGCAGAAGCTGGCGGAGATTATGACCTCCAACAAGACAACGCACGACATCATACAGCGAGAGTCGTTGGGAATTTTCTCGATGAACATGGAAAAACCGTTCTGCTATGGCCCGCGCAGAGTCCTAACATAAACCCCATTACGTATGCATGAGACATGCTCCAGTGAAGGGTTCAATATCATGACCATCAACAACTGTTTGAGGCCTACGGCAAGCTTGGGAACAGATCCCACAAGAAGATCTCAACCATTTGGCATTAAGTATGCCAAATCGATGCAGAGCGTTGGTGACTAGTCGAGGAGGCCACACTTTGTACTGAACCATCCATTTGAGTTTAATAAAGTAAAAATTGTTGAATGTTAAATTTTTGTCTTGAGCTGTTTTCGACTTTACTTCAACTGTCATTCACTTACATAACATATATCATCCCTACTATTCGACTAATCGTGGAAAAAGTATTTGGGAAAGTCTTTTTGGCTCCCAATTTCGTTGAATTCGGAGAAAAAATCAATATCCCTAGATATATGCCATGTGTGTACAAATTAAAATCATTTTTGTTACTAAAAATTCTATTTACTAGGCTAACGAAGCCTCAAATCACAATTTACCGAGAGTAACTTTTTCTTTTAAATTAAATGCAGAAACAATAACTTGGATTGGTTCCTCAAAATATTAATTGGCGTAGAAAATAGGGGCGATAATATGAGTGACTCCTTCAATATCTACGCCACTGGACTGATTTTGGAATTTTCAAACTCAAATATCTCAAAAACGAAGCCTCAAATCAAAATTCAACAGGAGTAATTTTTTCTTTAGAATTGAATGCAAAAACAATAATTTGGATCCTTTTCTCAAAATCTTCATTGGCGTAGAAAATAGGGGGGATAATATGAGTAGCTCCCCTAATATCTACTGGACTGGCCACTGGACTGTTTTGATCAAAGTAATAGTTTTTCTCATGGAGCTAAGTATTCAAGCATCACCGATCCAATTTTGGAAGAAATATCCTGAGTGACTTAGAGAATAGAATTTTTAGTAACAAAAATGATTTTGATTCGTAATAGAGTATTATACTTTTGAAAAAATATTTTTCTTTCGATGGAATCAAAAACTATATTGAAAAATAACTGACCCGTATTTTTTTATTCAGCCAAAAATCGTATCGTTTGGCCGCAATAAATAAACGAAATTCCTATATTCTGCCTATTTCTGACGTCATTTACACAGGCAGTATAGGCGGTGACTCGCTGTGACGTCAGAACTAGTTGATGTTATTTATTTACTGCGCCCAAACGGTACGGTTTTTGACTGAATAAAAAAACACGGGTCAATTATTTTTCACACTGTAGTTTCCATTTCAATCAAAAAAATTTTTAGTATAATACTCCATTGTGTTTGGACTTTTCAAACTCAAATATCTCAAAAACGAAGCCTCGAATCAAAATTTACCATTGGTAACTTTTTGTTTGGAACTCGGTTTGGAATTGAATGCAGAATCAACGTTTTGGGTCGCTTTTTCAAAATGTTCATTGGCGTAGAAAATAGGGGGGGTTATAGGAGTGGTAATAGGGGTGAACCTCCCAATATCCACGCCACATTTAGAAAAAGTCATTTTGAGCTCCTGATGTAAATGTATCGTAGGATCACCTGTGTCAAATTCGGACAAAATCTGTTGAATGGTGTAAGAGTTATTTTGAAAAAAAAACGGTTTTTTTGGAACTAACTTTGGAAGGCTATATCTCCGTTATTTTTCATTTTTGAAAATATTTTTCTGAACAAAGTCCCCTTATATTTTAATTCTCTATCGGTTGCTGAAGTTTCTGGATTTTAATCTGGGACACCCTGTATATCTATTAAACGTAGCTACCTATCAATAATTATAAGATGGGCACATACCTTGAAAAAAGATTGAAATGTGTAGGCTTCGGATTGACTCAACATAAACACGCCAATCAATGTTGACAGTCCCCCGTACAAGACGGCAGATCCAATGGACGTGACCGTTTTCAGGGCCCGCTGTCTTCTGTCTCCTTGCTTCACAGTTAAAAATGTGTGACCTATATGCGTGGCATAATCAACGCACAAACCTATCGCCAGTTCCAATCCAATGCAAGAAACCAAGTCAATGGTCAATCCCCATCTTTGCATGAATCCACAAACATTGACCATGGTCAACAGGACACAAATGAAAATCCAAAAACACGTTTGGATATCTGCTATGAGCAAAATGGTGCAGGCCATTACGCAAAGCAAAGCCAGTTGAAGATTTCGCATGACTTCAGTCTCGATTACCTACAAACGGAATGTTGCATTGAAAAAACTCAACAAGCAGGTACTTGGTCTCACCTCATCCGTAATCCAAGTGGCAAATACTTTAGACCAAGCAGTTGCGAAGCGGTCACCGGTCGTGAAATTTGTACTCTTGGCTAAATCTTGAACTCTATGCATGGCAGGCAAGTGTTCTTCAGGTCCAGAAAAATAATGAAAACGAAAATCAATATTTGTCATCTGAAACAATGTTAATACTGTCTTACTAGAGGGCAGTTTGCTTGAGAGAACTAAGAAATTACTTTGATTTTCGGTGCTGGTACTCCACACTCCAGTGGACTTTCAAAATGGAAATTGGCTTGGTACTTTGCATTTCTTGCACTGAACAAAAACATTGACAGGTATAAATTAAAATGTTCTTCGTTTAGAACTTCTTCGTATACGTCTGTTATGAAATTGTCTTTAACAAAATTTCGAAACGGTTCCACCCACGAACTGATATCAGTTGCAATTGCTGATTCGTTCTGCAACCCTTCCACCATAAATCGAATGTTCGTCAGTTCATGCGTGTAATTGACTGAGCCCATGTAGATTCCTGCTTCAAAGCCGTTCGTTGGAAAATACACTTTTCTTGCGTGCAGGTAGTGATGCAAATGGGAATTTTTCGGAATGAACCACTCTGGATCGAATCTTTGTTCCAGTTTTCTCACGGATTCTATGCTAAGTCCCAGACATACCAGTGTCACGAAAATAACGCACACCTGAAATACAGCGCAAATTTAAAAATAGGTTAAGGTACCTACTGTAGAATACAGACTGTATTCAATTATCAAAGTGAGGTATGAATTTACCTTGCCAACTTTTGTGAGAATAACTTTGTTATAAACCATTTCAAATGCTCTGTTAGAAGTTTGTCTTTGGCTACATTCGTTCGGTTTGTAGTTTTCATGTTTGTAACACCAGATGAAGCCATTTCTGTTCTGATCAATCCTTTCTTGGTCGATAACAAAGCACGCCGTAAAGAAAGTAATGGCGAAAATGAAAGTCATAAGTACACCAAATGCTGCATAAATACAGTAAGATTCTAGACAAGGTAGTATCTAGAACTTGAAAGTTATTACACTGCAATTTTGTTGAAATAATAATCGTGTTACAGTTGAAGAGCCGATGATGAAAGCCAAAATATCTGTCACGGAAGTGACAGTTATCGAAACACCGGCATGTTTGAGCATCAACCCGATTCGTTCTGGTACCGGAAGTCTCTTCTGCTCTTTGGTCAACTCTTCCCAACACGCCATTATGACAAACATGTCATCTACTCCAAGTCCCATAAGTAAAAAAGGCAAGGATGTATGGACTGGACCGTAAGAAACGCCAAATAAAGAACACAAACCACAGCCTACAATGAAGGCCATCCCGACAGCTAGCAGCCCTACAGATCCTAACAAGACTCTAGCTTCAACCAAATTAAATTTTGATATGACCAGCTGCACGTAGATAACCATAATGACAACGCCGATGCACAGGATTCCAATATCTTGAAACATCGTTGCACTGCTTATGTCTCCAAAGCTGTGATAAATTGAACATAAGACAATAATAATAATTGGAGAATTCGAATTAGGCCCAGTGTTACCTTCTGGAAGCAGTGTAGTACAGCGAAATGTTAGCATTGCCAGAGTAGTTCTCCATGACGTTGGTGAATGCTTCTTCCCAATCTAAAGTTTCTATAGACGCCTTCAAACTAAACACATTAATGACACATGCAATTTTAGCTTCAGTAACTAACCCAGTCAGCAGTTCCAGCTATGTTCCCACTCTTATCCATGTCGACTGCAGTAAAATTCACGGTCACCATCCAATAGTTCTGCAGTGCTTCTGCAGCTACTATATGGCCAGTGGCGTTCCTTTTTATTCCTCCTAAAAGATCCTCGTAGTCTTTCAGTCTGCCTAATATCGCACTAGGACACATAATTATACGTGATAAGTGACGACAAATACACAAAAAGGTGAGTAAAAGGCACGCTGCACGCTTACTTTTTGTCGTAAGTATTGACGGTGTTTACAATATCTTCCTTAGTCAATTGAGCAATTTTATTCGAATCATAGTCCCAAAGTTCCAAGATACTTTTCTCAAAGCACTCATTCTTCATTGATTCAACGAAGCTACAATACAAAGCTGCATTCAATGTAGTGCTTGCATCTTTTTCATCTTTTGATTTCTTGCTTCCCTCCAACATGGCCAGCATGCTTCTTTCTACTTTTGGGATTCTAAAATAAACAGATGTTCAGCGTATTGTAACGTTTGCTGGCTTGCTATTCACTTGAAGCAAACATCAGTCCATTTGATATTGTTTGGAGTTTTAAGATTCCGAACTCGTTCGTCAAGCACTAGAAACTGAAGAAAAAATTAACATGGTTTGTGATGGAAGGCGGAAGCGGCTTGATATGATATTGAATGATAAGATTGAAAAAAAAAACTTACATCCTGCAACACTTCAGGTGTTAGTACATCTTGTCCGGTGATTTGCGCTACTTGGACGCGGAAACCCATTTGGAACTTTTCCATGAGCCATTCTGTGTCTTTGACGAAAGTGGTCCCAGGAGGAACCCATAATTTCATTGGATTTTTTTCTTGATGGAACCGCAGAAATCCTAGAGCACTTACGAGGACAAAAGCCCAACATATGATGATGGTTCTCTTGGGATGGGCGCCAATTTTGCACCCCAGTCTAGAGAAGAATTTTGAAAATTTAACTAAAGTGCTCAACAAAATAAGTGTCGCAACAGAAATTTTTACCCAAATTTGAATCAAAATAATTTTTGATCGTCACGGACGATTTCAATTCGGTTTTCACTGGTCGATTGCCTAATCTTTTGGCTATTTACCATGTTCAAAGATCACCTGAGAAGCTGCACATAAAGTTTCTATAGGATGGTGAATAAAGCAGTTCATAATT
Source organism: Anaspis maculata (assembly GCA_949128115.1). Taxonomy (NCBI): domain Eukaryota; kingdom Metazoa; phylum Arthropoda; class Insecta; order Coleoptera; family Scraptiidae; genus Anaspis; species Anaspis maculata. Next base: position 8,233,173 of record OX421968.1, read on the forward strand.
GTTAAAATTTTAATGAACCCCCGTTTGTGCTAAAAACTTTTTTCTCAACAACCGATAACAAAATAATGGAGAATGATGACTAACCTCGGAACGGTTTTCGAATTTCCCGGATTAGAAATGAAATAGCCAAGACACAGGTGTCCTCAAGTAGAAATGAGTTTACAAAATTGTCACCAAAAACTGTTGATGGGACCTTGTAATAGAGGCTCTGAGGAGCACAGAAATGTATCTAACAAAATCGTAGCTGATCCCGAACGGCAATTATTCAATTTTTAGGATTATCAGTTGAAAATGTCGAAATAAAAATTTGGCTTCGGTTTTTTTCAAATTTTTAAAATAACTAAGATTGTCTAAACGGGTCATTCTGCATCTCTCCCAATATCTAAAATAATCTCTGTGGATAGATTCATACCCTTCTGTTCTAATGAGAGTCCAAGACCTCCATTGTTGAGGAACTTCAACAAGTTTTGGAGATGACATGAATTTCCAAAGGTTCTGATAACACCCTTGTCCCAAAACACTTTTTTTTTTTTTTTTTTTTTTAATTTTGATTTTGTTAGGGTGCATCAACTGCATGGTTATTAGCACCCACGGTTGGGTTTGAGTTTCAGTGTCTTTGCTTGATTTCCTGGTTTTCAGGTTTGGAAACTTTGGAGTGTTGTCGGACGGCCCGGCACAAAACTGGTTTGAGCGCTAGCTGTTTGCGCTTCTTCCCTGATCAGGGTTTTACCGGTCTATTCGCCAAAGTCGTCCAACAACACTGGGCGGTAGGTAGATGTTTTCCGGTTGTCCTGGACTTTTATTTCTAATTTCCCAGAAAATGCTAAGACTTGGTAGAAAAAAGTATGAGTGGAAATGTTGGGAGGCTTCAAGATGCTTGGGGAGTCTGCAGTATTAGACTGGTATTAGAGGATGGTCATGTTTTTAGATCAGGTCAAAAATGCCAGAGTCCTTCAGAAAATCCATCAGCACACCAAAATTGCCATTCTGAGTGACCATCCGAGTAAGGGAAACTTCATTTGAAAACCCTGCCCGTTGTCTTTGTCTCAAAAGTCCCTGACAGTTGAACAAAAGGTGAGGAATAGTGACTCGAACCTCATTGCAGTATAGACATCCTGGTGGTTCTTCTTTTGACAAAATGAAGGAATGTGTCATGAGCGTGTGTCCGATTAGTACACGATTTAGTGTTGTTTCTTCCCTTCGGTTTGGGACGGTTTTAGTTACGATCCTCAGGATGGCTGGACTGATCTGGATTGTGAGTGGTCTATAGCTGGACATGGATCCGATACATTTTTCACGAATAGCTGTTTTGTAATGATTCTTCAAGTCAAACTCAGTGATTTTGAAATTAGTGTGCTCCGGTAAATTTACCGCCTCACTGGCAGCTTGGTCAGCCTTTTCATTTCCCCGGATTCCGACATGTGACGGACACCAGCTCAGAATTACTTCTTTGTTTTGCTTTATTGCCGATGAAAGAGTATGTTGTATTTGTTGCACTAATGGATTTGTGGAGTATATGATTTGCATGCTTTGGATTGAACTTAAGGAGTCGGTGCAGATTAAAAACTTGGAATGAGGGCTCGCGTGTACTATTTTTGAAGCTCGAAGGATTCCGTACAGTTCTGCTGAGAAAATGCTGGTAGATTTGGGCAGACGGTAGTTGTAGGAGTCGGCTGCGGTCACAATCGCAACTCCGACGCCGTTGTTGCCTTTAGATGCATCTGTATATAGAACTGAGGAACCTTGATTCGAAGCTATGATTTCTTTGTGTAAGTTCTGAAGGATGACAGGGGCAGTGGAGTGTTTGGGGTAGCTGGATAGGCTGGTGTGGTAAGTTGGGAAAGAGAAGGTCCATGGTGCACCCTTATTTGATTGTGGTGAACAAACTTCTGTTGGGATCAAGCTTAGAGAGTTTAGAATGGATTTGAGCTTGTAGTGACATGGGGGAGTGAGTCTTGGTTTCGACTGGAAAATGTGGTGGTATTTTGTGGAGAAGACTGAGTGGTACGCTGCATTGTTTTTCGAGGCTGCTACTCTGGCAGAGTATGTTAACGTTTGAGATTCTCTTCGGATATCAAGAGGGGGTTCATTTGCAAGCTGGAGCAAACATTCTATTGGGCTGGTCCTAAAGGCACCGGTAGCCATTCTGATCGCAGTGTTAGCTATGCAGTTTAATTTCCTCAAGGTTGATTTCGACGCAGATGAGTATACAATCGACCCATAATCAAGTTTCGACCTGATTAGGGCTCTGTAAACAGTCAGAAGAAGAGCTTCTTCTGAACCCCAGTGATGGTGAGAAATAGTCTTCAACAGGTTTAACCTTTGGGCGCATTCGGCTTTTAGTTGTTCAACATAGGGTTTCCAGGTTAGTTTGGTATCCCAGATGAGACCAAGAAATCGCAGTTCTTGGACCTGTTCAATCTCCGTGTTGTATATTTTAATGGGAGGTAGGGGGCTTATTTTGTACTTTCTGGAAAATATCATTATCAAAATATCAATATCATACCTTAGATTTCAGAGGAGAAAATCTGAAACCCGACTGCACAGCCCACTCCTCGATCTCATTGATGGCTACCTGTAGCAGAGTTTGTATTTCTCGTCCATTAGTGCCTTTACAAAAGATCACGAGGTCATCGGCGTACAGAGCGCCTCTAACAGGCAGCTTGATTTTCGATAGGACTTCATTTATAGCAACAAGGAATAAAGTGACGCTGACGATTGAACCCTGAGCGATGCCATTTTCCTGGAAGAATTGCTTAGATAGAACATTATTTTTTTTCACTCTGAAAGTTCTGTGTGAGAGGAAGTTTTTTATGAAAGCGACCATGTTACCGTTGATCTTCCACTTCAAAAGTTTCAACAGTATGCCGTGTCTCCATGTTGTGTCGTATGCTTTTTCAATGTCAAAAAACACCGCTCCTAGATTCCTATTGGTAGCAAAGGCTTCTGAGATTTCAGATTGCAGGAGGACCATATTATCGACGGTTGATCGACCTATTCTGAAACCGCTCTGGCGGTTGGACAGTAGATTGTTTACCTCAAGAAACCATTTTAGTCTGTTGTTGATAATTTTTTCGAGTAATTTGCACATAGTGCAGGTCAAAGATATCGGTCTGTAACTCGATGGTTCGATTTTGGGTTTATTGGGTTTGAGAATGGGAATTACAGTGGATTCTCTCCAGCAGTCAGGGAAACATTGTCGCTGCCATATAAAATTGAAGATGTCTAGGAGAGTTTGGACTGCAGCGTCGGATAGGTTTTTTAAGAAAGTGAAGGGGATGGAGTCGGGGCCTGGGACTGAATTTTTGCAGTTTTTGAGGGCTTCATCCAATTCGGATTTCCGCAGTGGAACATTAAGTTCCGGGTTTTCGACGTTGTTCATATTGAGTGGGATCTTCTCTTTTTCTGACTTTATTTTCAGGAATTCATTCGAGTAGAAGTTGTCGCTGGAGTGCTTGTAGAATTGATTTGCTAGTAGATTCACAATATCGTCGTTAGAAGTAATGAGATTGTTACTTTCGTCTTTTAGCGCTGTTATGGAAGAGGGGTTGCAATTGAGGCCCTTTATTCTGTTAATTTTGGACCAGGCTTCCCTCAGGGGAGTGGAACTAGTGAGAGTGGAGACATAATTTTGCCAAGATGACTTTTTGGCATCCTTCAGTACGAACCTGGCTTTTGCTCTATGTTTCTTGAACGCGATCAGATTTTCGACGTCAGGGTGTTTTTTGAATCTGTTAAAGGCAGTTTTGGATTCCCTGACGGCAAGACTGCATTTAGGATTCCACCAGGGCACTGGGTTGTGGTTTGTGATAACAGTTTTTTTCCCGATGCATTGTTCGGCTGCTTCGGTTATGATCTTGGAGAATTTTTGAACGTTATCATTGATGTCATCCTGGAGGGAGAAAGTAGACAATTTCTCGTCAACCATGTTTTGATAAGCCAGCCAATCAACTCCTTAATCTTTCCATTTTTCAAAAGGTTTATTGGGGTCACTGAAGTTGTTTTTTTGATAAGAAATTGCAATGGGAAAGTGGTCGCTGTTATATAGTTCTGGCAGAACTGTCCAGCACAGGGCGGGGCCACTGCGTGGATCGCTGAAACTAAGGTCTATGCTAGAGAAGCTGCCGGATGATGAATTGAAGTGAGTAGGTTGGCCGTTGTTTAGCAGAAATAAGGACGGATTTCTGAGATATAGGTTTTCAATTTCTCTTCCTCTGAGACTATTGGAGTGTGATCCCCACATAATGTTGTGGGCATTAAAATCGCCGACTATGATGAATGGAGGGGGGATTTGGGTGATTAGGTTGGCCAGTTCGTTGGAGTCGAGATTTGTATTTGGAGGTAAGTATATGTTGCAAATGTTGATTTTGCTGGGACACCAAACCGAGGCAGCAATTGCCTCCAAATTAGTTGAGATAACAACTTCCTCATGATGTAGATTTTTCTTGATTGAAATTGAGACACCACCGCTGGCAATTTGTTGAGTGATTCGGTTTTTTGTGAGAGTATTGTACCCTTTTAATGAAGGGCTGTGGTTGCCTTTGAAGTTTGTTTCTTGTAAACATAGTACTGAGGGGTTGTGATCACTGATCAGGCGTTGGATATGAGTAAATCTGGTGTAAAAACCATTGCAATTCCACTGAATCACAGACGCCATTTTTGTTTGTTGTCAGGTTGAGTGGTGGTTTTCAGTATTCGGATCGCTCAGAATCGCTGGGATCAATAGAAAACTGAGAGAGGTCTGATATTTCAACATTGTCAGCAGACTGGCTCAACTTATTGCAGATTCTTGTGAATCTGCTTTTCGCATGTCGGTTTGTTAGGCAGGGGTAAATGTCATTCATCATATCGATGAGACCAACTATATTGTCAGTGAAGGAAAGACCTGTTTTTAGTGGATCTTTACCATTGGTGCATTGTTCAATAAAGGACTCGAATTGGTCTGAGGTGAGAATGTATTTGCTTGGGTTTTCCTGTATCGTTTGTTTTATTGTTTCTGTGTTTTCTTTGGAAGTTAGTGAAACGTTTTCTATGGAAGAAGATTTTTTGATTTTTTTTGATTTGAGTTTGTGTCTGTTGTTTCTGGAATTCGGTTTAGCAAACTGAAAATCCCCAGTATGGTCGTCGTTTGGTAGTGGGGATCCCTGTGGGGAACTTTCGGTAGATCCGCTGTTGAGGGTAGATGATGCTGGTCTTTTGTTTGGTGGTTTTTCGGTAGAGAAGAGAGGAGTTTTTGAATTTTCAGTTACAATTGTTACCGTAGAATGGTTTGTTTCTGTAATCTGTTGATCGTCAGCATTAATTATTGAGTGTACGTCAGCTATTGTTTCGATTGTGCTTCGGTTTTGCAGTGGAGGAGATTCAGGTTCTGTTTGGGACATATTCAAGTTTGGACATTGGTCGGCTTTGTGGCCCAACTCTTTGCATAAAAAGCAAAGCATTTCACCCGTGCCAATAAAAATTCTATAGTCGGTGTTGTCTTGCGTGATGGTAACAAATGGGGGAAGCTCAAGATCTTCATTTGGCTTGATGTAAATTTGGCGTCTGAAACTTAAAATGTGGGAAAGTTCGTCATCTTCGATGTTGGCTCTGAGAAATGTCATGTTTGACATTGGTTCGCAGCCAACATCTCTCAAAGCGTTCTCGAGGAGCTCGTGGGGAATGTTTGGGCAAACATTGGACAGAATGATTCTCTTAGCCGGTGAAATAAGCCTTCGAATTGATACAATTTTTCCCTCAATCTCAATTTTCCCGTGGTTATTCACGATTTCATCGACATTCTGTTTGGTTGACAAGAATATGCAGATGCGGTTTCTTGAGATTCGCGATGCAAATGTGATTTGTTTTGGACCAACAAGCTTGCTGATTGGTACTACGTAGTCTCTTAACTTTAGTTTATCTACGACATCAAGGACTATGGCCAAGTCCTTGCTTGGAAACATTGTATTTATTGAAGCTACGCTAGAGTACGATAGGTTTTTATTTGGTGAATTTGAGTTTTGTTGGGAGTTATTTCTGTTTTGGGGTTGTGACATTTTGAGTTTTGGCTCCTGTGACCAGGGCCTTAGTTTTGATTGAAGATTTTTGTTCAATCAACAAGAATAGAAAATAGTTTTCGTGTATATAAACAACAACAGTCCATTCCTATAGCGCAAAAAGCACTATAGGAAGAAGCGGCCTTTTTGTTGTCGGTGCGATAAGATAATAATGTGCCTGCTTATATCAAATTCATGCAAGTTTTGAAAAATAAATTGGACTCAGCCGTTTTTCCGGTAGACCGTGAATGATGGGAAGGCGATCTATCCCTTCAGTGGACCATCCAGGACGTTATCCAAAAAACACTAGGAAAAACTCGCGGGCCAAACACCACAATTTTGTCAAAAGGCGAGGACGTTCAAACACGCGAGGCGCACCGTAGCATAATCGAACCGGACTCCCCAAAACACTTTGATAATATATTTTGCCCTCTTCGTAAGGTCCAGCTACAACCTTTACAGTGCTGAAACACTTTTCAACAATTTTGTTAATCGTTTTGAAGCCAGACACAAACGGAATCACGCAAAGTACTCCCACATTTTTCACGGATCATTGAGACTGTCGCTTTCCTTTGAAAGTTTCCGACACGAGTTCTCTTCAAAAATTTTATGTTGGTAACTTTTGGCGACCAATTTTAGCTCCTTGGGCGACAGTAAAACTCCATCACACCCAAGTATCGTCACAAGACCATTCCAAAATAAATGGTTCACAAACCCGTAAAGGAGATGCTTCGAAAAGAGGGGGGTTAATTATGATGTGACAATCTTTCGCAAAGTTCTTTTTTTTTCCTGCAGAGCAAAATTTTCAATCAATGCGCCTCAAATCTCCATAAGTCTTCATACTCGTAACCATCTCTTTCTGTTCATTTTCTTCACAAACCTTATTCAACGTAATTTCATTGAATTTTCCACGTAAGTCTTTTAGAGTGATAAAGCAGTACGGACATGGAAGTAGCCGTAGTTCTTTGCTGGTCATTGATCAAAAGAAGTTTGAATTCCTGAACAAATTTTAAAGGAATTGCATTGATATTAGTCATTTCAAGCATCAACTTGATTTTAATTGGTCTAGAAGATGCGGAAATAATTTTAGAGAAAGAGGGAAAGAAAAATTACACAGGCAGCAAAAAAGTCGTTACGTAGATTGAGGATCGATTGAGAAAAATGGGGGTATCAACCAGTTTCAATAGGTTTATGAATGGTTTGCATTGTACCTACCCCAGGTGAGAAAAACCTATATGAAAATATCGAGTTGATGTTTCAAATGACCAACATCAATGGACTTGGGTTTAAATTTGTTTCGGATCTTGAACTTATTCTCTTGATCAATGGCCAGCGAATGGCTACACGACAATCATGCTCGTACTGCTTCATCACTCCAAAAGACTTACGAGAGAAATTCGATGAAATGACGTTGAAATGAGGTTTGTGAAGAAAATAATAGAAAAAAATGGTTACGAGTATGAAAACTTATGAAGATTTAAAGGCGCATTGTTGAGAAATTTTGCTCTGGAGGAAGAAAGAAGTTTTCAAAAGAGTGTCACAAGCTCAATCAACCTTTTTTTTTAAAGACAAAGCTTGTATGTTACCGAGAATTGCATAATTCCAGAGTTGCATCTTTTCAAGGGTTTGTGAACCATTTGTTTTGGAATGATCTTGTGCTGATACTTTGGCGTGATGAAGTTTTGCTGTGGCCCAAGAAGTTGAACTTAGTGGGCAAAAGTTACCACGACGAGATATTCAGAAGGAACACCTGCCGGAAACTTTCAAAGGAGAGCGCCGGTCTCACTGATCCGGAAAACGTAGAAAATGTGGGAGTACTTTGAGTGATTCCGTTTGTATCTGCCTTCAAAACGATGAACAAAATAGTTGTTTCAGCACTGCAAAGATTGTAGCTGGACCATACGAAGGGGGCATAAATATATTATCTAAGTGTTTTGGGACAAGGGTGTTATCAGAAGCTTTGGAAATTCATGTAATCTCCAAAACTTGTTGAAGTTCCTCAACAATGGAGGTCTTGGACTCTCATTAGAACAGAAGGGTATGAGTCTATTCACAGAGATTTTTTCAGATATTGGGAGAGATGCAAAATTAACCGTTTAGACAATCTTAGTTATTCTAAAAATTTGAAAAAAAAAACAAAGCGAAATTTTTATCACGACATTTTCAACTGATAATCTTAAAAATTGAATAATTGCCGTTCGGGATCAGCTACGATTTTGTTAGATACATTTCTGTGCTCCCCAGAACCTCTATTACAAGGTCTCATTAACAGTTTTTGGTGACAATTTTGTTGAACTCATTTCTACTTGAAGACACCTGTGAAGATACGATTTTTTTTGCTGGGAATGATGCTTTTCATTTCTTCTCCTTCATGAAAAATCAACGGACTCTCTATGTGAGAGGATATCTCTTAGCAGGCTTGCTCATTAGACGATTCTAAGCAATTTGTTGTCTAGCGCACCCCCTGTTGTGTCTTTTGGGGCTGAAATAGGGCGTACTTTTTTGTGAATTTGCCACGAATTTCACAACTTAGGCTTGTTTGGTATAAATTCTTTTGATTGAGGTTCGCTGAACAATATTATCTTGGTGAAAACATTCTTCTCTCTTTCTGTCTGTCAGTCATCTGTTTCTATAAATCCCGAACGGTTCATCGAATTTAACTGAAATTTGGTGAGTATGAAGGTACAGTGTCGATCGAAAGTTTGGAAACACTTGTCAAGCTTGTCAATTTTGGAGGTTAAATTAAGACTGAATGAAAAGGATTTGAGAAGGTGACATGCGCTCAAAATTTGAAGAAGACATCTTTTGAACTGTGAAAGAAAACACTTTTTTTTTGTCATATCACATCCAATTACGTGTGCAATTTGACTTCAAAAATTGACAGTTTTCAATTGTGTTTCCAAAGCTTAGTCAGTGTACATATGCTGGCATAATTTGAATTTTGAGCAAAGGGGACCACAATATTCTTTATACACAAATCCCTGTATCTTTCACCATTCATACTCTCTCCTCTCAGTATCACCAAATCACTTATTCTTCCAGTCCTCATTTCTCCCCAAACAGTCACTCCTCCACCTCCAAAAACCACCCTTGCCTCTATGTGTTCTTCCAGAAGTCTTTCGTTCCTCTGTCGCCATACCAGAACCCGTCCATCCGACCTAAACAAATTAAACTTACTTTCATCTGAAAACAAGCACCTACTCCACTCTGCTATTCCCCAGGGCTAATATGGTTTTGTGCCCATCTTAGGCTAGTAGCACGATGCTGCGGCTTCAGCAGAGGGAATGCCGCTCTTCTTCTGTTTTTACTTGATTTTTTCAAGTCCAGAACAACTACACATGTACCTACCTTGATCGACAATTGGAGACAAAAAATACCAAGTGTTAAATTCGATAGAAATGAGAAGAAATGTTCATGTATTCAAAATTGATCTTGCGAGAGCAAAAGAAAAGGAACTGATAAGTAAGTAGGTATGGTGCGGTCTCTTAAGACCTTTAAAGATATTGTGGGGTCTCTGGATTAATTTGAATTTCCACCTTTATGTGTATACTAAATTTCAGTTAAATTCGATGTACTGGTTCGGAAGTTATCGTAACATAATTACAGACAGACAGACAGACAAAAGATCATTTTTATCAAGATAATCCTGTGCAGTGAGCCTTGATCAAAAGAACTGATTTTAAACCAGCCTGGGTTCACTATAGGTTGTGAAATTGGAGCATATCGTAACATGTTACAGACAGACAGACAGAAGACTGTTCTTATCAAGATAAGCTTCTTCAGCGAGCCTTAATCAAAAGAATTGATATCAAACAAGCCTAGGTTGTGAAATTGGAGCATATCGTAACATGTTACAGACAGACAGACAGACAGACAGTCAGACAGACAGAAGACTGTTTTTATCAAGATAATCTTGTTTAGCGAGCCTTAATCAAAAGAATTGATATCAAACAAGCCTAGGTTGTGGAATTGGTGGCGAATTCATCAAAAAATATACCCAATTTCAGCCCCAAAAGACAAAATAGGGGATGCGCTGGACAACAAATTGCTTAGAATCGTCTAATGAGCAAGCCTGCTGAGAGATATCCTCTTACATCGAGAATCCGTTGATTTTCCATGAAGGAGAAGAAATGAAAAGCATCATTCCCAGCAAAAAAAATCGTATCTTGGCTATTTCACTTCTAATCCGGGAAATTCGAAAACCGTTCCGAGGTAAGTCATCATTCTCCATTATTTTGTTATCAGTTGTTGACAAAAAAATTTTTAGCTCAAACGGGGGTTCATTAAAATTTTAACAATTATGATCTGCTTTATTTACCACCCTGTAGAAACTTTAAGTGCAGCTTTTCAGGTGATCTTTGAACATGGTAGATAGCCAAAAGATCAGGCAATCGAGCAGTGAAAACCGAATTGAAATCGTCTATGACAATCAAAAGTTATGTTGACTCAAATTTGGGGGAAAATTTCGGTTGCGACACTTCTTTTGTTGAGCACTTTAGATCAATATCTGAAAAAAAAGTGGCAAAAATCAGTAGGTACTTACCGATAAAATAAATTTTCAGTGGTGTTGACTACGGTGTATGTGAACTTTTGGAACCAATTTAAATTTCGCGCCTTCACACCCGGCATTGTATGTTGGATGCCGGTTTGAGAGTTTTCCGTTCACCTAAACCTACTAATTACTTCTGGTTTCGAACCATAATTGTTGTTTGAGCGCTGACAAGAGACAACATACAGTTAGTTAATGTACTTAGTTAAGACATCGAAAATCTACATTTTCGTTTGATGTTCACAATCCCGCTTGATTAGATCAATTAACTGCATAAAGCAAGGTAAACTGGTTTTATCTGACCACTGTTAGGTATTTTGATTTGAGTTTGTGGCTGTGCGAACATTTCTGAGAAAACAACGTGGTGGTGGATTTTAGACAGTGAATCGATATGATAATATAATGTAGGGTAGAGCAGAGCTATAGGTACCTACTTGAAGTAGGTATGTACTTTAAATATTGGTTGTTTCGCTGAGCAGCTACAATAACTACTCTAATGAAATCATAAAACTATCCGGCAAACACAGGGAAACAATAATAAAAATATCGGTAATAGTATACTTAGTCGGTAATACATGAAGAGTACTACGCAAATGCGGGTTTTCTAAAATTAGGTTCCGATCTATCATTATGATTGCGATAATGTCATACTATGCAAGCATGAATAAATAATCAACGAAAATTACTCATGAATGAACTCAAAAATGAACTCAAGTTTGTCAATGATATTCAGTGAGGTGGGTGCATTACAATCAAAGTCCGGAATCCTTGTAATTACCTATTAAAAATATATTTTCCGTTATTCCGTTCAGTCTCCAGAAAGTACGAGTCACCATACCTACGAGTGATCAATACTTTCAATTTAAATTACAATAATGAAGTTTGCCGGTACCTACCTGAGATAATTATTAAAGAGACTGTAGATAAAACGTAAGGAGGCAGGTACCATACCAAAAGTCCATGGGCCTGTCTTATTCAAAGAGGTATTTTATTTTAACCTAGCTGCTGCCGTAGCTCCAATAGCCACCAACTCCGACCAGTCCGACCGTAGGTCATTTACGTTCAATTCCCAGCCCGGCTGCATTAAGGCAAAACCTACCACATACAAGCAGTAGGCCGCAAATGCTGTAGTCCTAGCGGTAAAAGTAAAATTTCATAAAAATGGCTCTAATTGTGACAAGTGTAAAATTTGGTGTGTGGACTCCTAAAAGCATTTAAAAGGTTTTTAGAAGGGGAGCCAAGAAAAATTTTGATTTTAATTTTTCAATTTTTTATGACGTCATTTTTTTTTTTTTCTTTTTGAAACTACTCGAGATTTTTGTCTTTGTACTATGGTGACTAATTGCTTATTCCAAGAAACGGAGGAGAAAATTTGTGAAAAAAATTGATTGAACTGAAATGATGATGTTTTTTGTAAAAATCAGACTTTTCAATTTTTTTCGAAAAATATTGTGAATATGTAAAAAATAGAATTAGGCAATTATTCCTCAAAAAAGCCCTATCAGAAGTTCTTGAAGTGTTTCTCCAAATTCCAAGCCGTTTCCGAGATATTTGGAAAAATCTTATTTCTTGCAATTGTTTCTTCGTATTAGCTCCTATTACATCAAACACATCACAGGGTTCTTTTTTCTCAGAAATGTACTTAGGAATGATTAGACCGAAGATTTCTCAGTAGTTTATTGTGAATTGTAATTTTTCCAGTGGCGTAGATCATGGAAATTCGGACCATTTCTACCCTCCCACCGTACTTTGTAACGATATGGTTACAAGTTGGAGAGGAGAATAGATGGTGCTATTAGAAGCTGCTCAGGCGAGATGATAGTTCCAGGGCTTCCAGCGGCCAGGTGCAGATGTAACGTTGCTGCCAAAATTTCTCTATTATCGTGGACACTCGCAGATTATAAAATACCTTAGGATAAGGTCATTATTGTAGAGTATAAATAAACTAAACTAAACTTTCTACACCACTCGATTATTTAGAAAATATATGACATTTTGGCGTCATGATCATCTAAGATCACCTAGTATGACACTTCTTTTGAAAACAAGATGAGATCGATGATCTTGAGAACACAATTTTTCTGCTGATCAGATCGACTGCTAAATATTACATTTTCTATCACCTCCTCGATCATCTCCATCATGACTGTTTTAGATATATCCCATACCTCGTCCCATACACTTTCTATTTTCAGTAGAATTACTTTTTGGAGCAAAAATAAAGTGACAAGCTGGGGGGCTACGGTTACGACTGATTGCACCTGCAAAGTTTTGAAGCGAAACGGCTCTCCCAGCGCTCCAGCTTGTCACTTCATTTTTGCTCGAAAAAGTCATTCTACTGAAAATAGAAAGTGTATGGGATATACATTATAGTTTATTGTTCTCCCAAACTGAATGCACTTCAACAGTAAAGTTGGTTGAGTGGCCATCACTGGCGTCGAAGGCATACATGTCATCGCATCTATTTTGTAATTATTGCGGTTTGGAACATAGGAACATACCTACCTATTTGTTTGTAAATATTTGTATTTTATTTGACAAGATGATCATCAAAAGCCACCTGTTATGACATCCTATTTAAAAACTCTGGGGGGACAATCAACTATAATTTATCTGAAACAGTCATGTTGGAGATGATCGAGGAGATGATACAAGATGCAATGTTCCGCAGTCGAACTGATCAGCGAAAAAATGGTGTGCTTTTCAAATGAAGTGTCATGCTAGGTGATCTTGGATGATCATAATGCCAAAATGTCATGTATTTTTCAAATAATCGAGTGGTGTAGAAAGTAGGGTGAGAGGGTAGAAATGGTTTGAATTTCTATGATCTACGCCACTGGAAAAATTACAATTTACAATGAACTTCTAAGAAATTTTCGGTCTGATCATTCTGAAGTATATTTTCAAGAAAAAAAAAACCTGTTATGTGTTTGATGAAATAGGAGCTAATACGAAGAAACAGTCGCAAGAAATAACATATTTCTAAATATCTCGAAAACGGCTTGGAATTTTGGGAAACACTTCCATAACTTCTGATAGGGCTTGTTTCAAGGGATAATTGCCTTTTTTAATTTTTCACATATTCACAGTATTTTTCGAAAAAAATGGACAACATTGATTTTCACAAAAAACGCCATCATTTCAGTTCAATTGATTTTTTTCGCAAATTTTCTCTTCCGTTTCTTGAATTAAGCAGTCACTCACCATAATACAAAAGCAAAAGTAAAAAATCTTGAATACATAGTCGCAAAAATGAGAAAATAAATTAAAAAAATGACACAAAAAATTAAAAAATTGAAATCAAAATTTTTCTTGGCTCCCCTTAATGCTTAACCTTAACCTTTTTAATGCTTTTAGGAGTCCACACACCAAATTTCACACTTTTGTCACAATAGGCGAAATTCTGCGCTGGCGCAACCATGCTAGGGGATTTGAGAATAGTGCCGTATGCTAACACATGTAAAAAGCGTAATTTCAACATTGTCTATTATTGAAAAGGCTGGAAATGAAACTTTCAAATAAGCTATGGAAGAAAGAGTGTTTCTTGATCTTTCATTGTGTTCAAGACCAGCAATGATGGATCAGTTCGAGATACACAATGAGCGAAAATATGGTAACGTGTTTATCAGTTGGTGTGTTTTTGAAAATACCGCCCTACTTCTGGTATTCTTCTCTGCCTTACGGTTGCCGTCCTGTCTGTCAGTGGCATGAAACTGCATGTAAACAAATTGTAACTAAAATTTTATCGGGTTATATGTATAATATATCAGAAGTTTTGTGTTTTCTGTTTTTTTTTTCAAAAATGACGGGCAGTTTGTTTAGTGCCTGGCTGCAAAAACCGTACGAAAAGAACATTACAGTTCCATTTCATGTGTGTTCCCAAAAAACATCACCTTCTAGGCAACCAGTTATACACTGAAAACGGCTTTTTCGTTCTTTTCGGAACACTACGCGCGGAATTCATTTTTTCGACAGCAATGCACATGGATAACATCATTCTACATAATCTAGCATGGAAGTCAGGAGTTTCTTGTCATCTATTTTCCTTTGTTAAATCGATGGCTGAAAATCTGCAGGTTTTGACTTTTCCTAGCTCGCGCAGACGCATGAGTTCCATCCCCTAGCTTTGCGAACCTACAGCGCAACTCGTGCCGCTGAATATCGCATATTAGAGCCATTTTTACGTGTACCGCTAGGACTACTGGTGTTTCAAATAATGACAAAATGGCACAAACTAACTAACACAAAACTAAATAGAAATTGTATTTATTTTATTGCCTTAATTTTTGCTTCCTGCGGCGCCTGCCTGTAGGTATCGGCGATGATTTACGTTCAAAAAACGCCACCTGGTGTAGAGCTCGGTACTTGATCGTGGAGGAATTTTTTTAGGAGGAACACATACTGGGAACTGGGACGTCTAGTAGTATAGGTGGGCACTAGTAGATACCTGCAATACCCACATCTTTGACAAGTAGGAATAATGTAAAAGTGGGCTTGCTTTTGTGTCCCCTAGTTGATGTTGTGAATAGCGTATTTAGCAGGCTACTAGTGGGATCTAGTTCCAGAGGTGAGGGGCTGGAAGATTGCGCTGTCAGCAATGCAATGCATTGCTGCATTGCGGTTGCGGTGGAAAAATTGGGACGGTGACTGTTACATTACATCTTCCGCAGGCAGGTGCAAGCATGGTATGCTGCTTTGCCAGTAGCTCTCGCTCCTGCCCTTCCTGCCATTTAGTGCCTGCTGATTGATCCCCCAATTCCCAATGGGTCACAAAGCGAGCCTAAACCTCAATCTTGACAGTTTGCACAAACGTTTGCGTCCCAATTACAAAGGTAGCGAACTGTAGAATATAGAATATGCGGATCTCCATGTGAGGTCTAAGGTCCAAGCAGAAAACCTTTAGAAAAAGGAGAGTGACGACGCAGCGAGCCCAAGCGGTGACCTTTTCTGGCGTGCCAATAGTTAGTGCGTGCGGAGGACTCGGTTCACAGTCGCTGTTGCTGTTACTTGGGTGAAAGCTAGGGATGATGCAGAGAAAGGTCTGCGACGACGCTGGTCATCGGTGTAAGGCCCAATAAAGGCCTGCTGGGTCCCAAGGGTTCATAGGAACAAAAGTTTGCTGGTAGTGGACTGCACAAGACAGCAAAGTGACAGTTTTGACGTGCCTCCAATTGACGTAACAGCCGACGTTGCCCCGCGGCACTTACACCTCTTCTAATCATTAATTCCCTAAAACTTCCTACACGAATGGGCCATTTTCCCCAGTAAGGTCAATCGCCTGTAAAAAAAGTATGTTCACTTGTACCGTGATTCTAGTCGGCTGTGAGATTTTGTTTGCAAGTTTCCAAACCTGAAATATAGAAAATCCCCGAAACTTTGCGGTTGGCTGCTCTGGCTTCATTTGGCGTTCGTCGTTCGGACCATTTTTGGAACACATTTCTTACGCATTTCCTCTGCAGATAGGCGGAACATTTTTGCGGGACGTGATGTCTGACGCTTTTTTCCATTTTATTGGGAAATGTAGTAATTTTTCGACGTGTTTTTTAATTTTGGTCAATCAACAAATAAATCGAAGCAGCATTGACATTTGACAGGTGTCAAAAATATTCCTAACCCCTCGAAGCCGGTTCAACTTTACAATCATTCAAACTAAAAAATAATAGCTCTTCGTCAAAAAAAAGGGTCTCATGGAATCATCAATCCTTTCACCTCTTCCAGTCGAAAAGACACGCCGAAGCATGGAGAATTATTGACAAGGCAAGGAACATCCCAGCAGGCCTGCTGTTGCAGCAGGATTTACGTGTAAAAAGTTTATTCAACCAAATTTCAAGAAACCCAGCCGCTGAAAGTTAAGTATTGGACCGAAATTCATGTGAGTACCTTCAGTTTTCAATTTGCTTTCGTTTTGAACCTTGGCGGAACGATTGATTGGGATTTTCGATTATCGATTATTTTTTTGCATGCTAAAATAATCGATTAATCAAATGTATTGCCCGCATGTGTTGCGCTACTCATGAGCTGCTTATAACGTATTTCTTCAAGACACTCCAGTGTCCAATTTGGAAAAAAAAACTGCCGTAAGTCACGAGACATTCCGTGAAATTCGGACCACATCAGTCAAACGGTATTTTTTTGGTAAAGAGTTGATGGTTAGGGAGTTTTATAGCCATTCTCGTTTACCTGGGGTCCTCGGGTCGCAGGTTCATCTGTATTGGCGCCGTCGCCAACCCCAACCCTAGCCAGCCCGATTGATGAGCGCTCCCGGTAAAACAGCCAATTGAAACAGCGAGTTTAGTCTATGGGAAGACCTGTGCACGAGCTGCGAATAAAGGGAACCGCCCATATGAGAAGGTCTATAAGCATGTAATATTTCAACCAGCTTTTGAAGCACCTATTTGCGAAATCGCGCTGCCTGGCAATAGCCTAACCTCGAGCCAAACATGGAACGATGGTATAGCGTGAAGCATACCACTCCAGTTGATTTTCGTTAAAAACTCTGATTTTCCAGGTTTCTCATCAAAAAGTCATGAATATATCTTCTGATGAAGTTCTCCATAATGTATGTGAAGTCTTTGTGAATTATTGTAGAAAGTTAAAAATGTCTCTTCACTTGTATAATATTTTATTTTGCTCGACGCGTTTCGAGACTCTTATTTATAGTCTCATTTTCAAGAGCAAGTAAATGGTGAATAGATATAAAATGTAAAAAGTCATGAGTAAATGTCAGAATTTGAAATATCTGACAAAATTATGATAACAATTAAATAACGATAGAGACATGGCTGGTACTTTGTATAGGTATTTATTGTGGATAATTTCGATTACTTGACGGAAACAAAAAAGGGAGTAAAATCGATGAATTGAAATGTTCATTTTCAATTTGTTCATTTAAACATAAATTTGGATTGCTTTTACTTAATTTTCTAATTTCTAAGGAATTCATCGATTTTACTCCCTTTTTTGTTTCCGTTAAGTAATCGAAATTATCCACAATAAATACCTATACAAAGTACCAGCCATGTCTCTATCGTTACTTAATTGTTATCATAATTTTGTCAGATATTTCAAATTCTGACATTTAGGTACTCATGACTTTTTACATTTCATATCTATTCACCATTTACTTGCTCTTGAAAATGAGACTATAAATAAGAGTCTCGAAACGCGTCGAGCAAAATAAAATATTATACAAGTGAAGAGACATTTTTAACTTTCTACAATAAAAGTCAGGAACAAAAAAAAATGAAGCTAAATTCATCCCCCGTCCCCCCTTTGTTGGACGTCCCTGATGGAATGTGGAAATTTTTTCCACGGCATTACTTTAGGCTAATAAAATGTAGCGGTCAGACCAAATTTCGTCATTTTATCTTGGTAGGTTTCGGAGAAATTTGCAAAAAGCCATGATCAGTTTTCCCCCTCTGAGGGGCTCTAACTCCATTAGGGGGCATTATTCGACCCATGTTTATTGGAACTTTTCTTTCTATTCTTTGACGTAGAATAAGCTGGTGAAATATTGCGGTCTAATTTCGGGACACCTGTATAGCTGCGTTCCTTGTATCATCTGAACTGTGAATTCTCACTTCAAGTGCTAGTTGTGCTCTCTCCCTCTCATGCAATTCTCGCTTTTTCTCTCTCTAACTGAGGTGACATTATCTGACATTTCGTGTAGAAGGAATACAGCTTATGATTAGGTACCTCTACTCTCTACTTACTTTATGACAAATAATTACTGCGATAAAAGTAGTTCCCGTATGTTTGATAAAGTCACTTTGTTTAATACATAGAATGTTCGTATTTTGATGTTATTGTTCTTACATTTTTCAATGCTTAATTATTGATAGGCAGCATTATCACACAGTTTCACGACCTTGATCATCGCATAAAATATCCAACTGACGTTCATCAAGCAGCCGCTATGCACCCACAACGTGTCCAATCTCAGTTACCCGTGCATGCACAAGCTTGAAGTCGGTACCTAAAGCAGAATATAATAAAGTCTTTTCGCTGGGAAAATCTAGTGTAGAAACCCCATAAAGAAATCCTTATGAAAATCTTTGTAAATCGTTAGAATTAACAGATAAATGGAAATCTTGCATAATTTTAGCCTTGGGTAGATAGGTAAGTACAGGCACGATATTATTTTAGTGAAAAGATCTGGCTTAGAGTTGCATCAAGTAGTTACCTTATTAACTAGACTCCACCCCACTCACCCCAGAAATGCTAATTATTTGTTATTCTATAAATTTTTTCCACAACACATTATTATAAAGTTCAGTTAACAAGGTCAAAACAGTTCCAAGTAGCATATACGATGTGGTGTATCGTGACCTTTCGCATTTGAATTAAGTAAAATTTAAAATTTCATTTCACCAAAACTTTCTGAACGCGCGCATCATTCAGCAGTAAAAAAGGCTTTCATTCGTTAGATGCGGATACGTCTGCTTATTTGTTGGAAAATTAATTCATAGACAAATTTCTTGTTTACTTACTCAGGCTCAGCGTTAAAACCTGTAACTTTTTATGTACGTTAAGTACATCAGACACAGACAGAGGACAGAGGTTCAGAAATGCACGAAACGGATAGCAAACAAGTGGTCATGGTTCAAAGTATCAACAGAAAAAAATACACCAGGTAGGGGATATAGTGATAGAGAGATTTGAACACAATACACATTTAGAAGCAGGTAAAGTTTCAAATAATATATCGAGTCTACAAAAAAAAAACAGACTTATTTTCCTCGCCAAATTTTTGTTTCTTATCCGATTTCAGCAAACTTCGCATCATCCGCTGAATAGCTAACTAACAGCCTCACGTAGGTATAGAGACTGTAGTAATAGGGCGATTGCATGTAGGGGGCGTTTTCGGCGCCGTTTGCCACCTGGGGACTTTAGGTTTATCAATTGGTATTGCAAATCGCCAAATCATGTTTATTTATTTTTATTTAATTGTCTTATTTTACGAGGCGGCATTCAGCTATAAGCTGCTCTACCATGCAACCTCGGGGACAGCACAAAATATCCATGGATGAAGTAGGATTCGAACCCACACAGGGCAGCGCGAATGGTTTGGCTTGCCATCACCTGTACCACTCGGCTACCACCGCTCCAAATCGCCAAATCATGTGTCATAACTGTCAATTGCGTGATTTTTGGTTTGAATAAATTAACATTTATCTTGCCACATCAATTGCCCGCTGTCATTAGTTCTCTTTTCATCTTTCTATATTGTCGACGCTGAAAAATGCCCTATAAATGTTGTGTGCCACACCGCGCTCAAAATTCAACAAAACAGAAATGGCATAAAATTCCACAAGTTCGCCACCAATGAAGCCCTGGAGAAGCGATGGGCCGTTGTTCGACTTTTATTTGCAATTTGCAAAACATGAACAAACGAAACTAATCGATAATCTGGATCTGGCGCAAGCGCGCTGTGCCACCGAACCAAAGCCCCCAAGTGGCGACAAGCTGAACCAACATCATGCAATTGCCCTATAAGGTAAGAAGGGAAGTGCGGGAAGTAAGAAGAAGATTGACCAAATAAATTGTCAAATATTCATTCGGAATGGTAAAAACCAACGCTGGGACATTTTGGTGGTCACACCAATCTTATTCAATGAAGATACCACCCTGCTATCTCATAAAATCAAAAACTCAAAATTTCAAAATATTGCCTTGCTTACGTGGCAAGAGTTTGACTTCAAAAAGGCGACTTTGTCCGATCGATTCGAAAACGGTTCAGCGGCGTACAACAGGCGAGGTATGTACTTTCAGATCTGTAAAGAAAAAGATACGTAAGTAAAATCACAAAGAAGTCGGGACCCAAAACAGTCCTCTGGGCTCTGGGGAACACCGGATAGTCGCTAGTCAGGGGTCATCCGGTATATCGTGGGCTACTTCGTGAAGGGGGCAAGAGACCTTATTCCATTTCTTATAGTCCCATATGTGGAGATACCGAAATGTTTGGGTGTCACTTCCAAAATGGCGGCCATTTGTTTCCGGTGACATTTATTCGGAACCTAACTTGCTTCATTCTCACCCGATTTGATTTTTTTTTCAGAAATACGTGAATTCATATTCTCTATCCGCTGCTGTCATCGGTTATCATTTATATCAATCTGTTTGACCGGAATTAGGAAAATACTGAAAAATATGATGACTTTTAGTCCTCTAGGTTTCTCGACTGTTTCTCAACCTAATTCAAGTTGTATTGATCCTAACAGCATCTACAATGAATAAAGTAAACTGAAAACTTAGCTTGCTGAAAAAATAATGGCCACAATAAGTGACACAGTAGGTAAAAAAAGAGCGATATTCACAGAAAATGGTGAAATTAAGAAGGAAAGTGCCGTGTTTTTCCAGGCAGTAGGTATACGTGTGATTTTTTAGTTACTACTTCTCTGGCCTCTGGAGACACCTAAATGCTCTGGTACCAATTTCAAAATGGCGTTGTTCCAAAATGGCGACAATTTGATTTTGGTAACATGGATTCACACACAACTTACGCCTATTTTCGCTCGACTCAAACCGATTGAAATGATTTTTCTTTTGATCAGGTATGGATTGATGTTCTCTATTTGCTATTGTCCAAAAAGTGAAGAAAAAAAAAACTAGAAAATCAGTGATTTTTACGATCTCTATTGCCTCAGGTGCTGTGTGCTTCCCCGTAAGAGGCATGCCTGGCAAATATTTTTCTATTATTCTCATATGTATGAAGTTACCGAAATGCTTTGGTGCCACTTCCAAAATGGCAGCGTACCGATTTGGCGGCCACCTGGATTTTGGTAAGGTGTTCAATAATGCAAAAATTCCAACTCGGTAACTAAAAGAGTTATAGTGATGAAAGTCACAAGGTAGATTCACAAAATTCAATGCTTGTTGAGATAAAACAAATCGCATCTCCATACCTTGAGCCCGTTCCTGAAAAATTCTGGTATTAGTGGTCATTTGCATAAAAATTGACATTTTTTTTTTAAATCAGTGGATTTTTCAGTCGATTTTTCAGGAACAGCTCAAAAAATGGAGATGAGGTTTGTCGGCGGATTGGCGGACAGGATACCTTTATTTGGATCAATTAAGCGAAAATGAAAAAACGGAAAGTAGGCTTCGCTTCAACTCGCAATAGCTCCTCAGCCGATGACCCGATTTTACTGGTTGTGGTCTTGAATTGACAAGAAAGGTCTATTCTTTCATAATACCTACATTATCGGTTTTGACTTTCTGCTTACTTTTAATGAAAAGCAACGGGAACAAATGAAGGCCTATTTTCAATTGTTTCTGCCATCTTTAATTTTGAAATGTCGGCCAATGTTGAAAAGTTCGATAAAATCGGTGGCGAAATAAAAATTTTAGAAGGAAAAATTCCGAGTGCGGTTTTTTATGGCCCACCCGGTACGTTCGTTTCTAGGGAGTTTCTAGTTGTAACTGCTGTCGCTGTCACAAAATGGTGGTAAAAAGATGTTTGAATTTGAAATATGTTTAAAATAATGTTTCGTTATTACATACAACGCCCTACGGAGTCGGGCATTTATCGTTACAATCAGCACTCGCGATCACTAGGCCAAAATTATCGTGAAAATCTAAGCACTTGTGATATTACTTATGATGACTATACCTACACAGAGTATCGTCATTTGGGCGCTTTCCATTTCCATTTAAAACATTTGTGTCGGTTTGTGTCAGCTTGTGTTAGCTTGTGTCGATGAGACAAAGGAACACAGATCAAATCAAAAAAGTGTGAAGAGATAACAAGCTGCTATGCGATTTTCGTTCCCGGTTCTGTGTAAATTGTGGGTGTTCTTCAACTTCAAAAATTTTTATATGGGTCCGCGGCTGATCTAAAATATCTAGTGTCAGATTGGCACAATGATTTTCGTCTTCGAAAAAACCCAAACAACAAAAATTTAAACTTTACATCTTCGGTTCGGTTCTAATCCACTGTGCGTTATCGGTGACAAGCAAAAACATTTAAAAACAGCACCTCCTATTGGAACGTGTAATTTTCTTTGATTTAAACCTTGACCGCAATGACTGAATTTAGCGAAGAGCAAAAGGACTATATGAACAAACTGCTCGAAAATTTAACATTGAGTTTAACTGCAAGTCTATCTTCGTCATATAAAACACAGATAGCCGAGTTAAAGAACAGTATAAAACAACAAATAGGAGAAATAAAAGAAAATATTAATTCGGTGATCCAGAGGCAGCAAGAAAAGATAGCAGTCCTAACAGAAAAGAATGAAAAGCTTCTGCGACTACTCTGTGGCTACAGCGGAAGATCAGGAAAAACAATATTATCGTGTACGGTGTCGAAGAGAGCTCTTGTAAATTATTAGAAACAATAACCAACCTCTTTCAAAAGTTGCTCCAAGTACACATAGTAAGTAACGATATAAGCGATACCTACCGAATCGGAAAAGAAGCCGGAGTAAGGAAAAGCAGACCAATCGTCGTCGAGTAGTTTGTATCTTTTCAAAAGAAACAGCTCGTACTATAAAACGCAAAAAAGCTGAAAGGTCATAAACTGTACATATCACAGGACCAGTGCTGGGAGGATCGTGAGAAACACAAAGTTTTGTTCAAGCATCTGAGGGAGGCCAGAAATAGTGGAAATCAAGCATATATTAAAGGAGATAAGTTGATTGTTGCCAACGAGTCGTATTCCCTAGAACAATTGGAAAAAAACGCCCTCCACGCTGAAGAAGAACCTCTTATTGAAGTTCGTCTAAGCTCAAGTGCCCCATCCACTCCAAATCCGCAACGCCGACAGAAGGAATTGAAGATCGAACTGGGACGTGACGAAGACGAAGAAGAAGGCGAAGAGCAACAGCAGCAGCAGCAGCGGCATCGCCAGCCGCAACAACGACGACACGAGGAACAAGCAGTACAAACAAAGTCAGCCCCAAGGAATCTAACAAAAAACGTGAAAACCCGCTCTGGATCCTCATCTAAGTGAAAACAAAGAAGATTAGGAAGACAAAAAAAGAAATTAATTATTATCATTTATTTTGAACTTTTTGTTACAGTTCTGCAAATTCATTATATTTATCATGTTTTGGTTTCATTTTTTGCTTTAACTGGTTGTCGTCTGCTGCTGAAAATCTAAAAACGCACGATTCCCTTATCTTGGGTTTTGGGCTATAAAAATATCGTATTATTTATACTTTTACGATTTTAAGGCTAAAGGGGACGATAAAATAATGTGTTTCTGAGACGCGAGATGGCGCGGAAACTATTAACTTTCTCAAAATTCACTCAATAGACCGATTTTGAAAATTCAAACGTTATTATTTTCAGAATATATAATTATTTGATGCTGTAGTCAAAAATTCCAATTTTTGTATTTTTTGGAAAAAAATTTCAATTTTCTCAAATTTTCACAAAATTTTTCGAAAATCTCAGGTAGTCATTTTATTCTGTGGTGAATATTGTATGATAGCCTTTTTTCCAAATTCCAATATCATTAATAGTATCGACCGAAATCAATTTGAATATTTCCCTTTGAAGTTCACCGCGCGCCGCCCACCTGCAAGCGCGAGCGGATCCCATCCGGTATCATCATATATTATTTATAGTCCGCAAGAAATAAGACCTCTGTCGTAATAGCAAAGTTAATGCCTGGACAGTATCTCCAGTCCCGTAGAAAATCCCAACAGTGTAACAAGCAACTGGGCAATACCTAATCGGTTACTTTTTTGATTTTAATCATTAATAGCTTCGTGACTTGATATTGATGGAATATACTCCAGAAATAGATATGTTAGATAAGTGAAAAGCTACTATAAAAAAAGTACAGTACGGGCTTAATTTTGTTTTTTGTTTTGCACAAAATGTACCTATTTAACGAGATATGGAAAACGCTATCCGTCAAGTTGGCCTGTAAATCAAAAAGTAACAGTTACAGAGATGTATACTTTTCAAATGTTATAGGAAACTGCGGCTCACAAAATGACTAAAACTAATTTTTGTTGGAATCAAATTCTTGAAACATTCGAAAATTCAAAAAAAAGTTCACCCATACACCAACGGTACACCCTGGTGCAAGTACAACAACCTTATCTCAGCAGTCTGTCGCCCATTGGGAGCAGCCAATTTCAATCTTTGATTTCAATGAAAATTTAGAACAGGCATTGAACCCAGTAACTGGAAGCTATGGGAAGATAAAGAGTGGTCGATCCTAGCGTAAATATCCCATAGCGGCCTTACCGTTCAAGATAGAAAAAAAAGAATAGTGTTATTCTGGAAAAAAAACATTCCATAAACGCTTAGTTATGTAAAAATCCGTGTCGGCAATTGGCTGCTGCCTGAGTAAGAATAACGTAACAGAGCCTTTATGGAACGTAATTTTTTAGAGAATCGCACCATAAGAAAAAAGTTGTATGGTTTGATTGGAACTGAACTATGAATAAAATTGAACTATGAGGCCTGTTTGTGGACCCGACGACCCACGGATATCTTGCGGAATCGCCAGACGGGCTTCTTCCTCATCAGAATGGTACTATCATCAGGGTGAAATGTCCTATTGAATTTGAAAGTAATTAATTAAATTTATTAATTATGATTTTAGCTCAATATGTACATATTGCCCGAAGTCGGCGAAACAAAAGACCATACAAGAAGCTATACAGACCAATCAAAAATTTTGTTTGGAGAGAAATTCTCAGCTTAAACGGACACACAATCACTATTTTCAAGTACAAGGACATAGTGCACTGGCAAAATAAAAACAAAATTGACTTCAATATCAAAATTCTACTGCCTGAGATCATCGATCTGCCAGCTTGTAGGAGCATGCCCATTCGAGAAAGTTAAAATGCCATGACTTTTTTCCTATCAACGTTTCTCACTAGCCACTTTTCGACACTCAAACGCGTATCGTACTACGATACGTAATACGAATTCCATACGAAACAAGAGTGCATTCTAATGGAACGATATCAACAAAAATCAAATGAGCTGAGGACATTCATGAAGATAACCACACAGACAGCCAGGCACACAAACAAACAGACAGATATCCACACAGGAGTCAAACGGACGGACAGACAGACAGACATACTTCAGACGGAGTAGGAGTAGTAGTAGTAGTAGTAGTAGTTCTTTGCAGTTTTGTTATTGCTTCCAGTGTATATAGTTTTAAATACATTTGTGCACTTGCAGTCTATTGTTTTGCAATTGCAATATGATTTCACAATGTGTGTCCCTTTATAATTGGATATAAGTATCTTGGAGTATCAGTAGATTGTAGATCTAGATAGTGTGATCACGTGAGATAAATGATCAACTTGAAAAAAATTTACAATTTCAGAAATCGTAGCAACGAAATATATCGGCGTAATACCACGATGTCACAAATCTTTACTACTGCTCTATTTACATCGCCTATTTCTCAGAAAACATCATAACACCATGTGTGCAGAAAGTGATCACTACCTTTATCGTGAATGACTAATCGCGGAGAACAGCTGCAGCGGGCGGCAAATAACAAAGAGAGATTTTCAAAATGCGTTTCGGAGGGCACCATTTGTGCTACAAAATTTCTAAAAACGGATTAATGTTTGATATTTCAAGTACTTCAAAATGACTACCTGCGATTTTTGAAAAAATCGAAATTAATTTGTTAAATTGGAAAAAAAAATTGAAAAAAATTTTTGGAATTTTTTTTTGACTAGTGCATCAAATAGAATTGAAATCTCAGTATAACCCTTTTTTCAGATCTGAAATCGGACTGATGGTTTTCCCAAAAACATGTTATTACTTTTGATGTATTTTCTCTCTGTCGCACACTTGGTACTCAATTTCAGTCCCCTTTAGCCTTAATATTTATACACTAAAATGAATTCTGCTCTAGATGATTTTTCACTTCATGATGTTGATACTCAATATGAAGGTAGTTTGGATGGACAGTTATTCTCGGACACGAAGTGCGATCTTATTGTACTACATCTCAATATTCGGAGCTTGAGGAAAAATGTTGACGGATTTACGGTTCTCTTACAATCACTAAAAGTTAATCCTGATGTTATTATTCTGTCGGAAACTGGTTTGTTGAATGATACATCAAGTTTTGGGCTGCACTCATATGGTTTGTTCTATAATGAAAGCAATGTAAATAAATGCGATGGCACAGTAATTTATGCAAAAATTATGTATGTTGTCGACTGTAAAGTAATAATGGTGGGTGGCTCTCGATTTTCAAGAGTTACTTTGTTAAAAAATGGACTATCAGTTGGTGTGGTAGGCCACTACCGATCACCGTCCCTTGATATGGGGGAGTATGTTGGGGAACTGGATGAACTATTATCTAATAATAATTTCAATAAATGTACGGTTGAAATCTTTGCTGGTGATATAAACATAATTAGATTCAAAATCGCCCGCTGTGGGGGGTTACATGGGTTGTTTGTTTAGTCACGGATATTTAAGCCAAATCAACAAACCAACAAGAGTAGAGGGAATGTCTAGTACATGTTTGGATCATTTACGCGGATAACGCGAAATTGAGGGAACTATTGTTCAGTAAAGGTTGGGTGGATGTACTGGCAAGTAGGAATCCTGACACTGCTACGGTACGGTTTCTTTCCATCCTTGAAAAACACATTGAAGGAGCAACCAACGTGTGCAACATTTCGAACAAGAATTTCCGCATTAAACCTTGAATCACACAAGGATTATTGCGATCTATTAGACATAGGGATAATTTGAAAAAACTGTGTACCTTAAATCCGAACGACAAAATTGCTTCGGACACGTATAAAAACTATAGGAAATATTTAACAAAACTTCTTAACAAAAGTAAAGTTGATTATTACGGAATGAAGATACGAAGTTTGAGAGACGATCCAAGGAAACTGTGGGAAACCATTAAATGTGCTACCAATGATGTCAAGAAATGCGGAAAGATCAATGTCATTAAAGATAAACAGTCTAATGCTGATTTGACAGAGCAGAAGGCTATTGCGAATATGTTTAACTCTTTTTTTAGCTCTGTGGGATCCATTCTGGCGAAGAAGATAAATGCTCCTAAAGGTGGAATTGTATTGGACAGTAGAAAGTACCTACTGCAACTCTCTATTTTTAGGCCCTATAAACGAAGAAGAGTTGTACAGGGAGATAAATTCACTAAAAGCTTCAGAAACAGGATTTGATGGTTCTATCTCAGCTAATATTATTAAAAGACATTGCAAATACTTGGTTGCTCCTTTGAAGCATATAATCAATCTCATTTTCAGCAGCGGAGAGTTCCCATCAATATTCAAAAATGCTATCGTTGTTCCAATTTACAAGTGTGGAGACAGAAAAGACGTAAATAACTATCCAGGGCCGATTCTGAGTGGTGTGCTGGGAGTGCCCCTGCACAAGGGCGGCCAAAATTCAAGGGCGGCAAAATTTTCTTAAACGAAAAATTGAGTCATTGAGTGTCGAAAAAAAATTCCTATGATTTTTGAAATTGAAGGCGGCGCCGGCGCCTCGGCTGCTGCCCTGCGTAAATTGTGATTTTTTTTTTGGTGTCGAAAAAATACGAGTTGTCCAAAAATGGAGGCGAGGTGAACGCCTTTCTTAAATAAATATCTAATAGCGTTTTCGAGTCGCTAGAGCCGAACCGGTTCGGTTCTAAAATTAGGGGATTTGATTGGTTCTCGAAAATCCCTGGCCAATAATCAGTGATAGCGATTTTCGAGCTGAACCGGCTCGGCTCTGGTGACTCAAAAACGCTATTAATTTTGTTCGTTATTGACTTTTATTCCGTCAATATCGTTTCAAATACCTGTCATACTCGTATATGTATTTATCACTTACTTTGATATTATAAGGAAGGACCAGAGTTTTCATCTCTTGATAACATTTCGGATAGTCTGTTTGGCTGATGAACTTTGCGGAAGGTTCATTTGTCAAATAGCCTATTCAAAACTTTTTAAGGAGATGGAAATACCGGCCTTAGTAGCTATACCCCGCATCTACTAACTACTCAGACCTAGTAAGGGGTGTTTTTTAGCGCACTTTCCCAAAAAAATTGGAAAAAGGCGCTTTTAGCTTCACTTTGTCCGTCCGTCCGTCCGTCCGTCCGTCCGTCCGTCCGTCCGTCCGTCCGTCCGTCCGTCCGTACCCGGGATAACTCTCCGGAGAAGAAAGATATCGATGTGGTGTAAACGCTGATCAATAGTACACATATGTCCAGGATGTCAAGTTGATTTTTAGTTTTTTGTTATTCTGCCGCCATCTTTGATCCGCTATTTTGAATTTCTCCAAATGTGATCCGATTGAAATGAAATTTGCAGGCAATGTGAACCACATCAAGATCTATCCAATTTTCGGCAATTGATGCCCCGCCGCCATCTTGTATTCTCCATATTGAACATGTTTCAAAGTGATAGAGCTAGGAGAATTATGCCTCAACGAAAAGAGATATCGATGTGGTGCAAACGCCAATGAAATGCGTACGTGTCCACCATATACCTAAAGTTGACCAATGATTTTTGTCATTTGGCTGCCATCTTGATCCGCCATTTTGAATTTCTCTGAAAGTGGTCCGATTTGAATGAAATTCACAGGCGATGTGAACTCCATCAAAATACATCCATCCGATTTTGGACAAATGATGCTCTGCTGCCATCTTGGCCGCCATATTGAAATTTCTTATCACTTAACGATTTTCATGGAGCTTGGGACTCACCTTTGTTTCGTATGATCATTCTTATTCTCCAACCAAATTCCAACATTTTCCGCCATTTGGCCGCCATATTGAAATCTCTTATTAGTGGAACGATTTCCATGAAACTGGGAACTCACCCTTGTCTATAGTACGATCATTTTGATTTTTAAGCCAAATTTCATGAATCTGACGTTATTTTGGCCGCCATATTGAAATTTCTGCCCAAATAACGGTAGAAACCTAATTAACATCTTGCGTTCACTAATCCTTCAAAAAGTAAGTGCGCTACTGAGCCTCATGCCCATGAGGCATATTCGCTTGTTTGAATCTGGCAACGAAGTGTGCTGTGCTCTAGCCACATTCGCCTGCATTCGGCCAGAGCAGAGCACACTTCGACGCCAGATTTAAAAAAACACCCGTTACCTTCTATGTACTCAATATGTATTAGGTTTGTCAAGTTTTTTTCTAGGTTTTGTCGCCTTATCGATAGACAACTATATATTTAAATAGCTTTTTCTGATTCCATTCGATTCAACTACAAAATCAATATAAATTGATATAAGTGGGTACCTAAGAACTCATCTATGGGCGAGTCTATGGGGTATGCTAAAGTGAGGTAGCCATGGACGTAAGCATTTAGCGCAATATAAATTATAATTGTTCATAATTCTATTGAAAATGGGAGGTCTTGGCGGTTTTAGGCCTGCAAAAAAGTCGCATGCGGTGCAATTTCCAGGGACCTCGGGCGCCCCCGCCAGAAAATTGCTTCGGGATTACAACTGACGGGCGGCCAAAGGTTTTCCGCACAAGGGCGGCCGACGAGCCAGAATCGGCCCTGTAACTATCGACCCATCGCATTGACTAGCCCTGTCAGTAAAGTAATTGAAAAATGTATCAAGACCCGTTTGTGGAGTTTTCTGGATAAACACGAAATTATATCAAAGTCTCAATACGGTTTCAGGAAAGTCTGGTTTTATTTGCTTTTCTATGTCTGGTATGGGGTTACCTGATAAGAATATATTGAAAGTCCATTGTTTCTTGTGTGATTCCTTTCAGGACTGCAAATGTCAAGAACAAATTGAGTTGAAAAATAATATAAAATACTTGGGCATATTTTTTGATAATTTTGCCAGGTGGGATGTACAGTGCAACTATGTTGCAGCTAATGTGAGAAAACTAATCTTTAAATTTTATCAGCTTCGGCATGTTCTACCGGTAGGACTACTGAAGTCTGTCTATCAGGCTCTTTGTGAGTCCGTAATAAATTATGGAATTTTAGCATGGGGAGTAGCTAGTGGGAAACATTTGAACAGCATATCGATTGCACAAAAATATGTCCTAAAAATAATGCTTCATAAACCCAGACATTTCCCCAGCGCTGAACTTTACAAGGAATTCAACGTGCTAACTGTTAGGCAGATTTTTATTAAGAGCATTACTAGATTTGCCTATCGGACCTCTGGCTTTGGTGAGTTGGTGTCTCATGGCAGAACAACAAGAATTGCTGCCTCCCACAGTGTGGTTTTGCATCATGCAAGATACTCACGTACTCAGAGACATATTTCCTACATGATGCCGAAGTTGTACAACATACTTCCGGATGCTTTCAGGAATAAGCCATTTGGGAGGATAGCCAAGCAATTTGAAATGTGGCTAACACAAAACTATGAAGAAATTGTAAGAGAATTGGGAAGTTTTTGGGGTTTTTTGATGATATTCACTTCGTGTTCCGTGAAATAGATAACTTGCGCATATCATCTACCTTTAGTGTATATTCAAAGAATCTTTTTAATTTTTAATTTTAATTTTTTGTATCGTTAAGCTGCAGCAAAATAATAATTTATTGAATTTTTCTTATATGTCATGTGCAAATTTATTTTTTGTTATTCTTGTTATCTTTATATTTTATGCATCTTGTAGTGCACACACAAGTCTAATCGACTCATTGTGCACACTTATGAAGTATATCGTAATAATTTTGTTATGTACATTTTTTGCGAATAAATAAAAATGGAACGCATTTGTGTCGATTTGTGTCGACACAAGTCGACTTGTGTCGGTAAATGGAAAACGCCCATTGTGGTCGCCAGACATAGAATCGAAAGTCATAGCACCGAACGTCGTACAATCGACACGCGCCATATTGAAGCAGTGACGCTCAATAGTCTATGACGCACAACAAGTCGGCTCGAAACTCGTCTCGGAGCTTGTGATGAAGGATGAAAGTGTGGATAAAGCCATTTGCACCACAATAGACCTTTCAAAAAAATAACTGTAGGTATCTCGTATAGGGTAGGTATATTGTGTATGGATAATCAGTCCATATAATATAATATAATCAGTCCAGTAGTGAGTTGCCAGAGTTTCAGCTTTTCTGGAAAAACCGAGAACTCTCGCGAGAACTTCGAATATGTATTAAAAAAAAACAATGGATCTGGACACCGGAAGACTGAGATCGGAAAAAATCTAATTCAAATAAAAAAAATCTGATTTAAATCAAAAAATCCTATTTAAATAAAAAAAAATCGATTTTTTTTTATTTGAATCATGATTTTTTTGCACCCTGCTAATTGTTGGTGAAAAAAGCAGATTGGAATTGCATGCTTCCAAATTAAAGTTTGATTTTTGCTCACCTAAAACAACTCGGTAACCAAGACTTCTCTTCGACTTTCAGTAAAGACTATTAGTCTGGGGGCATAGGGTCAAAAAAGGCTTGGCCGTGTGCAACTTCGTGAAGATATATAGAGATATGTCCTAATCGACTCCTGGGCGATCAAGGACCATGAAAAATGATGGTGGAATATTGACATCTGCTGCAGGCAAATATGGTGGAGGCGCCAAAATGGGCTTTATCTGGTAATAATAAACTGGCTGTAGCTCGAGTGTTTTTCAACGGATTTCAACATATGGAACGTCATTTTGTAGACAAAAAAATTCTCTTCTTATTTCATACCTGAATTTACAAACCTCATTTCTGGAAAGTGTAGAAATTGTCTCTATACCGGGTGGGCCATAATAAACCGGAATACTTTTTTTTGCCTATAAAATTTTTATTCCCTGGCGGATTTTGACGGGAATGGTACCAACGGAAAGCCAATAGACTAGGTCGTAGACCACAAAAGTTAAAATGGCCGTCACTTCAAAATTCAAGATGGCGGAAATGTTTGAATATACACCTTCTTTTGTTTTCGTTCTTTTTGTTCAAAAGTTATGGAAACTGTGAAAACAACAACATAATCGGAAAGAATGGAGTTTTTCTCACAATTCAAGACCATTCTGAGCTTATTGGGTCCATTCGTTCTGGAGTTATAGCGAAATTAGAAAAGGCCTACTTCACATGTTCTGACCAGAAATGATGGTTTTAAATTTTGGTTTCCTGCCTATAAATTTTTCATTCTTTGACCGATTTTGACGGAAATGGTACCAACGGAAAGCCAATAGACTAGGTCGTAGACCACAAAAGTTAAAATGTCCGTCACTTCAAAATTCAAGATGGCGGAATTGTTTGAATATACACCTTCTTTTGTTTTCGTTCTTCTTATTCAAAAACTATGGAAACTGTGAAAACAACAACATAATCGGAAAGAATGGAGTTTTTCTCACAATTCAAGACTATTCCGAGCTTATTCGCTCCATTCGTTCTGGAGTTATAGCGAAATTGAAAAAGGCCTTCTTCACATGTTCTGACCAGAAATGATGGATTTAAATTTTGGTTTCCTGCCTCCCAAATTTTTGTTTTTCGAGACCGATTCCACAAAAATTGGTGTCAATGGATATTCAATTAAGATAAGCTTTGATGGCAATATCATGGCGATCGAAAGAACCTGGTCTACTCCAAGATGGCGGACAAAACTGAAAAATACAAGTTTTCCCGTATTTACCTGAAGATAACGCAGCGGTTGATCTGTTGAGAAGATAAATCTCAAAATACAACACAAACAAATTGTTTTATAACTTTCCCATAACAATACTGTTACAATACTAAATTAATATTATTAAAACTCAATATTAACGGGCGTCCACCAGTGACTTAGAACTTTTCGTAAAGATGCGCAGAGCCTTGAAAAAAAATCAGGTTCTTTTGATCGCCATGATATTGTCCATCAAACTCATTTAGGTAATTATTGGGTATCCATTGACACCAATTTTTGTGGAATCGGTCTCGAAAAACAAAAATTTGGGAGGCAGGAAACCAAAATTTAAATCCATCATTTCTGGTCAGAACATGTGAAGAAGGCCTTTTTTAATTTCGCTATAACTCCAGAACGAATGGAGCGAATAAGCTCGGAATAGTCTTGAATTGTAAGAAAAAATCCATTCTTTCCGATTATGTTGTTGTTTTTACAGTTTCCTTAGTTTTTGAATAAAAAGAACGAAAACAAAAGAAAGTGTATATTCAAACAACTCCGCCATCTTGAATTTTTGAAGTGACGGCCATTTTGACTTCTGTGGTGTACGACCTAGTCTATTGGCTTTCTGTTGGTACCATTCCCGTCAAAATCGGTCAAGGAATAAAAATTTTATAGACAGGAAACCAAAATTTAAAACCATCATTTCTGATCAGAACATGTGAAGTAGGCCTTTTTTAATTTCGCTATAACTCCAGAACGAATGGACCGAATAAGCTCGGATTAGTCTTGAATTGTGAGAAAAACTCCATTCTTTCCGATTATGTTGTTGTTTTTACAGTTTTCATAACTTTTGAACAAAAAGAACGAGAACAAAAGAAGGTGTATATTCAAACAATTCCGCCATCTTGAATTTTTGAAGTGACGGCCATTTTGACTTCTGTGGTGTACGACCTAGTCTATTGGCTTTCCGTTGGTATTATTCTCGTCAAAATCGGTCAGGGAATAAAAATTTTACAGGCAAAAAAAAGTATTCCGGTTTATTATGGCCCACCCGGTATAAGATATGCTAAATTCCGGCCTTTTTTGAAGGTTGTCTGATATTTTTGAAACTTGGCAGTATTATAGATCTTGAGGTGCCCTTTCCGAATTTCCACTTTTTCACTTTGTATATTCGCCGACTTGGCCGCCATATTGAAAAGATGGTGCCCAAAAAAACAGTTTTTTGTCACTATTTTCATTTCAGTCAATGTGAGGTAGAAGCGTTTGTATGCGAATGGAAGCTTGTTCAATTCTCTACAATTTGACACCTTACTCGTGTACGTGCTACTTCCGGTTCTTGGGTTATGGCTTCTAGAACTCCCTGAAGCATCAACTTTTGTCATCCAATATCCAATCAGCATATCAAGTTGATCTTAGCTCCACGTGGCAGTCAATTGACCATAAATAATGTCAAGTTGTCAACCACAGACCATTAATATCCAGAAAATCAATCATGGTAACGGTTGTTATGCAACTACAGAGTGATTTCTAAGGGAAAATTCTTTGAAAAGGTATAGCTTGAGAATCGTAAGTCGCACATGAGTGATACAGATGTCAGATTTTAGAGAATTTAATAGGCCTCCACTTTTGATATGAATCCTGAAATTTTATGACAAATTTTCCGGAAATTTTCCGAAAATATGTTTTTTTGGACGTCATCTTTTCACAATTATGGCCAGAACAGCAGAGATACGGAGTGGAAAAGTGGATATTCTGAATAATGACCCCAAATTTCATCATAATGATAAGTTTCGAATGTATCTGATATCCTTCAAATGCTATATTACCTTTATTTCTTTCTAAAGTGAATTTACTTTCGCAGTTCACCCTGTAATTACACAAATAACATCACCATGATCGATTTTCTGAATTTTTTATCATCTATGGTTGATAGACAAGAGCTATTTATGGTTAATTCGCTCACTACATGACGGTGGTATCAATTTAACATGCTGATTGAATGCCGAAAGTTGATGCTTCCGGAAGTTCTGAAAGCTTTAACTCAAAAACCGTAGATCGCACATAAATGACTGATATGTCAAATTGTAGACATGTGAATGGGCTTTCCTCCGCAAATACACGTTTCAGTCTTGAGTTTGGTTCAGTCAGAGAAACTGTTTTTTGGGCGCCATCTTTTCAATATGGCGGCCAGAACGGCATAGATACGAAGTGGAAAAGTAGAAATTCGGAAAGAGCACCTCAAGGTCTATTATATTGCCAGGTTTCAAAAATATCGGATAACCTTCAAAAAATGGCGGAATTTAGCATATCTTTATAAAGACAATTTCGACAGTTTCACGGAATGACGTTTGTAAATTTAGGTATGAAGTAAGAAGAGAATTTTTCTGTTCACAAAATGACGTGTCAGATGGTGAAATCCGTTGAAAAACAAACGAGCTACAGCCAGTTTTTTAATTACCAGATGAAGCCCATTTTGGCGCCTCCACCATATTTGCCTGCAGTAAATGCCAATATTCCACCATAATTTTTCATAGTCCTTGATCTCCCAGGAATCGATTAAGACATAACTCTATATATTTTCACGAAGCTGCACACGGCACGACCTATGCCCCCATACTATATGATAACCATTCAATGCCGGATTGTTTGTCGGCGTGAGGTGGTTGTTGTTATTTTCATAAATTGGTTACCGATCTGTTTCAGGCGAGGAAAAATCAGAGTTTAATTCGGAAGCATGCAATTACAATTTGCCTTCTGCAGCAATAATTTGTGATAAGTACCAAAGAAGAAACATCTCGAAGTGTTTAGAATGAATGATTCGTTCGAAAGCACATTGATTTTTACTTATATTTTCATTGCAAATGGAATTTCTGGGACGATTCAAATTTAGATCAATTTTGATGCAACTCTGTATTCTGAATGTTTGGCTAGTGTGTAGTCAATTTTGACCCCAAGGTTTTCTTAGCTTTGGCTTCAACATGAGCTTCAGGTTTTGAAGTCGGTTGACGGCGAAAAAAGTTGGCATTGGAATACCAAAACGTTGATATTTTCCGATCATCCTGTTGATAAAACAAATAGGCAAAAAAATCAAAATTCGGTCGAAGATAATAAGATGTATCTTCATACATTTGGTGTTAAAATTCATGAAAAAAAGTCTTTTTTGAGCGAGTAACTCTTTGTAACCGGTTGGTTATTAGCGGTTGACATTAGATTGACAGATACTGTCATTTTTTTGACATCTGACATTTCTCGCTAAAACGTTGCGGTTATAACTTTGGTTATGAGCATTTGGCGGGAAAAGAGGGACTGATAGCTTCAAATAGTTACGTACTTATACGTGTCTCTGTTACATATACCGTGTACTTAAACCATTCGTAATCTAGGATACCTTTGAAGGTGAAAAATTCAGTCATTCAGCCAATCCAGTCACTTGAATCAATGAACATCTCGTTTCCGAAGCCACCTGGGTGGGCCCCAATCAGGGCCCTGATTACGAATTTTGTGGATCACACGTGTATCGTGTTCACATCACACATACAATTTCTATGAAATCCTGTTTGTTTTCTTGTCATGGTGTAATACCGAAGGAACAATAAATAGTTATATTGAATTGAATTGAAAATCAACTATTCATATTTCTACTATATAAATAGGAGGTATGACAAGTACTTTCAGGATTAAACCACCATCAGGCGGCCATCGGACATCTGGATTACCCGATACTCTTGTGCGTCCATCACAGATGAGACCATCATCTTCGATTCTTCTCGTCGCCAAGTCAAGTTGTCAAGTTTTTGAGGTTAGGTTAGCTACGTTTCACGTTTGGGAATTCTGGACCGCTGCTTGTTCCAAATTCAAATATGTTGCCGCCACAATTTGTTCCCCCACCATAACAAGAACCAGCCTCATGACCAGGTTATGAAATGTATAACCGGTGATGATATCAAAATGGCGGCACTTCCTTTACCGCTTATAACCAATCCTCGCTCAAACGTCAAATTCTATAACCAAGTGTAACCGGTTATGAACGGTTACTCGCTCGAAAAAGACCATAGTGTGGCACAAAATTTTAGGTGATCCAATAGGCTACTTCGTTTGGGCAGGTGTGCATGCATGCATGCTTGAAGGCTCCAAGTTTTGAAAACTTTCGTACACCTGTCAGTTGAATGGCAACGCTGCATTCTCTGTCTAGCCGCCTGACCAACTACTGGTTCCTGGCTGTCACTTTTACACATACCGTAAATGCATCTCTTCGTAGCTTCTTTGAACTTCCTTCTCGGTACAGCCATTTTCAACAAGTTGTGTTCTTTCGTCAAAACATGAGCAAATGAAATGTAGGTCAGGTAAAAACGAGAAATGTGATAATAATTGTCACAAGTGACAGTTGGCGCCGATGTCTTGTTGTTTTGAGCGTTGTTGCCATTTTCGTTGTTCCTGAACTTCCACAAATAATCACTGAACTTAATTTCAATGAAACATTTTCTTTGAATACAAAATATGGTATCTAACATTCAACCAAAAATTATTTGTGGAATTTTAGGGGCACTACAATATTTTTAGTGTTAATTTTCAATATCGGTGTACGAAACTATGAAATTCGCGCCAGATATGCGCACTCAAAAAAAACCGAAACGAAGGGACCTATGAACGGCACAGAACCGAGTAGGAACACGTAGATGGAAAGCACCGTTTGGCACCCGCACATGCGTAAATGGCAGGTGTATCGAACTTGGGGCTAGGCGAAAAGTGGTCAGTGGAAATGGGTAGGGTGCTTTCAGCCGACAATGCTTTCGCGCGACACAGTTTTTACGGTTAGACTATTGGTAGTACTGCGTGGTTTTGGGCCGAAATTTAGCGGGAAATTTAAACATCCAAGCATTATTGCAAGAGGCGGCAACAGCGCAAGGTGGGTGGAATGGAATGTCGCGCGAAAGCAGTGCTACCTATCTGGTGCTACCTTCGCGTGTTTGAGCTAGGTCTGCACGAGCGGCATATTCGCAGAAATTTGGCGATATGCCTACCGCTGAAATTCAATTGTTAAATTGTTATCATTGCCATTGTCAGAAAGAGCGGTACCGGCGTATCGTATATCGCCTTTCAGCGATAAGTATATTTCGCCCGTATGGACCTAGCTTCATACTTTCTGCTTTGCGTTTCGAACGGGGTTTTTTTATTAAACCGAAAACTGTTTACAAATTACAAATGGAAAATATTAGGCGATGAAATTGTTTTTTGTTATATTTCTGTTTTCACCTCGGTTTTGACCAAACCAGAATTTTGAACTTCTGCTCGGTTATAGGCATGGGGCGAGTAAAGTCGATCAAATCGAATATTATACACGATTATGCCCTATGCTCAAGTATACAGGCTGATTTTTTGAAAAGAACTCACCCCAGATTTCTCGCGGGGAAAATTTTTTACAGGAAAACGTCGAAACAGGTCGATTTTTATTTTGAGGGGGACATCTAGGACACAACATTGTCAAATTTTCATCTTCAACTTCTTCGCCCCCACCCTACCCTACTTCAGAATTTCAAATAGCACTCTACTTATGTTGTGAGAGATACATCAAATTGAAGGTATCAAAATTCAATTTCTGTCAAACATATTTCGATTTTTTTCAAGTCATCCGGCATCCCTCAACCCTTCTCAAAATTCTCTCATTGTTAATTAAAAGGAAGCTTTCCCCCTATTAACTCCCAATTCTTGGAAAATAGATTATCCAGCGAAAACAGGACACATCTAAGACACGTATTGCAAATTTTTTATCTTCAATCCCTTCACCCCCACCCTACCCTACTTAAAAATTTCAAATACGATAAATAATAGAATTCTCTTTCTGTAAAAAATAATTTCAAGTTTTTTAAACCATCCTCTTTTGCTGGAAAATTTGTTTCTCAAGGATCGGCAGTTAATAGGGGGAAAACTTCTCTGCTTCAAAATTAACAATAGAAAAAATTTGAGAAGGATTGGGGGGGGGGGTGAGAGATTCCAAGGTGTGTTTGACAGAAAGAGAATTGTATTACGTTTAATTTGATGTATCACAAGATAAGTAATGCTATTTAGAATTCTAAACTGGGGTAGGCTGGAGGCGAAGGGGTTGAAAATAAATATTTGACAATGTGTGTCCTAGATGTCCTCCTCAAAATGAAAATCGACCTGTTTTGGCGTTTTCCTGGAAAACAATTTGGTGACGAGAAATCTGGGGTGAGTCCTTTTCAAAAACTCACCCTGTATTTATACTATAGGTATACTTATAAAATTTTCCGAATGTTTCTGTCAATGGTTGTTTCAAATTGAGGATGAAAGATTTTCTATGACGTGGAAGGTGAAAATCAGTCTTTTTCTGTATGTTTTTGGACATGAAATGTTGAAATGCTCATATCGATTTTACTCGAAAACGAAGAAAATACTCGAAAAATGTTGTCATGTCGATATGTAACAAAAACTGTATATATCCATCCTCGGTGTAGCTATTGGTTCTAAAATGAAGATTGAATAAAACAAAACTGTTACAAAGTCACAATTTGTTTTAAATGCACTGTTACAAATACCAAGGTGCAGATTTTTCACTATAAAATTTGGCCCCCTTCCCTAGCCCTTTCTTTACGAGCGCCGTATGTATACGTTCCATTGGTTGAATACGAGTGCCGTTTGCCGTATATTTGGTTAAGGCTGTAGCTCAGAGCACGGGTGCCGTACGCTCACAGGCGCAGGTCACGTGATAGCTGGGATTCAGCTCTACACCCATGGCTGGCGCTGGCCGTCGTGCAGAAAGCCAATTTTTTTCAGGAAACTCTCAAATGTACGTAATTATACGGCTGGAGTACACGCTAAACAATTTTTTTTGTTCCTGCATGTTTGCGATTTCTTCAATTTTATACTAGGAATATTTATTTGTTACGTTTTTGGAGTTTCCTTTTGTTACTATTCAACATTGTGCAATGTTTTCTTTTCAATAAATATGTTTCCTTATTCAATGATAAATTAAATTATTTTGTTTACAAAACGAGTGCCGTATGTCAAATGAAGGTACCCCAAGTACGAGTGCCGTACGCCAACAATTTTTTTGTAAAGCTCGTACACAGGGTAAGTATTTGAAACAGACCTTCGTAGAGAAAGGGCTAGTGGGGGATTCCCTTTGAGATATTTTTCAATACATAAGTAACTACGGTTGCGGCCAAAATAAAGTGGACGACAATGTCAACGAGTTGGCTTGCTGTCATGCGACGTTCAGGCCAGAATCCTGAAAAATCTGTCAACTGTCGTCCACTTTAAAAAGTCCGCAACGGTACCTACTTTATTTTATAGGGGGTTTCGATCTGAGGAAAATGATGGCCAAACGCAGCAGTACTAAAAAGAAAGGGATGAAAATGCTCACTGCGTGCCCAGTGTGGCCCCTGTGAGGTTGAGATAATTTCTATCCTTAGATGGACAGTAGTTTATGGAGTTGCATTGCCTATAGACACGCCGACATCGACATGGTATATGTATATGCCGCAATAATGAACAATAATACAAAAAATTCTACCAAAAACTCCTTTTTGTATTTTCTTTGTCATTCATCATCGCATATATATATAATTACGACGTTTTCATGGGATATTGAATTCGAACTGAATACCTACCAATTTGGTACTGAATACTCCATGTAAACGTTTGCAGCTTTGGATGGAAAGCGGTGCCACGAACATCATATTGAACATTCTGCCCTAATTTCGCTCATAGTGCGGGCCCTTCAAAGCGGCGTTAAATTTTCAGCAGCAGGGTCCAGTGCGACAAAGGTCGACTCTATTTGAAAAATTCCAAAAGTAGCAATGGACTGAAAACAGTGTCCAATAAGGTTCTGTGTGATACAGAGAATTTACGGGTTATCCACTACTTTTTACGGAAAAAATTATCAAAGCTTACGTAACCACATAAGTACCTAATGTATTTTCGGCGGTCGACTTGATTTGAATAACTTCAAAAGTAGGAATGGACTAGAAATAGGCTACTTCGTTTGGGCAGGTGCGCATGCTTGAAGGCTCCAAATTTTGAAAACTTTCGTACACCTGTCAGTTGAATGGCAACGCTGCATGCTCTGTCTAGCCGCCTGACCAACAACTGGTTCCTGGCTGTCACTTTTATACATACCGTAAATGCATCTCTTCGTAGCTTCTTTGAACTTCCTTCTCGGTACAGCCATTTTCAACAGGTTCTGTTCTTTCGTCAAAACATGAGCAAATGAAATGTAGGTCAGGTAGAAACGAGAAGTGTGATCATAATTGTCACAAGTGACAGTTGGCGCCGATGTCGTGTTGTTTTGAGCGCTGTTGCCATTTTCGTTGTTCCTGAACTTCCACAAATGATCATTGAATTTAATTTCAATGAAACATTTCCTTTCAATATAAAAAATGGTATCTAACATTCAACCAAATTATTTGTGAAATTTTAGGTGCACTACATTATTTGTTTGTGTTAATTTTCAATATTGGTGTACGAAACTATGAAATTCGCGCCAGACATGCGCACTCAAAAAAACCGAAACGAAGGGACCTGGAAGTGGATAAGGCAGAGAATGGTGATAGAATGGTTACTGTAAACTATGCGATTTCAGCCGACCCTTTCATACCTACAAGCACCGAAAATATAATTTTAATAATTAAAATAGACGTCAAAGTATTATGATGTCGTTTTTGACTAAAGCATAAATTTGTGAAATTTGAAATCTCAGAGATGGATAATGGTCTTCATTTTCAAGATTTCACTGCACCAGGGAGCCTATTTCTAGCAGGAAGTTGATACTCGCCCCCCTGAAAATCCCGTCGGCTTACTTAGTTACAGTGAAATGATCAATATTACTGGAAAAAAATTAAATCACGAGCATATCTTCTGTTCTACATATAACATATAATTAATTCCAAACTGTATTTTGAAGCCGTTGTAACATGACGACTTTTCAGGTTAGATGTCTAAACTGATGCGGTGATGCGATGTTGCAACCTACTCCCGAACAATTTCTTGAAAAGTCAAATCAGTGATACCAAATGCATAGCATTGAAAAATCTGACGCGCGGAGACGCCTTATCTATAGCGGAGACCACGTCGCTCCAGAGCAATGTCGCGTGAAAACAGTGCGCCAGTGGAAATCACCCAGTTGTCTCTCGCTCTCGACTCTTGCTGACCAGTGTTGCCAGATCAGGGAATTTTTCCCTAGTTCTAGGTACTTTTTGTTCATCTAGGGAAAAAGGGATTTTTTTTAAATTTCTAGGGATTTTCTACCCTTTTGTCTGAATCTGCATTTTTCTCAATTCTCAACCTTTTTTTTCAAATTTCAATAAATTTTCAAGTACAGTTGAAATTATGGTGTTGGGATGAAAAATAGGATTATTCATCTTCTGGGTATATTTTAAAATCACAAAAAAGTGATGGAAAAAATACAGCTAGTGCTCTCTTTTAGCGATTTGGCGAACGGCTTGCTTGCTGAGAGTTGCGACCTGCGCTTCGCTTCCCAGATTTTAGCAGGTCACGACTGCCGCGTCCCACTTTTTCCGCACCCCTTCGCCCCTCCCTTCCCCTTCCAGTTGGCCCGTAGGTATTTAAATGTTATCTCACATACTTAATAAAATAGGTAAGTATTTTTTTTTCTTCTGCATTGGCCTAAGCAACTCGCAACAGCCAGTTGGGTAGGTACCTACTGTTCATTTGATGTAATGAAAAAAATGTTAAGTTACTTAAATGTGCAAATCGTGAATTAAAAAAAAGACCAAACCAAAAATTGAAATTACTTGAGGTTAAAAAGAAATTGGGGATGGTTTATCCCTAGTTTTTCCCTAAATCCGGAAAAAAATTCGCCTACGGCGCATTTTCCCGGGGGGCTGCGCCCCCCGGACCCCCCCCCCACCACAAATCCGTTCATTCCTACTTTATCGACTCAGGGGATTCTAGGGATTTTTGAAGTGGAATTCTAGGGACCAGAAAAAATTTCATCTGGCAACACTGTTGCTGACAGCTGACGTTGACAGTGACAGGTGACAGCTAGCAAATTCGACAATTCATTACAACACAATCACGATGTGAAAAATCAAATGACTCAAAGAAGCTACAATTAAAGTTACGTTTATGTAATTCAGCACAACAATAATTAGAATGCTCGAGCCTAGAGATGTGGCCGATAAAAAACTCAATGCTGAAACACACCGTATGCACTTAACCTCACTTTTATTCCTAATTGTTTTAATGTTTGTTATCAATTGTGCAAATGTGACAATAACTTCAGGATTACTAATTGCGTTCATTTGATTTTCTGTTGCTCACAGGGCTTGTCGGTGAAGTCCAGCTACTTCAGTATGGACACTTTCTGGACAAGTACAACATGGACTCGAAAACTCTTACGAACAGGCTTTCTAACAATTTGAATGTCAGATTGCAGCCAATATTATTAGAAGTAACTTCCACTCCAACAACAATTGAAATTTTTTTTTTCAATCTGTTTATTTACAGAATTCCAGGAGCGAATGTGTGTCCTTACTTCACTTGGTTCATTCCGACAACAAACTGTTGAGTAGAATTCTGGTCAGCCTTGCTTCAGTTTGTGAGGAA
This sequence comes from Anaspis maculata, assembly GCA_949128115.1. Classification (NCBI taxonomy): domain Eukaryota; kingdom Metazoa; phylum Arthropoda; class Insecta; order Coleoptera; family Scraptiidae; genus Anaspis; species Anaspis maculata. The sequence continues at coordinate 8,276,841 of OX421968.1, forward strand.
ATCATCCTTTTAGTGGAAGAAGCCCGGGAATATTATGTCACGTTAATGTTCTATGGTAAAGGTAAACATCACTACTTGCGGTGCCACTAGAAATGCGAACTAAGTCAAGTCAGGTTTTTTTTAACTCTCATTCTGTTATGAATTAATAACTATTGCAATATCAAGTTGAATATAGGTCACAATCATGCATGCAGATGAACGATAAAAGTATGAAACTGGAACTTGATGAAAATTGAAGTTTACTTTTTAATGACACCAACCATATGTTAATTGTCGAGTTAGCAATGAATTCTATTTCAGAAGGTAGTTCAACATGGGAGAATCTTGAATCTGTGTCAAAACTCATTGAAACGCTACAAAAAGTTTTTGGTTTCGTTGAACGTTGCCATCAAGTTATAGCTCTGCTGTTCCGACAGCTGTGTGCATTGTTGGGAAGGGGTTACTGCACCTCGAACCAAAGCACCTGCTTTCCGGAATTGCTGGATTGCTTAGCAGAATTGCTGGTGTGTTTATTGACTTTTGACAGCTTGTTGAGCCTACCGATAATCAAAGAGCATTGGCTGCTGTACAGGAGATCGATTAAAAGTAGCCTTCACAATCCTAGCAAATTCCATTATACCAGAGATCAAGTCATATCTTTGGATAAGCATTTGGCATATGTTGAAAGTGTACTTTTGTCTGGAAATATTTTCAAGGTGGTTGATTGTTATGTGTAATATGTCTTTTTTCTTATTGAAAATCTTTTCTAGACTGCTCTAGAGAAATGCATGGATGACAAACTCATTATGATTATCAAAGGGGGCAATGTTGCAACTGAAATTGGGAGCTACATCAACCAGCTCCTGCAAGATCTAGAGAAAGATAAAGAAAATATCTTTTTCACCCAAGTCTGGCTACAAGTAAACGCCTTGGTGGTGTTGGAACATCACTTATTTGGGAATAGCGATAAGAAGGTCATCAAGCGACTATTGGAAGTCAATAAGAAGGTACGTACCTACTTTCGCTGTGTGAGAGAAACGCCGAATCTAACCTAAAACCACAACACTCCACTTCTCCGCACTCCACCATTGTTTTCCACACTTGACAGTCTTGACACTAATTTGACGTAAATGAAAACTTGTAAATATTGACAACAGGGGATCGTCACTTACGTCATCAAGATGGCGGCGCAGCCTATGGCGCGAAATAGAGTATCCTGACAACCGCCCCTTTCCCCATAGTGACTCAGTGCCAATGCGAAATACTTTCATTCAAATTCTACGCCATTTTGACGGAAACGTATGCTTGCAGACGCTTGCACATGCTTTTATCTGTATACACCTGAAAAATTATTGAATATTTCTCCATAACAAGACGTAGGATAATTATTTGAAGTGAAGGTGTTGTGCGCGTTCGAGTCGCGGTTTAGTCACGGATTTCTGAATATAGAGCTGGATAGCTAATACAACACATGCGTGTTGTCCGAACCCAGCTGGCCGCCATACTGTGCTAAAATGTTATTGGCTGACGGGCAACAAATCGGATTCAAAATATAAACCGCCGTCTTTTGTGCATTGGTGTTTACATTTGCTTCAAATATTAATTGTGAAATAATAATTACCTGAAACTGGACGAGTCCTACAGGGAGAAAGCTAAGATGCTTGTACTTTTGTTTCGTAGAATGATTCTTGGTTCTTGAATCTTCCTATTATTCATTTTTTAATTATTGGTTAGTGGTTATGATTTCATTAATGTTGTTCATTACAAATTGCAACTCATTTTATTTCGGAATAGTTAACTACATACATGTTGGAAACGTAAGGTATTTGATGAATTGTTTCGAAGACAAAACGTAGATACTCAAGCAAAAAACTAATGGCGTCTTCGACTGGCCAGAACGGAGCCAGTTCAGCTCGAAAATCGCTATCACTGATTGGGCAAGGATTTTCGAGAACCTATCGGATCCCCTGATTTTAGAGCCGAACTGGATCGGTTCTAGTGATTTTAAAACGCTACAAAACAACACAAACACGAACCTGATTTATATCACAAAAATAAAATGAAAACAATTATTGAAGTATAACATAATTGTTTATTTGTGCCTAATAATAATTCCGACATAGCTTGGCTTGTTGATGCTTTCGGCATAGCTTGATCTGGTCATGATTCCGGCATAACTTGGCTTGTGGTTGTTGGAGCTTCCTGGATAGCTTGACTGCTTTCTGAAGCTACTGGAATGGGTCTCAGGTATACCGTGGTCTCAGGGTAGGCAAATCAAGTGAAGGAATTACATTGAGTTTCAGTTTCTTGAGCAATCCAATTCGCTCGAAGGCTTCATCAAGAAATGATCTGAACAAACACGCTCTCATTGTTACGCTGCTGAATAAATGTTTGTTGATCCCTACTGATGGCCTGGAGCCACTCCACTTTGATCGTTTCGGAAACCTGAAATAATTCTTTTGTAATAAATGAAAAATCGGATAAAAACATCGAACTTACACATGATAGGTTATGCCGGTTTTGTTTTGTTTGTCGCTATTTTTGCAACTAGGCACAAAACAGGACGACATCAAGTCTTTTTCTTCAACAAATCACTGAAAAACGTCGAGAAAACTTCGCACAAAGAAACGGATAAACAAGAAAAACGTCAAAAAATGACAATAGATTGACATTTGGGTGACATTTGGCAATCAAAGTGACACTCAGGGATGACAATTATTCGCAGCTTTGCCAACCCACAAGCATTAAAGTAAGTAAAAATTAGCACAGTATGGCGGCCAACACGCGTTTGACAAAAATTGTGGTGGGGGTATATTGTGATTAGCTATCCAGCTCTATATTCAGAAATCCGTGGGTTTAGTTCGCGCACGTCTCGCTAGGTGGCCCTTGTGTCGACGAAAACTGATTTTTATACTTGGAGACACTTTAGGGCACAGGAAAACTTTTTGCAACGTAAAGGTGCCCATTCACTAGGGAACCCGGTTGGCCAACCCGGTTGGGTTCGCCGGATGTTGGCTAGTGTGTGGTTGGCGCCAACACCAACCCAACCAAGTTGGCCGGTTTTCCAGCGAGCTTGAAAACGCGGTTGGGTTCGTTGTTGGGTTCGTCAGTGAATGGGTAAGTTGGCCAACATAACAACCAACATCAGGGATAGTTACTACGGCTAATCACGGTAATTGAATCATTTGATGGAATATTGATATTAATTAGACATAAGTGATCAATTATCATCGAAGTAGATTAGATACTTTGTCTTTTTGATACGGTTATGAAAAAGAATATCTGCGAGGGAATGACATTTTATTCATGTCAGTGTATGTAATATAGGTACATGTGATACAGGATACCTTGATTCAATCCAAGAAATCAGAACAGTAGGTAGGTACCTACTTGATTTCCTTTGTTTTTGCTACATTACAGTCGCGTTACACATCAAGGCGGCAAGATGCGGGGAGAGGGGCGGGGGCAAACGCAAGGCTCAATAATTCATCAAGAAATAATGTGTAGAGTTAGGAACCATTTCCTTTTTGCAACACTGATAGTTTCTCGCGTCTTGTGGATTCAGAATGAAAAGCTATGTATGAGAAAAGAGAAAACCCTCAAAAATTCGCGATTCTACGCCTGATTTGTAATCTGTATTCAGATGCATTTTTACGTCGATGTAGGTAGGTAAGTAGGTAGGTAATTAGGTAGGTGCGTAGGTGGAGGTGGGCAGTTGGGTGGGGGTGGGTAGGTAGATACGTGAGTAGGTAAGTGGACACAGGCAGGCAGGTGGGTAAGTAGGCAGACGGCGAAGTAGGTACCTAACGGTCATAAACCGTTTTTGAACTTATTTCTGGTACCTATTTATAGGTGTATACAGGACGTTTAAGAGTCCTCTGTACGCTCAGAGTGGCTCCAACTAAAATGCCTCTAAATCGAAGCCGGTGATTCTCTTTGAACTGGCATTTGGAGATTTTACTTCATATATCTATTTTAACATGTCAACGGAAAAAAATCCGAGAAAAACCGATCACAGCCGAAGATAGTCAAATCTTACGCGCGCCACCCTAGGGCCTTCATTTGACTTGGAACAAGAATCCTTTTTTCAGGGTGGACTCTCAACAGTATTCTGCACCATCGTACCGGGTGGTTTTCCAGTAAAAAAATTTCAGCTGAAGATATGAAACTCTAAATTTTTGAGTATTTTTTTGATAATTTTCACAGCCAAATAACTTTGGCTCCAGATATTCTATAAACAAACCACCCGGTACGATGGTGCAGAATACTGTAGAGAGTCCTCCTTGGAAAAAAGAATTTTCTTTCAAGTCAAATAAAGGCCCTAGGATGGCGCTCGTGTAATTTCACTATCTTCGGCTGTGATCGGTTTTCCTCGGATTTTTTTCCTCTCACATGTTTTTATGGAGATATGAAGTGTAATCACCAAATACCAGTTGAAAAAAAATCACCGCCTTCGATTTAGAGGCCTTTTAGTCGGAGCTGCTTCGAGCGTACAGAGGACTCTTAAGATTTAACCGCCTAAATTTATGGGTCGATAGAGGATCTAAGAAGGTGAAGATTCACTCTGGGAACCATATTTGTAAAAGTAACGGACGTGAGTACGTAACTACTTAGGGATATAGCTCTTCAAAGTTGAAAATAAATTACCTTTTTTCGACTAATTTTTGAGTCGTTAGACCGATGTTGCGTTTCTTGAAGAAATACAATTTTGCGTGTCGAGTTTTTTTACCCACTTTTGTTTTGTTCAATGGTTTGCTATATGACACATAGCGCCAGTAATTTTCTTTTTGATCCGTTCATGACTTCGTCTTCATCAACTATCCAAAGAACTGCGCTCGCCAACCCAGTTCGCCAACACGGTTCGCCAGTGTGTGGGCAAAGCAATAAAACGCGTCAACCTGACAGCCAACACGGACCAACCGGGTTGGCCAACCGGGTTCCCTAGTGAATGGGCACCTTTAGAAACAAGGCGCGGGAAGCTGCAAAATGACCGAATAAATGGTTGACGGTTTGGTTGACAGCAGCGAAAAGTGACAGTTTTCATCGACACAAGGGCCACCTAGTGAGACGTGCGCGAACTAAACCGCGACTCAAACGCGCACAACACCTTCATCTAAAATAATTATTCTACGTCTTGTTATGGAGACATCTTCAATAATTTTTCAGGTGTATACAGATAAAAGCATGAACAAGCGTCTGCAAGCATACGTTTCCGTCAAAATGGCGTAGAATTTGAATGAAAGCATTTCGCATTCATTAGCATTGAGTCATATGGGGAAAGTGGCGGTTGTCAGGATAGCAGGATACTCTATTTCGCGCCTTCTCACTAGATAGAGAAAGTAGATACATACGCCAATCACGGCCCAGCTGAATCTACTTTCTTTGTCTAGTGATCTACCCTGAGCAGCTCCTGCCGGCACAACGAAAGCGCCTAGTATTCCATATGTGCTGAAGTTTTGTTTCCTAAGTAACAAACCGGTTTGTCCGATTGTTGTCACTATCCCGCCATTACTTGCTGCTCGCGCGGGCGGGCTTCAAGTCCTGCCTCTTTGTTATTATGCATTTTTGAAAAATATTTTTTCGAGAGTCGGTCAATTTTTTAACTCTCTATTGCCTCCTAAAGTTTGGCAGATTAAACCGGGAACACTCTGTGTATAGAGGGGCTACGCCTATTGCCGTTGACATCGGATAATTCAATCACATATACATAAAAAGACGAAAAAAAAAAGATTATTTGAGATGGCTTTAATCCTGACACCACTAAAATTGCGCGTTACCGTATTTGAGTCAAGTTACGGTTTCTTAGGACCGTGCGCGACGCACAACTCACGCGTTGAAATCTAGCTCATGTATTCAAGTGTAAAGTCTAGGCCCCATCTGCGATATATCGCAATTTTTATAGAACAGAAGATAGATTATTCTCGCAAGAATTTTCATCGCCGTTTTTGCTAGTTTCCATGTGCGAAATAAATGTTGCGATGAAGTTTGGTGTCATAGTTGTCTTCCAAAATGTCAGTGTCAATCAATAATGGTTAAATTGTACAAGCTGTTGGACATTTTTCATATTTTTAGTAGAGTGATGAATTTGACCGATCAAAATCTCGGCCTACCTACTTAAAATAAAAGAAATAATACAATACGGGCGCCTACCTCACCCAAAGCTAGGCGAGAACCAATCTCACCGGTTTTAGGCAACTCTTGCTACATCGATGTACTGCGGATTGCATTACACTCCCAGGTCCTGATGACGACAGATATGGCGATTTATCGCAGAAAAGTTGGCCCGTGGTGAATTTCTTGCGACGTTTGCGTCCAGTCGCGGTGGCGATGAGATTTGGTGCTTTTCGGTTTTCCCCCAACATGTCGAGGATGGATTTGATATAATTTTGTGGATATTTTATTGCTTGCAATGTTCGCACCATGCTATATCGTTATTTATTACCAAAATATATTTCGAATTTGTGTTGTGTCGATTAAAATGGGGGCATATCGGTTTGGTTGCCAAGCGTCCGGACTGTTCAGTAATCACTTTATTGTACCTATCCGGAACGGAAAAAAAAAACGAACGTATCTTCATGTGTGTTTTTTTCCTTAATTCCATATTTTCATCTTTGCGGATTCGGTATGACCAGATGCTTGCAATTAATTTACCCACTCCATATTCAACAGATTATGCCTACTTAATGTTCGTATCATGTACCTACTGTGTGATTCGTTATTATTTTGTTGCCCTTTGTTGGCTAGAAATAGGAAGAGGAAAATAAAATAACCTAAATATGATACGTCAAGTCAAATTAGCCAAACTAAAGCAATGCATGACGTCAAACCAGAGTGAGTTTTCAGTGTTCGTATCAAAGGTTCGATATTCTCTGAGTTCGATCGTAGGTATCACACGAGGAGAAACGGTCATTATGTAAAACTAGGAGTTATCTGTTGAATTCTCCGTAATAGTAATAGTAATAGTAGTACGGGCACGACGCAGGAAAAAACCGCGAAGGTCTCTAAATATTGGATACGACCGATATTTCAAAGACGACATAAATAATAGGGTGCATATAGCATATCTTGTAATTTGTACAAGGGATACTGTGAACAACAAAAATCTAGTTCTTCCATTCTCGAAACCCGTGTCTGAAAATGGGTGCTAAAATGACAAACTTAACAGATGACAGATCTTGCCTCAGCTGAGCGCACAGACATCTCACACTTCGGTGTGAGTTACTGAAGTAAGCATCATGACTGCTAAATTTTCCTTAGGTGTAATGGGGTGTTTGTGTCTATTATATGGGGTTTTCGTGATGACATGTCGTATGTATTTAGTTTAATATGGTTTGAAATAATTCAGGTGACAGTCGGAAATATTCCCGAAATTTTTATTCATTCCCAAACAATCTTTTCTCTACTGTCAGGGTGAAGGCACCTTCAGATTTTCTTTCAACAAACAATGAGTTGACTTTTTTGTTTTCTGACTTACGAAGTAATAGAATAGTAGCATTTCTTCGGCTTCGTCATACTCGGTAAGGCCACTACAGCCCAGACAACACACTTTCGTTTAATAAACTTTTTTTTTTGTCAGAAACTGAAGATATATACGGTAGATGGTAAACGTATAATCAATGTCAGAATGTCCGCGACTTAAACCAATATATTGGCCAATTGTTCAGTGTAATTTATACGTTTTTATCATCTATGTAAACTACCAACAATAAACGTATAAATTCAACCTTTATTCAATGTCAGAACGTTGCCAACTTATACCAAAATTATTTGTGTGATTTATTTGGGGAGTAGAGATGGGCGGCTCAGGAGTGATCCGGCTCAGCGAGCCGGCTCACTTCAAAAACCATGTGACCCGGTTCGCAGCGTTGGATTGAACCGGTTCACGGCTCACTAATAATATGCGCTATTGAAATTTCAATAAAATGAGATTCGGAATCGGATTATGAGCCGATAGACGCGGAGTGAGCCGTGAAATTACAAAAACTCCCAGTTCCGGAAATTCCTTCGATCCTTGGATGACAGTCTGACACAAGGATACGAAGAACGACTGAACGGCTGAACCGCTGAACAAGTTGAGTTGGTGAGTTGTCGAGCCGGAGCGGAGCCGGCATAGGAGGAGGCATATGACTCGGCTCGACACGACATCGACACCACGAACGACCCAGTTTGAGCTTAGAAAACAAGGGGGAATATTAATTTAATAAGGAACCAGTTTATTTTATCACAATTATCAATAATAATTACCAGTTTATGCGAAACGTAAACACATGCGAGTAGGCGATTTCTTAGAATTTCGGCTTGTTGAGACATGGGAACCCGGCCTATTAATTTGATAAATGGAATGAAATCGTATGAATTATTTCCCCTTAACTATAGGTGGGTACAGGTAGGTACCTTAGCTACCGAAAACCTACCAAAAGACAATAACGGCGTGAACATATCAATCATGAATGAACCGTGCTTGGGTTTCGAGCGAGCCGAGTTGAACGAGTTCGAGTAATTACGGATCGTGGTGCGAGGTGCGATTACTGATCCGAACGGCCCAATTGAGCCGGTTCAGTGAACCGGTTCCTCAGACTGATCCGGAGCCGCTTTGCCCGTCTCTATTGGGGATACCACCAAGACACCAGAAGGTATCCACGGATTCCACGGATGATTAGAAGTAGGTGTGTTTAGGACCCCTTAGTCTTGAGAGAGACAGTTTGGAATGGCTTCTACGATACCATTTGAAAGCTCTATGAGTTGTCGAAGGAACTCGGGCTCTGCCACTGGTGCGACGACTAGTAGATTGCAAATGTCGTATAGACGTGTCATGTACAATCACTGCACTTTGCACGTATAGTACGAATGAACAGGCTTGGGCTGTTGCTGAAGGCGGTGGCCGTCAAATCACCTATACTAAAGCGGCGTACTCCGCGCTAGTGAGAGGGATTTTACCGCGGCCGCTCGGTGGCTCGCGGAACTAACCCGCGCGTATTGGATGCGGAGGCTGATGCAGGAGGAAAAACCGAGCGAGCGGCTTTGCTAAACCGGCCCGGATGGCTGGGATGTCATTCGTTTAAAATCCATATAAAATTAATTATTTTTCAAGAAAATAGTTCGAACATTTATTTTAAATGTGGAATATACATTTTTATTCTACCGGAAAAAAACGTTTTTGCAGTTCGTGAAATATACCTATTTAAATCATGAACAAGAATGGTTCACGTTTGATTTGTTGAAATCGTTGAATAAACTATGATATTATTCGTTTAAATTCAATAGATAATAAATTACATTTACAAAAATGGGCTTTTGCATACGTTTATAAAACGATTTTCAAACGTTTAGTTATCAATTCGTTTAATATAAACGTTTATGCGATATACCTTTACCAGACTTAAACCAAAAATATACCGATTATACGTTGAATAAACGTTTATTAAACTAAGGTGTGTTGCCTGGGAGCCTATATCCTTTTTTCTCTCAGACTCATGCCGTATGCCCGTAGCACAGAACAGCCACAGCAAGACTGAAAAAGTTCTGACCACATCGACGTACAGTGGACCTTTTCAATAAAGGCGGTCTCTCTCGCACGATTTACGTCACAGCCCCCACATGGCCGCAGTGTGGTGCCGCTCACCTCTATCGGACCAGCGCGCAGAATATTTGAAAAAGTTCGTTCAAATCGAATGGAGTTTCTTTGAAGATATTAGGCGCCGTTATAGCCAGACACCACCAACTGCGCGGTACGAACGCGCACGCATCTGTCTGTCTTTTCTGAAAAGGTCCATTATTTTCAGTCGTTGTGACGTTGTGAGTTGTGCGTTGCGCACGGTCCTAAGAAACCGTAGCTTTAGATAGTCAGATTTTGATTCGCTAATGACAGTTGATAGTCTTTTCTTTCACAGGAATCCGCTTGCACTCTATGCGGAAACGTTGTTTGGTATCCTGAAGTTTTCCTTTTGAAACACGTCCCGAGCTGGGCCAGACTCATTGATGAGAAGGCCTTTGAAAGCGCCCGCCTGGCCCGAGTGGCACTGAGAAGTCAAAATCTACAACGGGAAAGTCACATACTGTCGCTGCAGGCTTGCTTTTGGCTGATCGAAATCGACAAGATCTCCAAGAAGAACATGAGTAGCTTCGAGGTCCGTCACCTGCAGGAGATCTCGAATTTGCTCGTGGAAGGCATAAAACTGGTCAAAAAAATCAGCGTCCTCGTCAAATGGATCACCAATTTACACGCGGACAAAGGCCGGCCCATGACCAAATCGGTTCTGCTTTCGTTGTGCAGGCTGGTCGAAATTTTGAAATGTTTTCAGTTCATGTTTGGCAAAAAACTGCTGCCTTTGATCTACGTGATTTTGCTCATTTCTCAGCATTTGTCACACAAGGCGCTCTTTTTGTTGCACAACTTACGCGTAAATATTGATTTAGATCTAGCACAATAACATGTGTAATTATTACTCAACTTTTTTTTTAGAAAAGTCTGATGCAAGAAAAAAATTACAAAGAGCAACAGCTCGATGTGCTGTCAGCTCTCAGTGTGTGCGAGCAAAGTTTAAAGGGTCTGTAAAACAGTTGCCGTTTGTATGGGAACATCACAGTTTACAGTGATTTGATTTCAGGGCCCAATACAAGTCAGCGAATCTTGATAGCCAAACTGTCCTTGTCCGCCAGTGGACTGTCTAACGATAGCCTAGCGGACATCAGATCTGTGATAACTCGACTAGAATTAATTTGTGGAGTACATTCGATACTGAATCGACTGTGTGATTGTTCTTTTTTGTACTGGCATCAAATGTTCGTGCTGCCCGTGTATTTTTCCAAGCTAATTGAAACCAAAGCAGATTTATCTAGATATTATGTAAGTAAAAAAGAAGTAACAGTAATAATTAATTACCTAATTGATCATGTTTACACACGTGAGAATAACGCAGGTTTTTTTTACACGTTCATTCATTCATTAGCCATAGCAACCCATTAAGGGTTTCGGCTTGCTGCTCTGCCTATTCATGTTGAATAGGGGGCCTACAGTTTGAAGTGGATTCCGAACTACAAGTGAATAGCAACAGCCATCACTATTCCACAGGAGCTTTCGAGGGCCGAAGTACTCGGAAGGTTTGCCCAGAACCTTGCCGAGTTTTTTACACGTTAACGTAACGTAAAATCATAGCTAAAGATTCCTTAGGAATCAGTCTACCTACCTTAATAAAACTGCAGTGGGGAGCATGTTTAAGTTTGTATGGTAACTTTTTTTTTAGCGCGGATTACTCCAGTAAGATATCCCAGGCTAATTGTGTTGTTACGCGCCGTTGCTGTGGTGATCCTTATGGAAAGGACGGGAGGTCTAGGAACTTTTTTTCACCACTGCTGATTTATATGAAGCTTAACAAATTTGTGGGGACAGTGTTTAGACATTAGTAAATCAGAGAATAGAATTTATTTTGTAAAAACACTTGAACAAGTGTAAGAAAAAATCGGAAAATGAAAATCGTCCAAACCAATAGGTAGGGAGGTTCGGGACACTGAACAAAATTAACGCAAATTCAAAAACTTATTAAAATTTTCTTTGAAATGCAGATACTTGCTGAGCCTTTGGCTGGATCCTTCGCATGCACGCTCTTGCAGTTTTCCGATGACTTAATTTGTAGTTATTTCGTCAAAGTCTTATTCGTTTGGGAAATAGAACTCGTTGGTTTTTGAATTTTTCTCGAGTAGGTTACCTCAAGAGCGCGAAATTTTCATTTTGGCCGATAGGTGGTGTCAAGTCGATCTCAGTTTTTAACAGAGAACAAAAAAACGAACTGCCGAAAACACAAGATTTCAAAAAACAAAAGGCACTATTATTGACTTCATGTTGATCAATGATTGTTCTTCATATTATCGTTGAATTGGAATAACGTACTAAAATAGCTATGGGAGTGAATAGCTCTGGTTCAAAAAACAGGGTGTTTCAGTGACCTTGCATAGCACTTTGGGAGGTGATTCCTCTCAAAAAAATTTGTCGAAAAGTAAGAGTAAACTTTTTTCCTCAAGTGCTTCCTGAGGGAGTTACAGCTTCTCAAAGGTACAAAATGCAACAAAGTTTTCGATTATTTGCTCAAAAACTGTCAAAGGTAAGAATTTTATATTTGATGTTTTCGATAGATTGGTTCAATCCAAAACTTTTATTCGTCTTGCATTTTTCCCGTAGGATGCATCGTTCTGAAGTGAAAGTGAAAAAACAAGAACGTGTCATGAATAATTTTCAACATAATCCCAATCCTCACTAATTTCGCTGCCACTGGTTAGATTTGTTTAGAACTTTGCATGTACATTTGCACTGTTGAGGAACTTCTCTATACCAAATTTGAAGTTCCTACCTTTGACGGTTTTTCAGCAAATAATTAAAAACTTTGTTCAACTTCGTACCTTTGAGCGGCTGTAACTCCCTTAGGAAGCATTTCAGGGAAAAATGTTATGTATTTTGTATGTTGTATGTTATGTATGTTGTATTGCATTGTATTATGCAAGGTCACCGAAACACCCTGTACAGGGTGTCCGAGGTTTAAATTCGGAAACTTCAGCAATCGATAGAGGATCAAAAAATAAGACGACTTTGTCCAGAAAAATATTTTCAAAAATGGAAGATAACGGAGATAGAGCCCTTCAAATTTAGTTTCAAAAAACCGTTTTTTTCGAATAATTTTCACACAGTTCAACCGATTGTGTCCAAATTTGACACAGGTGATCCTATAATACATTCAAGGTGCGTTCAGTCAGCTTATTTAGCCGCAATTTTAATTTTAGCCGTAAGCGCTGCATCGCTTATTGGCTGCTCCGAGGAGGCTGGTTCATAAGAGCCAATGGGCGTCGCTGCGCTTGCGACTAAAATTAAAACTTGCGGCTAAATAAGCTGACTGAACGCACCTTTACATCAAAAGCTTACGATAACTTTTTCCAAATAATTCCAGTGGCGTAGATATTGGGGAACCACTTTTATTATTCCCCCTATTTTCTACGCCAATGGGTATTTTGAGATAACTATGAGAATTATTAATCCTGCGTTCAATTCGAAAGAAAAAATTACTCTTGGTAAATTTTGATTGGAGGCTTCGTTTTTGAGATATTTGAGTTTGAAAATTCCAAACACAATTATGGATTAGAATTATTATTGTTACTAAAAATTCTATTTTCTACGTCACTTGAGATATTGCTTCCAAAATTGATATCAGTGATGTTTAAATGATTAGCTTCATGAGAAAAATTATAACTTCTATCAAAACAGTCCAGTGGCGTAGATATTGGGGGAGCCACTCCTATTACCCCCCTATTTTCTACGCCAATGAACATTAAAAAAAAAGATTCAAAACATTGATTCTGCTTTCAATTTTAAAGAAAAAGTTACTCTTAGTAAATTTTGATTTGAGGCTTTGTTTTTGAGACATTTGAGTTTGAAAATTCCAAACACAATTACGAATCAAAATCATTTTTTTCACTGGAAATTCGCCACTGGACTGTTTTAATCGAAGAAATAATTTTTCTCATGGAGCTAAGCATTCAAACATCACCGATATCAATTTTGGAAGCAATATCTCAAGTGACGTAGAAAAGTGAATTTTTAGTACCTAACAAAAATGATTTTGATTCGTAGTTGTGTTCGGAATTTTCAAACTCAAATATCTCAAAAACGAAGCCTCAAATCAAAATTTACCAAGAATAACTTTTTCTTTGGAATTGAATGCAGAATCATCAATTTTAATCGTTTTCTCAAAATGTTTATTGGCGTAGAAAATAGGGAGGTATAAGGGGTGAACCCCCCCAATATCTACGCCACCGAAATCATTTGGAAAAAGTCATCCCGAGCTGTTGATGTTAATGTATTGTAGGATCACTTGTGTCAAATTTGGACAAAATCGGTTGAACGGTGTAAAACTTATTAAAAAAAAATCGATTTTTGGAAACTAACTTTGAAGGACTCTATCTCCGTTATTTTTAATTTTTGAAAAAAAAATTCTGGACATGGTCGCCTTATTTTTTTATTCTCTATCGATTGCTGAAGTTTCCAGATTTAAACTTCGGACACCTGTATATTGCAAAAAGAGAAAATCTGAAACAGTCAGAAAAATGTAGGTGAATTTAGCTTTTGATATTGACAATTTCGTTGCGTAATACATACGCTGAAATTTGTTCTCTATCTTTGAAAATCCATATCCTCTAGATAAAAGCGGCGATTTTTTAGTTGCAGTGGGTTTCCGCAAATACACATAAATGAGATATTGTCTTGAAGATGTCGCTGACTCACTGGTCTTTGTTTGCGGTCTAGTGGGGTCGGCATAGTAATACATACAATGGTATTACCATTGTATATAGTATTACCATCAAGTTTGTTCCATCAGCAGCAGTCCCTGACGGTCCGTGGACGTCAAGTGTCGAGCTGGGGTGTCGAGTCCGCTGTTCTATCAGCGGCTAACACCAACGGAGTGCGACAGAAGATACGTCCGCAAACAATAAAACTTTGTTGGTCAACTGCCATCAGTGCCATCTAATATTGAAAGTTGGTGTTAGAAAACCTGTTTTTAGGCGACAATTTTGAAAGTGGCCCGAACCATAACCGTCCCAGATCTCCTGCCTTCCCCCTACTTATGGCGTTCATGATATCGAGCCGTTGGTTTCAAAGCAAAGTGCCCTTTCATAGTTATCGTATCCAATAATACATATACCGGGTGATCATTTGAAAACTATCCACCTGCAATAACTCCCGATTCCTAGTGAATATTTTTTCGAGCAAAAACAGGTCGATTTTCATATCAGGGGGGACATCTAAAACATACATTGGCAAATTTCTATATTCACCCCCCTCGCCCCCACTCACCCCAACTTTGAAATTTCAAATGACATTACCTACCTTGCGATACATCAAATTGAAAAGAAATTAATTCTCTTTCTGGAAAAAATATTTTCAAAATTTTTAACCCCACCCCCTATTCCCTAAAAATTCTCTGACCTCCCCCAATAAATTGGTCATTTGGAGTATTCTAGGGGGGGAAATGGGGCGCTTTAAAAATTGTGAAAAATCTTTTTCAGGAAAAGAATTCAATTTCCTTAAATTTGATGTAGCACAAAGTGGGTATTGACATTTTAGATTAAGGTCAGGTGGGGGGAGCGAAGGGGTGAATTTGGGTGCCACTTTTTTCATAGAAAATATTCTCTTCTGATGCTATGCAGGATGACGTTGACTGTATTGAAAGGAAATGGAGGTCATGAATAATAACTTGGACACTCAGAGAATTTTAGGAAGAATGGGGGGTAGGGTTGAAAAATTCCAAAATATTTTTTTTAGAAAGAGAATTTAATTCTCTTTAATTTGATGTATCGCAATGTAGGTGGTGTCATTTGAAATTTCAAAGTTGGGGTGAGTGGGGGCGAGGAGGCTCAAGATATAAATTCTCCAATATATATTTAAGATGTCTCCCTCGATATAAAAATCGACCTGTTTTTGCTCAAAGACATTTGCACTAGGAATCGGGAGATATTGCAGGTGGATAGTTTTCAAATGATCACCCGGTATTATGATTGGATGGAAGAAAGTAGTCGAAAGTAATCAAAGGAGGAATATGAAAATATTCTATGAATATAACATTGGTTTTGATAAAACCTGTGTTAGGTGAATGTGTGTAAACGTTCAGTCATGTTAAGAGATGAATACATAGCAACTTATTTTATTCGTTTTACAGCTAATACTCAGTGCTTTAAGCGATTGTGCTCTTATTGCCGGGGACAAAGTCTCCGCATCGACTGACGCTTGTTTGAGAAAAGACTTATTTGGGCCTTTGAATCAAATTGTTGAGACTAATTTACGCCTTCAGACCCATCTACACTTGCAGCTTCCTCCATCGGACCCATTCAAAAACGCATTGCTTCAGTTGAATTTCGCCAAATTTTCGCCGGCGCTCATGGACAGCCATTACATCAGTCTCAAAAAAGAAACTGAGAACTATTTGAGTGCCATGTTTTACAACTTAACTACCGTAGTTCTGCACGACTGGAGAACGTACGGAGAAATGAGACGTCTGGCGCGTCTCCAGTATCACTTGGACACCGTGGAGGACAACCTGCCGATGCAGACATTGGAACAAGGTCTCGACGTTTTAGAGATCATGAGGAACATCAATGTATTTGTCGGAAAATACTTGTACAATTTGAATACTCAAGTTTTCATTGAGGAATGGAGCAATAACAAACACCTGAATACAATCAACATTAGCCATGTAGCCAATTCGATTCGCACTCACGGCATTGGTATTATGAACACTACTGTCAACTTCACGTATCAGTTCTTGCAAAAAAAATTTTACATGTTTTCGCAGTTCATGTTCGATGAACACATCAAGTCGAGACTGCTGAAAGATATGCGATTTTTTACGGAACACAAAGTCAATTTGAACCAGATGTACCCCTATGAAAGGGCAGATAAGTTTAATGTTGGCATTCGCAATTTGGGCCTCAATCAGAACGGTCTGAGCTATTTGGATCTGTTCCGAAAACTGATCACGCAAATAGGTAATGCGATGGGATACATCCGATTGATTCGGTCAGGAGGTCGTCGGTTTTTGGCCGACAGCACGTGTTTCATACCAAATTTGAAGACGGTGGACCATTTAGATGAACTAGTAAGAAACGAAGAGTGGTCGAAGCTCGCTCAAGAAGCAGCAACGTGCCTAGTCAGCGACGTCAAGAATTTGGTTGAAAACTTTGAAGAGGCGACCGAATACTTCAAGTTGCTCGTCAAAGTTTTCATTCCGGTGTTCAGAAACCCGAGCAACATTCACTTGAAAAATTTTTACATTATCGTACCTCCTTTGACAATAAACTTCATTGAACATTCCTTAACTTGCAAAGAGAGGCTAAACAAAAAGAACAAGAACGACGCAGCCTTCACTGATGACGGTTTCGTCATCGGACTGGCCTACATAATCGAACTTTTGGAACAAGAAAGCCAGTTAAATTCGCTGCACTGGTTTCACTCTGTGCAGAGCAAGTTCGGTTTGGATAAAAAGAAGTTGTTGGATCAACAAACCGTCGCCAGCAAACAAGACGACAAATTGCAACAGACTTTGCAGTTGTCCGAAAAACGAATTAGCGCTTTTGAAAGGGTAAGTTCCCAGGTTTTTTTTTGCTAATTAGAATGACAAGAAAGTTGATGGATGAAGTGGCTTGAATGGAGGTGAATTCGACTGATTTTTTTATAATGTACATTTCTCAAAACAATTGGGGGATCAGTACCGTAAACCGGGGTTACTTTGAACCTGATGGTAACATCAACATTTAATAAAAAACAATAATCCATATTAAAATTAAAATAATAATAAAGTTTAGTGCCGTGTGGTTTTTCCACTGAATTCTCTCTTTCATTGTTTTGAATTTTTAACCCCATTCCTTTTTCCACCTTGAACGAATCATTCATTCTGAATACGCCAAGGACTTTCTTGCTTGTATAAATCGAGGTATAAATAAATAACGAAGGGTGGAGGAGCCTAATCACAACTGTGTGTTATTGAAAGAGAATCAACCCCTTGATCACCTGAAAATGTTCGAAACCAACACTCGAAAATCAGAACAAAAAGTGACAGACAAGCCAGGTTAGATAATATACATATCCGGATGACCTTAATGGAATACGACATGCAGCAGTGATAGTGCAAAAATTCAGCTATTTACAAGAAAAAACTTTTTTTTGAAAATTAGTCCTCTTCCTTGACTAGCTACACCATTTCAAACTACACTAAAATTTCTAGGTGTTATACTTCCATCATTTTCCAGCACTGGAGTTCTTCCTGAAAATGTCGGCCTAACTAGATACTCTGAAAACTGATAAATTCCTAAAAAGTAACTGGTCATTTCGTATTCAATCTAGGAAGTTTGCAAAGCTCCCACCAGAAGTAGATTTGCTTACGGCCTAGTCTAAGCTGGAATGTCTGGATTTTGTTTTTGTCCGGTAACATGTTTTAGCTCCAAACACCACAGTCCATTGAAACATTTAGAATAATCATTTATTGTCACCCTATTAAGTTTCTGGAATTTACTGAATAATGAAGTAATTACGTTAATGTTCGTATTTTACAGGAGTTCAAACTTCTCTACTATAGCTATAGCAGTGCCAGGACGTTCTTCCAAACATAATATTTTTGGGGTCAGAGTGCAATCAGATATTCCTCCAAAGAGTTGTTATATGAACTTCTCTAGGACAACTTTTCATTCCTATTACGGTTATAATATGTACCTAGTTATTGATAATTGAATATATTTTATTGAAAATTTGTATTGTTTTGTTTCACTTCTTCTTGAAATTTTCAAAATCAAAATAAGATTATATTCGAGAACATTACACAGTTCACGCAGTATCGTGTTAATTTGTAGTAGAAACCTACTTGTACAAATTTGTGGAGCCCGCGAAGGAACCGATTATCTTTCTTGATGCTGTATGCTTCAGTGCGCGCATAATTCTGAACAGGTGTTAATTATTATAATTCCCATATCCCATATGCCTGCAGGAGGTGCAGCGCGCTTGAGCACAATCCCGCTTGCATTTGCAGGAGATAAGTTTTTAAAGCGACTTTGGCTACTGAAGCTCACTTCATAGGTAACAATATACCATGCTTCATTTGAGACCCATCCTGTATTGTTAGAATGATTGGTTTGTCCACAGAAACAGTTTTAGAGAAAGGTGCCTGGCTGAATTTTTTGACTAGATATAATTCAAGTCCCAAAATCGTAGGAGACACAGAGGTGTTAGTCTGAATATTTTGATATGTTCTTCCCTAAAGATCATACCAGTTATACATAGGTATATCAATATTCAACTTTGTGCGACAATGCTTAATGAGGCTCAAGGTTCTTACATGTTTTTTCCTGAAATATCTGGGCGAGAAATTCACGCTCAACCGCCTTTCCCGCAGCACTCACCAATCGGAAGAGTTACAAGAGTTCCCTTACACACTCGAGCACGCGACTGAAAATTTTGCCTGTTCTCAAAACGATATAACTTTTGATTTCCGCCAAACATTTTGAGCACACAAAGCGCCCACAAAATAGCCTCCGTCTCTAGGTCTGGCGAGGCTTAAAAAGTCATGTGGGACTTACCGATGTATTTCAGAAACAACCTTGATTGTGTAATTGTCGAAAGTATTGTTTATATGATTTAAATAGGTATTTTAGGCAGTAACGCTGTTTTCCCATATTCTTTATGATCTGGCATGTACTTGGTAAATTTTGGCTGTATCGAGGGCTGTATGCTATTATTTTTTATTAATAATAGCAAACCAGCCCTCAATACAGCCTCGGCAACAAATGTAGGTCAGGGCGCCGTTGCCATGGAAACATGGATACAAACCCGAAATGCCAGTTGACGTTGACCACACTTTACTAGTTTTATGGTGGCCTTACATTGAGCATCAAATGCTGCAGCTTTCTTTGCAGCAAAATTCTGATTGGTGGGCAAAATTAAAAAGTTTTGCCGCCATGATGCTCAAGAAGTTCACGTCTAATCAACTTCTCTAGCAGCATGGCGGCAAAACTTTTTGAATTTTGCCCATCCAATCAGAATTCTGCTGCAAAGAAAGCTGCAGCATTTGCTGCTCAATGTAAGGCCAGCATTAAACTGCATTTGATCCTCGTTGCACGGTGTTTCGCTGAGAAAAGGGTGATTTCTACCTGGAACGGCCTTTTTTAAGGTGCGTTCAGTTAGCTTATTTAGCCGCAAGTTTTAATTTCAGTCGCAAGCGCAGCGACGTCCATTGGCTCTTATGAACCAGTGCGGGGAGCACGCCGTCTGTTAACGAATTTCGTATACGAAGCTTGCGTATTTTCTATTGTATAAACTTGCGTATTTTCATTCGTCTTTGCAATCGGAAACGATCGTAAAAAGTCGTGCCCGTGGATGAAGGCCGCCATATTGCTAAAATTTCAGCGACGAGGAGGGAAGATGCAGATATATTATGCTAGACAAAGACAAGAAAAATCGACACTTTACGCAAAGTCCACTGTTTTCGGATTTGTACGGAGCTTGCGGGCTGTGCATCGGCGCGGCTGTGGGTAAGATGCGCAAGGGGCTGGTCGATTTTTACGAAATACGAAAGTGGCGTGCTCGCAAAATTCGGATACGAAAACGAACTTCGTAACCGTTTGAACGCATGCTCTGCACGGGGCAGAAGACGCAAGGTATTGGGCGATATTCACTATTTACGAAACATGCCTCCTCAGAACAGCCAATAAGCGATGCAGCGCTTACGACTAAAATTAAAACTTGCGGCTAAATAAGCTGACTGAACGCACCTTTACGTTTTGTTATTCTACAACCCGTCAACAGTTGACGTTGACCACACTTTTGAACTGCATTTGATCCTCGTTGCACGGTGCTTCGCTTAGGCCCAACTGCACCGCTCACCCTTAAATCTCTACTTTAGTAAGCTCGGCTTAAGTAAGGGTTCACCTAAGGGCCATGAGTTCACTGCACCTATTTAGCTTAGGCAAAACTTAGCTAAGCCATGGATAAGCTTTAGCAAGGGTTCAAACCTTGGGGATATTCAATTTTTGGCTATTAAAGTTGGTTGTTTTTGAATTTCCCTCGCTTTTTTGTCACACAGATTGGTAACAGTGTCGATCACAGATCACAGGGTATGAACTCCCTGGTATGAACCGTCAATAGTTTGAGATTATTAGCATTTTTCACAGGAAAGTGTAATGTCGAATTCCCAGAGCTGCTCGACTCCTCTCGTTTTCAGGGAAACTCCAATAGTTTGAATTAGATTTTTTGCTTGAAAAAAAAGTTCTCAAACGGTTTTTTGCCATATGGATATGGTTAGCTCATCCCTACCTGTTCAACATATCAAAAGCATACATCCCTGTGAAGCGTGATATTCAGTATACAGGGTGAAAATTGAAAGATTAATCTTTTTTTATTCTGCTGAAATAATACCTAAGGGCAAAAGGGTGGAACTTCTTCCCCTCTATTTTCAATATTCAAAGTGGTTTTTTGATGAACTGTTTGTGATAGACTTATCAGTGGGAATTATCAACCAGTGGGTGTGCAGTGAATTTCTGTTCACGATACATAGGTGAGTCATGAATCACAAAAATCCAGTATTCTACAGTTATATCTAAAATATTCCATTGGTTCCCCAAATAATTTAGAATAAGATATGACTCTGCTTTTTGTTGCCATAGATAAAATTTTATTGACGTTTTTGGAGGAAAAATGAATTCTTGACATTTATTAATCACCCTGTATAGAAGTTTAGTGCACATCCAGTGGTTGATAATTTTCACTGATCATTATATCACAAATAATTCCCCGAAATCATTTTGACATTTTGACGAAAATAGAGGGGAGCGAAGTCCTCTACACCTTGATCCCCCATATTTCCAAAAATAAGCGTCACAAACTTTTTTGGATATTCTTCTCGTATTCTTGAGTGGATTTCATATGTCGCTCTGGACTCGGAATGCGATACTTTTGAGACACCTGTATAGGTATCCATTGGTTACATAGATTTTTTTTCGATTTTTTTTTCCAAAGAAATGATAGTTAACAGCAGGGAAACAGTGAAGTTTTCATGTCTGTCTTTTTCAAATAGTGATGCCACTCCAACAGTTTTTTGAGTTTTCAATCCAACAGTGCTGTTTTTAGTAGGTATATTTGTGACGTCACAAAAATATTTTTCAAACACCCATTACGATACGGCCGCAATTTTGGGAACTAGGGAAAAAGATAAAATACGGGTGCATTATTTTTAACCATATCATCGATTAGGCCAATAAAAAAAATTAGGCGAGTGACCCAGTCTCGCTCATTCGTCTAAATCATTATCCAATAACTCCTTCTCCATTGGGATATTGTTTTTTACGATATTGTTCATTTTTTGACTGCACGCACAGCTGCATACAGGGTGTTGCATGAGGAAACCGACATAGCTCAAGGGTAGGTCCAGTTTTTCTAGGGGAACTAGGATCTCGCTTTGAAATTTTTCTATCGCTTTTCGTTTTGATGTTACAGGGTGAATCATGTATTTTGTCGAGGTTTTTGATGAGCTATATCTTCCGAATGGCTTATTGGATTGGACTGAAATTTGACAGGTATGATCTTCTAATGATAGCTTATACATTGCATCATAAAGTTTTCCAGAAGTTTCAGGGCCGGACTGATTTTTTTTATTTTCAAAGTTTTTGTTAGAAATGTCATATTTTTCAATGTTTTTTTGCAAAACCAGTATCAGATTCAGAAACACCAGAAAAAATGCTACAAGGAACATCCTTCAATTTCTTCGGCACACCCAAAGTCTTCCCAGAAAAAAATATCTTTTGAGATTAGGGTCGGCTGCGATCTAGTGAAAATCAGTCTAGCACGCATTCTTTCACGGATCATTGAGATGTTCATCCTCTAATTTGATGCTGTAACGGTTTCTTTCACTTTCTCACATTAGTATCACTTGATACGGCAAAAAAGACAAAAGTCCAGGACCGGAATCAAGTCTAGTGAACATTATTTCTAAAAATCCGATTTTCCAGTATTTAGTTGGAAAATTACAGCACAAAGTTATGGTGAAGTGGCTGAAAAATGCTCTTTTGTCTGCATTTGGAACTTTAGGTCACTTTAGAAACCAGCTAAACTAATTTCTCCTTTTGTTGATTCCAAGAATACAAAAAATTATTTCCGAAACTTTTCGCGAACAAAATAAAAAGAAGCAAGAATGATAATTATTCAGAAACGTAATTTTAATGTGTAGAAAACGAACAATATCAATGTTTGTATGTTATGTTTATGTTAATGTTTATCAAATTTCGGAAATAATTTTTTGTATTCTTGAAATCAACAAAAGGAGAAATTTGTTCAGCTGATTTCTAAAGTGACCTAAAGTTCGAAATGCAGACAAGAGAGAAATTATTTTCGAAATTTAATAAACATTAACATAAACATAACATACAAACATTGATATTGCTCGTTTTCTACAAATTAAAATTACGTTTCTGAATAATTATCATTCTTGCTTCTTTTTATTTTGTTCGCGAAAAGTTTTGGAAGTAATTTTTTGTATTCTTGAAATTAACAAAAGGAGAAATTTGTTTAGCTGGTTTCTAAAGTGACCTGAAGTTCCAAATGCAGACAAAAGAGCATTTTTCAGCCACTTCACTATAACTTTGTGCTGTAATTTTCCAACTAAATACTGAAAAATCGGATTTTTAGAAATAATGTTCACTAGACACTTGATTCCGGTCCTGGACTTTTGTCTTTTTTGCCGTACCAAGTGATACTAATGTGGGAAAGTGAAAAAAACCGTGACAGCATTAAATTAGAGGATGAACATCTCAAAGATCCGTGAAAGAATGCGTGCTAGACTGATTTTCACTAGATCGCAGCCGACCCTAATCTCAAAAGATATTTTTTTCAGGGAAGACTTTGGGTGTGCCGAAGAAATTGAAGGATGTTCCTTGTAGCATTTTTTCTGGTGTTTCGGAATCTGATACTGGTTTTGCAAAAAAACATTGAAAAATATGACTTTTCTAACAAAAACTTTGAAAATAAAAAAAATCACTCCGGCCCTGAAACTTCTGAACAACTTTATGATGCAATGTATTAGTTATCATTAGAAGATCATACCCATCAAATTTCAGTCTAATCCAATAAGCCATTCGGAAGATATAGCTCATCAAAAACTTCGACAAAATACATGATTCACCCTGTAACATCAAAACGAAAAGCGATAGAAAAATTTCAAAGCGAGATCCTAGTTCCCCTAGAAAAACTGCACCTACCCTTAAGCTATGTCGGTTTCCTCATGCAACACCCTGTATAATCTCAAATGTTGATAAGTGGTGGCTAAGCCGTACCACGCCCTGGGCTTATTTTAGGCAAAGCCTCGGGCAAAGCTTAAGCATCCCTAAGCCTCAGTTTGTTGACGGTGCAGTGTACTTAAAAGTAAGGGACCAGTAAAGCTTCTCTTTAAGGTTAAGTGTTAGCGGTGCAGTTGGGCCTTAGAAAAGGGTGATTTCTACCTGGAACGGCCTTTTTTACGTTTTGTTATTTTACAACCCGTCAAACACCGTCTATTGTTGACGATTTTTGACACAAGTAATGTCAACGTCAACTGCAATTTCGGGTTTGCAGTTTGCATCCATGTTGCCATGACAACGGTGCCGTGTTCGTACAGAAGTTACAGAGTGATTTTCAAGAAATACGCAAACTCTTCAGTGCAAAAGACATTGAGCAGTATTACACCTTTCTCATAATCGCATCAGTGCGAAGACTGCGAGCTCGACTGCGAACCACTTTGCAAAAGTGAAAAATGAAATACATACTGACTGTGACAAGAATATATTTTTTTATAAAAATAGTGTTACTTATGATTGAACAGTGCGATTTAATAAATATTTGTTACATTCATATTATCGTGGAATTGGCATGCATCATTGTCTCTCAAAGTGGAAAACGATTCGATGAATAAACATGACGACCAGTGTTCATTACAATATAAATATAAAATAGATTTTACGTATTACAAAAAGAACAGTGAAGTAATATTAGATAATGAAACAAAAATTATAAAAAAAAGTAATTGCACGTGAGTTTACATTTACAGGAAGTTTCTCAGTGGCAGCTGATGTGGATTTTTGGTCAGAACTGCATTCAGCTGAGCAAGATGGCATAAAAATCCAGGGTTCGGGAAGACTCGCCTGCGCTTGAACGTATAACTCAATGCTTCCGCAGCGTTCATGCCTTTGTAAATCATCAAATAGGAGATGACAAACGTCGCCGACCTCGATATTCCGACAACGCAATGGACCAAGACTTTTCCTGAACAAATTAAAGATTATTTTAATCCTGTACCACACGTCATTTTCAGTTCACACACTCAAAGCGGACTGCGGATAGTCGGATACGACATGTGATATGCTTTTCGATGTTTCCATAGAAATCGTCCCAGTGCGCAAGCGTGGTCCGCTCTGAGCAATGTCAGGGTGTGTGAGCCGAAAACGCTATTATAGTTATAATAATCAAACAATCTGGCGATCTCGTGTAGAGAGTGACAACATTGGAGTTACCTAAATCTCAACTGTCAATGACCAATAAACCTATGCCACCGCGATATTAACTCGTGAACCTGCTGCGTGCGCCGATTACATGGGTAAATTTTGCTTGGGGTTGGGACATAATAGACCATATTAATTATTCTCACTTTCCCCTTCCACTAGTCATTTGTAAGTTAGGTATGTGCCTGTGACCATGCGCACTGCAGTAGAAGATCTCGCGCGCCACAGCATGCATAGAAAACGGAACTTTGCTGTCGCTGTCAGAATTTACGATTTCAAGGTGTTTTCTTGATTCTTGGGACGTTTTAACCTTTTTAACCATACTTTAAAGTGACGGCTGACGCTCGGTTCGCTTTCAAGCGCTGTCAAAATTCTCGTTAGCGGAAGTTGTGCAATAAAATATGGCGGGTAATTTGAAATTGTTTTGGATTCAAAAACCCCATTCTAAATTGCTTCGCATAAACTTCACAGCAAGATTTTCCATTTCATTATGGTGAAAAGTAGATCAGGTATTTCTTTTTACACACTTGCTATGTTAGACATTCGTTGAAATTGTCAATTTGCACCTTGAATTGATCATTTTACAAAGTCATTCAACATGCATATTCTTATGGGAGTTTCAACCCAGCACATGTGGTTGTCTCTCTCCCCGATCTGTGACTGCGCTCTGAATAATTGATATGGTCAATTGGCACTCTGAAATTGACAACTGACATTGACAGAGTAGATAATATTCGGGGGTAGATGGCCGATACCGTTATACGATGGGTTAATTTTTCTGTTGATTTGTAAAAAAAGTAAACATTTTCGCCTGCGCCGGCGCTAACTGACAGGCTTCGCTCTCCGGACCCCCAGATCCTAGCCCAAAAGCACAGACTACCCCAAAAGTATTTTAGCCTTCATTTTTCATTGTTGTCTTTGTCAGCAGCGTTCTTTTTTCTACTTATTATTATAATTGTTTTATTACCATTGAAAAATTTCAAGCAACTTGGCAACACTGTCCCTCAGTGGCGTAGCCGAGGGCGGGCGAATGCCCCTTCCCCCCCACCGCTCTTGCCTCCCAAGCGCCTATGGCGCTCGATTCCATTAAACTAATCAAGAAAAGACTGGTTTTCTGGAGAAAATTTTCAAGTAGCGCAAAATGTTTGTGAAGAAAAGTTTGTTCACTAACTCAGTAATTGTGCTAAAAAAATCGCAAAACGCCTGAAATATTTCTGTTATTATCGGCATTATTATATCCAAAAAATTTCCCCTGCGAGGATACAAATCAAGGACTTGCCCCCCCCCCCCCTCCCCAAATTCTGCCTAGGCCACTGCCAACCCCCAACGCCGATTTTGGCCCGCCGTTCATTTATTTTTCCGGTACGATTTCACGCGCCCATCCACCCCCGTGCGCCGATGCCCGTCAGACTTGCCATTGCCAACCTCAATTTTGAATATATTTAGTTATATTGCGTGAGCACTCGGTCCATAATTTCCCGACGGAATAGGTGGATATCAAGAAAAGTTAAACAAAGCTGTTATTTTTTTTCAATTGACAACTTTCGCGCCTATTTTCGTTTGAAATTTGTTGCTTTCTTAGGAATCATGAAAAAAGTGATGTCATCTATAATTCGAATTCGATAGGTTCCTACTGTGCTAGTGCATATGATTGCATGAATTACTCACCCCCGCTTTTAATGGCCTCATTTATGAACCTGGCCGCTTCCTCAAAATAAACAGATATATTCCACGACGGTCTGTCATGTCCTGGAATTCCCAAGTAATGAATTTTTGCGTCCCTATAGTAAAATTGGTTTGTATTCACTTGATACTCGTCGATGCCTTCGGCGGCATTCAGGACGTGTGTAAAGCCGTTTCGCAACAAGAATCTCTTATCTTTGGCGGCATACCTGAAATGTTTTGGGCATTAGGTAACGGACGATTGCTGATGGCAGTTTTCATCTTGCTTATCTCCCAAGTAAAGTCCAGGGGCGATGCAGTTGACATCATGGGCATCGTTAACTTTCGTCAGATAATTCGTTCGAATTGTGGCCGTCAAACCGTCCAGCAACTGATTCAGGTACTGCCCAGTGATGGTTTCTTCGGATTTCGGCCGGAGCGTACCCTGCAAGTCCAATTATTAATACTATTATTATTAATACGCACCTGTGAATGTACAACACACGTACGTTATATACACGTTCACGCCACATTGTTCAGTTTAATTCGGCAGAATTAGTTTCTGCGGAGCTAAAAATATAAAACGTCAAACGAGCGCAACATTCTAAAACAGAACGTTTATAAAACGTACCACTTCTAGAAATAACTTTTTTGATGTCCTGCCAAACATCTACAATTGCTAATACTTACGTCGCTTCATAAATTGCGCAGGTATATAAACATAATTACGTAATTCGCATGAATAATTGTCTCTTTTTAGGGATAGCTCCGCTCGGACAATAATTAACATAATTATAATATTATAAAAATTCCAGAAGAAACAACAAGAAACTTACGGGGGTGTGTATGCGCATATACAGAATGTTTTAGAAATAAGTACCTACCTAGCTTTCAAAAATACGAATTCTGCGACAAGAACGAATTGCAAGAAGTGCCCCCTAAAAAAGTTACTTCAAAGTTCAATTTTTATTTTTTTTTAAATTCAACTTGTTTACTGTTCAACCGATCAGCTTCGAATTCGGTATATGATATCGCATGATGCATAGCAATGGAGTGAGAGCTGCGATTTTCATTAGACCTATCCAGTGGCGTAAATAAAATTGAACTTTCTTTGGGGGCACAATTAGGTTACGGCCCATAAAGGTTCAATTTTATCTGCGCCAGTCAGTGGGCAGGTCTCACGGAAATCGCAGCTGTCATTTTATTGCTATGCATAATATGTGATATCGTATATCAAATTCGGAGCTGATCGATTGAATGGTAAAGAAGTTAGGTTGAAAAAACGATTTCAAAAATTGAACTTGACGTAACTTTCTTAGGGGGCAGAAATTTGCGGAGCCAATCACAGATATATACCAATTGTAATTTAAAGAATTTCTCCAAACTTTTTTATTAAATGAATTAATAATATAACTAAAATTTCATTAGATGGCTAAAAGTAAGTACTGCACCTTGCAGTTCGTTCTTAACGCAAACTTCAAATTTTTGAAAGCTGAATCCGAAGATGTACTTATTTCTGAAACATCCTGTATGGTTGAAATAAATGAAACGCCATAAACGTTTAATTTAATTTATTAATAAAAAATCAGAACATTACGTAATTTATTAATACAAATAATTCCATTGTTATAATCAGACTTCGATTCAGGGCTGTTTTAGTCACACAGTATTGCCCAATTTATTATAAATTAGTACTTGTATAGAGGTAGTAGTTTGCGTTTATATTAGGCACATTTAGATAATAATACATGTTACGTAAGACTATTACAGACGTAAATTTGATAAAAATAAATAATAGTAATAATAATAATGTGATATATATATATATAATACAAAAATATCAATACTGACTTTGAATTATTTAAAAAAAATAACAACTATAAAGTTACAAAATAATTTAATAAATATTAAGTTAATTATTCATGTCCTTATTTTACATAAAAATCTAAAGACTAGTCGTATAATAAAATATACCTATGTGATTCTTAGAAACAAATTTTATGAGTATTGTTCTAGTAGATTCAATTTTTTTTACAACTTGGATGATGGAAAACATTTCAAAAATATCAAGGAGGTAAAAAGTAAGTACAGTTCCCAATCACATTAATTGAACAAGCATTTACGATTTTAGAACTTAAAACACATAGGAACTTGAACCATATACGTTAGGGAAAACACCCAAGGGGAAACCCTTCTCGGTTTTCCCCTTTTGTTAGGTAGGTATACATACAATGAGATAAAGAAAGAGAGCTTTATTTACATGAATCTCTGAGTTCAAGCTGGCAAATACTTTCGAGAGACATTTTGACCTTTTGAAGACACTTTTCTGTTTCTATTCAAATTTTACAAGTGTTAGCGGATTTTTGAAGTGGAACTTCTTTTGAAGCGCGAGGATGAAGTCTCTTGAGTCAGAGCGCAGTCAATACCAGCAATAAGCATTTGGGTGGGTTCCAGATGACCCTGCACTCAACGGTCTCAAGTGCTGAAGCAGCAACCACCAACCATTTAATTTATACATAATAGGTTTTATTTAGATTTCTCAGAAATATAAAAGAAAAATCGTTGTTGTCGAAGGAACATCAATATTCCGATCTTTAGTGCCGTTATCAATTCATAATTTATTCTACATGTCTCATAAAAAGTGTCGCGGATTTGTTTGCATCTCCTTTTTTATAATATTGATTATAAAACTTGAATTGAAAAAAAACTCTTCAAATCGTTTCTAAGAGAAAGAATATGCAAACAAATTCGGGACGTTTTTTATCAAAGATCTAAGTAGAGTGATGTCAAAAATAGCGCTAATAAGAATAATAATAATAATATGTTCATTTTTTCCAACAGACATCATTTTGTCTAAGGTGGGCAATAATTGAAATGTAGGTAATTGAACAATTGATTTTTATCTCAATTTTCTGAGAAATCTAAAAAAACTAGTGTATTTATGTACAACTCTGGTTGCCGCTTTATAGTAATTGAGACCATTAATAGCGTATGCTACGCCGCCTCGTAATAGTATTTTTCGATACAAGAGCGCGTTTTCAGACCCGAAGCCTTATTTGCCATCATGAGGCGTAGCCGAATGCTGCAAAAGAGGCTGAGGGCCTGAAAAAGCACAGCGCTCGTGTGTCGAACAACGTTTTCCGTAATCGTCGCTTAAATTGAGAGAAAACTCGAATTTCTTGTAAATTGTGACACTACTTTGACAAATGTCATGCTAGATACATAAACTGCAAAACTTATATTTTTGGTTATGTATTACTTTGCGCGTTATGTATCTATGAAACGATTACGAAAAATCCTTTGTTATTAAGAGTTGCACAATGCACATGTTTGAAATAAAAATTGCACTTTTAAATTACCTGTAGATAATTAGACCTAAATAGACATTTAGCTATTAAATAAAAGTCATAGTTGGCTTCAGACTTTTAATTGGCGGGAAAACAATCAAGCCTAAAAAATGTATTTGGTGGTATGTATCATTATTGTAACTAGTGCAAAAAAAGGAATATTTGTATTGTTTAAAATGAAAACTCCGTGACATTTTGCGTAGTTGGCTGTGTGTCGAGAGCTTGCATAGTCGAAAGTGACTCTTTCTGCTCTACAGCCAGATAATTAAAATTTAGCCGTTCCCGCTGTGGAGTATACAAGCGTCTCAAAAGTAGAGGATTTTGAGAATGGGGAGCGTGCATGACCTTCAGCTATCAAGGCGTAGGACACACAGAGCCCATGGTGGTGAAAATAAGAATTACTTGTGGACTGGCAGAGTGGAGGAAATGCTTAGGGTGTTCGCATCACGCCATTCACACCGGCGTACTTCTTGTATATCTAGGAAATATACCACCGAAAGCTTTACTTTAAGCTCGTGCTCTACGCGGCGCTACTTGTCTCGCACACAGCCTATACTGCAGTGCCTATATAAACATTTTTATCAAGCCCAAAAAAAAATCATCGACACGCAAGGAAAACCTTTCACGGTCTTTCTAGGTACCGTGTGATCCAAACCATTCCGAATTGGAGTAATCTGTGACCTGGTCAAATTTCGGGATGTTGAGCTGATTTTCGCCAAGGCACAGCCTACCCCAATTCGGAATGGTTTGGATCACACTGTATAATACAACAGTTACATATTAATATGATGTCAAAGCGAACTATGACTTTCTTAATAAAAAAAGAGCTCGATTTTTTTTTTGTGCAGACTAATTCCTCACGATGCGCGATGGCCTTGCGAGTGGAGCTCTCCAGCCAGTTGCGACATGAGCTCTTTTTTAGCCATGCAGCGTTGTGAACCGTATCCAGAAGTATTTCGAAATGTGATATTTCTGCGTTGCAATGGTGACGTCATGAGCGCAACAGGTTGGACCTGGATGATAGATTTCTGTCAAGGAATAAACTCAGACGGGCTGATTCCGCAACGCCGTATTTCACCAATATGACTCTTGTCCTTGAACACGCTGCGTGCCAATTGCGTGGAGTGGTTTGAATTTGCGACTATACTTGATGGTGACGTCACCGTTTTAGGTATCAAAAAAACGGCATGTTTTTGAACCGCTGTCAATGTTAGCCGTCAGATTTAAAGTTGGAGGCCAAGATTTCCGAGAACAACCTAGATATGACAGCTTACGTCACAGCTCTCAAATACGATGTCTCAATTGACAAATGCATTAATGACATAAAACCTGACATCTGACCATTATTTGATAGGAAGCTCGCATTTTTCGAAGCCAAACATCAAGAAGAATCGAGCACCTCAGAGCCATGGTACAATGTACCTGACTCAGAGCACTTCGGAGTCTATTGCCGAACGCTGTCAGATATGATCTAGATTGACCACGCTCATATTTGAGCATGATGCCGAACGATGGGTGCTTTTCATTTAGACACTAGCCAGTACAAATACCGTCAGATAGAACAGGTTACAATTAGTTAGGCACGAAATTTTTCGTTCGGTAGAAGGTGTATTTCAGCGTTGCACCAAAATGATGGCGTCATATTAATACGGTTCAAAAACATTAAGTAAACCCACTGCATGGCTGAAAAACCGGCTATGATGAATCCCAAAATTAAAGCTCCAGTCCAGGTTATGCCTTCCCCAACTGAAATTTCATCTTAGTTCAATTTTCGCAACTATTTTCAGTTAGGTATGGCCTTGAGTCATGTTGAAATCTTGAAACATACGTATTTGACGCCTGCGCGCACATTTACGAGAATGATGATAGAGAAATTTTTGTTCTGAGTAAACCGAAATGGCTGAATGAGGTAAATTCCAAATTTTATACTCATCACCTGTAGTATTTCAATAGAAAAAGTGAATTTCAAAAAGGCATATTTTAAGTACCTACTCGATGGTCCCATCATTTTTGGTGTACATAATAATAAAAAAATGCTATACAACCAAAGGCGTTTCTGGATAGTGATGGTAGTGATGATGGATGTGCTCGTGGACATGATGGTGCTCGTGCCTTTCCACGCCAGAAGTCGGAGTGGACGGCGTTGTGTTCGTTTTTTCTTTGTGACTTGAATGGCTGAAATGATTTTGCTTCGTTTTTTCTTGCGTGTTATTTGAAGCGTGTAAAGTGGACGAAAATTCTTGCTCCAACCAGCGGACCACTTGCGACATGGCCCTGGCCTGGTCCTCCTGCCGATTCCTGTGCCTTAAATGATGGGGTGATAAAGTTGCGTGTACTCCCATGCCAGTTTCAGTTTCCATATGATTTTTCGCAGTTTTCAGATTGACACCGGGGCCGGCACTGATGCGTTTTGGAGTCTTTTTCGTGTTCTCGTCCTTCATCAGCGGATACTGTAAAAGTTGATAGTGCACCGGATTCTGGACGCGGCTGTATTTCCGACTACATTTCAGGGGTTTCTTAACACAATTGGTTTTGTTTGATACGCACATGACGGCATTTATCAACTTGTCATATTGACACTGCGTCTGAGGAAGTTGCGTTGTATTCTGGAGCGATGCAAGGTCGACATAAAAATGAGTGGGATCTACTATCGTAGCCAGGTACTGGAGAGGGGACGTCGACATTTTCTGCGATGCTTTGTGATGGTGTCTGGTTTTCTTCACATCCGTGCTAACATGTTTGGAATGTTTCCTGCAAAATAAGAACCATTATTAGACAATATACCGAAAAAAATTTCGTGGTCAGATAATACCTCATGGTTTGAAAACTTAAATTGTTTTTGTCCATGTTAGCTTGGATGATCTCAAGTAACTCTTGTCTCTGCAATGAACCAGATCTTTTCTTGATGGCTCTCATTTTAGAACAAACTTCTTCATTGCATGTATCTTTAATGAGTATGTTTGGTATAGTATACTTAGTTTTCTTTTGGCATTTTTTTACCCTATTCGTTTGTTCGTGGTCTGAACATTCCCTTTCGTCATCTTCACTGCTGGACAGTCGACTGCCGGCGTCTGAACTATCATCAGAGACGAAAACATCGTCATCATCTTGTTTATTGCAACAGTGGTGGTGAGCAGGCGCCGTAGTTTTTTTAGGTTTCTGTTTGTTACTTTGCTTCTTGCAATGCTTCCTTCTGTTCGTTCTTTGCCTTATCGTCACGTTTAAATCTCGTTTGTAATGCACCTCGTTTTTGGTCTTGTCTTTTTGATTGTCGTCGTCGCCTTGATTGATGATAGTGGCACTGACTTGTTTCCTTTGATCAGGCGAAACAGTCAGCTTGACTTTGATCGTTTTGCTCCCATAGTGCGGCACTTTCACCGAAGATCCCAGCGCTTCATAGATGGTCGTCACCAAGCCAGCAATGTCCTGAAAACAGAAACTTTGTTGTAAACAAAAGAAATTCAAGAAATGCAGCATCAAAGCAAACATGCTACTTGCAAATTTCGCTTAATTAGATGATTTCTTTTTATTTGTAAAACAGTGCAACTGATCTGCAAGACTAACGAGCAATTTAATTATATGATGATAACGGATGATAATTTAAATATGTACGATTTTTAGCATTCCAAATAAATTTCACATATCCAAACGTATGAAGTTATTTATAAAACGCAGCATTCGAGAAGCACACCAAGACTTACTTACATCTTTTGTAATTTTGCCGTGACCATCAAAATCGTACAAGGTAAACGAAAATTCTTGTCTATCCTGGCCGCATTTGTTGTTGCTATTTTCCACGGCGACGTCACAAGAAAATTCCTGAAAATATTTAACAAATTAGTAGATAAAAAAATATATAAACACTAGTAACACAGAAAAACATTTAGCTATAAATAACATAGGTACTGGTAACTATAGTTGTTACCAACGTCGTTAGTTCTCAACGTAGCGACATAGGTGTTTTATGTTTTTTTTTTTCAAACAAACGTTCAGTAACGTAGGTAAATATTGAAAAAGTTGTACATTCTGTGAACTAAATATTCCATAAATAGGTACATACCTCAAAGTTGAACTGGTGTTTTTTGGGAGTCGACTCTTCAGTTGGGGTAGGGGTATCGGGATGCAC
Organism: Anaspis maculata; assembly: GCA_949128115.1. NCBI lineage: Eukaryota > Metazoa > Arthropoda > Insecta > Coleoptera > Scraptiidae > Anaspis > Anaspis maculata. The sequence goes on from OX421968.1 coordinate 8,311,002, forward strand.
TTGGGGCTGCAATGGTGGGGTTGTGCAATTTTCTAATTTTTCGCTGATCGTTTCTTCCGATCCTACTTTAGCCAACAACTCTTCCGTGTCTGATACCTTGCTGTCGCCACATTCCACTGGAACAAACAAAATTCTTTATTCTTCTTTACTCCTTCAAGTTGAGGGGTTTTCTGATGCGACTAAAAAGTGGATGTTTAGGTACTTTAGGTAGAATAGGTACACTTTTGGCACCGTTTTTTGGGAAAATAGAAAATTCAAATTCGGCATGCGATTTCCTTAAAGAGAAAGAAATGGTAGACACTCCATTTTGCTATGCTATTGGATTTTGGAATTTTCTAAAACAAATCCGAAAAATTTTGAAAATTTAATAGCGTCGCCAGTACATTTCTCTTGAAGGAAGTCGCATGCCGAATTTGAATTTCGCATAAAAAAGGTACCAAAAGTTTGTTCTATCCACTTCAAAAATCGGGCACCGAATTGGTCGCAAAAATTCCATGTTTTCTACTTTTATGCTATAGAAGAAATAATAAGTGGAACATAAAATCTTGTCGTGTTATTCATGGGAATTTAGTAAGCTGAAACTGTTGAAACGTGCTTTAGGTCACAAATAGGACAAGACCGTCTAACGAACCTAGCGATTTTATCAATCGAATACGACATCACTACGAAGATCGACTACGATACGCTAATTGACTAATTTGCTAGCGAAAAATCCTGAAAGATTTCATTCTAGTTGTTTCCTAGTCTATAGTACCAGTACAACGCTAGGTATTTACAAATCATGTTGCATTTCATTAGTTTCACAATTATTTCAAGACTCAATAGTCAAGATTGAATAGGCGTGTCCTTTAATGTGCTTGCATAAAAACTCATAATTTATTTATTATTTGTTTTTATGAAATAAAAAATAAAAAAACACAATGATGTGCAATCAAACTCTGGGCAAAAAATGTTCAAGTTCCAATACTGAATTTTATCTAACTCACATAGATATAATATTTCATAGTAGTAACCAGATGCACCTTTGAGGACAGTCCTTCAATTTTTGAAAATTCGAATTGTGTCGACTGATGACAAAAAAAACACTATTTATAATCAAGAGGAGTACTACTACGGCTATGCAATCCAATACATATTATATTTTTCATATTCATATTCACGAGAGAAAAGTAGACCCAAAATTATCTACCCAAATTCCAAGACGAAGTCGGTGCTTCAATCCCGATAAGTCACGTGGGTCTAATTCGATTGTTCTGATTGGGTATGTGGACGATATTACAAAAATTTCGTTTATTCTCGAAAAATTTCCGTCTGTAATCCCAACAGAGGGGCTTTGCCGCTTCTGACCCACACCTTTTCGAGAGGAAGGGAGGGGGGGGGGGCAACGGGCAACGCATTCTGGACATTGGTGCATTTTGAACCACCCGGGGCTATTTAACACTATTTAATGTAATGTCGCAGCATCCTTAATTTATCATAGTCCCAAAAGGGATACAGATTTTTGACGACTAAAAGAGTCAAACTGTTTCATAGTACATTTGATGCAGCTATTGCGAGTTGTGTATTTTTCTGTCGAATTCCAAGGACCAGCAAAACCGCTGACACAGTTTTTACCAAAAAATCAAAAAAAACAACACTTTGAAAAAATAAAATACGGTCGAAAGTCAGTACTCATTCCACATCCTGTCGAGTACAGCACTCCTAATACAAGTACATACTCGAATTTCACAAGTACTTTTGCGCGAATACATACAAATTTCCTACTCTCCACTTTTACTCCAAATTGTATTGAAGAACTTGGTACCGAAGGGGTACCCCAGGATTTTCCTCGATTTTGAAAATGCCAATAGACCGAGGGGGTAATCACTTGTGCAATATTTGGGACAAGGTGTGTGCAATAGTGTGCAATACTGTGCAATAGTGTGCAATACTGTGCAATAGTGTGCAATACTGTGCAATATCGTGCAATAGTGTGCAATACTGTGCAATATCGTGCAATAGTGTGCAATATCGTGCAATAGTGTGCAATATCGTGCAATGGTGTGCAATATCGTGCAATGGCGTGCAATAGTGTGCAATATCGTGCAATATGTGTACTAACGTATAATATGTGATAAGCATGGAACTCGCATAGAACGCGTGTAATATGAGAAATAAGCATGAAATATGTGTGTAATAAGTGTAATACCGTCTAATATATGAGAAGTAACATCTAATATCTGAAGTGAGTGCAAATTATGCGTGAAATTGGTGGAAGGTTACCCAATTGTCACTCCCACGACATATGAACACTCAGGGAAAGGTGGTCTTCTCAGTGAACCTGGTTAAGAATTGACATAAGTACTTCTATACTCAGATCAAAAGCTCGCTCAAAAGTATAGACAACGTTTATGTACAAGTTTCGCCATATACAGGGATTGGGGGGGGGGGGGGGAATATTTACCTTGCTCTTTTCTTGCGATCTCCCATTGGGGCTTTGCTTTTACAATAATATAATATAAAATATTATATTATAATTTGGAGTTGGCGGTACGGCATGGGTGGATATGCATACAGGCTACTATAACGAAAGTCAAGCATCGCCCGCAGAAGCCAGAACCTGGATGGGTGACTGGTGGATAGCTGGGCGCGAAGAGAGCGGACGCAGCGTAGTGTACTTGCCCAAGGGGGCTCCATTACCTGTACACGCACATGAACGAGATGATTGTAGGTAGTAGCATAAATCCATAGTGCGGCTCGGTGCGTCCGACTCCTCGACACCCAGATGGGTAAAAGAGGTTACGATTATATATATATATTATAATTTGGATAATGAGAAACTTTCATTTCAATGTTTTTTACCCACAGAAATTGAATCTGACCTCATACGCCCACATTTTTCAAAAATTCCAAATTTGACAGTGTACATTTTTTCCGATTTTTCCAAAATCATTTTTTGGCACTCAGCTAAACTTCATTGTCGATCCGTCTGGTCACGTATCTCTTCGTCTATCTCCTAAATGGATGTTTTTGACTTTTAAAATTGTTACTTGAAAACAAATGTTTCGATTTTGTTTTTTTTTTGCACAAAAAAAGAAGAAAACACAAATACGCAAATATTGCGCCCTTTAGATGTATCGCATTTTTAATAAAACAAAGCTCTCCGCCTGCAACACCAGACGATCAGACCAAAACTGCACAGACGCATGTTTCGCCCCTACTCTACTGGGGGCTCATGTATTAGTGCACAGGTATCCAATCCGGATGCCCGGCGCTTTGGTAGTCAGATCCTTGTAATGCACACAGTGGGGGATTCATAATATGTAAGTCTCTCAAGCGGCGCCATCTATCAAAGGCATTCCGCGATGCTATATTCCAAAAGCACCAGGAATCCTTGGCATCAGGCAGGCAAGGAATATAATACGAAATTCCACGTCAAGCCAAACCGTCGCAGCCTCCTAGGGCCAAAGTGGACCCATTTGCGTGTTCATGTTCTCTAACATTGCTCAACTCGGCTCGAGTATACCTATGTATGTTGCATTTACATTGTACACTTTACCATCGATGCTCCTGGCGACGGTTTGGCTTTGCGTGAAATTTCGTATCATATTCGTTGCCTGTCTGATGCTTTTGGAATAAAGCATCGCGGAATGCCTTTGATAGATGGCGCCGCTTGAGAGGCTTACATATCAGAGGAGCCCCCACTGTGTACATTACAAGTATCTCTGACTGCCACAGCACCGGATGGTCGAACTGGATGCTTACGCACTGGTGAGCTCCCAATAGGGGCGAAACACGTGTCTGTGCAGTTGTGGTCTGATCGTCTGATGATGTATTAGCCGGAGAGCATTGTTTTGTTAAAAAAAGAACTCGGAAGGCTTTTCAAATGATGTATCACTCGACCCCTATTTACGGGAAACATTTTTTCTATATTTTTAACTTTTCCTCCATTAAATTGGACATCAGAGTATTTTAGGAGAGAAAGAGAGTTTTTGAAAATTTTGAAAATATTTTTTTGGAAAGATAATTCAATTCTCTTCAAATTTGATATATCACAAAGTAAATAGCTCGGTAAATAGGTAGTGTCCCCAAGTGGGGTGGGAGGGAGCGAAAGGGGTGAATTTGGGTGGCACTTTTTCACCGAAAATGTTTTCCTTTGATGCTGATGATGACGTTGACACCATTGAAGAGAATTGAAAAGTCAAGGATATCAAATTGGACATTCAAAGAATTTTAGAAAAAAAGGGGGTGAGGTAAAAAACTTTGAAATATTTTTCCAGAAAGAGATTGAAATTTTTGATAATTTGATGTATCGGTATCGCAAAGTAGGTAGTGTCATTTGAAATTCCGAAGTTGGTGTGGGTGTGGGTGAAGATAGAAAAATTTCGCCTGGCAAAAAATTTGTTCAGGGTGGCTTGTTTCCATTGAAACACCTGTATGCAGGGCGTTACACACTTTCTATTGATATTTCAGGAGATGCGGTAGAGCATTAACAACTTCTGTTTTTTTTTATTCGGCATTTTACACAGCATTTCAATCAAAAACAAGTGCTTAGTGTTTTCTCATTGAATCGTTTTAACCCAAAAATAATTGTCAAAGTCGAGGGATTTTCACCAAAATAATATCGGGTCTACTTTTCGAGTGATTGATAGTTTGTTTGAGGAATTGGAAACATTTAACTCGAATGAACCACAGAACAGGAGTAAAATTTTGCTGATTGTCGCCCAAATAGATTACTAGTAGAAATGTTAATTGTAATGTATCATTGTATAGTTGAATATGTATAGATGCTATGAAGTGTCTCTTCTCTTCTCACTTGCTAGTAAGCAATAATTGATAGCCTTAATTAACGGTATTCTGTGAAAAAAATAAGAAAAAGATAAGTTTCCCAAGTTAAATGGATGAATGAACCATTGACGTACATCGCTTGCTGAATTGTCAGTGCATGTTATCGAGTGTATCGCTGTTCACGTTAACGAGTATTAATGTTCACATATCCTACTGTTCACGTCGAGGTTCACGTTATCGAGCTTCTACTGTATTTATGTTTTCCTGTCTTTCTTTTGGCGATAATATTTATTTTTCGATGCTCTCTACCATCTCCTGAAATATTGACAAAAAAGTGAAACACCCTGTATAGTACACGTTTGTTTTCATGTATCACTCACTTAATGCGAGTTCACCCGAATGAAAATTTGTTACTGAGCCCGTGAGGGCATATTCCTCGGCATATTCACCTATTTTTTTTTTCCATACACACATCGATCTTTGCTTTAATATGCTTGATTTCAATTTTGAGCAAAATAGCTAAATACATAATGGGTGGCCAAACTTCAGGCCAAGTTTGATTCCATATGTGTCCGGGAAATAAGACAGTTTCTAATTTGTTTTAAGTTGGTAGATATTCACTGAGATGTTGTTTCAGCCGTAAAGTCACTTTTAAAGTTCTTGAAGCAATCTAGCCCTTCACGCGATTGTAGGTACCGATTGTACCTCGAATGTACCCACCTACCTACAATACCATGTGTAATAGTAAGTTTATAATTTGTGTAATCAATAAGAATGCGTGTTATATGTGCAAAGTGTGTAATAGTGTGCAATATCGTGCAATAGTATGCAATAGTGTGTAATATGTGCAATATTTGTAATAGTGTGCAATATCGTGCAATAGTGTGCAATAGTGTGCAATATCGTGCAATAGTGTGCAATATCGTGCAATAGTGTGCAATAGTGTGCAATACTGTGCAATACTGTGCAATACTGTGCAATATCGTGCAATACTGTGCAATAGTGTGCAATATCGTGCAATAGTGTGCAATATCGTGCAATAGTGTGCAATATCGTGCAAAAGTGTGCAATAGTGTGCAATATCGTGCAATATCGTGCAATAGTGTGCAATATCGTGCAATAGTGTGCAATATTGCACAGTTGGGACACCCCTTTCGCGAGTGATTACCCCCTCGCAATAGACTCATCCTTGTAGCCAGGGCTGGGCGGTATTTCAAATACAAGTATTTGAAATACGTATTTGAAATACATAAAAGTATTTTGTATTTTGTATTTAAATACATTTGATTGAGAAGTATTTGTATTTTGTATTTTGGAATAGTTCAGGCAGCTAGTATTTCGTATTTTGTATTTTAAATACATTTTTCGGGAAAGTATTTTGATTTTCAAAATACAAAATACAAAATACATTTGTTTCCCATGCTCTTTAGTCTGTTCGGGCCGAAATTGTTCTAGTAATACTATTTTCACCCCATTGACATCTCTTGCTTTTGCACACTATCTGGGATCGATAATGAGTTCGATTGCATCTTTTACGTTTTACTGGTAAGTGCATCCTACTGTCAGCCACGAGAGGTTCCATGTCGGATGTCGGACAATATTTTCGAAAAGCTGGTTGTCCCCAAAGGAAATCAACATATGTTATTTTGAAGAATTGATGAATGAAGTAAGAAATAGGTTTAAATATGAAGTTTTCTTCACTTTATGTTTATTTTATTTATCTTTTCATAGTTCATAATAACTTACTTATTGTTGCGACTGAATCAATGAAGTGTTCCCATTGAAATACTTGCATTTTACGGATTTTCCAATCAAATGGTTAAAATACGCAATAGGAATGTATTTTGTATTTTGTATTTGGAATACTCTAGGTTGTATTTTGTATTTTGGAAATTCTTAGTTTTCCAAAATACGTATTTTGTATTTTGTATTTCAAAGGCATTTCAAGAAGTAGTTTGTATTTTGTATTTCGACTGTCTTGGATCGTGTATTTTGTATTTTGTATTTAAATACATTTTTCAAAGTATTTTGCCCAGCCCTGCTTGTAGCTTTCAAAAGAGACCTGAATGGTGAATTTCTGTCAAGGAATAACTCCACAGCGATTGATTCGGCAACGCCTTATTTCACCAATTCAACTCGCATTTTTAATGAAACAAAGCTCTCGGACGTCGGAGAGCTTTGTTCCTTTATTTGATAGGTCGGTATATTTCTACAATTCTACATCCACATTATTAATTTGAACGCAAATTGTTGATTTCGAAATTCATGCGATTTTTAATGCTACCTACTATTCTTGTCATCGTTATTGAGCGTAGGTAATTGTTTCTTAGTTTGGGTGCCGATGATCCTTCAGGTACCTATTAATGATATTTCAAAATGTTAAAACAGTGAAATTGAACTGTCGGTCGGAACACACGTGCAGATTTTAATTTGCACGGCCGAGCCGTAGCTTTACGGTCGTTTTAAAAAAATTCGTAACTAGTGACCCGGTGGTCGTATCGAAGTGGAGTTTTTGCGAAAAAAGTAGCTTCGTGATAATTTTCAAAAATTTGAAACTATTGGCCCATGGCGCGTGGGTCGTACTGATGTGGAATTTGTGTTTAAAAATCCAAAATACCTTCACTACTTTTTTAACTCTATAAAAATAAAAACATGCACTGTGCACTATCAGATCAACAACTATTGTTGTCGGGGAGTTTATTTTATAGTTGTTGAGGGTTGTTGTTGAGGCACGCGTTGGTGCACTCGCACATACACAGGCAAGTCTAGATTTGCGTAAAGTACTCGGAGAAATATACTCGCGTAGCAAACACGAATACCGGGTACTTTATTGAAAACGTACTCGAGTACCAGGTACAGAGTATCCAAAATGTACTTGGAGTACAGTGTTCGAGTGCTAGTGCTTATACTCGAGTACTGCCCAGCTCTGTTAGGTGTTTCATTTCTTGTTTTCACAAAGTTTTTTTTTAACGAAATGTCCTTACTTTCATGTTCACCTTTTAAAGCTCTATTATTATGGAAGTTTTGTTTCTTCAGTTTGTGGCAGTGGCAGTGTTACCAACTAGAAATTAAAAACTGAAAGTTTAGTAATTTAGTGTTTCATTTTGAAAAATTGCAGGAGCCTCGTTTTTTTAGATTCAAAGAATGAAATTCGGCACAATAGTGGAAGAGAAGATGAATAACCTCATGACAAAAAGTTTATAGTAGTTTACAATACTAGTTGGCTGTTACATAAGTGGTTTTCAGACACGAAGCCGAAATTTGCAGAACGAGGGCGCAGCCCGAGTTTTGTAAGAGGCTGAGTGTCGGAAAGAATCTTGTGTAACCAGCCACGAGTGTTGTACACTATTTTACTTGTTTTTCCCATTGCAATCGTATAATTTTTGCAATGTTTGAGGTTATTTTGACAAGAGTGTCAACTTAAATACATAAACTGTAATATCCATATACAACTGACATAAAAGTCATTACAGCTTATGTATTAACACAACAAACACGTGAAATTTATTACCTAATACAGGATGTGCACATTTTTTTTCGAATTTCGCAAATTTTCAAGTGCTTTCAATCATCGACGCTTTCAATGTAACAATGTAAGTAGGTACATGTAAAAAACATTTATTCGAACATTTCATCGTGTGCTTCTGGATCTTACTGGCTCTCCACTTCTTATAAGCCCCCAACAAATGCGTATCATGTGTATGCGATGCGTAGTTTTGAGCTAGGGAGTTCAATAATAAAAGGTTAGAAAATCTTTCAATTTTTGTTCAGTACACGAGAACATCCCATTCCTAATCGTTACAGGTTACAGGGAAGAACTTTCATAATATCTCGAAGGAACTTCAACTTTCATAACCTACACTTTGGCACTTTTCTGTGATTTGATGTTTTACCAAGAACCCCAGGAGCATGATTCATTTAGATTCATTTAATTGACAACATAAAAATGTGCTCGAGCATAATGGAATAGCTTATTGATTTCTTATGCAAATGCAAAACCCCCATTGTCGGACCACACGGGTGTTGCAAATCGACTTTTCAATTCCACTACAAATCCCAACATCATAAATGACCGGCAAAAGTTCATTGCATCAAGATCTGTTACGTTGAAACTTGCGGTCTCCTTTGAGGTGACGTTTACTACCCCGTCATAAATCGCCGTGTCCCAATTCAGTGTATATCTACAATAAACGATGCCTGTATGGGATAAGCGCACTCGGGTTCGGTGATGGAACTGAAAAAAATAAAGTCGATGTTCAATAATATTTTCACTTTGAGCAAACTTCACCACGGGTTACGTAACATTCTGAATCTGAAGCCATAAAAAACCAATAACCTTGACTTGAATAATTATTATACCTACTTTTATCCAACTTATTTATGATAATAAATAGGTATCTAAACCTTAGTTATTATGAAAACAGCGGTAATTATCTGTAAAGATGACAATTGTATACAGGTGGTCCAGCTTAAACCTCATCAAATTAAAGGATCGATAGAGAATCAGAATTGAAGGGGCTTTCTTCAGAAAATATACCTGAGAAATGCCTAATAACGGAGATATGGCCCTTCAAAGTTGGAAATAAATAATCGTTCTTACCGCTAACTTTTGAACCGTTCAACCGATTTGATTCAAATTTGAACAAAAAATTTATTGAAATTATTATCTGTCGAACAATCATAAAAAAATTGTGTTTTATAAGAAAATTCAGGGGCGTAGATATTAGGGGGTGCCTCCTCTTTTCCCCCTATATTCCAACCTCTAGTTATTTTTGAAAACTGTTCATATTTTTGAATTCGACGTTCAATTTAGAATAAAAAGTCACTCTTGCGAAAATTTCGATTAGAGGCTTCGTTTAGGAGATATCTAGGTTTGAAACTTTGAAAAACATCCCGAAATCGCCACTTTCCAGAGCCGAAATTGTTTTTTCCTTGAAAACTTCTCGTTTCTCAGAAAAAAAGGTGGTTTATCAACTTAGAAATTCTAGAAAACCTATTTCAGCTGAGAAATCATGAGTTTTTTTTAGATTTCAATTTCTAGACCTTTAAAAGCGGTGCTTTCGAGATGTTTCCCAAACCTTCAAACCTAAATATCTCCTGAACGAAGCCCTCCAATCAAAATTTTGCAACAGTGATTTTTTCTTCTTAATTTTTTCAGAAATACCTAGAGCGTGGAAATTGGGGGGGGGGACACCCCCTAATATCTACGCCCCTGGAACTTTTTTATGGAATACGTTACGATTGTTCGACAGAAGATAATTTCAGTAGAGTTTTGGTTCGAACCTGAATCAAATCGGTTGAGCGGTTCAAAAGTTATGCGGAAAAAACGATCATTTGTTTCCAACTTTGAAGGGCTATATCTCCGTTATTAGGCATTTCTCAGATATGTTTTCTGAAGGAAGTCCCCTTCATTTTTGATTCTCTATCGATCCTTGAATTTAATGACGTTTAAGCTGGACCATCCTGTAGGTATGAACCTCGGGTGTTCACGCGAGACGGATACCCCCCCCATGAGAAACTTCCCCTTCATGGTAATTAAAAGAAGAAAAACTTTCCTGGAACAATTTTTCCTGTAGTTTCTGAATATGTCAAGTATAATTTTCCACTTCGTGCCATATACAGGATGTCGCATTTTTTTGAAACACCTGTATTTCATCAGCACAATCGATCCACATTGTTATCGCGATTGGGCGCTTTCTATTTAAAACATTTGTGTCAGTTTGTGTCAGCTTGTGTTAGCTTGTGTCGATGAGACAAAGGAACACAGATCAAATGGAACGCATTTGTGTCGATTTGTGTCGACACAAGTCGACTTGTGTCGGTAAATGGAAAACGCCCATTAGAAATATGCATGACAGTTCTTAATTTTTTTCTGAAGAAAAATTTAAAAAATCACGGTGGTCTCTCAAAAGTTTTTTCTTTTCCAGAATGATCGATTCATTTCAGGAATCAAATATGTCCCGAACATTTGTTTTGAAATATCCTGGACATGTTTGAATTCTGAAATGAGTCCATCATTCTCAAAAAATAGACGTTTTTTATAGTGAAATTTTCATTTAAAAAAAAAAACTAGTCGAATGCATATTTGTAATTAGGATAACGATGTGCATCGATTGTGATGATGAATTACAGGTGTTTCGGAAAAAGCAAAAAAATTGGGACACCTGTATATGGCACGAAATGGGAAATTATACTTGACATATTCAGAAACAATGGAGAAAAATGTTTCAGGGAATTTAATTTTTTTTCGAATTATCTTGAATGGGAAGTTTTTAATGGGGGGGGGGGGGGGGTATCTGTCTCGCGTGAACGCCCTTATGTGTAACATGTTTAGATCAATAATATACAATGATTATATCAATGGAATTCTCAAATGAAAATGCCGCATGCTTATACAGAGTGTCCCGGACAAGGTGTTAGATACAAAATTCACAGAGAGATAGCTCATTGAAAAATAAGGGCACTTTCCTTGATGAACATACCGTCGCAAGCGTATAGTAACAGAGATACTTATACAGGCCTTCAAAGTTGTTTTTTAAAAAGAGGTTTTTTGGCATAACTTTTGAACCGTTTAACCGATTTTATTCAAATTCAAACTAAAGTTTACTTAAACCAGTCTATTGAACAATGATAACGCATTTCATCAAAGAATTTTAGGGGCGAAGATAATAGAAGAGTACCCTCCCCCCCCTTTTCCCGCTATTTTTCACCCCCGGATTATTTTTGGGAATGGTTTCAATTGTCGAATTTCACGTTCAATTTTAAGAAAAAAAAGACTATTACAAAATTTTGATTAGAGGCTTCATTTTCATTTTCAAGATGTTTGAAACAAATATCTCGAAAAACAAGCCTAACCAAAATTTTGCAAGGGCAGCATTTTTCTCTAAATTGGACGTTGATTTCAAAAATTTGAACTATTTCCGAATATAACCCGGGGGGTGAAAAATAGGAGAGAAAGGAGGAGGGTGAGGGTACCCTCTGCCTCTATTAACTTCGCCCCTATTTTTTTTTTAATGAAATGCGTTATCATTGTTCAATAGAGACTTGCTTTAGTAAACTTTGTTTCAATTTTAATAAAATCGGTTGAACTTTTCAAAAGTTATGCAAAACTGTTTTTAAAAAACAACTTTGTAACACTTATCCCGGGACACCTCAGGCAGTCGAGCGGGATGTGGGGCTCTTACGCTCCGGGTTAAATAGCAGGTCGGGGTATGTCGTGAAAATGAACTTCTGCGCGCGTATGAAGGATACCATGATAACGTCAAAGAAAATGACTTTAATGGCTGCAACAGACGCCACACCTACAATAGGTGCCGATCAGAAGAAAAACCATGATAATAAAAATAAATTAAGATCTGTAACAATCTCGCGCCGTGTGTGTACGAATTATCTTTGATTTAGGTTCCTTTAGGTCACCTTCACTCTTAAGACACATACAACTTTCTCTTTATATCTCTAATTATCTTGATCAGATTCCTTGAAGAACTCACATTTTCTTAGCCAGTACTACCTAGATCTCGTTCAGCCCAGTCTTGGAAAGAGACCGAGATTAAAAATATGATTTTCTCTCCGTATCAACGATCGGCGTCCTGATGTCTTGGGAATGAATATCGTCAAGATGCCTTCTTTTATTTTCTTGACAGAAATAAACGAAGTTGAAACCATGTAGGGACTGTTTTTCTTTTTACTGAGCTGATTAAATATAATTAATATTGACAGCTACTCCCGGACACATTTCCCTGTCTAGTGTACTTATACTCGTACGTTTGCAGCAAAAATATAAAACAATTAATAAGCAAAGCTTCACGCTTCACTACAAACTGGTAACCTACTCGCGGCATGGTCACCCTCATAAAAAAACAAGTATTAATTTAGTTAATGAGAATCAATATTTAGCACAGCCAACTTCGTATTTACGTCCCTGTTAATCACTAGCTAAGGATAGAGTATAGAGTTGAACTATTTATTGGTAAAGTAATAGGCCATCCACAATGATGTTAATGTTAACGTAATGTTATCCGGCAATGGTAATTAATGTTAGCATTCAAAGCAATGAGTTTCAAATGGTGACGTTCACAATCATGTTAGTGGCAATGGTAAGCATAACCCATTGAAACTCGTTGCTTTGAAATGCTAACATTACCATTGTCGATAACATTACGTTAACATTAACATCATTGTGGACGGGCTATAAGGCGTTGCGGGAACAATTCCAGCGGGCTTATTCTTCGACAGAAATTCACCATTCAGCTCTTTCGAAAGCTACAGGGAGGTACTATGGTATGAGCCTAAAAACATTCTCAAGATCCAAAAATGTTTTTTCAAAATTAGAATTGTTTGGATTTTCAACATGTTTTTGGGTTCCAACCATAGTATTGTTGTAGCTTTCGAAAGAAAGCTCAATTGTAAATTTCTGCTGAGAAATAAGCCCGCTGGAATTGATTCCGCAACGCGCAACGCCTTATTTCACCAAATAAACTCCATCCGTAAGTATAGTAACAATACCCACGTAATACCCTCAATACCTACTGAGGCATTACTCAATTACTTACTGTTCCAAGCTCCACAGAATAACAAAATAAATAGTAATCCTTCGATCGCGATGAATTTTGTTTAAAAAAATTAATAAAATAAAACTGGACTTCCTAAGACTAAGACATAATGAACGTATTGTCTCTGAGGAACCGTTATATCGTATGCTATAAGGTATTCATTCTACAGCAAAGAACTTACTATGTGAATTATCAAAGAAACCTAGATATTGTCGTCCTGTTGGCAACATTATACCATTGAAATATAAAAAAAACGGCTGTTATTAAGTTTGGTCACTTGTTAGTCACTACATTTGCGCTATAGGTACCTACTAGAGTCTTTGGCCAAAAATTAAACTGGCACAGATAATTCAGGAATGCATTCGGTATTTCCATTATTATTATTATACAGATAATATAGGTATGGGCGGGTGACGAACGACGTTATGAACAGCAGGAATTTCATAGACTAGCAATTTTGTTATTTTGCCTGGAACACCCACGAAGTCAAAGCCCAGGTATTAAACGTTGAAAAACGACCCTTTCAAATGTTTACGATTGTTTTTAACTATTCATTTTCGAAGAAACCGCAAGCTGGGAGTATCAAGTAACGATGGCTTTTATAATAAAACATTCTTTGGGTTTAATAATAAGTAAGTATAGGGAAACTTTGGTTCGTTCGGCCGAATGCCATCATCAAAAGAATGCGACGACGCCGTTATGTACCCTTATATAGGTAGTTCACTATGGAACTGTGGGGTGCATTTTCAGAAAGAAGTCATTCAGAGCGCTTCTCAAAATAAACGAGATTTCGGCAACTGCCAAGGCAAGAACTTTATAATATGTACTAAGGGGACAGCCACAGGTTGTCAGAGATTACCAAGAAAAGGAATAAAGCCGTATTTTGACAAATATCAGAAAAAAGGCAGCACGTTTTCGTCAGTGAGCTTAATGTAGTTGTGAAGAATGGAAACATGATCACAGCCCTGGCGCCCTGGGAGATACACAAATTTTCAATATAAGTATGCATTATGATAGGCTATTCAATTATTCACAATTATTATTATTAATAATGAAAGGTAAGTTACCTACCTGAAAATTGCTTGTAGCCGTTTAGAAATTTAGTTTTCCACCACTTTACTAAATTGTTAGCCATCTGTGAATTATTGTGGAAAGTAATCCAGATGTCCATCACAAAAATTCACTATTGTAAACACATTTCTCCAAATTGCACAAACACTATCATCTGTAATAGGTAGGTAGGTAGGTACCGCAATAAATGGAGTTAGGTACTACTAATCACGTTGTGCCTGAGGGATTCACCAAGCATTCACACGTAACATATCAACTGGCACCGGGGTAATCAAAGTTCGATTCAGGTTTTAGCGCCGCACTAGATGACGTACAATAACACTGCCTCACTGGTGATATTTTTTTTTGTGGAGTTGTGCGGAACCGCATTGTAGCTGTGACCCATGCAGCTCATGCACTGAGCACTGAGCTATATGCCGAGACAGCCAGATAAAACTTGGTCGACGTGTACGCAACGAGAGGGGCCAGGTGCAACACCCTACGATTTAAAGATGTGCGCGAGTCTGCAAAGTGCCACACGGCCACACCACACAGCCAACGGAGCCAAACACAACACGGCATTCACGGCAACACCAGTAGTACCTCCTAGTAGTTAGTAGTATACAGGGTGTTTCAGTGACCTTGCATAAAATTTCGGGAGGTGATTCCTCTCAAAAAAATAAATCGAAAAGTAAGAGTGAGATTTTTTCCTAAATTGCTTTCCTAAGGGAGTTACAGCCCCTCAAAGGTACGAAGTGAAACAGAGTTTTCAATTATTTGCTCAAGAACCGTCGAGAGGAACAACTTCAAATTTGATGTAGGAAGGTTCCTCAACAATGCAGATGTACATGCAAAATGTTAAACAAATCTGGTCAGTGGCGGCGAAGTTAGAGGGGGTTAGGGTAGGTTGAACTGTCAAAAAAAAAATCTGCAATCCGTTCGTATTTTTGTTCACACATTTGGATAGACTTGTTCAAGACTAAACTTTTATGCCCCTTGCATTTTTCCTGTAGGATGCACCGTTCACGAGTCAAAGTGGAAAAACCAAGAACGTGTCGAATACTTTTCTTCTGGCGGTTAACCGACCCCAACCCCCAACGCCACTGATGATGGTTGGATTTGTTCTAAATCTCACACGCGTTTTATTTGCACTCACAGTGAAGAAATCTCCCTGTGTCAAAAAAAAAAAGAAACAAAACCAAACAAATCTGACCAGTGGGGTCGAAATAAGGGGTAGGTAGTTTGAATTGTTAGAAAATGTCTACGTTCCGGTCGTATTTTTGTTTGCACAATAAAATAGTCTCTTACTTTCATTTACACGTTAGATAGGTACCTACTTATAACTTTCTGACAAGAAAATAAAAAAATAAAAACCGCATGCCATGTCGCACGTTCCTGGTTTTTTCACTTTTACTCGTGAAGGGTGCATCCTACGAAAAAAATGCAAGGGGCATAAAAGTTTAGCCTTGGACAAGTCTATTCAAATGTGCAAACAGAAATACAAACAGATCGCAGAATTTTTTTTCTGACAGTTCTACCTACTCCAACCCCCTCTAACTCCGCCGCCACTGGCCAGATTTGTTTGAAATTTTTCGTGAACATTTCCAATGTTGAGTAACCATTCTACACCAAATTTGAAGTTCTTCATCTTGACGGTTCTTGAGCAAATAATTAAAAACTCTGTTTCACTTCGTACTTTTGAGGGGCTGTAACTCCCTTAGGAAGCAATTGAGAAAAAAATGTTACTCTTCTTTTTCGACTTATTTTTTTGAGAGGAATCACCTCCCGAAATTTCATGCAAGGTCACTGAAACACCCTGTATAGTAGGTATAGCCTATAGTGGACGAACACAAACTCCCGAGACCGAGACCCGAGATCTAAAAGCGACCGATCCGACGGCAAATGAGAGGCCACAGCCAAGCGCTAACACAACGAGGAGCAGGATCTTTGCCAGTCAGTCCCTTTCAACAATTTCAGTTTTGATCAGCAATTTCAGCAACCATCAGAGAACGTGTCTTCAATATGAGAAGCCGTTTGTGTCATAATGTGAATTTCTGCTTGATAGATAGATAGATAGATAGATAGATAGATAGATAGATAGAAAATTTATCCGCTGCAATAACAATTACAGGAAAAGTCGAACATGACGAAGATAATAATAATAAAACATCAACAATATAAATAACAATACCACATATTTTAATAAATATTTGTAATTAAAAAGCATTCGACATTCAGGTTTCAAGCTGGCTAAGAAACTTATCAACACTGTAGAAATCTCTCTCCAAAAGATAGTTCAATTTGTGGATTTAATTTAATATTTTTTTTTCATATGCTCTATCTGGAAGCTGTTGCAAATCTCTTGGTAGATGGTTGAATAATTTCGGCCCCCAGTACCGAATTCCCTTTGTGCAATTGATTCGGTGGTAAGGCGTTGCAAAGTTTTTTCTTTTTCTAGTGCCATAGTAGTGGTAGTGTCCATTTTTTGAAAAAGACTCAGTGTTCCGGTGCATGTACTTCGGAATGTTGAATATGCAGAGGCTGCTCGGAGTAAGTATTTTATGGTGTTTTTGAATAGGCCTCTGCAGGACACCCTGCCACCAGCGCCAACCAATCATCACTCGATTTTGCAGAACGAAGACACGATCAACCTCCATAGATGTGGCCTAAAACACCAGTCCATATTGTAGGATGGACTGCACCTTAGCGAAGTAGAGTGTGCGCGCAGCCTAGTAAGTACTAATCTGACGGATTCTTCTTAGGCAATGAATCTCAGATGGTAATTTGGCGCAAAGTTCATTGATGTGCGCTTTCCACTCCAGTCCCTCATCAATGAGAATTCCGAGAAATCGAATGTTGGTGTTTTCCTGTTCTTTTCTTGAATTGATGTACATGTTTTGTGTTTTCTGTTGGTCCAGCGCCAATCCATTGCTGCTGATCCACTCCTTCGCTTCTCGGAGTGTCACGTTCATTGCATTAACATCGTCACTTGATGGACCGCAAAGCAGATAACTCGTGTCATCCGCAAAGAGGAATGTGTTGGCATTTGGAAAGTTGATCGACAGATCGTTGATGTAGATAAGGAACAGCAGGAACAGCCCCAGAATGCTTCCTTGAGGTACTCCATGTTTAGTAGTTCTTCTACCCGAGAGTTTGCCTCTCCAGTGGATCATCTGGGATCTGTCAGTTAGATATGATCTGATGAGGTCACTGGCAATCCCCCTAATTCCGTAGTATTCCAGTTTGCGGAGAAGTACTTCATGGCTGATGGTATCGAAGGCCTTGGATATATCACAGCAAAGCAATAACACCTTTTTTTGTCGAGGGGCTCTTCCATTGCCGCAAGTAAAGCACTCAGAGCAGTTACAATGGACCGTCCAGCTCTGAAACCATACTGACTGTCACTCCAGAACTGATGCCTCTCGAAGTAATTCAGTATTCTGGTTTCCACAGCAGATTCCCATACTTTGGATAAAGCTGGTAGAGGATTGATATAGGTCTGAAATTTTCGCATACGTTTGGGTCTCATTTCTTGAACATGAGGACAACTCTAGCAACTTTAAGGTGTGATGGGAACACCCCTTCTTCAAAACATTTATTGATAACTGACGCAATCGGATTCGCAACCTCTTCCGCCACAAGCTTTGGAAGTGTTGTGGAGATTCCGTCTATATCCTCGGAACCATTCAAATTCTGAATTATTCCTACTACTTCCTTTGCAGATCAA
Organism: Anaspis maculata; assembly: GCA_949128115.1. Lineage (NCBI taxonomy): Eukaryota > Metazoa > Arthropoda > Insecta > Coleoptera > Scraptiidae > Anaspis > Anaspis maculata. Next base: position 8,329,098 of record OX421968.1, read on the forward strand.
TTATAAAAATAGCATGCATTGGTATTATTTATGGGGACGTTTTTTAAGTAGTCAATAGGGTCTTTATTGTTATTGTTATTTATTTTCCCCACAATGATATCTGCGACTGTTGCAAAATATTGCGACAGATCACCCACGGTCATTTCGATTTTGTCTGAACTTTTTGTGTTTCTCTTGTTGGTCTCAGTGTTGATGATGTTCCAAGCCGTTTTTTGAATGTTGGGTGCATTCAATTACAATGCTTTATATTTTTTCCGTTTTTCCTGCTCGACCAGAGCCCGATGAGAGTTTTTATAATCTGTCTACATTTTGTATGAATCGTCGTCTTTTCTCACCCGAGCCACAACAGCCAAAGCATCTAAAGTCGATTTCGCACTCCTCATCCTCGATGAGTGTTGACTTTCCTCCAAGCGGTTCGTATTAACTGATGATGTTCGTTTCTTTGTTTTAGATATTGCAACATTGACGGCCCCATGAAACATATGGAAAAAATCCAAAATGCATTATCGGCATCAGCAGCGGTAACTTCGCACCAGTCTTCCTCCGCCAGCAGACGTCTGAAGTGATGGATTTTTTCGGCATTTTTTGGTCGTATTTCAACAATTTTCTCCTTTGTAGGTTTTTTCATATTATTTACACTGAGTTTCTGACAGAGATGGTCCGACAAGTGAAGATTCAAGGTTTCAGGCTCCCAAAACATTTCGCTCAGATTTGTAAATATATTGTCTATGCACGTTCCCGATGTTGAAGTGACTCGAAGGATCCGCATTTGTTGGATACAAGCCAAATGACTCCATCAGCTCCAACAATTGTTTAGTTGCCTTTGTTTGTGATAGCAGATTGATATTGTAGTCACCTAAAACAAATAAATGTTTATATGTGCAACTGTTTGTTACTTGTTCAAGTGTAGTTTCCATGTTGTTCAGGAAGACTTGCAAGTCTCCATCAGGCGATCTGTAAACGGCTATCACAATAATACCCTCATCCTCCATCCGGACTGCCGATGCCTCAAACTGTCTCTCAACGCAATTCTCCAGTTTGATAGCCTCGAATTTGATGTCGTTTCTGGCCAATATCATTACCCTGTGTTGGAACACACAGTGATTTGGCACAATTTCCGGTATGGTGGAGGAAAGCATTCACCGGCATTCAGCGCGCAGCCCCCAGACAGCTGACAAGATAGCCATCCAGGCCAGTGGCTACCGTGAGGTTGGGGTTTCTAAGGGCGAAATTGAATCCTGTGATATCCACTAGTGTATCCACTAGATTGTGCAAAGAATGACAAGTAATGTCAAGTGTTTTCATTTATGGTATCGTAACTGTATCTGGCTTCTAACTGCTGCTGCAGCCTGGGCGTTGCTACCACTGAAAGCAATCTTACATTTTTACCAGATCTTCAATTTACAAATGAATAGGGTTGTTCCTGCGTTCTTCATAGGGGGGAAGCAAGCATGTGCCGGCTTTTTGACAGTCCACAACTTCACAGCCAAATCCTCGTAGAAACACAATAACTTGGCAAGTTTCGTGGTCAAGCGGTGCCCGGAAGTTTGTTGCAAAACGAAAAATCGATGTCAGGATATATTCAAAGTCTCACCTTGGGGTACTTGATGGCGCGTTTTTTCAAACTCTAGGGAATAAAATAAATAAGCATACCATACCTAGTTATTCTTGTAGTTTTTGACAGCTGTCAAAAAATATTCAATAACTATCCTAGGATAGTTATTGAATATTTCTCGAGATACGATACATACATACATACATACATACATACATATACCTTGGGCCCACTATAACTGAGAGTGACTCATACTTTCCATCCTAGTTCCACGTTCTTCACTTGGCGGGGAAGCTCACTCACACCCACTGTAAATGTGAATGAGTCACTTTCAACTATTTCGATCCTCGAGTATACATACATGCAAACGCGCGAAACGTGCATACTGCACATTGCTTTTATCCAACTCCTATCGTTGGTAAAGGGTGTTGGGCTTGACCTGACTGACAAATCTCTTCCAAAAATCTGAAAACTCCAGATTTTTTTAAATTATTATTTGTGGATATACTTTTGCCGAGACTTTTGCTGACAGACTCAACATACTTTTAGAGCAGCTCCCCTCCCAGTATACAATACGCTGGCAAAAATAATTCCATCCTGTTTTGTTACGACAACATTCATCTGAATTTTTGTTATATTGACCACAAACACATAATGGAGCAACACTAGTAAGATAGGATGCCGTGCTACCGCAATCTTTGCCGGAGGCATTTCCAGGAAAGTACCTTTAAGGAGACGAATCTGATTCTGCCAACCAACGTATTATGGCTTGCAAATTTTTATTACATGGAAGTAATAAAAAAAAATCGCCAGTAATTTTTTTCGAAGTTTCAAGAACGGGTTGCGCCGCGTGGTTTTCTGGAAATAAAAAAGCGAAGCTTGAAAAAAGTTTCTGTGAGCGATAAAAACGTAAGCGCTGCCTGTCGGTATCGCCAAAGGAAATACACAAGAGAGATAGTTGGTATTTTCGAGACCGCTTACTGTTCTTTGAGAGGGGAAAAGGAATCAGAAAGACAGAGCCGCCACTTCAGGAGGGGAAAGGAAAAGAACCATAAGCGGCGCTCTGTGTCTTAGAGATCGGCGCGGACCAACTGGGATTCACATCGTCAAGTCAGAAACTATTTCCGTAGTCCTCTTACCTACACACAACATACCGTCTTGTCCAAGAGTTTGATTGATCTGCGCCTCTTATTAATTGTTATTATCTGAAAAATATCACAAAATTGCAACAGAAACATCAGAAAATGCTAAGCGCCATCGCCATTCGGGAATAAGAGGAGAGATATTTCGATTTATGGCTAGTCTAGCGATTGCTAAAAGTAAATAATCACTCCTGCCTTTGATCGTTCCGCTCTCTGTTATTATTAGAACTTTGTGGAAGTTGTGGAAAGCAAACTGAAGTGCGGCCAACGTGTTTGCAAAAGAGATTGAAATTCAATCATGGCTCTTCATCTGAATAGAACTTTAATATAATAAAACTTTGAAACAATAATCTTTAATTATGTAAGATTATAAACTTCCTCAATTCTCGCATTAGATTCTGAAGATTAATTATAATATGTTTCGATTCAACACGCTAATTCAGGTGTTGTCCGAAAAAAAATGCCCACTTAGTGGTAATATATGCAAGTAAAATGTGAATGCAATTATTAATAGGTACCCGACTGAACTGTTTTCAACTAGTATTATTCATCATTCAAATTTACGCAATACTTTTACTAGTTTTGAGCATTCTCAGTAGTTCATATCCATTGTGGCTCTCAAAACAATACTTATAAAAAGATAACCTGTCGGGAGATAAAACTGCCATGAACTAATGTGGCATTACTGGCATTATCTGAAACATCATCATCAAACTGCACTTGATGGAATCAAAAATACTTTGGCCTAACCTGACGGAATCAAAACCAGTTATTCTGAGAAACATATTTTGATTCCGTCAGACCAACTGCATAAATACAAGAAGTTTTAATTGTGACTAATTTGTTTTTTATACGGTGTACTGAGTCTATTCAAAAATTTGATACCGTTTTTTTCAATTATGTGGGGAAAAAAATTTTTTCTTTTTTGTTGACGACTTTTTTCAAAAAACAGCTCTGTGCTCAATTTTCTACGTCTTTCAAAATCATAAAACAGTTGATAACTTTTTTGTTTGTCAAAAAATGTCCCAGGAATCCTTTAGAAACTTTTCCAGTGTTTTAGGGCTATTGGGCCATCAAAATTATCCCATCAAAATCTCTATATCTCTTCATCTTTCTTTTTGAGAGAGAAATATTGATACCCTGCGTATACAGCCTTAGAGTTTTCACAAGCTGAAAAAACATCACAACCAAGTTTAGGGCATAACGTTTTAATTCCGTCAGGTGACGTTTTACTATAATTAATAATTATACATTGGTAAACAGCCACGCCTGGTATTGAACCATTCAAAATGCACAAAACTAGATTTTACTTGCTAATTACTTACTAGAGTGGACTTTTTTCAAGTGTACTTATTCGTTTTTTGGGTATTGAGTCTTTGCATAAATACCTGCCTTAAATAATAATAATAATACTTATCAGTCAGTTCAGTCAGCGAAATTTTGTTTCTTAGTTCTAAACTCTTATTTCCTACCTATACGTCGTATGAGTAGGTAGGTACCTACTTAATAAAGGAGGCAATTAAATAAAGTCATGAAGGAGTGAATATCGAACAACTAAATATTAGTGGTATTTACGCTAAAAGTGGGTAGGTAAGGTATATGAAGTGAAGAATTCCGAATTCGATTAGATGACTCTGCCCTTGGCTGGGTATAATACATCTTGCCAGTAAGATCAAAGGAGCCGCCAGAACGTTGCTTCAGCACTCTGACCGCCAGCTGTGGCGGTAAAACGATTCAGCATGGCTGCCATATGTCAAATGTACCACAATAGATAAAAGTTTTTTCATTATTTTCGAGCTCTTCGGAGCTTATTATTCTGTTTCGAAACAAACAAAAAAAGTTACTTTTTCAATTACAATTTGCCGGAAGGCCAATTTTTCCGATTTATTCTCTTAACTTTGAGAAGTGTATGGGCTTCAAAAATAGGCACCTGCGGACCTTCCATGGGATTTTTTTTATCAAAATTGTTTCTTCCTCGACCTTGAGATGAAACTAAATAAAAAATGTTTTTTTTTATCAAAAAACCAGTCTTTTTGCCCCCTAATCTTTTACCCCCTTGAAAATATTTTAAAATTGTTCATATTTCTGAGTTCTATGTTCAATTAAGAAGAAAAAGTTATTAGAGGCTTCGTTTTCAAGATATTTGAGTTTGAAATTTCAAAAAACATCTCGGAAACACCACTTCCAAGTGCCTAAAAATTGAAACTCAAGAAAACTCATGATTTCTCAACTAAAATGAGTTCTCTAGGTGTTTTAAGTTGATAAACCACAATTTTTGTTGACAAACAAGAAGTTTTCAGGGAACAAAATTTTTGGGCTCTTGAAAGTGAGGATTTCGAGATGTTTTTCAATGTTTCAAACCCAGATATCTCCAAAACGAACCCTCTAACCAAAATTTTGCAAGAGTAACTTTTTCTTCTAAATTAAACATAGAGCTCGAAAAATTGAACAGTTTTGAAATTTTTCAGGAGAGTTTAAGAAATAAGGGACAGAAAGAGGGGTACCCCTATTATCTACGCCCCCTGGATCATTTTGATAAAACACGTTATGTACTACCGTTCGATAGAGACTCGCTCAAGTGAACTTTGGTTCAAATTTGAACATCGGTCGAACGGTTTAAAAGTTACGCTAAAAAAACGATTTTCTATTTCCAACTTTGAAGGGCTATTTTTTTTTGGGGGAAGTGCCCTTAATTTTTGACTCTTTATCATCTCTCAAAATTAATGTATCAAAATCTGGACCACCTCTATAGATAGGTGCAGATTGGTTTGATCAAATCAAATCTAAAACCACGGACAGCAGCACACGAGAAAGTGCAAATGAAAATTTACATTCGAGTACTGTTGGACAACGAAGTTGTCGGTATCGGAAAAATGGTTCGAATTTGGAGGCCAATATCTCCTTATTGTCGATTGCGATTTCCATTTTGTTTATTGCGTTAAGGATGGAGTTGAATTGGTAAAATAAGCGTTGCAAAATCAATCCCTATGGGTTTATTCCTTAACGGATTCTTACCATTTTGGTCTCTTTCGAAAGCTACAAGGATGTACTTTGGTTTGAGCCCATTGGCATTTCCAAAATCCAAAAATGTTTTTCTTGATTTTTGGATTTTGGAAATGCCAATGGGCTCAAATCAAAGTACATCCTTGTAGCTTTCGAAAGAGACCAAAATGGTAAGAATCCGTCAAGGAATAAACCCACAGGGATTGATTTCGCAACGCTTATTTTACCAATTCAACACCGTCCTCAACTAGCCTAATCTTTCCGTAACCTATCTTATAATAGTGAATGTTGAAGAACTTCATGTAAATTTCCTACAGGGTGATACGTAAAATGGTGCAAAATTGCAACGACTTCATCGTACCCCCATTTTTCAAGCATAGGTATATTTTTTCAATATTCTACTACAAAAATCATGAAGTGTGGTGTCTTATCTCGAAACGGTTTTGGAATTACCCAGATTGGAAGTCGAACATTTGAGATATGTATAAATTTTTATGTTGAATGTTGCAGATTTACGAAACTCAGGCATAGCACGAGCACAAAAAGTATAACGTCTAGGGGGCTTTAGTCCACTCAAAAATTGGAGTTTTAAATTGTTACCATTTTCAAGGGCTTAAACTTGCAAATAGAACATGTTTCACATCTAAAATTCTGATGAAATTCTGACGAAATTCAACGTACGAAAAACAGGCAGTGACAACCACTTGAAAAAGTGCCCCCTGCCTGGCCCCACACCAACTATTCAGGTTGTGTTGAGAGAAAATTGTCCTGGACTGTTGTACGAACAATCTTGCTCAGTGTCAACATCCATTCGTCAAAAGTGACTTAATCTCGTGTGTCAACAAGACAAATCTGTAACATTCAACATAAAAGTGTATATCTTCAATGTTAGACTTCCAATCTGAGTCATCCCAAAACTGTTTCGAGATAATACACCACACTCCATGATTTTTGTATTAGAATATATAAAAAAATAATTGACAAATAAGGGTAGGTATGTACGATGAAATCAGTGCAGTTTTGCAGTATTTTACGTATCACCCTGTAGAAATTTTACATGCAATTTTTCAACATTCACCTTTACAGGATAAATCACGGAAACATTAGACTAATTAACACAATAAACAAATTGGAAATCACAATCGATCGGCAATCGGAAGTTATTGGTCTTCAAAGTTGAATCATTTTTCCGATACCGACAACTTCGTTGTCCAGCAGTTTAGAAATTGTTAGCTAGGTCCAAGGCTTGGATTACATTTTATTTCTCATCGAAAATCACGAAAAAGAAAAAAAAATGACCTATCTGTCGTCTGTCAAAAGCCATAAGCTGAACTTTGACGTTGAATAACTCGAGAAGTACTAAACTGATTTCAATAAAATTCAGTCGGTTATTGAAGACAGGATGCTACGATAAGAAGTCCCGCGGCAGACGTGACGACGATTTTTTTATGAGGTAGGTACACAACAATGTAGTTTCTAATTTTATCCAATCATAATTCCAATCATCATAATCATAATTTTTTTGAACTGCACGATGCAAATGCTAATGTATTATTCATACGTTGTTGTAGGTAGGTATATTTTCAAAGAATTTTCATTAATATCGACTTTCTGGATGTTCCTAATTGAAGATGGTAATTGCGCATTTCATAATAAAGATCTACGGCGGTGGATCGCCGGTCTACGAAATGTGGGGTTGAGGATGAGGAGACCCGAGACAGACGATAAGTTATTATTAAAAGTTTAACTTTTGTTGAAGGACCGCAACATTTTAATAGTTGATATCCGCCATACAGTGCGTGCCGAAGCGGCGAGATCAAAGAGTCGGCTTTTCGATTGAAGTCGGACAATTACCAACTGGCCTTGAATTAGAGAATCCCTCACAGTCCTCACACCTCTCTCGGCCGCTGTCCAGTCATAAGGCGCACTCATTCGACAAGGTAAATTTTATACGAGGCGCGTCAGGGAAACACGGCGTTCCGTTCGGTTTTTACTTCTCTGTTCTGTATGAAATTTGTTGTTTTGGTTCAATCGATACCAACAAGTTTTAGTTCGTCAATGTAAGCAGACACTTCGTATCATTTACTTTGACTCTGAGGGATAAAATGTAAGGCGTTGAAGGTACCATGGTCTATTTAGATTTTTTTTACTACTAGAAAATTAACATTACGATTCAAGAACAGGTTCATAATTATTATGTATTTCACGGCCAGTGGTAAAATAGTATATTATATACCAAGGTTGAGAAAGTATTATTATAGCTGAAGCGCCAGTTTAGATCCCGAAGCGCAGCTGAGGGATATAAGGCGCTGAAGCTATAATAATTTTCTCGACCGTGGTTTATATAGTATTTTTTTTACTACTAGAAAATCGCTATTCTAATACAGGAGCAGGTTAATAATGATGCACTTCACGGCTAGTAGTAAAAAAATAGTTTATTACATACAGGTGTTTCAGTTTCAATCGAGCAAACTTTATTGATAGATTCCCTGTTCTCTCAATTCAGAAAAATATAATATAATTATGTCTCCCACTCGCTTCTCAAGAAAAATACAGGGTGTCAAAGTTCAAGAAAATTAATATTTCTTTTGCCGTAACTTCGATAAGAGGGCTTCAGTTAAAGTAGTCAGTAGTCACTTCGGAATGCCGTAAGGTTGAAAAGGTACCGTGAAAACGTTCTCAATTCACCCTTTCTGTTATTCAAGAAGTCGAAGTTGTCATGCGCAAATACCAAGTTTGATTGTTTTGGTGGCGTGAGGTTGGCACTGGAAGCCCTGGCAGCGATGTCAATTTTCAGAGTACCTATCGTACGTTTCAAATCAGTTATGTGTTAGTGAAAATGTGATGGAGTGATTAACTGATAGGTAATCAGAGATCGATTAAATTAGTGTGATTAATAATTATAGCTAATTGATCGTGAGTGGATTCAGCCATGGTCGTTGATAATCGTCCTCACTCGCGGTCGACAATTTTGAAAATTTAGGGTCCCTAGCTAACTCCCGCCAGTTTCGCCGCGCATGACAATTCACATTTTTCAAAGTCAGCGAGAAAGGTGAATTACTCAAGGCAGGCTTGGCCAAAATCAGCCTCGTTTGCCTGCCAATAGGGCATTTTCCTGGCCATACTACACATGTGCGAGGTGCAAGTAATGGCGGGATATTGAAAAAAAACCGGACAAACTAATGCATTTACGCAGATTTGCCATAAACAAAATTTCTGCACAGATCAAATATTATAGCATATTTTATCTCAAAAATATAGCCCGCCTAAAATTTAGCGCATGTCCCTGAAATGATTGCTCAGGACAAACCCCTATGACCAATGACCAGTAGACCACAGCCTGCCTTGAGTAAGAAAGTTTTTGATCATACGTTATTATTATACAGGGTGGAAACTTTAACCTGTTTGAATTTAGTAATTCAATAACCAGAAAACATTTTACCAAAGGCCGATTTTTAAATTCAAAATGCCACATTCTGATACGATTTACATGACCTTGACAATGCCAGGTATATGGTATGCAAGGGACAGGACCCCATTTTTTTTAATACAATGGGGGGGGGGGGGGTCGAAAAAATGCCATTTTCATTTTCGTTCAATTCTCTATCTAACCTAGAAAAACAATTGAAATCTTGCCTTGCAAAAAAGAAAATGGCGGCGTTCAAAAGGTCAGTGTTCTTATCAAAAAGGTGGCATTTTCTTGAAATCTGAAGCGAGTACCACCTGTTGAGTCATCTCAGCTTTTAACACACTGATAACGTGACCTATTGACTTTGACAACACGAATGACGGCGAAAGGGGAAGAAAATGCCACCTTTTTGATAGGAACCGTGATACTACTGACTTTTAAACCTGAAAAACCTCAAATCTTTTTCCACGTCATCTTATTGTGAAAATTGTCAATTGAGGCTTCACTTCAAGCTTCATCATCTAAGTCCGGTCTCGATAACTCAGGCCGATTTTACATTTTCAACCGGGAAATTAGAAAAAATATGTTGGAAAATAGTCAAGATTCAGTTACCTCTTGTTCAAAAAAATTTGTGAAAATCTGTTCACGGGATAAAAAGTTGGAAAATTTGCAGTTTTCCCAGAGAGGAATACTCGAAAACCTGCCGATTTCAAAAGTTTTTTCTCCAAAAATTTATTCAATCCTCTTGTCAATATTTATTGCACGACACTTAATTCAATCTACTTTCGATATCAGTTGGAACAACGTCTAAGTCAGTGAGTTGGAATTTGAACTAAAAAAAAAATCCCCGAGCAGGAATGAATTTTTGAGTGGAGTCCTGCGTCAAAAGTGAGTTGTCCTTGTTACACAGAAAATTACCCGATAACAACACACACAGTTTCTCCGGCTGGGACTCGTCTTTATTAATAATTTTCACTCTTCGCTTCACAATACTTTCTCTTTTCACTTTCCGTATTTTCTTCTAAATCTTCGTGGTCTACCTTCTTGGTTAAGGGTTTGTTTACCTTGGTGACGTGAAGGCCCACGTGACCTCTAGAGAAATCTAGGACAAGGAAAAAAAGGGATAGTGATAACAATTTTCTCTTTGGTAGCCATCTTACCATCCTAAGAAGTGGAAACGCTTTTCCAAGCCCAAGTACGGCAATTCGACATTTCCCCGTTTACAAACGTCGTCTGTGCTGGTGTGTAGTGCTCAACGTCTTCCGCGAAGACCAGCACTAATTCTTGAGGCAAGAAAGATTGTTCGTCCACCCACGTTTACGAAGCCCGCCAACATCAAGGGTATGTCCCATGCCGCTCTGTGTGTTATTCCCCCTAATTTTTGTCCCTCCATATTTTGTTAGGCTTCTGGTTTTACCCTGGGGCCTGTATTGCCAGTGATTGTGACACGCATTTTGAAGACTCGGCCACATCGACAACACTAGTTGGCCGAGCCAGGAAGTCGATTCCCCAGGTTTGGATTAGGTTCTGTGTCGTCCGCCACACGAATCACAAACTCTCCGACAATAGACAGCCGGGCTGGTGTCTTTTTTTTTCCTCTTGAAAATCGACGCGACGGCAAGGAGTCCAAATCCACCACGACCCCCTGAGGCTGACTTCTCCAACACCGGTAGCGCCCACGGCCACGTCCCATCTCCGCCAACGCCGACACCCTCTACGTAGCGACCCAGTGGACGGCAAGGGGCACCAGCTTGCATCGGAGGCGTGAGTTTTCCCCCGAATGCAACGGACGTTGCGGTGGTGTTGTTCCATGTTATTTTGTTGCGTGTTAATCGTCGTATCTAGGTTAATTGAGCTCAATTAGTTTAGGCCCTACGACCCGCTTTATTAACTCACCTGACACCTTGACATCGACGTCAAACCACCCCACTACCACAGCTCCTGGGTTATTCGACCAAGCGAAAATTGCACGAGTAACCTCAGCGTCAAAAATTAGCGGTCCCCCCTGCAGTCTTATGTTGTTGTTTTACACACAACGGCGTAGTAGTATACATTCGATTCGTATTGTTGAATACCTACAAACTATTGGCGAATAATACACCCTTCCAACAAAGCGTCTGTGGTTCTGTTACTGCTTTCTTTTTTTTTTTTGTTATAATTACATTACCCCTTCACCCCAATCACTGTTTTGCTGGGTCTAGTGTGACTGTCAAGGCCAACGAACAGCTGATTGGTCTGGCCGCCACCAGCAGGATGAGCCTATGCTAACATCCTGGTCAAAACACGGGTGAGAGGTCCTCTCGGGTGGCAACGGCTATCCATCAAGGGTATTGTGGATTGCAGGACTGCAGGAGGTGAAACGCATACTCATAAATCACAATAATGCTTCCTATTTCCTAGTTAAGTCTAGTTAAGACAGTTAACAACCAGAAAACAAAAAGTGATTCTGATTACCTACTAAAAAGAAAAAAATTGTTCGCAAAAACCCTTCCGTCTAGGACTAGATGCTGTGACGAACAGACAGACAAACAGACAGACAAACAGACGGACAATGCGAGGGCGTAGGCGCTTTTCGACATGTCGATTCTTTATTGAATAGGTAGGTATATTTCTACATCCACGCGTTATGAATTTGAACGCAATCGGATAAAAATGGTTAACTTCAAAATTCCTGCGGTTTTTAGAGCTACCTACTATTTTTATCTCGATTTTTATAATAATAAAGAAATTGTAAAACTGTCGTCTTCAACAGTTAAAAATTGCTTTCTGACTGCATAATTTATATCTTTACATTTTGAAAATGGCTATGCATCATGCATCATGCAACGCATCAAATAAAATCGGAAACTGCAGTCAAAAATAAGCATACCCATCGGGGTTAGGTGGAAGAACAGGGAACCCTTTCAACGGGGCAACCTGAAACTCGCCCCATTTCTATGATTGAAATATTTGTTTTATTCAAACTGTTATTTTTCACTTAATAGAAATAAAAGACCTTTATTATTATTATTATTATTATTATTATTATTATTATTATTAATGTTATTATTATTTGCTTGGATTTCATAGGCGTTGCTAGGGAAGTCCGCTTAGCAACTCGTCAAAAATCTAATAAGCAAATGCTTATGCTTATTTTTAGCGCATTTTCGTAAGAAAATGACGCTTATATGGCCGGTTTGTCTGTCTGTCCGTCTGTCCGTCCGTCTGTCCGTCCGTCTGTCCGTCCGTCTGTCCGTCCGTCTGTCTGTCTGTCCGTGTAGAAATTAGGAAGTTGTACTCCTCCTCGAGGAATAAAGCTAGAGCCTTAGAACTTTTTTTGATAGATAGCTGATGTCCCCAAGGGTGGCCAATGGGGATTTTTTTTTATCCATGCATAGTTATCATTACTATTATCAAAAAACAGATATTTACTGTGCACTTTTAAGAAGTTGAACTCCTCCTCGGAGAATCAAGCTAGAGCATTGGAACTTTTTCCGATGGATAGCTGATATGCCCAAGGGTGGCCAATGGGCATTATTTTTTCAATACATTCATAGTTATCATTATTATTATCACAAAACAAAGATTTCCTGTGCACTTCTAAGAAGTTGAACTCCTCCTCGGGGAATGAATCTACAGCCCTGGAACTTTCTCCAATGGTAGCTCAGGTCCTCGTGGGTGGCCAGTGGGCAGATTGGATTTCATGGTTGCGCCGCCATCTTGGCCGCCATATTAAAATTTCTTATTAGTGGAACGATTTTCATGAAACTTGAACTTGTCTTGTATGATCATTCTCATTTTCAAGCTGAATTCCATGATTCCGCCGCCATCTTGGCCGCTATATTGAAATTCCTTATTAGTGGAACGATTTTCATGAAACTTGGAAATTACCTTTGTCTTGTATTATCATTCTTATTTTTAAGCTAAATTTCATTATTTCGCCGCCATCTTGGCCGCCATGTTGAAATCTGTTATCAGTGAAGATATTGTCATGAAACTTGGAACTTACTCTTATCTTGTATAAACATTTTCACTTTCAAGGTGAATTTCATGATTCCGCTGCAATCTTGGTCGCCATATTGAAATCTCTCATTAATGGAGGGATTGTCATGGAACTTGGAACTCACTCTTGTCTTGTAGAAACATTCTTATTTTCAAACTGAATTTCATGATTTGGCCGCCATATTGAAATTTCCCATTAGTGGAACGATTGTCATGAAACGTCAAACTTACTCTTGTCTCGTATGAACATTTAATTTTCAAGCTGGACTTCATTCCTATCAATGACAGACCTGGCACTAAGAAAATGCGCTATTGAGACTCACGCACGTGAGGGCATATTCACTTGTTTATTAATACTACCCGCTGTGACGGACGGAATTTTTCGTCTGAGGGTCTAATCTAATTGAGATGGTAGATTATATTTATCGAAGGCCCAACTGCACCGCTCACCCTTAAATCTCTCCTTTAGTAAGCTCGGCTTAAGTGAGGATCCCAGAAGTGAGGGTTCACCTGAGGACCATGAGTTCACTGCACCGATTTAGCTTAGTCGAAGCTAAAGTTGGTTGTTAGCGCATTTTCCATCTTGATGAAAATCGCTATTGCAACCGCTTTGTCCGTCCGTCCGTCCGTCCGTCCATTCCTCGAACTCCTCCCAAACTAGACGACCTAGCTTTCTAATTTTTTCGATGTCCATATTGCGCCGCCAACATAGAGAAAACCGCCCCTGATAAACTTGAAATAACATAATACTGCACTTTCTACCAGACCTGATGCTCTAGTGTTCTCATTTTTTGAATAATACATAGTTGCTACTTATAAACGTAAGCCAAGAAACATTCCGTCTTCAATATGCACCGCCGACATGAAAAAACTGCTAAAAACCGCCCCCAATCACTTTAAAATGAAAAACATAAACCCGAAGACATAGCGATCTGATTCTTTCGGTATATAAATAGCTGACTAAAAATGGGAAAGGATAGGCTACTTTTGGTTAGTCGCCGCCCCCAGATTCCGCCCCCAAACGATAAAAAGTGCAACTTTCACAAATGTTACTGATTTAGCTGTTCCCTTTAACATTTAGGAACTGCCAACTCAAATTGTGCAACATGTGCTCAGCCAAACGTTGCCGCTCCCACACGCCGCCCCCAAAGTAAGAGATAAATGAAAAACATGAACCCGAAGACATAGCGATCTAAGTTTTTCGCTATATGGATAGCTAACTAAAGATGGAAAAGAATAGGCTACTTTTGATATGGCGCCGCCTCCAACTTCCACCCCCAAAAGAAAAAAAGTGCAACTTTCAATAATTTCCACTGATTTACATTTTAATGTTACCTCGAACATTTAGAAACTCTTGACTCAAACTGTGCAAGAATTTCTTTGCCAAACTCTGCCGCTCCCACACGCCGCCCCCAAAGTGAGAGATAAATGTAAAACATGAACCTGAAGACATAGCGATCTGATTCTTTCACTATATTGATAGCTGACTGAAATTGGAAAAAGATAGGCCACTTTTAATTAGCCGCCGCCTCCAGCTGCCGCCCCCAAGCAAAAAAAATGCAACTTTCACGATTTTCACTGATTGTCATATTTCCCTTACATTTAGAAACTCCCAACTCAAACTGTGCAACAGTTACTTTGCCGAATGCTGCCGCCCCCACACGCTGCCATCAAAGTGAAAGATGAATGAAAAACTTAAACCCGAAGACATAACGATCTAATTCGTTCGCTATATGGATAGCTAACTAAAAATGGGAAAGAATAGGCTACTTTTGATATGGCGCCGCCTCCAACTTCCACCCCCAAAAGAAAAAAAGTGCAACTTTCAATAATTTCCACTGATTCACATTTTAATGTTACCTCAAATATTCAGAAACTTCCAACTCAAACTGTGGAAGAATTTCTTTGCCAAACTCTGCCGCTCGCACACGCCGCCCCCAAAGTAAGAGATAAATGTAAAACATAACCCTGAAGACATAGCGATCTAATTGTTTCGCTATATAGATAGCTGACTAAAAATGGGAAGAGATAGGCCACTTTTGATCAGTCGCCGCCTCCAGCTCCCGCCCCCAAACAAAAAAAATTCAACTTTCACAATTTTCACTTATTGTCATATTTCCCTAAACATTTAGAAACTCCTAACTCAAACTGTGCAACAGTTACTTTGCCGAATGCTGCCACCCCCACACGCTGCCCTCAAAGTAAGAGATGAATGGAAAACAAAAATATTGTATAATAAAAGTTTCACAACACTATAAAAATTGTTCCCCAATGTTTCCAGCAGGGAAAGTACCCATAATTGATGCTGCATTCCCGCGAATTATTGCCAGACTGATGCGTTGGAGTAAAAACTCGCTGGATCTTTTCTCGTGATTTTGTTCAGTGATCCGGCATCCTATCTCTCTAATGAATTTCAAACCATCCAAGTTCCAACATCCCATGGTTTCAATAACTACAATGAGTTACGAATGAAGAGAGTGGGCAAGGAATGGTGTTTCTCCTTCAACCAAATTTCTTTACGTTCACAATATGCCTCTTTGAGAAAATGCGCTACTGAGACTCACGCACGTGAAGGCATACTCACTTGATTTTTTTTAATTTCCCTCGCTTTTTTGTCACACAGATTGGTAACAGTGTCGATCACAGGGTCTGAACCGTCAATAGTTTGAATTTATTGGCATTTTGCACAGGTAAGTGTAATGGCGAATTCCCAGAGCTGCTCGACCGCTCTCCGCTCTCGTTTTCAGGGAAACTCCAATAGTTTGAATTCGATTTTTCGCATGAAAAAAAGTTCTCAAACAGTTTTTTGCCAGATGGTTAGCTCATCCCTACCTGTTCAACAAGTCAAAAGCATATGTACATCCCTGCAACGCGTTATATTTAGTATGCAGGGTGAAAATTGAAAGATAAATGTTTTTTTTATTCTGCTGATATAATTTTTGAGAAAAACAGACTTTAATTATTCAGCAACCTCATGATCTCCTGTTGAACATGTGAACAATGTAGGTACTCCTCTCCAACTGCTGGTATTCTACGTACAGGGTGGTATATACAGGGTAAAATCAACTTTTTTTCCCGATGTTTTCTGTTTTGTGTCGCAGTTTTGTGTCTGGTATGTTCATTGATATTATGAAATAAGCGGAATATATGCCTAGTACTTACATATTAGATGGATATTTAAGTTCATCTTTAATGCATTCTAAAACAATAAATTGCACGAACTCTTTGGTGAATCTAGTTTTTTTTTTCAAATGTCATTTTATCCAAAGTTTCAAAGATTCGATCTATCTGTTTCTTTGCCTCGGAACACCGAAATCCAGGATATCCAATAGGGTACTTGCCAATGAAATAGATTTGATTGAAAATACTTTTAATCAACAAGAGTAATACTTGATTAGCTCTCGAGCGGGCGCCTCAGTGCGCCAGCGTCACCTATTTGTTAATAACATTGCGTTGGGTGTGTGAATGTTTGTGTAGCATCAGTTATTCCTCCATTAGACATTTGTGACTCTATTAACATCATTGTACAGTTCTTTCCAGCGAAGCTCTAGTGACCATTTGACAAATTCTACCGAGGTGCATCGACTTGAGCGCAAAATTTTTGTTTTTTTCTCGTTCTGTTGATTTGTTTGCGGTTTTTTTAGGTTTCTGTGTGATATCTATATGTGTAATAAGAATAAGTCTTACATAGCATTATCATAATATATTTATTTTCAATTCTTTTTCAATTTTTTGTAATTTGAATTTTTTCGTTTTTTTTTTGACTGAATTCTGTCAGGGTTTGTATTTGTTACGTGAAAAATCATAATTACGTATGTGTAATTTGTTTATTTCGTACATAAGGCGCTTTTATCTTATGGGCGCACTGAGTGCGCCGCGCGCTCGCTCGTGTAATGATTTGGGACGCGCCCGCTCGAGAGTTAGTATTTTTTGAAAATTTCCGGAAAATACAGGGTGTCTCAAAAGTAATGCATTCCGAATCCATAGCGGTATATAGAATCCACCCAAGAACGCAAGAAAAATGTTAAGAATAATTAATAACGTTTATTTTTGAAGATATGTGGGGAGGAGGGGGGGGGGGGCAAAAGGTTGGAACTTCTTCCCCCTTTATTTTCAATATTCAAAGTGGTTTTGATGAACTGTTTGTGATAGATTTACCAGTGGAAATTATCAACCCGTGGGTGTGCAGTGAATTTCTGTTCACGATACAGGGTGAGTCATGAATCACAAAAATCCAGTATTCTACAATGATATCTAAAATATTCCATTGGTTCCTCAAATAATTTAGAATAAGAAGATATGACTCTTTTTATTGCCATAGATAAAATTTTATTGACGTTTTTGGAGGAAAATGAATTCTTGACATTCATGAATCACCCTGTATATCAAATAGAAGTTCAGTGCACATCCAGTGGTTGATAATTTTTTAATTTTCACTGATTATTATATCACAAATAATTCTCCAAAATAATTTTGACTTATACGAAAATAGAGGGGAGCGAAGTCCTCAACACCTTGATCCCCCATATTTCCAAAAATAATAATAATAATAATAATAATAATAATACGGCTTTATTTGGCGAAGTTTAGCTTAAAGCTATTCTGACACTTAACCAAGTAAAAAACAAAACGCAAATTCTGGTGAATACATATAAATAACTAAATAGAAAATACAAAATAAAACTATGTTAGCTAATAACTCTGCTAATAATATAGGTACATCTCAACAAAAAAGAAAAATTGAAATCGTTTGAAACTTAAACTGGCAGTAGTCGAGTCTGTCATGTTGCCCGTTCCGACAGAATCCTTGCCTTTACGTACCCTCTAAAGTTCTTGACATTAAGCAGTCTGCTCTCCGCCCCAAGTGAGTTGTACAACCTAACAGCATTGAATGAAAAAGATTTCCGAAACATAGCCGTCTGATGTCTGGGCATAACCATTACAAATTTTTTATAATATTCTTCTCGTATTCTTGAGTGGATTCTATATTTCGCTCTGGACTCGGAATGCGATACTTTTGAGACACCTGTATAGGTATCCATCGGTTACAAAGATTTTTTTTCGATTTTTTTTCGATTTTTTTTTCCAAATAGTTGACAGTTAATAGCAGGGAAACTTCAGTGAAGTTTTCATGTCTGTTTTTTCCAAATAGTGATGCCACTTCAACAGTTTTTTGAGTTTTCAATCCAGCAGTGCTGTTTTTAGTATATTTGTGACGTCACAAAAATATTTTTCAAACACCCATTACGGCCGCAATTTTGGGAATTAGGGAAAAAGACAAAATATGGGTGCATTATTTTTAACCATACTATCGAATGGGCCAATAAAAAAAATTAGGCAAGTAACCCATTCTCGCTCATTCGTCTAAATCATTATCCAATAACTCCTTCTCCATTGGGATATTGTTGTTTACGATATTGTTCATTTTTTGACAGCACGCACAGCTGCATATGATCTCAAAAGTTGATAAGTGGTGGCTAAGCCGTACCACACCCTGGGCTTATTTTAGGCAAAGCTTAAGCATCCCTAGGCCACAGTTTGTTGACGGTGCAGTGTAGTTTTAAGTTAAGAACCAGTAAAGCTTCACTTTAAGGTTAAGTGTGAGCGGTGCAGTTGGGCCTAAACCATATTATGTTTTAAGTTGCGTTCAGTCAGCTTATTTAGCCGCAAGTTTTAATTTTAGTCGTAAGCGCAGCATCGCTTATTGGCTGATCTGAGGAGGCTGGTTCATGACAGCCAATGAGCATCGCTGCGCTTACGACTAAAACTAAAACTTGCGGCTAAATAAGCTGACTGAACGCACCTTAACTTCTACCCATGGTTACTGTTTAGGCTGTTGTACAGTGGCCGCATAAGTAATGGGGAACTATAGTGGCAAACGCCTGAAGTAATGGCGCTCGTGTTCCATGCACCCCAGCTATCATCAGTGTCATTTTAAGCGTACATAACCTCAACTTTGTAGTTGTCATTTCATTTTCATTTATCAGCACTCAGCATAGGAACCAGCGGTTTGCGTTACTTCGCGAGTTAAAAAGTAGAAACGCCGACAAGCCAAAAATCGCGGTAAAAAAATTGGTAGTGACGTGTTGTGTATCAGGCTGCAACAGTTTCAAAGGACCATACCTTTGCAGTTTGCACTATCTCTTTTTTATTCTCTCTCAGTGGGGCTCCCTCCCCGCCTCAACTCTTCATTGAGCACTTTCCACTCTCCGTACATTTGTTTGCATTTCTTTGAGGTTATGTACGTTAACTGTCAATATGGGTGCATGGAACACGTCGCCCTCTACAATCCGTTTTGCCTATAGTTCCCCATTGGTCAGTTATTCCCATGTTGTTTCCAGCGACGGCGCCAGGGGGTGGCCAGGGTGGGCACGTGCCTCCCCTAAAATCATAGGTGCCCACCCGATTTCTCAAAAGATGTCTCGGAAAATGTTGATATGAAAAACCACACTACTTAAATTGCATAACTAAGTAGATATACTAATAAAAACAACCTAAAATAAGATTATATCCCGTTGTTTTTTTTCTCCATAAAACTTTTCTGTGCTTGACTGATTTTTCTATGTAAAAAAAAGTTGTTCAGAGGATGGGAGGTTAAACGTATAACTAGATGAGTGCCCACCTCCCTGAATAGGATGCCTTTTTGTGCCCACCCATTCAAGAAATGCTGGCGCCGCCGCTGGTTGTTTCTCAAGTAAGCCACAGTTATTTGATGTTGATCTCTCTGATCATTATTGATGTAAAGTCAAATTATGTCCAAAATTAATTCAGACTTTTGTCGAAGACTCCGTAAAAAAAAGGTGCAACTGTGTCTTCTTCCTCATTTTGTATCTATTCGTTCTTGTGACTTTAACTAATTGATAAGAAAAAGTGAACCCAAAAATTGTTGCTTTGGACGGCGAATTCCCACCAAAATAATCAAAATATTATGTATTTCCAAACCATAAAATAATTGTAGATCAAATTGTTGACGAGAAAACTTTTTTCTCGGGTTTATTAGTCAAATATCGTACAAATAGGTAGCCACTTATGTGGATGTGGTTTCTTTGGCTCCCACTTTATTAGAGTCATTGAGGTATCAAAGTAGAGAAATAAAATTCAGCTTCCTTTACGGCAGGTAGCTCATTCACCTACGTTTCTCCATAGACAAGCGGTTTCTCTTCTACACGCCTCTTGTCAAGTTCACAGCGAAAAGTCAGAAGAAGTATGTCTGGTTGCCTGAACCATTCTTTAACGGGCAAGCAAATTATAAGCTAACTTTCATAATAAGAATGAGTATCTACAATACATACCGCGAAATTTTTACAGATATCATTTCAAATGAACAGGTCAACACACACGACCATGACCATGATGTCCACCCCGAAGTTTCGCCTCACTTCAAATAGGTATTTCTCAAAAAATAAAAAATTTTTAGTTCATTTAACGTCGGTCCAGTTCCGCCAACCTCAACCGATTTCTGAAAAGCTGGTAACTTGGTATTGGCTCCAACCTCCAACTGAAGGTGTGTCGAAAAACTCCATTTTCAACAGTGTATAACTTTCTAGAAAAATTTGACTCGTCGCGTCGCGCTAATTTGATTTTAGAAAAGGTCATGATTTTTTGTTTGTGAAATTTTAATTTCTTGATGCTACATCCGTAATTATTGTCCTGCTAATTGTCTTTAGAAATCGCTTTTCAGAAATTCAGATTTCAACTTTAAGCTAAGAATTTTGATCGAAATGTTGGAGAAGCCGAAAAATTGTGGATTGTAAAAATCTATTTGAAAATGGTGTGAACGAACATGAAAAAGTTCTGTAATCCAAAATGTCAAAGTCACCCTCTCAACTTCTAACTGAAATTAAGCTGTTTTGAAAATTTGTCACCATGCCAAAATATGCATGCTTTCAAGATAAATCACTCTGATGCTCTATTTATTGAGGCACCCTGCAGTAGGGATGTCCAAATGTTGTCAGTGAATCGATTCGTGCTAATCGAATCGAATCGTAATCAATAGTTTGATTCGATTTAAAAATATTATTAAATGAATCGATGCATCAAAAAGAACCGATCTCAGTGGACTTCGTTCGGCGGGGCAACTTATTTAGGTTTGTGGTGTTAATAGATGATGAACCTGGCGGAAAAATTTCATAATAATAATAATAATGTTGACAATAATAAATGATTTTTCATCAACAGGCGATTGACCTTAATGGGGAAAATGGCCGTTTCGTAGAGGAAGTTTTAGGGAATTAATTTTCAGAAGAGGTGTAAGTTGCCGCAGGCAACGGCGGCTGTTACGTCAATTGGTGGCATGTCAAAACTGTCACTTTGCTGTCTTGTGCAGTCCACTACAAGCAAACTTCTGTTTCTGTGAACCCTTGGGGCCCCGTAGGCTCTTTATTGGGCCCCATGTTGATGACCAGCGTCGTCGCAGGCCTTTCTCTAAATCATCCATAGCTTCCGCCCAACGAAGAGCAACAGATTCTGTCACATCCGCACGGAGGGAAACACACAAGCCCGTCGACCAGCCTTGCAACAAGCCAGCGTGCCAGCCCAGAAAAAATCACCTCGGGCTGGCCGTGCAGAGTCAACCACCACCTACGATACCTTTTTTCCTCGCTTTTTTCTAAAGATTTCCTGCTTGGACTTCAGCTGGAGATCCGCATTTTTCATTCTAACAAGCTCGGAGTAGCTAGGTACCTTTGTATTCACGACGTAAAAACGTAGTCTTTTTTTACCGCAATGTAGTGCATTATTGCTGGGGGCGTAGTCTTTCAGCTGCACACCTCTAGAGCTAGATCTACTACAAGCCTGCTAAATACGCTAACCATAACATGAAATAAGAGTCAAATGCAAACCCCTTTTCAGATTATTTCTACTTGTCAAATTTCCATGTATGGGTATTGCAGGTATCCACTGGGTGCTTTCCACCTAGACGGTACAAATACCACCAGACGGTACATGTTCCATAGTATGGCACACAATTTTAGGTGGTCCAATGAACGGCACAGAACCCGGTGAGTACAAGCAGATGGGAAGCACCGTTTGGCACCCGCACATGCGTAAATGGCAGGTGTACTTGGAGCTAGGTGGAAAGCACCCACTAGTGCCCACCTAGGCTACTAGACGTCGGAGTATGAATGCGTGCTTTCCACCTAGCCCCAAGTTCGGTACACCTGCCATTTACGCATGTGCGGGTTCCAAACGGTGCTTTCCATCTACGTGTTTCTACTCGGTTCTGCGCCGTTCATTGGATGACGTAAAATTTTGTGCCACACCATGGAACATGTGCCGTCTGGTGGTATTTGTACCGTCTAGGTGGAAAGCACCCAGTGTTCCTCTCAAAAATATCCTCTACGATCAAGTACCGAGCTCCACACCAGGTGGCGTTTTTTAAATTTAAATCGCCTATATCGACACAAATGACCAAAAAACTGAACGGCTTTTCGGCATTAACGAGTGTTATCGCGTGCGTAATAATCGAAACAACAATCACATTAGTTTGAATCGATTAATTCACTAAATAATCGTATACAGTTGAAATCGATTCAACTTTTCAGATGCATCGTTTCCATTGAATCGATTCAAGTATGAATCGAATCGAAGTTGGACATCCCTACCCTGCAGCCCTGCAATAATAAACTTGCAACCCACGACCTACCCCATTGAGCATGCATTCAGAAACCGTTCCCGAATTTGCCTCTTTAAACTAGATAACCCAACATACAGCCATCAATATAGAGGTGTTTCTCATGCACCAAAGGATGAATACTTCGAGAGAGTTTCTGGGATACAGGTTTCCTCAAAAGAGAGGTGGAGAATCCGCGATTCCGCGCAGCTGTTTTCGGCACGTTCTGGGCACAGTGTGCCATGGGCACGGATGCCATGGGTGATCGCGCCATTTGTATTTACATTGCTCCGCCATGTTGAAAGTGCGTTTTATTTTTTGAATTCTAAAGCCAACCATGCTGGGAAAGTCGCTAAAAAATATAACGAACTTCTCAATGAATATTTCACATAGAAGAATTTGCCAGAGAGGCATTTGATGCGCGGATGCAACTATTTTTGTAATGGATATATCAACGATATATGGACGTGCCCAGAAAGCACAGAGCACAGGTAAATGCGTGTTCCAAGTCTCAGTTTTAATACTTTTTATGGTGTATTATGGCCATCACTGTATAACTTGTGGACTTGCATAGTGGCACAAAACATTTATTTACCATAACTACTTGTGAAAACTGTATAAATACCAATAATAACACCATCAAATCATCAAAACATACGTTGGGCTTATGGAATCGGGGCAATGTTGGCACACTATGACTCCGACGATTTACTGCGCAATCGAACGTGACGTCACGGGCCAGAAAGAGCCGCTCAATTTAAGAAACCTGTATTCCCATGGCAAAACATTAGAATGGGGAACTATAGGCAAAACGGATTGTAGAGGGCGACGTGTTCCATGCACCCATATTCACAGTTAACGTACATAACCTCAAAGAAATGCAAACAAATGTACGGAAAGTGGAAAGTGCTCAAAAAAGAGTTGAGGCGAGAAGGGATCGAGCCCCACTGAGATGGAATAAAAAAAGAGCTGGTGCAAACTGCAAAGGTATGGTCCTTTGGAACTGTTGCAGCCTGATAGACAACACGTTACTACCGGTTTTTTTACCGCGATTTTTGGCTTGTCGGCGTTTCTACTTTTCAACTCACGAAGTAACGCAAACCGCTGGTTTCTATCCTTATCTATGGTTCCTATGCTGACAAATGAAAAGACAATTACAAAGTTGAGGTTATGTACGCTTAAAATGACACTGATGATAGCTGGGGTGCATGGAACACGGGCGCCACTACTTCAGACGTTTGCCACTATAGTTCCCCATTCCCATTGCGCCCTTGAACTAGAAATATATGGGAGCTAACGCGCAGTCGCCCGGGAATGAATGCGCCGCAGGTAATATTTTTCTTCAGAATTCAGGTAGTGGCAAAAGCTTGAAGTAATGGCACCTGTGTTTCATGCACCCCAGCTATCATTAGCACTCCACCTCAACTCTTCTTTGAGCACTTTCCACTTTCCGTACATTTCTTTGAGGTTATGTACGATAACTGTCAAAAGTGTCAATATGGGTGCATGGAGCACGTCCATGCATGCGCAAATCGTGCCATCGATAATAAAATGTCAACAAAAAAGCGTGAAAACTCCTTAGAACTTCTTGGATTAGTTGGTGCTTTTTGGGGTAAAATGGAATTGTACCAAGGTATAGGTCGCGGGAACAAAGATGGCGTGCTAAAGATGGGTATATGGAATTATGTTATTTTCACTAGTACCTACTTGTTGATACAATTTTCTTCAGTTGTAAAGTTGTAATAAATATATAGATAATTTATTGAACAATTGAGGTCTCCAATTTTCCGTTGTCTCTCTTTACTGTGACGTCATGCGTATAAGAGATGGTTAATCGAGGTCATTGGGCGCTTCCCAATACGGCGTATAAGGACACAATTCGACACATATGGACACAATTTAGCACAGCTAGCGCTCCAATAGCAGTAGTAATAGCACCACATGTCGACACAATCGAAACATTGGCGAGGCTGAGTTTGGAATTGAACTGGGAAGTGCACTTTGACATTGTGTATCCGTCTTGTCGCAGTTATTGGAAAGCGCCCTATGTTTCTTGAGATATGACATTTCGTTTCTGACAAAATGGGAAATTTTTCGAATCTGCCAAGCGCTCTGTCGTGTATTTATTTGATTTCAGCATGGATTTCATGATTCCACTTGTTCTTACCCTCGTTCTTACCAATAAGTGTGTTATATGTAGTGGAAAACTGAGTAGCTACTTACAGAAATGGTTCAAGGGTGTTGTGTCGCTCTATGCGAGTGCGAGAATAAGACGAATACACCCGGCTGAAACCATGCACCGATTCACGAAAGACCCAAGCTTGATGGAAGTGTGGCTGCACCAGCAGCAGCAGCAGCAGCAGGGATCACGCTGCACCAGACAATGCTTGATGTTTCTGCCAACATCGTGAAGCGTCGTAGGTTGACAAAAAAATCATTAATGCCATTTGGATTACTTTGTAATTTGTAGCCTCTTGTGAAATTGGCTTCCACGTGCATCTTACTACGAAAAAACTTTCTTGCTTCGTCCATTGAAAACTCCCTTATGGGCTCTAGTGACTTTCCCCACATGATAAGGGAACAGTATAGCTAACCGATTCAAAATTCCCGCAAAAGTCAGAAACGAAACGTCCAAACGTCATAAACGTCAAAACGTCATAGGTGACCTCGAAAAATTGGAAAGGTCAATTGTCGCTGTTAGCGCCATCTAGAATGGGTACCCTACTACTTCGGCATAGGCAGCCCCATGTCATGGTGCAGGTAGCGCCATCTCTACTCGGCAACGAGTGCATGTCAGGATGCAGGGTGGTAAACGCCACCACTTCCATCGTGCCTTGTGAACAGCTTGTTGCCTTTTTGCTTATTCTCTTTGCTTTGTGTAATTGTGGATAATTATAACGTTCACACTGTTCAATCCCTAAAGTGTTGTTCACCTATAATATTTACAATTCCTTCACCTGTTATTACCTATACTTTTGTTTTTGTAATTTTTTGTATTGTTGTACGTACCTGGTGACTCCGGACACGGAAAATAAATAAATACCTACGTCAACAAGAACCCTCATTTTCCAAAATCGGCTAACAACGAATGAAGTTATTAGTGCAAAACCAAACGGCCACATTTTTTAGTTCACCCTGTCCCTGTAATAGGTCTTTTCATGAGGTCTAGAGCGCATGCTCACGTTCCTTGCCGGTCAACAAACAAAACTGTGGAATGTGAATGACAGTGAAATGTTCATGAATGGTTTATGGCTAATGGTAGCCCTACATTGAGCATCAAAAGCTGCAGCTTTTCTAGCTGCTGAGTTCTGATTGGACCTGACGCCTGTCATTGCTGTCAATGACCAACATGTGACCAATGAGAGCTCGGCAGCTAAAAAAGCTGCAGCTTTTGATGCTCAATGTAAGGCCACCATAAGATGAGTTAATGGGCATTTCTCTACATGGCATGGCGTCATGGAAAAGGCCGCACATCAATTCGGACGAAAATGAGGTACCAGGGGCGATAATGCCGGTCGCCGCCTGTGTAGAAGCGTACGGGGTCGTACATTTGAAACGGTGCCTGGTGTGGAAACACGTCGACCATCGGATTTGCAGCCCACAACAAAAACACAAGTGTTGGAGACGCCTTGTTTGTAAACATCCACTTCCATTCTATTTCAATTTGAAAATAAGACTGGTTGGAAATTTTGTCGTAGCACACGTAAAGTAAACTGTAAATAGGTCCCTTCGTTTCGGTTTTTTTGAGTGCGCATGTCTGGCGCGAATTTCATAGTTTCGTACACCGATATTGAAAATTAACACTAAAAAATATTCTAGTGCACCTAAAATTCCACAAATAATTTGGCTGATTTTAATGATACCATTTTTTATATTCAAATGAAATGTTTCATTGAAATTGAGTTCAATGATCATTTGTGGAAGTTCAGGAACAACGAAAATGGCAACAGAGCTCACAACAACAGGACATCGGCGCCAACTATCATTTGTGACAATTATGATCACACTTCTCGTTTCTACCTGACCTACATTTCATTTGCTCATGTTTTGACGAAAGAACACAACTTGTTGAAAATGGCTGTACCGAGAAGGAAGTTCAAAGAAGCTAGGAAGAGATGCATTTACGGTGTGTGTAAAAGTGACAGCCAGGAACCAGTAGCTGGTCAGGCGGCTAGACAGAGCATGCAGCGTTGCCCTTCAACTGACAGGTGTACGAAAGTTTTCAAAATTTTGAGTTTTCAAGCATGCGCACCTGCCCAAACGAAGTAGCCTATTGTAATAATTAATCTCGCTTTTCAAGATTTCACGTATATTCGACCTTCGCGTGCTTCCCAGACTCGCGCAGCTTTGTAATCATTCTTCCCACTCTATATCTCTGGTGCTTGCCTACCCGAACGGTCAAATCTTGCGAATACACCTATTGGAGGAGATAGACCCAAAATTTGAAAAACCTCCTCGAGGTATGGGAACATCATCTCCCCTGAAACACTAGGTAAAAACAAAAACCATTTTTTGTTGGATTTGTGGCGGCTATCATATGGGCATGTGGCGTAGGAACTGTTGTCTCCTCGGTAGCTTAGTGGTAAGAGTACCCATCCGGCAAATGGAGGACGCCGGTTCGATTCCCGCTCGAGGCAAGACACTTTTTCTCCGTCACATCGCGCCATAGTTGGTGATCCCGAACAAAAACAACACGCACGCAACACGTTACTTGAATTAACAAGTAACAGCGAACAATTGAACAGCACCGCCACTTCTCTGCCCTACGTCCACCCACGTCCTATCCGTCGCCCTAGCTGGGGGGTACCGAACAACGGTCCATGAGTACGGCGAACGCAGGGGTACGAACGACGTCTCTGGAGGGGGAGTACTGTGGCGGCTCTCATATGGGCATGTGACGGAGGAACTGTTGTCTCCTCGGTTGCTCAGTGGTAGAGTACCCATCCGGCAAATGGAAGACGCGGGTTCGATTCCCGCTCAGGGCAAGACACTTTTTCTCCGTCACATTGCGCCATAGATTAAATTGCTTTTTTTTTCCCAATTTCGATTTCAGTATTTTGGAAGGTGGACTCTTCTCATTCGGACTCGGCTTTCTCTTTCCATTTTTCCGAGGTGTCCAGCCCTCTCCAGCTGTCTCAAGTTTGCAATTTGCAAGTGCATTATTCTTCGCTGCGTTTTTTAAATGATTTCGATTCTTCCTCCATGAATCTTGTTTCCTCTCCTGTATTTGCCTCGGTTTGTGTTTCCGCGGACGAACAGTCTCTTTCGCTTTTCTTGTGTCTCTGTGTTTTCAATTTCAGTCTTTCCAGCTCCTTTCGTAAAAGTGCCCATTCACTAGGGAACCCGGTTGGCCAACTCGGTTGGGTTCGCTGGATGTTGGCTAGTGTGTGGGCGCCATCGCCAACACCAACCCAACCAAGTTGGCCGGTTTTCCAGCGAGCTTGAAAACGCGGTTGGGTTCGTTGTTGGGTTCGTCAGTGAATGGGTAAGTTGGCCAACATAACAACCAACATCAGGGATAGTTACTACGGCTAATCACGGTATTTGAATCATTTGATGGAATATTGATATTAGACATAAGTGATTAATTATCATCGAAATAGATTAGTTACTTTGTCTCTTTGATACGGTTATGAAAAAGAATGTCTGCGAGGGAATGACATGTTATTCATGTCAGTGTATGTAATACAGGTAGGTACATGTGATACAGGATACCTAGATTCAATCCAAGGAATCAGAAATTTACAGTAGGTACCTACTTGATTTCCTTTGTTTTTGCTACATTACAGTCGCGTTACACATCAACGCAGCAAGATGCGGGGAGAGGGGCGGGGGCAAACGCAAGGCTCAATAATTCATCAAGAAATAATGTGTAGAGTTAGGAACCATTTCCTTTTTGCAACACTGATAATTTCTCGCGTCTTGTGGATTCAGGATGAAAAGCTATGTATGAGAAAAGAGAAAACCCCCAAAAATTCGCACTTCTACGCCTGATTTGTAATCTGTATAGACCATATTAATTATTCGCACTTTCCCCTTCTACTAGTCATTTGTAAGTTAGTTATGTGCCTGTGACCATGCGCACTGCAGTAGACGACCTCACGCGCCACAGCATGGAAAGGGAACCTTGCTGTCAGAATTTACGATTTCGAGGTGTTTTCTTAATTATTTGGACGCTTTAACCTTTTCAACCATACTTTTACGTGACGGCTGACGTTCGGTTCGGTTTCAAGCGCTGTCAAAATTCTCGTTAGCGGAAATTGTGCAATGAAATATGGCGGGTAATTTGAAATTGTTTTGGATTCAGAAAACTCCATTTTAAAATGTTCCGCATCAATTTCCCGACAAGCTTTTTCATTTCATTATGGTGAAAAGTAGATCAGGTATTTCTTTCTACACACTTGTTAGGTTATACATTCGTTGAATTTGTCAATTTGCACCTTTATTGGTCATTTTGCAAAGTCATTTAACATGCATATTCTTATGCGAGTTTCAGCCCAGCACATGTGGTTGTCTCTTTCCCCGATCTGCGACTGCGCTTTGAATAATTGATATGGTCAATTCAGATGCATTTTTACGTCGATGTAGGTAGGTAAGTAGGTAGGTAATTAGGTTGGTGCGTAGGTGGAGGTGGGTAGTTGGGTGGGGGTGGGTGGGTAGATACGTGAGTAGTTAGGTGGACACAGGCAGGCAGGTAGGTAAGTAGGCAGACGCCAAAGTAGATACCTAACGGTCATAAACGTTTTTGAACTTATTTCTGGTACCTACCTATAGGTGTACAGGAGTTACAGGACGTTCAAGATTTAACCGCCAAAATTCAAGGGTCGATTGAGGATCTAAGAAGGTGAAGATTCACTCTGGGAACCATATTTGTAAAAGTAACGGACCTAAGTACGTAACTACTTAACGGATATATATAGCTTGTAGTGAGACGTCCGATCGCGACGCTTGGAGTTGCCGTGGAGAAACAGAAGACGACGCGACGTCAGTTAATGTTCAATTGTAA
The DNA here is from genome assembly GCA_949128115.1 of Anaspis maculata. Taxonomy (NCBI): domain Eukaryota; kingdom Metazoa; phylum Arthropoda; class Insecta; order Coleoptera; family Scraptiidae; genus Anaspis; species Anaspis maculata. The sequence continues at coordinate 8,358,804 of OX421968.1, forward strand.
AATTCGAGACACGAAATAAAACAGTTCTAAAAGTTCTACACAATCATTCCATCGACCCCAAAACTGGTGACCCCGACGTGATCGATCCTGTGTGGAGCCTAGATCAATAGAACTGAATTCCGTTCCGTCCTCAACGAGTGCCTCAAGATACGACCCAAACTCGCGCATTGCTGAGCACCCCTTTTTGCTTAAAGACGTTGTGTTGCGCGAGTGGTCTCTTGAGACATTTTATAGTGTTAAAGTTGAGCTGCAAGCATCATGTCTCGTGACGACAGCCTCATCGATTTTGATGATAATGAAGGCCAAGGCGAACGAATTCCGAACGTGAGACCGAATGCCCCGAATGTTCAACCTTTGGTTCATCCACCACAGGTCAACGCGTTGCAAATGAACGCCCGTCCACCTCCATTTTGGCCAGAGCACCCAACGTTGTGGTTTGCCCAACTTGAATCATTATTCACTGTCAATAACATTCGAAGTGACATTCGCAAATTCCATTTCGTTATAGCCCATCTGGAGCAGCGGCATGTTATTGAAGTGCAGGACATTCTAATAAACCCTCCTGGTATCGATGCCTATCAAGTGCTCAAGGCGGCGCTCATCGAACGCTTCTCCATGTCGCAAGATCAACAGATCCGACGACTGCTAGAGCGAGAAGAATTGGGTGATCGCAAACCAACGCAGTTTCTACGACAGCTAATGAAACTTGCCGGACCCGCTACACCCGAAGATTTCATAAAAACACTATGGATGAACCGTCTTCCTCAACAAACTCAGCTTTGTTTAACTTCGCAGCCAGACGCCAGCCTGGAGTCGTTAGGTAGGTTAGCCGACCGCTTACATGAAATAATTCCGCCTGTGCATCTGGCCTGCATTACTACTGCTTCTTCCGCTGACGATCAATCCGACCTCGCAAAACAAGTCCGAGCACTCACAGCTCAGGTTTCAGCATTGTCAGTCAATAAATGGAATGTTGCACACAGTCGTCGTCGATCACGATCGCGTCAAAGTCAAACCCGTAGGAACGACTCGAGTGGCAAGACGTTGATTGACAATGCGGACATTTGCTGGTTTCATCATAGATTTGGATCAAACGCCAAGAAATGCCGCGAGCCGTGCAAGTTTGCCAGTTCCGACCAGGGAAACGCATCGGGCTATCGCCGATCGCTGTAAGCGATGCCCGCGGACCCAACAGCCGCCTTTTTATTACCGACAAAGTCACCAAACGGCAATTTTTAGTGGATACAGGTTCGGATTTGTGTGTCTACCCAGTAGCTTTTACCTCTGACAGACCAACCAAATCCACCTACGTGCTCTACGCTGCCAACGGTTCCGAAATAAAAACTTACGGCTTTATTTTTTTGAACGTCAACCTGGGTCTGAGGCGAGATTTCCCATGGCGTTTCGTGATTGCCAACGTCACCAAGCCCATTATTGGTGTTGATTTTCTGTCATATTTTAATTTGTTAGTTGACGTACGTCACCAACGTCTTGTTGACGGATCTACTAACCTGTCCATCGCGGGACATTGGGCGACTCGACAGGTTGTAGGCGAGGTGAAATCGGTAGTGGGCGATTCCGTTTACAGCACTTTACTACGCCGATTTCCTAGCCTTACAAAACCCGGAGGCGCTTTCTGCTGGCCGGAGAAGGTTCGTCATTCGACTCGACATCACATCAACACCACGGGCGGTCCGCCGGTCGCTTGCAAACCGCGACGCCTCGCTCCTGACAAGCTGAAGATCGCGAAGGCAGAGTTCGACATGATGGTAAAACTCGGTATTGCCAGACGGTCTAAAAGCAGCTGGTCGTCACCTTTGCACTTGGTGCCAAAGAAATCCGGTGAATGGCGTCCTTGTGGCGATTACCGCGCCCTAAATGCTCGCACGATACCTGACAGGTACCAACCAAGGAGTATCCAAGACTGTACCGCTAATCTTGCAGGTAAAAGATTTTTTTCTACCATCGATCTGGTGCGGGCTTATAACCAGATACCCATGGCACCTCAAGACATTAGTAAAACGGCGATAATTACCACGTTCGGTCTCTTTGAATTTCCTTGGATGACGTTTGGCCTTTGCAACGCAGGACAAACCTTCCAGAGATTTATTGACGAGGTGACTTCCGGACTCGATTTTTGTTTCCCGTACATAGACGATGTACTAGTGGCATCGGAGACCGAGGAACAACACCACAGACACTTGACTGAGCTCTTTGAACGTTTTTCGCAATACGGTCTAGTCATAAATGTCGCAAAAAGCAACTTTGGTTTATCTGAAGTGCAATTTCTTGGGTACACGATTTCACCTCGAGGTATTAAGCCTCCCACTTCCAAGGTCGACGCCATTCGCACGTGCAAACCCCCTACAACAATTAAACAGCTTCGAAGGTTTTTAGGCATGATAAATTTCTACAGAAGATTCATCCCTAGAGCTGCAGACCTCCAGGCGTCACTGAACGATTGCCTTAAAGGTCCTGCTGTTAAAAGCAACAAACCAGTAGTTTGGACTCCTACTCTTCAAAACGCGTTTGAAAGCTGTAAGAATGGCCTCGCACGTGCGTCCCTGCTGGCACATCCCGATCCTAATCTCACGTGGGGTCTTTTCACGGACAGCTCGGATACGGCTATGGGTTCAGCTCTGCAGCAAAGAACTCCCGAAGGGTGGCAGCCACTAGGGTTTTTCAGGAAAATGCTAAGTCCAGCACAACGGAAGTACAGTGCCTACGACAGGGAACTGTTGGCTGTTTATGCGTCAGTTCGCTACTTCCGTCATATGCTCGAAGGCCGTTGTTTCACGATTTACACCGATCACAAGCCGCTGGTTTTCGCCTTAAAACAGCAACCTGAAAAAGCTTCGCCACGGCAGTTTAGACATCTGGATTTCATCTCCCAGTTCTCAACAGACATCCGCCACGTCGCCGGCAAGGATAATGTCGTTGCAGACACGCTATCCAGAGCAGACGCAGTCGACAACTGCGCAGTACAATCAGGTGACGCGAAAATAGTTAGCTCGAGCACGACCTCGCTAGTAAAATTTTCTGTCCCTGATTTTCAGATCGAGGTGCTCTCCGAATCGGTCGTCGACTTCAACCGCATGGCATGCGAACAGCAAAATGACCCTCAGCTGCAGGAGCTGAAAAACACTCCGACGAACTCCCTAAAGCTCACTCCCGTGCCTTTTGGAGCAACATCAGGAAATCTGCTGTACTGCGACACCTCGGGTAACACGACCCGACCGTACGTTCCATTGACGATGCGACGCTGCGTTTTTGATTCGCTGCACAGTATTGCTCATCCAGGCATCAAAGCGTCTTGCCGTCTTCTCAAGCAAAAGTTCGTTTGGTCGCACATGAATAAAGACTGTGCACGGTTCGCTAAGACCTGCCTAGAATGCCAGCGAAATAAGATTTCGCGCCACGTCAAGTCCGAGGTTCATCATTTTTTACCCCCTGGAGCAAGATTCGACCACGTCCATGTAGACATCGTCGGTCCCCTTCCTCCTTGTCTTGGCAAACAATACATCCTGACCATGGTAGACAGATTTACTAAGTGGCCTGTCGCCGTGCCGATTCGCGAAGCTACGGCAGAATCCGTAGCAGAAATTTTCTTTGATCGCTGGATTTCTGACTACGGCTGCCCAAAAAGCATCACCACTGACCAGGGTCGACAGTTCGAATCAAGACTCTTCACCGAGCTAGCCAAGCTATGTGGTATGAAGAGGATCCACACCACTGCGTATCACCCTCAATCCAACGGTATGGTCGAACGTTTTCACCGAACTCTAAAAGCGGCTATCAAGTGTTCGTCCGAAGTTAGCTGGGTGAAAGCCTTACCGAAAGTAATGTTGGGGTTAAGGACAGTTTTCCGCGAAGAGATGGCATGTTCAGCGGCAGAGATGCTTTATGGAACCTCGCTCCGGTTGCCTGGCGAATTTTTCGGCGAAACGAACACTTCCATTGAATTTGAACAGCACACATTCATAAGAGAGTTGAGAGCCATTATCGCCCGGTTGAAGCCTGCCAGAATCGGCCATCATTCAGCCGTCAAAAACATCTTCGTCCATAAAGACCTCAACCTGTGCGACCAAGTCTTCATTCGTGACGACAAAGTGACTAAGCCACTCTGTCCACCCTATCAAGGTCCGTTCAAGGTAGTTGAGAGACATCAGAAGTTTTTCGCTCTTTTGGTCAATGGCAAGCAAAAGTACGTGTCTATCGACAGGCTGAAGCCGGCTCATGTGGACGATTCCGCCGAGGTCTGCCTCGAGGAAAAAGGCCGCATTCTCCGAACACGACGGCACAGAGTAGTGCGTTTTTCCGATTTTGATTCGTGATTGTATCACTGCCGGGGGAGTGATGTAGTGAGACGTCCGATCGCGACGCTTGGAGTTGCCGTGGAGAAACAGAAGACGACGCGACGTCAGTTAATGTTCAATTGTAAAATTCGAGACACGAAATAAAACAGTTCTAAAAGTTCTACACAATCATTCCATCGACCCCAAAAGCTCTTCAAAGTTGAAAATAAATTACCTTTTTTCGACTAATTTTTGAGTCGTTAGACCGATGTTGCGTTCTTGAAGAAATACAATTTTGCGTGTCGACTTTTTTTTTACCCACTTTTGTCTTGTTCAATGGTTTGCCGTATGACACATAGCGCCAGTAATTTTCTTTTTGATCCGTTCATGACTTCGCCTTCATCAACCATCCAAAGAACTGCGCTCGCCAACCCAGTTCGCCAACACGGTTCGCCAGTGTGTGGGCAAAGCAATAAAACGCGCTAACCTGACAGCCAACATGAACCAACCGGGTTGGCCAACCGGGTTCCCTAGTGAATGGGCACCTTAAGACTCGAGCTTCTTCCTCCTTATTCAGGATTTTATGACTCTGCATTGTTTGCAATTTTTCTCTCTCCTGTCGTTGCTCCTTCATTTCTCTTCTGACAAGTCCCATCAGTTTTGCCGTCAATTTCTTCACCTCCCGGTACCTATACGTTTTGGTTTGCTTTTAACAAATTTGTCAAGTTCCTCTGTCTTTTCCTTGATCTTCTTTAGAGTGATACACTTTACTTTAATTTTGTAGAATGTACAATCTCTCGTTAGGTACTTCGTATTGAGCGGAGTTAGGTGGAAGAACAGCTGGTGAGCCAAGGCCTGCCTATTAAGCTGAATCTCGCTCTGCTCAAATGCTGCTTTAATAAAGACCATTTATAATTATTATTATTATTATTATTATTGTTATTATTATTATTGTTATTAATGTTATTAGTATTAGTATTATTATTATTATTATTATTATTATTATTATTATTATTATTATTATTATTATTATTATTATTATTATTATTATTATACTTGTCTCAGGGTCTATGATTAAGCTTCCCTCGATCAAACGTTTGTTTGCTGGATGACTTGATCTTGCGGTTCCGCTATCTGCCTCTTTCTTGAAAAATGACGTAGCTATTCCTGCGAGGGTCTTGAACGCCTCATCCTCTTCATCTTCTTGCAGATCGATGCTGACGTCCCGCATGTTTGGTTCTGATATGGCCCGCTCTTTTCGTGGCGAGTGGTTCACGCTCCCTTGCTTGCTTGCTTCCCGAAGACCATCTTTTCTGCTTCCAGTTTGTCTGTTTTCTCTGTAGCGGATTCCGGGGTGATTATATGTCGTCTCCGTTTTCGTTGCCATGTTGTCTTTGTCTGTTTGAAGTTTGAAATTAATTTGATTCCCACGAGAAGGAACCAATGGGACGTCACTCCTCGGCAGTGGGCACCTACCTCCTACCTTCACCTACCTCCCACCTCCACCTACCTCTACCTCCACCTACTTCTTTTGAATTTGCTGCTGTCGCCAATATTTTCCCGCGTGGTCTTGATCTGCAGAAGGAGGAGCCTTTTTTTGTCGATTTTGACGCCACAGAGCTCCTTCTCTTCTACTGAGGACTTCTTCACTTGTGGTACTTGATGCCCAGCTACTCAGAAGAAATATAACCATGCACCCCAACAACCCCAGTAATCGCTTCATGCGGCTTAATACCACCAGGATACTCTCACTCTCTTGTTAAAATAGCGATGAAAATTTTGACGTGGGTGACATAAATTCCACATAAATCAATATCGCTGTCAAAAAAATATCACTCATCACAAACCATACCAAATTTATTTCAATTATCAGCTCCGCCGAAAATCGCTCGTTATAAACTAAGCTTTATTGTGATACACCTGACTGACGTTTTGGAGTTAAAAACTCACTTTCACGTCTGCACACTATTAGAAGCACGTTCACAAAGTTGTATTGCTATCGATCCAGAAGCACCGAGAAAAAACCGTTTTGACTTGCCTGTTTTCCGAAGGGAATTGATTTTTTTTCAATTCAAGTTGCACGTCTGATTTTAATCAAAGGTGCACATTTTCCATCGAGTCCCTGGCGGGTACTCTTGCTGCAAACCAAATTTGGTTGAAATCCGGTCGGTACTCGGTACTTCTCGAGTTATTGAACGTCAAAGTTTTTATTTTGACGGCTGATAACTTTTCACAGATGACAGATATGTCATAACTTTTACATATTTTGAATAGACTTCCAAGGGCTTCAAAATGAGCTATCAAAAATCGTTGCGTCAAAATTTCCTGTCACTCTTTAACGATGACATTTCCCGCTGACAAGTGACGTCGAAAATCTTATTTTCTCTTTTTTTTACTATAAACCCTACGCCCTACGTGCATAGCAAATTTAGTCGAAATCGGTCAGACTGTTGAGAAAAAAATCGGGAGGTCAAAAAAAACCTGACATACGTACCGGGCACCGGGTGGGCAATAAAAAACCATGCTCGCAATTTTTCCTTCTAAAATTTTCATGTCGCCACCGATTTTATTGAACTTTTCAGCATTGGCTAGCCAATTGAATTGGCTATCGTATCCGTTTTTCCAAGTTCAAAATTCAAGATAGCAGAAACAACTGAAAATACTTTAGGCCTTTCTTATTCTCATTGCTTTTTATTGAAAGTTGCCAGAATGTCAAAACCAATAATGTATTATAAAGGAATAGACCTTAGCTTTCCTTCCTAATTCAACACCATAACCAATCAAATCGGGTCATCTGCTGACGAGGAGCTATTGCGGGTTGAAGCGAAGCCTACTTTCCGTTTTTTTTTCATTTCCGCATAGCATAATTGACCCAATTTAGGTATCCTGCCCGACAATTCGCCATATGCTCATTTCCCAACCGATTTTCTCAAAGGACCACGCATGTTTACTATGAAATATTTAGATCTACTGTGTTGGTGTGTTGTAGATCTTGATTTGAGAAATATATTCCTGAAAAATTGGACCCATTCTATGAACAGTTTTTCCCCTATACTTTCCTAATAAGGTCCAAATAAGAATTTGTCTCAAAACTTTTGAAATTCATAAAAACAGGCTCAAATCAAACCCCTGGTTATGAAAAAAATTACTAAAAAAATCCAAGTTGTATATTGGGGTAGTTACCAAGGAAGTTGGGGGTCGAAATCGAGAAAATAAAATAAAATTCCGGAACTTTTAATTCTCATAAGAGCCGAGCAAAAGAAGAATGATTTTGAAAAATCTAAATCAATCAACTGGGGGTGATTCTTAAGGAAGTTGGGGGGGGGGTCGATCTAAATCAAGGAAATGACGTAAAATTCAGAAATTCGATTTCCATATAATATGATCTTAAGCCTCTGTCACACGGTCATTGAAATCATACTTGTCACAGAAAATGTAGGACGAAATCAACTCGGAAATCAATGATAAAAACAACTATACCTACTCGCAAGTATGCCAGAAAACTATGATGAAACGGGTTCTATTTCAAATCTTTGACTTCATCTCGATCCAGTCAGATTGCTCCTTTCACCCTGTACAGGATTGATGACTGTGTGAAAACTTTTATTTCAGATTTCTGACATACTCGCAAGTATACTTGTTTTCATGAAATAATTCAAAAATAATCTGAACCAAAATGAATTTGGGTCTATCGAGTGTGGAGGGTCGAAATCGAGAAAACAGTGAAATTCGGGACCTTCCAGTTTATCTAGAAATTGATCTTGTTTATTGACAAAATGGTAATAAAAAGAAAATCAATCTGGACCAAGGATCGAGTCCTTCATTTCTCGATCATCTCTACCCCTTACCCACCCACCATGATAACTACCCACAACCAATGAGGGCTCGGGGGTTGAAATCGAGATTCTGAGAACTCACGGATAATATTTTTATTGCACAGCAATATATTCGAAAGCTCTGGAATGTTACTTCGTTCAATCAATTCCAAAAGCAGAAAAGCAGTCCAGATTGTACTAATGGACCAAAGGAGAGAAGGGCACATTTTTTTCTAAATGTTCGGTCCTGGATTTTGATTGATTCAGTATGACATCTTGACAAGTTCCAACATAGATATATTACTGGTCAATTTCAACAAAATATCTTCAACCGTTGCATAAATCACCTATCAAAATGTTATACCAAATAACACACATAACACCCTGTATCGTCGTAACCAATGGGCAGAAAAAATTTCTTCTGTTGATCTTGACTCGCCTTGAGATCCCTCTATCTACCATTGGTGTGTGTTATCAAGATGAATCACCCTGTATATCAACGCAACTATTTTTAGATTCCGGTAAAAATTTTCGTTGGGACACAATCATGATCAAAACTGCAGAACAAGGATTTTGTTCGCATTTTTACATGTACATATCTATAGTACCTATCTGAGTGGGTACTAGGTACCGGAAGACTAAGATGCAGAAAACTTGTTCAACTAAATACGCGTTCGCGTTGGATTGTGGCCGCTTCCAGGCCCGAGTGTTAGTTATATGAGATTTATAAATTGTTTGGCGAACATCCCGAAATTAGGTGAGCGTATAGTCTGGTGGTGACGGTGGCCGTCTTCTCTCGTTCTGTTTCAACGTGTGTGTATGTTCGGAATAAAATGTCGCGCACTCATTTTCGCCCCATCTGCAAATTTCGGTGAAGTTCCATAAAGTGCACGGGGGGCACTTGAAATCAGCCACGAGCACTATAGTGATTACGTAAGTGCGAACTTTTCATGACTGCATCATCCAGAGGCTGCTTGCTATCCCAGAAGAAAACCATGCGGCGAGCGTAGGACCTGCTTATCCCGAAGGGCAGACTGTTGAATTGCTGTTCCATTTTGCAGTAACAAATACACAGTAAGTGGTGTGTCTCGGTTTTGGAGTAGGTACCTACATATTAAAAGTTTCACAGTTTAAATCAAGTCAGGGCCTTGCGGTAAATACAAAATGTGCTGTGATGCTAAATATAGCCCAGAACTCGCGACCTAAGACGTTGCAGTTCTAAATTGTGGAACTCTTTTTTTTTTCTTTACTATTATTCTTTGTGTTTTTTACTAGCGCTGAATAGAACGGAAGAATGCATCATTTATATCCTTTGGCCAAAGGCGATCCATTGTGCCCTTTGGGTTTCCATCCTCAAGTCAGATGGCCGACACGATGCAAACGATGTTTTAGGTAAGTGTTCATCCGCAAAATATTTTGTCAAGTAGGTACCTACCTACCCAAATCCGATACTCCTACCGATTTGTTTTTTAGGGATTATAAAGAACATGGTGGTAGAAGAAAGGAAGAAGACGCCCCGTTACGTAGAGACGATACAACATCATCAACTCCAAGTTTATCTTGGAATTCACGGTATGTTACCAAAGCCGATGTGGTATTACTGCTGAGTGGATTCAAAATCAATACGAATTTATTTAGAGACGTTGACGATAGAAGACGCAGCTGGGTGTCCAGCAGTAACTTAGCTTGTGACAATAATTCAGGAAGCAAGAAAAGCGATCAAAACAATCCATCGTCATGGATTTCGACTCCAGATTTGGCTAACCTCGAAGACGATACGCAAGCGATCACAACGTTTAGCATAAAGCTGCCAAACAAAAGAAAACAAAAACCTATTGACACCGGACAACGGACAGGCAAGATTTAAATGAATAAATCTGCAACAGTCAAGACAAATTGTAAAATTAGTTTCAGACAGTTTCTCAGTTACATCAAAGCCTGACAAATCGACAGTATTTAATAAAGGCGATAGTTTAGCGCAACGCGTCAAAAAATTGCAGGCAATCAAAGAATCCTCAGATCGTCCCGATGACAGGGTGAAGCGTATCCAAGTAAAAGAAGTGAAAACGATATCGGAGGAGCCAACAAATCATGATGTACAATTTCTAATCCAAGTAATTATCTGTTGTGTTGTGTTAACCCCCGCTCATCCAGCCCTTTATACAGTAAATTGTAGACGCTTGCATAGACAGGTAGTTTTGACATTTTCCAACAGGCAACGAACAACACTTTGGTAAGAACGTGTCATCAAAGTGACATAAATTGGATCATATTTCATTTTGCCAGCTACAGCTTGAACTAACTGTCGTATACATGCTTTGTGTTTCGTGTAGCACTAAAACTACAACCTGACATCAACATCTCATCACGAAGACGAAAAAACACTTGTAAACTAAATACACCGCTAATAAATGAAATCAACTTCGTACGGTTAGTTTTCTTGAAAATATTACACACTTTTTCCATTTTCACAAAATGCAAATGGAACCGTACTGAGTTGCTGGTGTCATCTCTAGAAACTAATACAAAACAAATTGTGGCATTAGGTGAAAAGGAAACCAAGCAGAGAAGAAGAATACCAAGAAGCACTTATCGAAAATGACGATGACACTTTAAGTACGACAGGAACTGAAACAACTGACACGACGCTAGTGGACGCCCACGACTACGAATACAAGGACGAACTAAGAAGTTTGAGGAAAGAACTGGAAGTGACCAAAGCGAAATGCGACAAACTAGAAAGAGAGAAAAGCGACATCTTACTTCGACGTCTTGCAGCCATGGAAACGACCACGAGCAAAACGACTGCAACCGAAGTCTTGAAATTGCAGCAAAAGTGCAACGAATTGCAACAAACCCTCGAAGACTACAAAGACGAAAAACGAAGCCTATCGTTGAAAGTAAAGGAGCTGGAAGAAGACTTGGACCAGAGGCCGACCGCTCAGTCCGCCCAGAAGGCCGCCGACGAACTGCGATCAAAACTCCTCGCCGCTGAAACACTATGTGAAGAGTTGATGGACGAAAACGAAGACATCAAAAAAGAAATGCGTGACATGGAGGAACAAATGGATGAGATGCAAGACAATTTCAGGGAAGACCAGGCCGTGGAATATACATCTCTGAAAAAGGAGCTGGACCAAACGACCAAAAACTGTCGAATTCTGTCGTTCAAACTGCGCAAAGCTGAAAGGAAAACCGAACAATTGGAAGTGGAAAAGATGGAATCTGAGAAGAAGCTGAAAGAAGTTAAAACTTGAAACTTGCGACGTCCAAAATATGTTTACCTTACTTATGTCATTTTTTTAGGTATCAGGTGGACAAACGACTCTTGGCAATTTGGAAAAGTTGAAACAGCTGGAACAAGAGCTAAAAGTTTCCAACGAAGTATCTATCAGGCTTCAAAAAGAACTGGACGAAACAAACCAAAAACTCAGCAAAATCGAGGAAAGTTCTTCCAAAAAGCCAACACCGAAACTGAGTACAATTGGAAAACTACCATCAGGCGAAGGAGTGCGTTTACAACACGAAACGTTTTATTCAATTTTAATTTTAATATTGTACTGCTTCGCAGAAGGTTTCTCGAGAATCTTTGACCAGAGGTGGCTCCCAAGATGATCCGGCTCAGTTGTTGCGGGACCTTCAAGATTCTCTCGAAAGAGAGGCTGACTTGAGAGAACAGTTGAAGTTTGCCGAGGAAGAGGTAAATTCTGTCGTGTATATGAACCACAAGATGTTTATTCCATTCAATTGTGTAGATTACAAAAAAAAAACCGTCATCCCTTGGAAAAGCGTCACCAGAAATGTATATTTTCCAACGTAATTCTCCTTTAATTTTAAAAAAATCTGTAGTAGACGACCCACCAACAAACCCTCCACTTCTAACCCGCAACAAGGAATGTTGTTCGGTTCAAGTCAATACGAAACTGGTGGCAGTCGCCTCTCAAACCTTATTGTTTGCTGAAGAGACTCAAACAATTACAAATAACACGATCGATAACTACAGTCAAACGACTGGTATCTGTTGCCCTGTTCCTTTTGAATTTCACGGACTTCAGTCTATTCAACACCACCATTTAACCATGTCTAAAATTTATCAACCAGCAAGAGTGCTTTCACCAATGGCTATATTTCTGAATACGATGGGTAATGTTGTTTCCTAATTTCAGGCTCAAAATTTACGCAAGAAAGTATCAAGAATAGAGGATGATAATGAATCTTTGGTTTTGCAGCTGAAGAAAATGGCCAACCGGGCCAGAAGTACGTCAATACCAAGATTATTCTACTTTTAATTTGAAAATAAACCGAATTTAACCTTCTTTAGTTTTGCATGAAAATTAACAATCATTGGCTGTTCGTTGCTTTCTTTTACTAATCAAGTACCTTCACAATAATCAGCCATTTTCTACAGTTGCAACAATATACCTGGACGATTACCTCAACATTATTGTTTCTTGCTTAAGTTTTCATTGCGCTTACCATCTGGATTGCAAAAAATCTTGGTTCGCAAGATTTTTGTAATCCAGAAGGTGAACTGCAAAAAAAGTTATATATTGAAATTTATCAGGTCGTAAGTTGAGCCCGACAAATAACACAAGACTAACTGCTCAATTATCATCTGAAAAGGGTGACGTATCAGATGATGAAGATCCAGCGGAAATAAAGTTACAGCTTGAGTTGAGTGAACAAGAAGCTTCGGTTCTTCGAAGAAAAATTGAAGATTTAGAAGCTGACAATCACAGAATCAAAGCCAAAAACAAGGACTTACAAGACAAGCTCACAGCTAAAGCCACCCCTCGAAGAGCTCCTTCGGGTAGCGAAAACAATAATTCTATACAAAACCAAAAGTTAAAAGTATGTGAACCGATGTAGTACCTTAACGTGTCATACCTAGTGTACATATTTTACTGAACTCAATTCCAGGTCCTCGAGGATGAAACAAACGATCTACGGAAGAAGTTGATTGAGAAAGAAAGAGACTGCGAAAGATTACACGCCGAGTTGAGCTTAAATCAAAAACGAAGCAAGACTGTCCAAAAAAGCAAGTAAGGGTCATTTTGCTTTGAGTGATCAGCTGCCGTCTGAATTAGCATTTTTATAATGACTGTTACTTTGCATGTGTTGCTAGTGCTCATATTCTATTCAGCATCGAAATCAGTGGGAGCCCGTCAACAACAAAAAATCGTTTTGTTTATCACTTTCAACCACTTTTTCATTTTTCTTTTTTCCTCCTTTCTTCCTCCTCCTTTATACGACGCCTACATGCTTGGCGCTAATATCCGAGCAATGCTTATGTGAAATAGCAATTGGCTGTTCAGCACCTGGGCTGTTCATTTTTCACTTTTACAGGTCCCTGGATCTCGATCAGCAAACTCTCGATTTGAAACGTCAACTCCAGGTGATCGAACAGGAGGCGGCGATTCTCAGATCAAAGGTTCAAAGCCTTGAAAGCGAAAACGAAAAACTGCTGATCGAAAATAAGAAATTCCAGTTGATCAAAGGTACGAAAAACTTGAAATCTGACAAAAACATCGACAAATGCATCGATCAGATTGCATCGCTGGAGATCGAAATAGGCGAAAAAGATGAGAAAATAAAAACACTGGAAGAATCACTAGAAAGATACAACAGCGGTGGTGGACCCAAATACAAACGGTTCGTGAACAGAACTCCGAAGAAAATATCGAATCTAACATCAAAAGATCAGCTCAAATCCATGGTAAATGACTTGGAAAGTGAGATTGGTGAGTTTTACTATTTAAAATCAATTTTACGACTTTTTTCATTAGAGTAAGCTATGGAAATTGTGATTTTCGTTGGAAATGATGCGTTTGGTGATGGAAGGTTGATGTTGACTCGATTTGGTTTTTGTTGAAGATGAAGATCTGAAATATTGACAATTTACAGTTCACACCCCATGACCCGTTGGTCGTTTGTTTGAAAAACTGCCGGAATATGACAGTCACATAAAGCTCTGAGCTATTGGCAGCTCTGTTTGAAAGAAGGCGGCGAGGTAACCTAATTCACACTTACACCTATAAGAACCTCCACGATGGCTTCTCTGTTAAACAGAAAACATATGTTGAGGGTTCACAGCCTAGCTTTAAACTTACGAGAGAGAAGTTCAAGACATCTGTCCTACAACATTTTTACTGGAACAGTCTTTCCAAAGAATTGGTTTCAGCCCCTTCAGTCAACGCGTTCAAGAACCGCTGCGACAGCCTCCAGAGGGCTGATGGGTTTTGCCCTATCCCTTGTAAGACAATTATGGAGCATACGTACCAAAAATGATCCATACCTACTTTATTACCAAGAGAGTCAGCTTCCCACTAAATAAAAAATCGGTTGTGTCGTGTCACCCGAAAACTTTCCCGACTAGTATCAAAATGGATAATCCGGTTTGAGAGTTTTGTGTCTCGTCTTGTCCCTTTCAGCGCTATCACTCGTGTCTATATCCATATCGTGGTCATCATCCTTGAGGGGGTCATCCCCATCGTTTCCACCTTAAAATAAAGTTATTGGTGGTTTTTGCGCCACTGCCTAATAAAGCACTGTTATAAATAATAAATCTTCAGTTTCCACTGAACCAGCACACGGTTGGTTTATCAACTGGCAGTGCACGAACGCACGTCTGTTATTATCTACAGTCGACAACCGAATCTAAGCCTAAAACTCCTACAAATTCCGAGGAAATTTTAAAAGGGGACGAAAATAAGGTTTCGCATGTCGAGTTGCATAAAAAATCTTGTAATTTTTTATTCTTCTGTAACACTTCCGTTTGATAGATTAGGTACTGCAAAAAACTTCTTACCTTTCTATCATGGACCATTTATAGACTAGGATCATTTTTGAAAAAGTGGCCTGGAAAGTGGTTCTAGAGGCAAGTCATGTTAAAGTTTGGCAACATATGTTTTAAGGGTATTTGGACCTCGCTAAATACTAAAACCATTGTTGCCAAGCCGAATTTTGCACCGGAAGTCCGCAATGGGGGGGTAAAGGGGAGGGAAGACCAAAAATCACCATTTTCCACCATTTTTGATACCGGGACTGAGACCTGTCATTAATGTGGAGTAAATTATATCGTATCTTGATAAACTGAGGTCTTATATTATCATCTTGACATGATTACTGTCAACATTTCCGGAGGGGGGCGACTGATGGGGGGGATTGTTGACTGTGTAGATGATTCTTCTTTTCTCTTGATTTTGAGTGAATATATACATGTTTGGTATATTTTCCTATCAAGTTTCATATTCTCAGTTCAATTTTGGTGTCAAAATTGCAATAGGAGCAAGTTTGAACAAGTTTTAGATGATAAAACATGTTTTTTGTCAATATTTTTTTACCACTTTGAACTGTGTTAGTTATTGCAAATCGGCATTTTCTCTCAAAATTCTTGCATAGTTCGTTAGTCTGGTGTATTTCACACAATACAGTCATGTAACTGATTTGCCTTTACTTTTCAAAATATGAAAAAATATTTTTTGGTGGAAATTGTTTGGCGCTACTTTTCAACTTTATTTTTTGCTATTATTTCATTGTATGATAAAGAACTGTGGTTCTCCACCTCATAATTATTAAGAAAACCTTAGCTGAGATATTCTAGAATGTACTTTTTTTCAAAAAAAGAGTTTTTCATGTCAGAACCTGATGCCCAGTGGGCAAGAGTCCTCTCAGAGAGGCTTAGATGTAGCTCGAGAAAACGGCTACCTTTTCCAAACGGCTTTGAGATGCCCTATTAAGATACAGAGAGGTTACCTTAAGATACAGAGAGGTTACCTTTTTCTAACTTTTTTGTGATATTCTCTTGAGCTCCAAAAATGTTACCACTTTTGCACTTCTTTGAGATGTCCTATCAAGCTCCAAAGAGGTTACATTCTTCCAACTTCTCTATGATGCTCTCTCAAGCTCCAAAAAAGGTTACTTTTTTAGAACTTATTCAAAATGTTTTATATAATTATAAAGCTCCAAAGGATACCCTTGAGGTTACCTCTCTCCAACTTCTCTAAGAAGTTCTATTTCAGCTCAAATTTTTTTTTTCTCAACCTTCGTTGGTATGTTTGATTAAGCTCTAAAAAAGTTACTTTTTTGGATTTCCTTAAGATGATCTATCAAACCTCCAAAAAAAGTTACCTTTTTCGAACGTCTTGGGCAGGTGTTCTCTACCATCAACCTCTAAAAAAGAACAACTTCTCAAAATTTACGTTCATGAGATGTACCCATATTCGAAAAAGTCGCATTCCTCTAATAATACCCAGGAAAGAGGTAGATCTAAAGAGATTTTGAAATCGAATGTAATAAATGTGAATAATAAAACCCATAATTGTATTATTCAACTTAACGTTTAGGGTAATGTCGTATCTGCCTTCGGTTGCACCAAGTCCTCTTCAGTTTCATTAGCGTATTTTTTTTAATTCAACAAATTATGATATCTCAATGCAAATCGGACTTTTCGGATTTTTTTTCAACAATTTTTGCATAATTCGTCAGTCTGGTGTATTTTACACAATACATTCACGTACTAAGTGTGTCTTCACTTTTTAAAATATGAAAAACTTGAGTTTTGATCATACATACATCATACAGCAAAAAAACAAAGTTGAAAAGTAACAACTTCCACAAAAAAGTTTTTTCATATTCAAAACAATAGAAGCGAATCAATTGAATGCCTCTATTATGGTAAATACATGAGACTAACGAACTACGCAAGAACTTTAGGAGAAAATGCCGATTTGCAGTAAAATAACACAGTTAAAAGACGTACAAAAATATTGACAAAAAACATGTTTTATCATGTAAAACTTGTTCAAACTCGCTTCTATTGCAATTTGAACACCATATTTGAACTGATAATATCGAATTTAGTCGGAAACGATACCAAACATGTTTATATTTACTTAAAATCGAGAGAAAAAAAAGAATCATCCACACAGTCAACATTCCCCCCACCAGTCTTCCCCCTCTAGAAATTTTGACAGTAATTATGTCAATATGGTAGTATAAGACCTCAGTGAATTAGGATATGATGTAATTCACTTTACATCGATGACAGGTCGCAGTCCCGACGTCAAAAATGGTGAAAAATAGTGATTTTTGGTCTTCCCCCCCTTTACCCCCCCCCCATTGCGGGCTCCCGGTGCAAAATTCGGCTTGGCAACAATGGTTTTCGTATTCAGCGGGGTCCAAATACCCTTAAAACGTATGTTGCCAAACTTTAACATGACTTGCCTTTAGCATTGCTTTTTATCCGAAAAGATCCTAGACTATTATGTGCAGTGTGCATACCAAATTTGCTCAAGATCAGTTGAAGGATTTGGACATGAATCGGGAACTGGAAATATTCATGCTAGCATTAAGCTTATTCCATAAGCTACACGTTTTGCCTGCTGATCAAAAAGAGTCATTGGTACAATAATGACCCAATTTACTGATAATTTCAGGTAAAAAACCGACTGAAAAAGTACTATGTAGTATAATCGGTTCATTTACGAAAAAGTTCATAACGACGGCAAATCATAAAATCGACCCCGTAATAGGCTACTTCGTTTGGGCAGGTGCGCATGTGTAAAAACGCCAGATTTTGAAAACTTTCGTACACCTGTCAGTGTGAATATGGAAACTTGGCAACGCTGCATGCTCTGTCTAGCCCCCGACCAGCTACTACTGATCCTGGTGTCACTTTTACACACACCGTAAACACATCTTTTAGCTCCTTCAAACTTTCTTCTTGGTAAAACCATTCTCAACAAGTCGTGCTTATTTTTCAAAAAATGAGTAACAACGTGGAGGTCAAGTTAGATCGAAACGAGAATTGAGAAGTGTCATAATTGTCACAAGTGACAGTTGGCGCCAATCTCGTGTTGTTTTCATTGAACTTAATTCTTATAAAACATTTCTTTTCGATACCAAAATGGTATCTAACAATAAACTAAATTTTTTGTAGAATTTTGGGCGCACTACAATATGTTCTAGTGCCAATTCTCAATATTGATGTACGAAACTATGAAATTCGCGCCAAACATGCGTACTCAAAAAAAACGAAACGAAAGGACCTATTATAAATCGTTATAGGTACGAGACCAACGTATGCTGCAAGTTCCATCACACTCAGTTCACTTGTGAAAAAGGTCAATGTGGTGCACTACATGGGCACTATAGGTCGCGGGAACAAAAATGGCGTGCTAAAGATGGGTATATGGTATGATGTTATTTTCACTAGTACCTACTTTTTGATACAATTTTCTTCAGCTGTAAAGTTGTAATGAATATACATACTTATAGATAATTTATTGAACAATTCTCGCTTTATCATAGAAATTAATGTGCTAAACTCAAGATTTAACTGAATAATATCAAAAACAAGCGAATCTCTACAGTGGCGCCGAATAGACCTTATTTTGTGGCGCTCGCCATACCTCAAAATGAGGGGGGGGTCTGGAGGAAAAAAAGGGAAAAAGGAGAAGAAAGGAGGAAAAGAAGAGGAAGAGAGATTCACTTACCAAATCATTGGATATCAGGATTATTAGGCACTTTGAATCTAAATGACAGTTATTTACGATGTACCTAGGTATAGGTACCGTATGATCAAAACCATTTTACTTCAAGAGTGCTATGACTTATATTTTTGCCTTTTTCTATTGTTGGTAGGAGTATGTCCTGCAATTCACCTCAAAGTGACAACTGCATGTTGTTTGGCAATCTCCAATACATGTCGGTAGGGAATACGACCACTCTCCGTTTTCCAATTTTGTGCCATTTCGAAAATAACTTTTGATAATGAAAAACTTCTTATTCGGTTTGTAACATTATCAGAGACCGATACTGGCATTCAACAGTTTTTTTTTTTTTTTTTTTTTTTTTTGAATGTTTTACGACGCATCAACTACAAGGTTATTAGCGTCGACGGGACATTCAGTGGGTTTTTGGTACACGTCCTCAATTATTCTTGGATTGCCTACTGTTAACTATGTGAGGCCACAGTACTCCGATAGCACTCAACTCTGTAGTCAGAAATCCATTTTTTCTGTAACCGCTGTAGTCAGACAGGTGCAGATATGGCATAGTAAGGTCGGAACAATTTTTGGAATAATCGGACAACACAAAATATCCATGGACGAGGCGGGATTCGAACCCGCGCGGTAGATCACGACTGGCTTGGCGCGGCAACACCAAAACCACTCGACCACCGCCGCTCCCATTCAACAGTTGATTCAGTCATTATGGCCTCGATTACGGCCAACCTTTGATACACATATGAAATAATAATTTCATAGCACTCTAGACTAGAGGCAAAAAGGTTTTGATCATACGGTATTGGAACATTGGAACAGCCAACTAAATGGACTAGGAAAACCTCACGATCTTACGATCTCACAAAAAACTTTCGATTTTTGTGCAAAAGATAATGAAATCTATGGACAATTTGGTCAGCAGCTTCCCCTTTTTGCTTATTATTGTTAATATTATTATTATTCTGAAAAAATTTCGTCTGCGGCGCCAACTGCACGAGGGGCTCTTAGGCCCCCAGGCCCGACCGTAGCGTAGCAATAGGGGGGGGGGTCTAAAATTTTCTTCGCCATAGTAACTTTTTAAGAGTTCGGCGCCACTGAATCTCTACAGCGATACTTTGGCACCTTATCAGGCGCAAGCGCGGGCGAGAAGCTGGCAAGAGGCGCTTCGTTGTGTATGTGGTTGTGCCGGCGTGCCTGCAACGTTGCCATATCGGGTGCCAAGGTGACGGTTATGTTCCCGCGACCTATTGGTCTGTTTTGGCAGCAGTTGGAACCTGTTCAGAAACCGTCAGAAATAAGTGCCCAGATAAATATTCATTCTGTTGTGGTGGAAGGTAAAGATCAAAACGAATTTTCACCTGCGCGTTTGCTTCTGATTGTTTCAAACTGTTTCCAACACAAACCTTATGTTTGTTTCCAGTTTTATCAAATTCGGTTAACTTATTAACAAGTTCAAAATAGAAATAGCGAACCAAGATGGCCAGTGTTTGGGTGACAATTCACCTCACTCCTTAAAACAGTAGGCCGTATAAGTGTATTACCACCAAGGTCATTGGTGAAAACTTCTATTGAGAAAACACCCCTCCAGAATGACCAACCTCAAACATTCAAATCGTTTTCACTTTTTCAGGAAGATTTTCAGTGTTGTTCGGTTAATTGTCTTAACGAATACACCTCTAGGTTCGATATATTATCGCTTACATCTCGATTGACACTCGGATCCTCTCGTGAAAATCCTCGATGTAGGGATAATACACCTCACCTATCGGTGTATTACATACGAAAATTTTTAAGCCTTCGTACTGATGATGTACTTTGTACTTTTTGTAATTTAAATAAAAATGACGGTCGTTTTACTATTCTTCCATTAAGAGATAGGTATTACGTGACAGGACGGAAGGTACTTTCGAGGGTACTTTTATACATGACCAGATTTTTTTTTATAAAAATGCCGAATGTACAGTGTGCACTAATGATTATAATGTTTCAGGTGAAATGATCGTGGCAATCAAAACAAGTGAAAATGAAAAGATCAAGCTAGAGGAAGAGCTCAAAAATATCAAGCGCGATGAAACACTTAAAGGAGCGAACGTATCAGGCGGAAAGAAAACGGAACAAATGCAAAAAGAACTATTAGAAGAAAAAACACGAAATGAGAACTTGAACCAGTCTATAACAAAAACTAAAGAATCTTTGTCGAGAGCGAATCAAGAGAAGAAGAAATTAAAAGACGAAATAGACAAGGCAAAAGAAGAACAAAAGAAAATGGAACAAGAAAAACAAAAACTCACCGATGAAATAACACAACTTAAAGCTAATTTGGGTACATATTGTACAAGCTGTCCCAAACTGCTTGAGTTTAGCTGTTTCTCCTATATACTTATCGGCCAGATGGAGAAGAACTAACCTAGATGTTTCGATTTTTTGTAAAACATCGTCGATAGCCGGAAACTGCACTTTGATGTCTTTAACCTCATTTTAGAGAATGTAAGAAAACATTGACATTTGACAGATTTTAAGAAAGTGCCATATCTAATTTTGTTCGAGAATATTTTTTCAAACGGTAAAAACTTCTAGAAACAAGCTAATAACGCAGAATAGGATACATTCTTCAAAAAAATCCAACTCTGCTAAATTCTGAGAAACGATCCCCTCTTGCTCTAGGTATTCGGTAGGTACTCGGTTTTTCTGATTCAAAAATGATCAGAATCTTGAAACAGCTTGCACTATTTTGAAGATACATTGCTCTATTTTCGTAAACCATTCATATTCGAGTCATTCAAAGCAGAGAAAGGCCTCATACAGGGTGATACAATAGGGCGTGCAACATCTTGCTCTTTTTATCCTGACTCAGGAAATTTTCACTTCATCTAAAATAAATCCTAAAAACCTTCCTAAGTCTTCTGCAACGTTCTGGTCTGGTTGGGGATTATTATCTTTACTAAACTGCAATTTCCACCATTTGGCGTTATCTAAAAACATTTTTATTGATAGTGGGGATTCGTTTGTACCCTTGGTAACCATTAGATTATTCTTTTGAGCTTTGAGTCCCCAGCGAGCCCCCCTATAGCCCCCTTTTGCTACCTCATAGATGAGTGGTAACGAGACAAGTTTTTTTCGTATTCAGAGTGGCATACGTTACTGACGAACTTGAAATGTTCAGTCAAATTTCTTTGAAGGAATTCCAAAGAGAAGTTGCATTTTTTTACTTTGTGACTCACTCTGTAGGTATATAGTAAATGAAACTCTACTTAGCCCAGTAGTTGATATTTAACTACATTAGCTGGATATCATTAGTCAACTTTAAAAAATAAGAGTCAAAGAATGTTTTCAATACTTTTTGTGGGCTTCTAATATTCACATAATAGGTACCGTATATTGTTTTGGTCCGACTTTTTTAAATCACTTTTTATATTTCACTTGTTGTTAAATACTCTGTTTATTTCACTTACTCGTATTATTTTTCATCTTCTGTTTCTTCTGTTCTGTTACCTGTTCACCTTGTTACACTTACCCTAAACTCTTAAATTATTAGCCACAACAATAGCCCATCAAGGTTTCGGCTTGCTCTCTGCCTATCCATATTGAATAGGAAACCTAAACAGTGTCTGTGCCTAAACTATAAGTATATTTGAAAAAATCCCAAATGTTTCAAGATGTTTCGACTTCAGAGCAAAGTATGATTCACATTTGAAATAAAATATTGCACTTAATACCTCAGAATTCAACAGAATTGAATTTTTTTTTATCATTCTGCATCATATAGTACCTGCAGTAAGTTTCTACCGTAAAAATATCCACAAACGAAAGAGTTGGGCATTTTTTCGAGACCGTCAATTTTTCTAAAATAATCTCAAAAAACGATTAGAGATATTGGATTGCGGTTTTCAGCCATCGACGTTTCACGCAAATCGAGGTCGTAACACATGGGTCAGTTTTTCTCCATTTGGTTCAGTAGTAGGAGTAACAGACATAATCAAGCAAGTATTTTAAATTAGTGCGGCGGTTAACGACCATTTTTCAGAGAAACCTTGCATTTTGTGATAAAAGCATGAAATTTGGCATATACGCTCTACAGACTCTCCTTTACTATCTACGAGGCGGACCCACGGTGGAACCGCCGTGCAGCTGTCAGAATTGCCATTTGCCTACCTTCCAGGGGCAAAAACTGAAATCGGTTATCGAGCTGATTAAAAAGTGACGTCTTTCAATGCAGTAGACCTTCACAGTATAACTTCACCAAAACATATGTCAAAATTACAAAAGGAGGGGAATGGGAGGGGATAGTTCTAGCCGAGGCACAGATTTTTTATTTGTTAATTTCGGACCAAATTGACAAGTTTGGTGTCGTTTCCGACTAAATTACATCTTCTGAATTCAAATTGAATGTTGTGATTGCAGTTTGAAAAAAGATTTTGTTTTGTTGAAGTGGAAATCCTTATTTAGTTCACTTCTTCAAAGCTTCCTGCACATGAAAACCATGTACGAGACCTGATTTTTACTTTGACAAGTTCGTGAGCCTAATTTGTTCCAAAAGTCGTAAAAGTAATATGCAATCATTTTCATGTACGAATGGAAGTGTGCGTGCAAAGGTGCAAAGATTCTGACAGCTGCACGACGGCTCCGTCATGGGTGCACCTCTTATATCGTAAAGGACAGTCCATAGACCATGTATGCCAAGTTTCAGGCTTTTATCACAAACTGGAAGGCTTTGTCCGCACACCTTCATTCGTACATGAAAATTAATAAAATTATTGGATATTACTTCTACGACTTTAGGAACAAACGATGCTCACGATCTTGTCAAAGTAAAAATCAGGCCTCGTACATGGTTTTCATGTACAGCAAGCTTTGAAGAAGTGAACTAAATAAGGATTACCACTTCGAACGCCCTGAATTAGGATAAAAGTCAACATGAAAGAAGCCTAAGATTTTTTTCAGTTTTTTTTTACCAAAACCAAATCTTTTTTTTCAAACTGCAATCACAACATTCAATTTGAATTCAGAAGATGTAATTTAGTCGGAAACGACACCAAACTTGTCACTTTGGTCCGAAATTAACAAATAAAAAAATTTGTGCCGCGGCTAGAACTATCTCTTCCTATTCCTCCTCTTTTTGTTATATTGACATCTGTTTTGGTGAAGTTACACTGTGAAGGTCTACTGCATTGACAGACGTCACTTTTGAATCAGCTCGCTAACCGACTTCAGTTTTTGCCCCTGGAATGTAGGCAAATGGCAATTCTGACAGCTGCACGGCGGTTCCATCGTGGGTCCGCCTCGTAAATACACTTCTGAGCAAAAGTTAAGGTCCACTTTTTTAAATGTTCATAACTTCCAAACTTACACTTGTGTTAAAGTGTAGAAACCACCAATAGCATCTGACGACGCAAACATTTGAAAATCGTTTGTTTGAACTTCTGCAGTGTGAAAAACAGCTAAAATCGAATAAGTTCTCAATCGGGATTGTTCGTTTTCCGTAATTGTACAGGGACTGGTCAAAAACGACAAAGGTAAAACACATATCTGTCTGAAGGTGCGTTCAGTCAGCTTATTTAGCCGCAAGTTTTAATTTTAGTCGCAAGCGCAGCGACGCCCATTGGCTCTTATGAACCAGCCTCCTAGGAACAGCCAATAAGTGATGCAGCGCTTACGGCTAAAATTAAAATTGCGGCTAAATAAGCTGACTGAACGCACCTGGACAGGAAACGACTGGCGGGGTCGTGTATGATGTCATCGTGGACAGCGGTTTCAAGCAGATTGCATTTCACTCAGAATTCCGTTTGGAGGTGGCTCCATCATGGTGTGGGCAGGAATCTTTTTGATCAGTTCCTGTACGATTACGAAAGACGACAATTCCGACTGAGAACGTCATTCGATTTGAGCTGTTTTCCACACTGAAGAGGTTCAAACAAACCCCGATTTTCAATTTTTTGCATCGTCAGATCCACTTGGTGGTTTCTACACTCAAACACAAGGCTTATACACATCTCTGAGTATGGCCATCATCCATTTCCGTCCTTGGGTCCACTCAGTGCAGTGCAACAAACTTGAAGTTGGTTTTCCAACTTCTTCGCATTCGGAAGGGCCTGATGGCGTTAGAGTGATTTAAACTCTTGAATATTGATGACAAATAATTAGTAAAGGTTGTTTCTCATCGCTTGTGCCGCTTGGTCTCTTGACGATACGACGCAACTTGTCTTTTCCTGAAAAGAACTGAAGAAATTGACCTTTTTTTTTTGGGACTGCAGAGGTGTTTTATTGGCATGTGATGGAATTGCTAACTTCTTTCTTGTCAATGCTCAAGGTTTTGACATCTTTGTGAGCTTTTTTCTCTTGTTTTTGTTCTTTAACAACAGTCCGCATAAAGAATTTTTTGTTTTTGAGCCTCAAGAGTGGTCACAATTACAAAATGTTGACGCAAAATCGCAATAAATACACGAATGAATTGTTTACAAACAAAATCAAAGCAAAGTAATGCCTCTTAAATTGTTTAGGCCACAAGAAGAGATTGATGGTCAAGACTTGAAGACGAAAGATGTCACTGAACAAACTAAGCATGGTACTTGCTTAAGCACATTGTAACAAAGCAAACTAGAAGTTTTTCATTAGATGATCCTCCATTTAGTCAAAAATTCAATGATTTGATTTCAGTAAACATTATGCATCTCTGCAAAGCAACAGTCGAAGACCTTTCTACCGCAAACCTATGCAATGAGTGCCCCACTTTACGCTTGTCTCAATAATACATTAAACCACCTTTGTGCAAAAACTCGGTAAAACCGAAAAACGCGTTTGGAAGTTATGGACATTTGAAAAAGTGGTCCCTTACTTTTGCTCAAGAGTGGGTAGTAAAGGACAGTCTGTAGAGCGTATGTGCCAAATTTCATGCTTTTATCACTAATTGCAAGGTGGTTCTTACTAACCGCCGCACTAAATGGGTCATCACTTCTCTTGTTGTCACTAATTCTAAAATTTTTATTTACCTACATACAGGGTGTTTCGGTGACCTTGCATAATACTTCGGGAGGTGATTCCTCTCAAGAAAATAAGTCGAAAAGTGAGAGTAACATTTTACCCTAAAATGCTTCCTAAGGGAGTTACGCCCCTCAATGGTACGAAGTTGAACAAAGTTTTTAATTACACACATCAAAAGAATCTAGGGGACAAGCAAATTCAGACGATTTCTAAAATCATCATAACTTTTGATTGCCGTCAGCGATTTCATATCTGTTTTCAGTGTTCAATAGCCCAATCCTTCGTTCCCATGTCTTCATCACGTCGAATACGAACAATGTTTTATAAAGTTTCTACAGGGTGATCAATGGAACAGTGTAAAATTACCGAAAGTTCAGTACGAGCGCGATTTCCCAAAAAAAATTGTTATGCATTTCAATAGCACAGTTATGAAGACTGCTGTTTCAGCTTCAGTAGCGTTTTTCAATTTTGGAAATCGAAGGGAAAATGCCAAAGATATTGATCATTTTGTGCTGCCATGTTGTACTTCCAAGAAAGTGATCCGATTTCATTGAAACTTGGATTACACTCATATCTGGTTTCAGTAATTGAAATTCCAAGGTCAAATGTCTTTCTCGGTCACTTCCAAGCCGCCATATTACACTTTCATGCAAATGATTCGATTCTAGTGTGTTTCAAGTTTCATTCAAATTGAATCATTTATGTGAAAAAATCAATATAGCGGCTCAAAAGTGATCGAAAGTGACATTTGACCTTGAAATTCCAATTACTTGAACCAGACATGAGTGTGTTCCACGTTTCAATGAAATCGGTTCACTTTCTTCTTTCTTGGAAGTTCAACATGGCGGCACAAAATGATCAATATCTTTCCCAATTCACCTTCGATTTTCAAAATTCAAAAACGTTACTGAAGCTGAAACACCGATCTTTATAATTGTGCTATTGGAATGCATGAAATAATTTTTTTGGGAAATCGCGCTCGTACTGAACTTTCGGCAATTTTACACTGTTCCATTGATCACCCTGTAGCAACCTTATGAAACACTGTTTGTGTTTGACGTGATCAAGGCATGAAGACGAGAGATTGGGCTATCGAACATCGAAGACCGATATGAAATCGCTTACGGGAATCAGAAGTTATGATGATTTTAGGAATCGTCTGAATTTGCTTGTCCCCTAGATTCTTTTGATATGTGTATTTGCTGAAAAACCGTCAAAGGTAGGAACTTCAAATTTGGTATAGAGAAGGTTCTCAACAGTGCAAATGTACATGCAAAGTTCTAAACAAATCTAATCAGTGGCAGCGAAATTAGAGGAGACTGGGGTTATGTTGAAAATTATTCATGACACGTCCGTGCTTTTTCATTTTTACTTCAGAACGATGCATCCTACGGAAAAAATGCAAGAGGAATAAAAGTTTTGGATTGAACGAATCTATCGAAAACATCAAATTTGAAGCTCTTACCTTTGACAGTGTTTGAGCAACTAATCGAAAACTTTGTTGCATTTTGTACCTTTGAGGAGCTGTGACTCCCTCAAGAAGCACTTTAGGAAAAAAATTTACTCTTACTTTTCGACTTATTTTTTTGAGAGGAATCACCTCCCAAAGTATTATGCAAGGTCACTGAAACACCCTGTATAGGTACAGGTTGTTTTACTTTTTTCTGTCAATATTTTAGGAGATTCGACAAATAAGTAGACTTTCTTAAAAAAAAACATCTATTTAATATTGCAAATTTTAAAAATAATCTTTGGCGTAGTTGGTAGGGAGTAAAAAGAGGAAACCCCCCCACCAATATCTGACTGTATTACTATATACTATGTGTAGGTACCAAATTTGGTCAAAATCCATTAATTAAATTTGGAGTTATAATTGAAAAAAAAACTTTGAAAGCCTCCATCTTTGTTATAGGTATAGCGTTGCCGATGTATTTTTTTTCCGAAAAAGTCAACTAATTTTTCCGATGCTTACCACCTCCTAAAATAAAATACTGACAAAAAGTGAACCACCCTGTATATTCCAATTCAGAATGTTTGACATCTTGGGCTGCTATGAGATTTGATATGTGGGTTAGAAATAATGTGTTTTCGGAGTCCGGGTAGGTTTAATGTAATAGATTGTCATCAAACGTTCACAAATTGATAAGTTTTTATTATGAACCCGATTTGACTCAAAAAATGCATTCATTATATCTAGCGCAAATGTCAAATTTTAAATGACGAATTTTACATTTGACTATCCCGAAACTAGTCATGCTGTAAATCAAATAATAATTTTCTTGATTATTAAAAAATTGACGAAGTACATCAATCACCCTTCCAATTTAAAATTATACAGCCGTCCGAGACGTCAAACATTCTGAAGACTTACCTTCTGTTGTACTTTCTCATGGAACTACGTTACTGGATTTTCAGATTCTGTTACGAAAAACCAACAAGAGTTGAGCACTATTCGTCAGAGAAATGAAGAATTGAAATCAAGTTTAGACAGCAAAGACAATGAAATATCAACATTGAGAAAAGAAATCAGTGGCAAGACAAACCTCATTACTGAGGTAAGGATCGCGCTTATACAGGGCATTCCAAGCTATGTATGTATGTCATTAAATTTAGGAGATAATTCTTTGAGCGCAGAGAAACTTGTTCTTTTTTAAATTTCCAATTTTCGATCGATTTTGGTGAAAGTGGTACCAACGGGAAGCCAATCGAATGAGACGCCTATATCAGAGGTCAAAATGGCCGTAGTCTCAAAATCAAAGATGGAGGACGGACTATTGTTACCGTTCTTTTTGATCAAAAGTATTCGTCTTAAGATGAGTCAAGGAACAAGGAACTACCCCTTAAAATGAATGACATAGGTTGGAACTCACCCTGTACAAGTTTCTTGAGAACTAACTGTTCTTGGGCATTCTAGCTAACAGAGAAAACTAGTAAAATAACAAGTTTGGAAAAGAAAGTCAGCGACACTCAGGACAAACTGAAGAAAAGTGAAAAGCAAGGCAAAGAAAAAATTAAAGAATTAGAAGCTACGGTAAGAATTTGTGTACAAGCGACGCGACTGTCTGTTGAAATAATATTTTCGTTTTAGATTGAGCAAGAAAAAACCAATAAAAAATCCAAAGAAACCGAGCATTCCTCCCTAATTAGTAAATTTAATTCCCAAATCGAGGATATGAATAATCAAATCCTTATCCTCGAAACCACTGTAGAAAGCAAGAAAAAATTAATTGAACATTTGGTAAAGACATGAAAATCAACAAAGCACTGATATTTATTTTCTTCGTTTCTTTGAAATCGTTCACGTTTCAAAATTGTTGTTACGTTTCAGGAAAGCAATTTGAAGAAAGAGCGAGAAAATGTTTCGAAAACTGCTTCTAAGGTAAGCGAACAGGAGCTTACGAAACTGAAAGAAGAATTACGCAAGAGCAAAGCGAATTTGGCCGAAATCGAATTAAAACTTGATAAATCCCAACAAGATCACAAGAGTTTGGAGGAACAGCTGAGAAAATCCAAAACGGAGGCAACAGCTAACCTGGATAAGAAAACTAGAGATTTAGAGACTGAGTTGCAGGTAAATTGAACCACTTATTTTCGATTGTTTTGGATAAAAACAATTTCATTTCAAGAATGAGAAAAATAAAGCAGAAACCCTGAAATCAAATTACGAAAAAGAAAAGAAGAAAATTGAACTGGAATTGTCAGGTTTAAAAAAGAAAGTGAAAACTCTGGAAAGCTCTACTGGGGTGGGGACCAGAAAAGATATCGAACTGAAACTGCTGCAAGAAAAAACAGAAAGTAAGACGTTCTTGAAGACGCAATTGGTGACAGTTATCTTCAGTCCATCTTTATTTAGACTTTTAGTAGTAACAACACAGCACAGTTCTTGGAGCGCACGCCACACAAAAAAAAATCAAGTAGTGCAATAAAATTAAGTAGTGCGTGGTCCCCCTTTCCCCCTTCCTCAAGTTGCTCCCTTCCCCTCAGACGGTTTATTACTATTATCATCACAGTAAATAAGGGAGAACAAGAAACTGCATGGATATTGCTGATTTTTTATTCTGAGTTCTTTTCTTTTTAGACAATATTCTGAGTGGTTTATGATTTTCTTCCACAAAATTTGAGAGATGGAGCGAAAGTAACTGGTACCACGCAATGTTTTCTTTGTACTTTCTCGAAAAATTTTGTTTCGTTCTTGCTTTCAATTTTAGAAATGGAAACTGATCTGAGCAAAGAAACCCAGAAGTACGACGACTTGACTGCGAAATATGAAATTTTGGAAGAGGAACACGTTGTGACCAAAGCTACACTAGTAGCAGAAAAAGAAACTTTCAGAAAGTATGTGCATACTCAGTATTCAACGACATTTATGTAAATTTGAGTTTTTATGCGCCGGTTTGGTTGCTGCAACTTGAGGCCAGAAAGTCACTTATACCCATAGGCGAGTTTTTTTGCACTACAAAATTATAACTTCAAGTTATAGTTTGAAAGTAACTGATTGGCGTTTGTATAGTTGCAACATCCCAAAGATCGCGAAAACAAGTTTGCTGCTTTAAGTTATACTGCAGTGTCAGAGTGTCACTGATGACAATCAGGTGATCTGCGGTGGTACCTTGTAGTCAAAAAGCTATTCTATCAGCACCACAAAAATTTCCGAAATCCGGCAATTTCTTGCCGAGATATTATAATTTTAAACGAGGGAAAATGTCTCGGTGGTTCACTTCAACTTGGGCCCATTTTATATCTTTTTTTAATTCCCCCCCCCCCCCCGTTCATCCCCTATTTCACAGTTGTAAGTATGAAGCTAACAGCCGTAACCTGTGTAGTTTAACAACAATTAAACAACTAGTTTATAGTTACTTATTTTTCGGCGTTTTCCTCTGTTCGTCTCCTATTTTGATGTTGGATTTTTCCAAGTATTTTTATGAAAAATCTACTTGATGTCTTTTTGTAGATTTTTTCAATCCTTTCTTCCAAAAATGTCAATGTATCGGTTATTCATTTTGAAAGTGTCAGAATTTGGGCACTTTTTCGTGAATTCAACCAACTGTGCAGATCTGTAAAGGTGGGTTCAGTCAGCTTGGTTTTAGTTTTAGTCGTATTCGTTGTCGTAAATTTGAAAGTAGAAAGCACGCGTCATATGCGCGGCGTTCATACAGAGTTTTAGTTTTAATTTTAGTCGTAAGAATTCCGAACTTTGTCGTAAGAAGCCGACTTACAGGTTGCGTAATTACCGGTAGGTATGAGCATTGTGTATGAGCATGGATGGTGATGGTAATGGGTTGTATGTATCAATAAAAAAATAGCATAAGCATTTGCTTCGATTTCAGAGGAGTTGTACTCCTCATAAATGTAAGCAAATACTTATTTATGCTTATTTTTTTACGAGTTTTTATATTAATACTAACCATTATGAACACGGACGGTATGAAGATGAAGGTTCGCGCAGTATCATTCGAGCTCCTATTGGTCAATTCTTACGGCTAAATCTTGCTGTATGAACGCTCTTCTCTGTTACGACAACGACTAAAACTAAAACAGCGACTAAATAAGCTGACTGAACGCACCTTAACCCCAACCAATTTAACCGTACAAAACACTGACGACAGAACTACAAACAAAACAAACCAAAGTTTTGTGACACGTCGCTAAAACACTGCTCAATACCAATGTTATAACAACTATGACAGACATCACGATGGCGGCAAATCCGTTCACAATTACAACTTTGATCGCGAAAGCGTCTATTGAACATCATAGTTACAACATGTACTTATTTGTAGCTTTGAGGTCGCGAAAACTCGACTAATGTACTATAGAAGTTTCATGTCCGTGTGTCAGAACCGTCAAACCCTGACAAACTGACAGTGATGGTCAAAACTAAAACAAAACTCTTGAAACTGAAGAAGTTGTACATATGTCTTTGGGGACTTTTCTGCAGAACATTGAATTCCCTACAACTTTGTCCCTGACCATTTTCATACATTTCTTATCGTTCCCTCATCGTTCCAGAAAAAAAACTGCGGCGCAAGTTTTTCCATCTTTTTCATTTTTTTAACCATGGTCTGTGACTCACGAAAGGTCACAAATTTGGATCCTTCAGAAGGGATGTTACTGCCTACCTACATACAGGACGTCCCGTTTTTCCACACTCACTACAGGGATCTAGCAAATGTTTTTTTTTAATTCGTTTATTTAACGTCGGCCTATTTCCGCAACGAGGCCTGACACCGACGCCGGTGAATGCTTTCCTTCACTATACCGGAAATTTTGCCGAACCCCTGTGTGTTCCAACACAAGGTAGGGATTTTTAACGACCACCAACATCGCATGGGGTCGGCACCATCGTTCGCATTTTACGTGCTATGCGACACACGTCTTGCGTCTTGCATTTAGCAAGCATTCCAACTAAACCAAGGAGCTTGTTTTTGGGGGACGAGAATCCGAGCCCTGGAGTGGTAGTCGAACGCGCTGACCACCACACCACAAGCTCCTCAAACGCAAATGGTAAGAGGCATAAACTCAGTTAAAATATAAAAAAGTTGTGCTATTTTATGACTATTTCAAATATGCCAAGATATCCAAGACATCTTTGGTCGTTTTTAAATATCCCAAAAAAAAATGTTGAAATTGAAAATTTAAAAGTACTTCCTTGTTATGATACCTATCAATTTGAAAATTGGTATCTTTATCTTGACATTTCTGAAAGTACTTGATCGACTGACGTCAATTATTCTTTCCTACGCCTACTATTTGTATCTCTTACCATTTCCGAGATCCCATTAGTGAACGGTAAAAAACGGGACGCCCTTGTATTCCCGACTTTAACCCTATTAATGTTAAGGGTGAACAGACTCCCAATAATTGAGCTGACTTGACCATAAAAACATGTAAAACTTCCCTCTCAATCTTAATAACCGAGATACAGCCCTGTTTGAGTTGATTACTGCTTTTATTTGAATAATTCATAAGCGGGTTGAGGTATTTTACTGTAACTTTTTCAGAGATTTGGTTTGAATACAGGTTTCCTCAAAAGAGAGATGGAGAATCCACGATTGCGCGCAGCTGTTTTCGGCATGTTCTGGGCACAGTGTGCCATGGGTGATCGCGCCATTTGTATTTACATTGCTCCGCCGTGTTGAAAGTGCGTTTTATTTTTTGAATTCTAAAGCCAACCATGCTGGGAAAGTCGCTAAAAAATATAACGAACTTCTCAATGAATATTTCACATAGAAGAATTTGCCAGAGAGGCATTTGATGCGCGGATGCAACTATTTTTGTAATGGATATATCAACGATATATGGACGTGCCCAGAAAGCACAGAGCACAGGTAAATGCGTGTTCCAAGTCTCAGTTTTAATACTTTTTATGGTGTATTATGGCCATCACTGTATAACTTGTGGACTTGCATAGTGGCACAAAACCAAGGTTTGAAGCCAAGGGTGGGCTGGGAAAGTCTGGGAAAGTCGCTAAAAAATATAACGAACTTCTCAATGAATATTGCAAATGAATATTCCGCAGAGAAGAATTCGCCAGAGAGGCATTTGATGCGCGTATACAATTTTTTTTGTAATGGATATATATATATCAACGATATATGGACGTGCGCAGAAAGCACAGGTAAATGCGTGTCCCAGGTCCCAGTTTTAATATTTTTTATGGTGTATTATGGCCATCACTATAAATTTGAAGTGTTTGATGCAAAAATGTGGCCAAGTGTACCCTTGAATTGATAATACTTAATGAACAAGTCTCTGACAAGTACAGTCAAACAAGTACAAGGTCTGACAAGTACAATACCTCAATTCGTTTATGGGTTATTCAAAAAAGAAAGCAATAAATAAGTCAAACTTTGAAGGGCTGCATGTATCTCCGTTATCAAGCGTTTAGTTAGAGAGGCATATTATAGTCAAGTCAGCCTCATTTCTGATTGTCTATGAACCCTTAAAATCGATGGGGTTAAGTCGGGACAGCTGTACACAAAAAGAATCTGATGGATCTTTAATAAGCATACCCTCCTGCTACTGATTGATATAGGTATTTCAAAATTCAGTTTTGAACAATTTCTTTTTTAGTCAACTTTCGAATACAAAACACGATTTGGAAGAAATCCAAATCGAACTTGATACTCTAAGAGAGACGTACAATAGTAAGCAAGATGTTTGGATCAAAGAAAAACTGGACATGCAGGTAATGTTTTAAAATTGTGTATAGATTGTGATGATGATTAATCATTATAATCCACGTTTCCCGAAAGGCTTGTTGTTGTTGTTGTTGTTGTTGTTGTTGTTGAAAACATGTTGACAACACTGTAATACGGTGTGCGTGTGTAAAATGTCACGCAGATGGCAGCTGACAGCTGACAGCGCTTTACGTCGATTTGACGTTTCGACAGACCTAACCTAATAACGCTCTTGTTTCGGTGATCGCCTTGCAGCTCGTTGTGTTTCGTATTATCGTATCACCTAATCTTTTCTGTGTCTTTTTGCCATACGAATATTAAAATGTTGACTGGTTAGGAGGTTATGGTTGTTTACATTTCGATTATTGATGGACAGTTCCCATTGACAGTGACACTTCGTGCGTCAAAATTGAAATTACCGCGCTCTGCAGGTATGCGTTCTCATGTATGCGCTGAAGTGATGTACGTGATGGTAAACGTGGATTATTCAACATTTTGAAACTGTATTTAGAAGATTCGTTGACTACCGGCGAATTGTTTACAGGAGAAACTTAAAGATACCACTGATAAAAAGAACGGAAACGGGAATGACTTGGAAAAAACGAAGTTGAAGGCGACTTTGGAAGAGAAAAAGTCAAAATTAGAAAATTTGAAGAAAGAGAATGAAGCCATGAATGACCAAATGGAATATATGAGAAAAGAGAATGACGAGCTGCGGAAGAAACTAGACGACTACCAGAAAGTGAATAAAGCCCAAAGAAATATCAGCGCGGATAGTTCAGCAATGGAAAAAGAAATAAGACAGCTGCAGGCGAAGTATGATTATTCATAATAGTTAACTGTCAAGGATGGAATTTGTGAATTTTAGGTTGAATGCTATCGAGAAATCGAAGAAATTAGATTTAGCCGAGTGTAAGATGAGGTACGACAATCAGTTATCTGTCGTCAATGGCGAATTACAGATGTTGCAAGGTCAAGTGATGAGATTCAAAAGAGAAAAAGACACCTACAAGCACATGTTAGAGTCCGCTCAAAAAACCATTGGGGATTTGAAGAATTCTCCAAAGAGTAGTAAAGAAAACAGTAATATAGTAGTTCATTATGATGAGGTTTGTAGTCAGGTAACCTGAAGCATTTGATTTTAACATGTCTGATTGTAGCTTGAAGAATCGAAGACCAAGATCATAACTTTAGAACAGCAAATCAGCTGCATGGAAGACGAATTGTCTGAAGCGAGATTGGAGAGTTCACGGCTGAAAACTGAGTTAGTATCAGAACGTTCCTCTTGGGATGTCAAAATGTCAGAATTACATTCTCGAGTCAACGAACTAGAAGAGGAGAAAATTCTAAGCAGCGGAAGAACCAAAATCGTCGGTCTGCGAACTCGCATGGAATTGGCATGGCATAAAGAGAGAGAAGAACAACAACGATTACTGCAGGAAACTGCAACTCTTGCAAGAGACTTGCGGCAGACGCTATTCGAAGTTGAAAGAGAACGCGATAAAGAAAGACTGGAAGCTAAGCGAAAACAGGAACAATTTAAAAAATCTAACGAAGAGGATCAGGATGAGAATAAAAAGAAAATCACTGAATTACAATGTGACTTGCTCGAACTGAGAGACGCCCATGCCAAACTGAGGACGACCAACGAGAAATTGAGAAGAGAAAAGGAGAGGTACGAGAAAGAACGCGAGGAATATAAAATGGTCATCAGTGCCAACAAGAGAAGAACGAGTACGAACGATGATGACAGAAAAGTCAACGTCTTGATCGAACAGATCGACGTGCTCAAACAACTTGCCCCAGAGCTGTTCTTTTCTAGTGAAAAGGAAGCCGCTTACACCCCTACTCCGCCGAGAAGAGCGCGAAGCTCTAGGTCCAGAGAATCTTCACCTGCCTTGGAAAAATCTGGACCTTTCTTGTCGCCCGAAGACAAACAGCAAGAGGTGCATGCCTTGATGCAGCGATTGGTCAGCACGGCCGAGAATCTGCGGAGATCACAGCAAAGGTTGGACACTGACGACACTGACAGCATGAAAAGACTAACGCGAATGAGAAGAGCCACATCTTCCGAGCATGAAACCCTAGCCTCTGATCCACGACACAGGAGTAAGGCTTTCAACGCCAAAGCAAAAGAAGGAAACCTTCACAGGAAAAGTCTGTCTCTGGAGCACACGGTCCAGAACGAACAAACGATTTGGAAGAACAACGACGACAGCATGTCCAGTTTAACATCCATAGATATGACGTCGGATGTCGAGCGATGGTCCAAAAGAGATGCTAGCTTGGACAGCCGCTTGTCCGGGGATTCCACGCAGAGCGATTACGTCGGTGAAAAAAAGAAGAAGAAGGGGCTGATGGGCAAACTGAAGAAGTTAGCAAAGTCCCGAAGTATAGACGATCAAGACCCCGGTACTTTCTCTGTCAGCAGGAGTTTGTCATCAAAGGTAAACGAAAACGATGATATGTCAAAATAGCTCGTTACATCACACGTTTTTTCACGTCATTTCAGCCAAACTCAAATACGGACATTAGTGAAGAAAAAGGAAGCAAGAAGGATTTGAAAGAACGAATAACGGGCATATTCAAAAAGAGCGGCTCATCATCGCGGAGTAACAGGTGATTATCCTTTCCGGCCTTTCCTTATTTTGCAGGCTTTCGATAAAATGAGCCCACTTATGGGCCCTTCATATACCTATACATAGACGGTGACTAGGTACTTGACAACCCTTCAGTTGTTTTCCTGTATGTTCTTCATGACAGTGGTGACCTGACCCGACATATAGCTACTTATTGTAGCCAAAATGAGACAAAAATGCTTATTTCTGTGGTGCTCAGAAAAATTCAAACCTGGATCGATGGATGATGGATGTGGAAGCAATGAATGCAAATTGCAAACAATGCGCAATTTGTGCCGTTTGCCAATAATTTTTGGTTTAATAAAGTTTGGTGGGCTAGACGTACTCCCACCACATTTTTACTCTCTCGCCTTTTCCGCGAGACGATAGAAAAAGAAGCTGCCGGAGGGAACGTAGAGAGCAAAAAATAGTATATTATATACCAAGGTTGAGAAGTGAGCTATTATAGCGTGAGCACAGTTTAAATCCCGAGCCGCGTAGCGGCGAGGGAGATATGTGCGAAGGCTATAATAGCCTTCTCAAGCGCGGTTTATATACGATTTTTTTCACTACTAGCAAAGTAGATCCGATTCGTGAAGTTCTAAAATTTTATAAAAAACGCTCCGCATTCATTGTAGATGTCACTCAAAACCAAGTAGGCTTTCGAGCATTTTGTGAGTTTTCAACTTCAAATGATATTCGCCGGGATGATGATAATGATCGAAGGTCGCGAGGCACCTTTTGAATTGTGTGAGGGAGCAGATAAGGTCACCAATGACCTACTGTCAGCAAAACAGAAAACTAAAAACAATTTAATGAAAACGTACGCGATTTTTAAGAACTGGTTTTTTTCGAGGAAAACTGCATGCACTAACAATGACAAATTGTAAATGATATGTGTACTTATCGAGTAGTGAACACTGCTTATTGAAAATAAATTCAAAATAGACATATTGTGGGGTTAGGTTGTACTGACCGTCCAACCTTTAGCTGCTATTCCACAAAACCAACCAAATTCACGTACACCACAACAAGTTCTGCAATTAATAAGGCTCGGTCAAACAATTTCTCGATCTTTTTGTGTAAGTGAGCTGCCGATATTGTCAATAATTTGATGTGATTCAAACGCAAACGCCAAGTCGCCAAATGTCAATCAGACGAAGGGGTTAATAATATGCCCGGCCTAGTTGATTCTGCAAGAGGTTGTGAAATTTCACTTCACGACCTCTAGACGGGTCAATAATGGTAAACTTCACAGCTAGTAGTGAAAAAACGCACTTATCCCGCCAGTAGCAGGAGTAGAAGCAATGAAACGGTACCTAATGGAACGGATTATAATTATTATTAGGTTGTATTATCTCTACGTTTTCTCTTTTTTGACAACTTCTAGTACAGGCGCCATGCAGGTATAAAAAAATTAAAGCAATATGGAAATAATTCCCAACAGGCTGGAA
Source organism: Anaspis maculata (assembly GCA_949128115.1). Taxonomy (NCBI): domain Eukaryota; kingdom Metazoa; phylum Arthropoda; class Insecta; order Coleoptera; family Scraptiidae; genus Anaspis; species Anaspis maculata. The sequence continues at coordinate 8,396,652 of OX421968.1, forward strand.
ATCGGCTTTAAATGATCCCAGTTCTCTAAATAGAGTGTCTGGAAATAAGAGCCTTTTTCGTAACAGCGTCATGCTGTTCAAATTTGAAAACCAGAGTTACCGCAGTAACAAAAAAATCTGCCGAAGGTACCTACCATACCCTTTCACAGGTATCTGAGTTTTTAAAAATACATACCGGGTGATCATTTGAAAACTATCCACCTGCAATAACTCCCGATTCCTAGTGAAAATGTTTCCGAGAAAAAACAGGTCGATTTTTATATCGAGGGGGACATCTGAAACATACATTAGCGATTTTCTATCTTTAGCCCCCTCGCCCCCACCTGCCCCAACTTTGAAATTTCAAATGACACTACCTATTTTGCGATACATTAAATTCAACAGAATCAAATTCTCTTTCTGAAAAAATATTTCTAAAATTTTTAACCCCACCCCTCTTTCTCCCTAAATTCTCTGAGTGTCCAATTAAATATTCTTGACATCTCAATTCTCTTCAATGCAGTCAACGTCATCCTGCACAGCATCGGAAGAGAAAATTTTCTATGGAAAAAGTGCCACTCAAATTCACCCCTTCGCTCCCCCCTCCTCACCTTAAAAATCTAAAACGACAATACCTACTTTGTGATACATCAAATTAAATGAAATTGAATTCTCTCCCTGAACACAATTTTTTCGAAATTTTCAAAACCCCCGTTTTCCTACTAAAATACTCCAAATGTCCAGTAAAATGGAGGAGGGGTTGAAAATTTCAAAAAAATTGTTCTTAGAAAGAGAATTCAATTTCCTTCAATTTGATATATCACAAAGTGGGTAGTATTTTGTTAAATTTTAAAGTTGAGGTGGGGAGAGAGCAATGGGGTCGATTTGGGTGGCACTTTTTTCACCAAAAATTCTCTTCTTTGAAGCTATTCAGGATGATATAAAAATCGACCTGTTTTTGCTCGAAAAAATATTGACTAGGAATCGGGAGTTATTGCAGGTGGATAGTTTCCAAATGATCACCCGGTATATTATTATAGTTCCTGAAAGCGCACCTTCAAATGCGCTTTTAACTTGAAAGCGGGATATGAATACGGCCATACAGACCATAGACAAATACGTTCGAACCACTTATGTACCTACTTTAAACTTTACGGTAGAGTTGCGACAGTAGCTTTTTTTTAGCGTTTTACGATAGTCATTATCAGACTCACAGTCAAGAGTCAAACGCGAAAAGAACGCGTCATTCTCCAACATTTCCGTGGCATCAGCTCTTCTACATTTCATTTCTCTTGATATACCGCTACTGTAAAAATCAACGATTTTGTGTTAGGTACCATCATATCATCATCCAATATTATGTGAGATATGCCTATGACTCTGAAGCTATATCCAATGAACTCATTTTAGCTTAGCAAACACATGCATATCGTTGTTGGACGTGAGCATGAGGTATTTGTTCGAAGGTTTTCCCGGGCAAAAATCAAAAAATGTGCTAGTTTTTAGACAGCTCCGTTCGTTTCTTTGGTATGGTATATCCTTTATATGGCCTAGATGAGAGTTTTCACAATCTAAGCTTTGAAATCTCTAGTTGAAGACAAAGAGTTCAAAACTATTTGTACTCGAAGGACTCTATAGATATCTTCAATTGAAATTTTGTTGTCGCTACGGTAACTGAAGTTTTCATAGTCAAACGCCACAATGTTATTAGAAGAATGCCTACTTCCACATGCTCTATTTTGAGAGCCCTATATGTTGTAGAGATATGTTGCTCTATACAGGGTGATTCAAAAATGGCGCATTTCCTCCCGTGTACGTTGTGGGAGACGTTAAGGGAGCACGGAAAAAATAGTAAAAAAAAATTGGCCCATTTATCCTTTGAGTTATGAAGAGGTGAAGTTGAGAATTTAACTTCTTCAATTTGCATGATTTCAAAGCAAAATATTGTTACTTGCGAAGAGTCACATGTCGTTAGTAGTTCCCGATTGAAAATTTCTCTTGCAACTGAGATTTGAGTCGTATTTTCAAATTTCAAAATTCGTCTTTCACCTCAAAAGTGTCGTGAAAATACATTTGGCAAGTATGTTTGGTATAGTCTGGCAGGTTCTACAGAGTTTCCAGGGTAACAATCCTAACAATACAATAATGCTATTGTGATGTACCTCTTTGATCTAAAGGTGCCAGGTAGGTACTAATGCAATGCTGCCAGATTGGACAGATTTGTTTTTGTCAATAACTTGCAAATCGAAGCCGATTAATTTTTTTATTTATTTTTCCCATGCTCTGTCAACGTCCATTATAACGTGCCCGAAAGCAAATGCGCCATTTTTGAATCACCCTGTATGTTGCTGTATCAAATTGTTCATATTTTATAACGCTACAAAAAAAACATACGTGCAATAGGCTATACTATTTTGAAAGTCACTGAAAAAATACGCATACGTAGACCCTGTATTTTGATCAGGGTTGAGATAAATTTAAAATAAATAACACAGGAAGTATTCACGAAGAATTCTTCCGTTCACGAGAAAAATAATTACCAAAATCCATCCGCACGTTCAAAAGTTACCATGCATCAAACCTGAGAAAAAATTTTGGTGCGCCACTTTCTTTGTCCCTTGGTACCTACTTCTCCTTCCATGTTGATAGGGACCGGGAAAATGAAACAACATCAGCCTTTTCATCATCACCTTATTCATATGCTCCTTCCTGACACATTCACTGACAGAGTTCCAGTTCCACAAAAAAAGATGATCATCAGCGTTCAGGCTGATTACAGAATTTTTTTCTGCTACAAATTGACAAACAAAAATCGCGAATCAACTGATCTCGTATTTTCTTTTTTTGTGGAACCCACGGTCAGTCTTGAGTGAGTGAATGAGTATCAAAATAATGATAATAATAATGATAATAATTTAGAACCCTCCGCCTCAATATTGTTTTGAGAAAATATCGAGCATGTCAGTAACAATGAATGGATGAAGAATGACAACGAGAAAAGTTGAAAATAATAATTCCGGGTGACCGTGTCATAAAGGGGACCCGAAGCCGCACATTTTACAGTAACTATTCTACCACCATTCTTAGTCTGGGGGCATAGGGTCAAAAAAGGCTTGGCCGTGTGCAACTTCGTGAAGAGATATAGAGATATGTCCTTATCGATTCCTGAGCGATCAAGGACCATGAAAAATTATGGTGGAATATTGACATCTGCTGCAGGCAAATATGGTGAAGGCGCCAAAATGGGCTTAATCTGGTAATAAGAAACTGGCTGTAGCTCGTTTGTTTTTCAACGGATTTCAACATCTGTTACGTCATTTTGTAGACAAAAAAAATCCCTTCTTATTTCATACCTAAATTTACAAACGTCATTCCGGGAAACTGTCAAAATTGTCTTTATAAGATATGCTAAATTCCAGCGTTTTTTGAAGGTTATCAGATATTTTTGAAACTTGGCAGTATTATAGATCTTGAGGTGCCCTTTCCGAATTTCCACTTTTTCACTTCGTATATTTGCCGTCTTGGCCGCCATATTGGAAAGATGGCGCCCAAAAAACAGTTTTTTTTTTAATATCTTCATTTCAGTCGATGTGAAGTAGAAGCGTTTATATGCGAATGGAAGCTTATTCAATTCTCTACAATTTGCCACTCTACTCGTGTACGTGCCATTTCCGGTTCTTGAGTTATGGCTTCTAGAACTCCCTGAAGCATCAACTTTTGTCATCCAATCAGCATATCAAGTTGATCTTAGCTCTACGTGGCAGTCAAATTGACCATAAATAATGATAAGTTGTCAGCCACAGACCATTAATATCCAGAAAGTCAATCATGGTAACGGTTGTTATGCAACTACAGGGGCTACGCTGTAGGGCTGTAGGGGCTAGGTTGTTATGCAACTAATTTTCTAAGGGAAAATTGACTTTAAAAAGGTATAGCTTGAGAACCGTAAGTCGCACAGGAGTGATTCAGATGTCAAATTCTAGAGAATTGAATAGACCCTCACTTTTGATATGAATCCTAAAATTTTACGACGAATTTGCCGAATTTTTTTTTAATGTTTTTTTGACGTCATCTTTTCAAAATTATGGCTAGAACAGGAGAGATACAAAGTGCAAAAGTGGATATTCTGAATGATGACCCCAAATTTCATCATAATAATGAGTTTCGAATGTATCTGATATCCTTCAAATGCTGTATTACCTTTATTTCTTTCTAAAGTCAGTTTGCTTTCACAGTTCACCCTGTAATTACACAAATCACATCATCATGATCGATTTTCTAAATTTTTATCATCTATGGTTAATGGCTAAGAGCTATTTATGGTTAATTTGCTTACTACATGACAGTGATATCAATTTAACATGCTAATTCAATGCCGAAAGTTGATGCTTCCGGAAGCTCTGAAAGCTCTAACTCAAGAACCGTATATTGCACATGAATGACTGATACGTCAAATTGTAGAGATTTGAATGAGCTTTCCTCCGCATATACACGTTTTAATCTTGAGTTGGTTGAATTCAAGATATCAACCAAAAACTTTTTGGGCGCCATCTTTTCAATATGGCGGCCAAAACAGCAAAGATACGAAGTGGAAAAGTAGGAATTCGGAAAGGGCACCTCAAGAACTATGATACTGTCAGGTTTCAAAAATATTGGATAACCTTCAAAAAATGGCGGAATTTAGCACATCTTATAAAGACATTTCACGGAATGACGTTAGTAAATTTAAGTGTGAAATAGGAAGAGAATTTTTTTGCTTACAAAATGACGTTCCAGATGTTGAAATTCGTTGAAAAACAAACGAGCTACAGCCAGTTTCTTATTACCAGATGAAGCCTATTTTGGCGCCTCCACCATATTTGCCTGCAGTAAATGCCAATATTCCACCATAATTTTTCATAGTCCTTGATCCTCCAGGAATCGATTAAGACATAACTCTATACAGGGTGATTCAGTTTTAACCTTCGATACTCCGGGAAAATATTCCTCTGGTTGTCCTGATTCAGAAAAATATCACATATAGTACCCTCACTCGCTTAATAAGAAAGATACAGGGTGTCAAAGTTGACAAAGAAAAAACGTTTTTTCGTCATATCTCTCATGAAAATGATAAAAATGAACCACAATTTCGTATACGTACCTTTCATATGGAAGGCATATTTTTGAAAAAAAAATTGTTGAAATTTGACACACCAGTGGCGTGCAATGGGGCTACATCAAAATTTATCCAAAAAAAAGTACGCCACTGACTATTTCGAACTTCTTTCAGAACTTTTTGAAATCTCAGTTCAATTTCGAACAAGGTTAATTTTTACAATTTCTTGAATTGAATGTCAAGAAAATGTCAGAAGCAGACGACTCATCAGATGATGATTATTTGCCAGGCAAATACCCAAAGAGCAGGACACCACCAGCTTTAAAAACATTTGTACAATCGTCACAAGATCGGAGAGATGCTGGTTCATCGAAAGATACAGCTAACGTTCAAGTTGATGGCCCTCATAGATGTACGTCATGCAAGAGAGTTTTTGAAACAAGAAGAGGTTTAAATATTCACTCCAGCCGATCAACTATATGCTCACAAAGCAACAAGTCGTCGTTTCCATCTCAAGATCCTCGTAGCCACATTGATAATCGTGAAGATAAGTCTCATCTACGTGGAAATGTCAAATCGGAGACAAGCTGTGAGATTTTGGACACAATCTGCAAATCACGCTTCAGAGGTCGTCTTTTACATCGCATTCCGAAGGCAGCACGAGCACTAGCTGCAGAGAAATATTGTAGCTGCATAGACGACATTTTGAGCAATGATTCCACATCTTCTTGGCGGAACTTCTTCACTTTCAGTTACACCTGTCTCAAAGTTCCTCGTAAACATAAGAATTCTGATTCTCTAGGTAAAAATGGTTCACTCTCCACCAAAGTAAATCGTCTACTACGGGATTTTCCTAAAGTTAATTCATCATCAATGGACACTCAAGAATCGTTGGAGGAGTTAACATCAAAATTCAAATATGCATCTAACAAGGTTAACACTGAACAAAAATCAGCGGATTTAGCTGCCGTCAAGTTGTCTGATGGGGACGTAAGAGGGGCTCTTCGGATTGCATGTTCGGACAATAAAATAGCTCCGGCGTCTGAAGATAATACCATCGTCATGCGTGAGAAACATCCGTCCCGTTATATAGATTTCCGTGAGCCCCCAAGTTTCACCAACCATCATAACCCTGTACAAGTTTCAGAAAATGATGTCAAAAATGCCATTAACTCTTATGCAAAGGGCTCAGCAGGTGGATTGGATGGCCTACGTCCCCAACACTTACTTGATATGATTGACTCACGCAATGGTGACCAAGCGCGTAAGTTACTGCGATCCATCACGTTGTTTATCAACAAAATTCTTGAGGGTAAGATACCTGAATCTATTCGGCCTATATTCTTTGGAGCCAGCCTTTGCTCACTTGAGAAGAAAGATGGAAGCCTCAGGCCAATTGCCGTTGGTCTAACTTTTCGTCGCCTGGCCTCAAAATGCGCCATAAATAACATCAAAGACCGCGCAATAGCCTATCTCAAACCGTTACAGCTTGGTTTTGGAATCTCTGGTGGGGCAGAAGCCATAGTACATACTGTCCGTTCAATTATCAAAACCGAAACAGTTATTAATGAACACAATAACATCCTGCTCAAAATTGATTTTAAGAACGCATTTAATCTGATAAGACGGGACGTGATGATGGAGTCTATCTCGGCCGATTTTCCAGAAATTTATCATTATGTTCACGCTAGTTACAGCAACTCGTCTACCCTCCTCTATGGTAACACCAAGTTGGAGTCTCAAGAAGGAGTTCAACAAGGCGACCCACTCGGACCATTTTTATTCTGCGTTGCTTCCCACCCTTTATTAAAAAAACTCAAGTCCAAGCTAAATTTATGGTATTTAGATGACGGGACTCTACTAGATTCGCATGAAATAGTTGCGGCAGACTATCAAATCATTGATTGTGAGGGCCCAAAATACGGTCTATTCTTGAACAAAAAAAAATGTGAATTATGCCCTATTTCGGAATCAACAGCGGAAAATTTCACCTCAAAATTTACTGGATCGAAAGTTACCTTGAAGAACAATCTGGAATTATTGGGAGCTCCACTTGGCCCTGATGCCGAAAATGTCATTTTACAGAAGAAGTTAGATTGCTTTACAATTTTGCGTCGGCGCTTATCGTTATTTGAACCCCACCAAGCTTTCTTCCTTTTGAGAAACTGCATTGCCCTCCCACGCCTACAATATCTTTTACGAACTTCACCTCTATACAAACACAGTTTTCTTTCAAAATTTGACGATTTACAACGCCACGCAGTCAGTGAGATTCTAAACATAAAATTATCCAATAACGAATGGATGCAAGCTTCTCTACCTGTGAATTCTGGAGGTTTTGGCATCAGATCTGCTGTCGACGTGGCTTTACCAAGTTTTATTTCTTCTACAACATTTTGTAAAGACCTTTTTCATATTTTATCATCCAACTTTTTACAAACTGTTTTACACGGAAGAGCAGAAGCCATAATGATCTGGCAGCAGGTCACTAGCTCCACTTTACCAACGTCTGCAAAACAACGCGACTGGGACGATCCCATCATCAATGTGGCCAAAACCCATCTTTTTGAAACCGCCATTGACGTGAGGGACCAAGCCCGTTTGTCAGCAGTATCACGGAAAGAATCCAGCTCCTGGTTGCATGCATTACCATCGTCCAATATAGGAACACTGTTGGACAGACATATTATCCGCATTTCGTCAGGTCTAAGACTTGGGTGTAAAACGGTGGAACCACACATTTGTCGATGCGGGTCTCTCGTCGACGCGACAGGAACTCATGGACTTTCTTGTAAATTTAGCAAAGGGCGCAGTACCAGGCACCAGGAAGCCAACAACATTATCAAGCGAGCTTTAACAACGATTGGTCTTCATCCTGTCCTTGAACCACCTGGTCTGATGGCTCGCACTGATGGCAAACGTCCCGATGGAATGTCCTTAATTCCATATAGTCATGGGAAATGTCTTGTCTGGGACTTGACAATAGTCGACACGGTGGCTCCATCATACTTATCCAGCACTGCCATATGCCTAGGCGCGGCGGCTGAAAAGGCTGAGGCCAAAAAAAGGATTAAATACAGCGTCCTGTCAAACGAGTATTTATTCATCCCAATCGCCATCGAGACTTTTGGCTCTTTTGGTCCAAGTGCGCGAGCGTTTATTCGAGACATCAGCCTCAAGTTGGTAGAAGCCACCGGAAATCACAAAGAGGGCTCCTGGTTTAGAGAAAGACTATCACTTGCGATTCAACGGGGAAATGCCATCAGTGTGATGGGAACTCTTTGCACTGATGTCACTTCCTCGTTGAATTTTTCGAACTGTTTTTAGTTATGGTTATAGATCTACAATAATATGTTGTACTTGTAGTTGAATAAATAAAATCTATTTTGGTTTCCAAAAAAAATAAAAAAAATAAAAAAAATAAAAATAAAAAAATATACATTTCTTAAATTAAGGTCTTAGATACCGAGATATCGAGGTTTTTCACAGGCGTGTGAATCAAATGAAAATCTCAAGTTGGCCATGAAATTGTTGGAAGAATTGTTTTAGCGACATTTGTAACTGTCAGTTGTCACTCGTCAATTTGTTGACTACGTGTAATCGTTGTGAAACATGCCCAGACATTTTTCAAATACCGAGTATGCGGATATTCATTTTGTGTATGGTTACTCCGATGGAAATGCTGATGCAGCAGTCCGAGAATATCAAATACGCTTTCCGGAAAGAAGAGTTCCTAGTGCGCAAGTCTTTATTCAAACACATCGTCGGTTCAGCGAGTTCGGATTGAGAAGAGTAGGTGAGCCACATCCAATCCAAAATCGCAGGGATAATGACAGAATTCTCCGGACTTTCAATGTTGACCGAAACTTAAGTACGAGACGCGCAGCAAGATTCCTAAATGTGTGACAATCAAAAGTGTTCAGAACCTTGAAAAAAGATCACCGAAAGGCCTTCCATTTCCAACCTGTGCAAAATTTGCATCCAGGAGACCCAGAAAAACGTCTCCAATTTTGCAACTGGATCTTGAATTCGGTTGCAGTTGATCCGCAATTTTTACATAAAATTCTCTGGACCGATGAGTGTAATTTTACACGAGCTGGTATAGTTAACTTTCACAACCTACATGTGTGGGCACATGAAAATCCCCACGAAATTAGACCCAGATCATTTCAGGGTGAATTCAACGTCAATCTCTGGATGGGAATAATTAGTAATAATGTCGCTGGACCACACTTCCTACCACCACGCCTGAATGCCGCGCTTTTCCTTGAATTCCTGCAAAATGATTTAGACGACTTGATGGCAGATGTGCCTCCTGATTTACTGCGACAACACTGGCTTCAAATGGATGGAGCACCTCCACACTTCGGAATCCGGGTTAGAGATTGGATGAATGAGCACTATCCAGAGCGTTGGATTGGAAGCATGGCAAACGCCAACTTTGCTGGACTGAATCCTACTGTGGGATCGGTACCCTGGCCGCCGCGTTCGCCAGATTTAAACCCATTAGATTTTTTCGTTTGGGGATACGTAAAAGACAAAGTTTACAGTACACCGGTAGCTACCCGCGATGAGTTAATCCTCAGAATAGAAGATGCTTGTAATATGCTGAAGCAGAACCAAGGAATGCTGACAGATGCCGTGAATTCACTAATTCGACGTTGCCAAAAATGTGTTGAAACTGGGGGGTCACACTTTGAACATCTTCTTTAACCTTCGTATGTTAAGTAGGCTAAAGTATTTCTTTCATTGGTTTTCATTAAAAACTTTTCAAAAAACATCAGCATTTATTTTGTTATTGTATCAACGTATTTCCCATGGCTCATAGCCAACTTGAGATTTTCATTTTCGCTCAGTCGCGTCCTGACACGCCTGTGAAAAACCTCGATATCTCGGTATCTAAGACCTTAATTTAAGAAATGTAAAAACTAACCTTGTTCGAAATTGAACAGAGATTTCTAAAAATTCTGAAAAAAGTTCGAAATAGTCAGTGGCGTACTTTTTTTTTGATAAATTTTGATGTAGCCCCATTGCACGCCACTGGTGTGTCAAATTTCAACAATTTTTTTTTCAAAAATATGCCTTCCATATGAAAGGTACGTATACGAAATTGTGGTTCATTTTTATCATTTTCATGAGAGATATGACGGAAAAACGTTTTTTCTTTGTCAACTTTGACACCCTGTATCTTTTTTTTTTTTTTTTTTTTTTTTTTTTTTTAAATTTAGGTGCTTCAACGGCTATGGTTATTAGCACCGATGGAACTATGTTTAAAACTATGTTGTTATTTGTGTTGTTGCATGAGGCTCAGACGTATTAATGTTCCTACCCTAACTGTCGACGATGTAAACAAAAATACAAACAATATACAGGGGCACACGCTTTACGTCATGGGCCCCATCATGGCGACTTTTGAATGACAAACAGAGAAGGCCACGGATGTAGGATATCAGGTAGGTGGTTAAACAAAGGACCGATTCTAGCTAACTGGTGGTCTGGGTCTCATTGACGATGTTATTTTCGTGTGGGGGTGGATAAGAGCTGGTGATGCAGTCGGTGCTGGATTGTCTTATATCAGGTGAAATAGGTTGTTTCTTTTCAGTGTCTCCAAAAGTTCCATGACATTTTTCGGTCCCCATAAGATTTCATCGCCTTCATCCACTTGTGGGTAAAGTATCGTGCACTCGTATAGAATATGATGGGTTGACACCGTGCGGGATTGGCAAGATGGGCAAAGCGGTGGATCGTCTTGAGTGAAGATGTAGCTGTGAGTTAATTTGCTGTGGCCTGTTAGTATGCGATTAATAACCACCTCCTCCCTACGTGAGAGGTTTAGGTTTTTCTTAAGCTCGATTGGTTCTACTTCCATTTCTATTGTCAGAGATCTAGAATCGGCTTGGTGACTGTGCCATTTGCTTTGGAGTGCAAGGTGGTATAAACTTTTGACGTCGTAATGGGTGTTCAAGATATCAGCAGGGGGATCATGGTCAGATCTTGAGGCCTCTTTGGCAGCCTCGTCGGCTTTTTCATTGAGTGGAATTCCAACATGTGCAGGGCACCAAGACAGTACGATGCTTTTGCCATTTGTAATTGCTGTTGAAAAGCTGTTCTGAGCGAGTTGTGCCAGTGGGTTTGAAGTGTATTGTTTTTGTATGCAGTGAAGTGAGCTTAGTGAATCGGAACAGATGATAAATTGTCTGTCCGTAGGACTTGATTCGATAAGTTTGGCAGCCTGGAAAATCCCATACAACTCTGCCGAGAACGTACTGTAAGACGGAGGGAGAAAAAATTTCTTAGTTTCGAGTCTGGTCACTAATGCTACTCCAACACCATTGGTGCCTCTGGAGGCATCCGTATATATTGGGATCATGTCTGGGTATTTACTCAGCATTTCCAGGTGAAGATTCTGAAGAATTTCTCTGTTCGTTTCGATCTTGCTTTGAGTGGTCAGGCTTGTATCGAACATAGGCAATGATAGAGTCCAAGGCGGTTTATTGTTTATGGTGCTGTAGCAGTGATTTATGGGGTCAAGGTGGATTGATCTTAAGATGGCGTTGAATTTGTAGTAGACAGGTGGAGCTAGTCTTGGTTTTCGGTGGAATATGTTGCTGTACCTATGAGCGAATACCGAGCTATATGCAAAATTGTCAGGCGATGTGGAAAGTTTAGAAGCATAGGCTAAGATCTGTTTTTCCCTTTCGAGTGTAAGTGTAGGTTGTCCAGTTATTTTTGACAAACATTCAACTGGGCTTGTACGAAAAGCTCCTGATGCCAATCTCATTGCTGAGTTGTGGACGCTATCTAGGATTCTGAGAGTCGACTCACAAACTGAGGAATATGCTACCGAGCCGTAGTCCATTTTTGATCTGATCAATGCTTTATATACTCGTATAAGTGTAGATTCTTGTGCTCCTCATTGATGGTGAGATATGGTTTTCAACAAATTAAGTCGTTTCAAGCATTCGGTTTTGAGGTGTTTAACGTGAGGTTTCCAGTTGAGTTTTTTATCCCATAAAAGCCCAAGAAATTTCACTTCGTTCACCTGACTGAGCTCGTCGTTGTACAATTTGAGAGGTGGGAGTGTTTCTACAGTATTTTTTCTTGAAAATAGGATTACTTTGGTTTTTGTTGGGGAGAATTTGAATCCAGAATCTGCAGCCCAATTTTCCATATTAGTAAGAGATTGTTGCAGAAGTTTGTGTATGTTCGCAGTTTTTGTTCCTTTGCGCAAAATGATTATGTCATCAGCAGAAAAAGAGACATTTGTACAGGGAGTTTCACTTTTTTGACAACGTCATTGATAGCGATCAGAAAAAGTGTAACACTGATAACTGATCCCTGGGGTATTCCATTTTCCAGGATGTGTTCACCAGAGAAGCTGTTGTTAACTTTGACCTTGAATGATCTGTTCAAGAGAAAAATTTTTATGAACATGAACATGTTGCCTTGGATGTCCATTTTCAGGAGTTTTTGGAGAATGCCATGCTTCCACGTCGTATCGTATGCTTTTTCTATGTCGAAAAAGATGACCCCTAAATTGTTTTTTGTTGAGAATGCTTCTAGTATTTCTGTTTGGAGTTTGGTTATATTGTCATTTGTCGAACGATGCATCCTGAAGCCGCTTTGGAAAGGAGAAAGAAATTTGTGATGTTCAAGGTACCATATAAGTCTTTTGTTGACAATTTTCTCCAGCAGCTTGCACATGGACGACGTCAGTGAAATTGGTCTATAACTTGATTTTTCTGTTTTGGGTTTATCTGGTTTAAGTATCGGAATAATGATGGATTTTCTCCATGAGTCTGGGAATTCTTGTTCACACCAAATTTTGTTATAAATGTCCAGTAATAGGTGAAGTGATTTTTGTGACAGATTCTTGAGGAAGTCGAAAGGAATGCTGTCAGGTCCTGATGCAGAGTTTTTACATAATTTGAGTGCTTCATTGAGTTCCTGTATCTTAATTGGTTTATTTATATCGCTGCTGTCTAGAAGGTTGACGTTCTTCTCGCTCTAACTGTTGTTTTGTTACTAGAAAAGGTAGGTCGTAATTTGAATTGCTGCTTTGGTCATGATACATTGCTGCCAAGGAGTTGGATATGTCTTTGCAAGAGGTTGTGACTTCTCCATTGGCGTCTTTTAAGGCTGTGATTGGTTGAAATGTTCTGCTGCCTTTAATTGCTTTGATCTTGTTCCAGGATTTTTTTGTGGATGAGGTCAGTGAAAGAGAAGAAACAAATGTTTCCCAGGACTGCTTTTTATTACTTTTTATGATGTATCTGGCCCTTGCTCGAAGCTTTTTATACTCAATCAGATTTTCTATGTTTTTGTGATTTTTATATTTATTAAGTGCCGTTTTATAGTCCCTAACAGCCAAACTGCACTCTTGGCTCCACCATGGAACTGGATTGTGTTTACCTTGCACAGCCGTTTTTTTTCCAATTGATAGCTCTGCAGCTTCTACTATGATATCTGTGAATTCGCTTACTGTATGGTTGATGTTTTCCTTAATTGTGAAATGTTTTAGTCCTTCATCGACAGAATTTTGAAATTGTACCCAGTTTGTGTTTTTGTTTTTCCACTTTCCTGGTGGATGCGTCAGTATTTCAGCAGTTGCGCTATTCAAGCTTTGTGTTATTATTGGAAAGTGGTCACTATCATATGGCGTCATATATCATATCATGAGTCAGGCGATACCTCCCAGGACATAACGGGTCCACTGCGAGCGTCACAAAAAGTAAGGTCTATGTTGGTAAAACTACCATATGCAGAGTCGAGGTGCGTGTAATGGCCCATGTTTAGAAGAAACAAAGATGGATGGTTTGAGATTATGTTTTCAATGACTTTTCCCCTAGGACTGGATGTAGATGATCCCCAAAGGGGGTGGTGTGCATTGAAGTCACCTGTCAGAATGAAAGGAGAAGGAAGTTGTTGTATGAGATGTAAGAACTCGTTTTGGTCAAACGGTGAATTTGGTGAGATGTAAATCTTACATATGTTGACCTTCTTAGGCCATGACACAGATACTGCAATTGCTTCAAATGTTGTCTGCAACGGGATTTGTTCGCTATGACAACTGTTTTTAACTGAAATGGATACACCTCCGCTCGCAATGAGGTGTGTTTGGCGATTTTTTGAGTAACTGGTGTAGTTGTTGAAATTGAGAGTTTGATCATTCTTCAGGTTGGTTTCTTGGAGACATAAAACTGTAGGGTCATAATCAGAAATTAGGTGTTGTATTCTTGGTAGGCGTGCAAAGTATCCATTGCAATTCCACTGTACTAAACTAGACATTTTGGAAGATTGTTTTTTATCTTTTTTTTTTAATGGAGCTCTGGATCACTTTGATCCATCGAAGATTGGGAAAAATTTGATTCGCAGTCGTCATTTTCAGAAGTTTCGCGTAGTTTGTTACAAATTCTGGCACATCTACCTTTTAAATATCTATTAGTGAGGCAAGGGTATATGTCATTGATCATTTCTATGAGGGCATCGGTGTTATCAGTAAAAGTTGGGCCGATTACTAGCGGGTCGCTTCCGTTGAGACATTGTTCAAGAAATGATAGGAATTCCTCTTGAGTGAGGATGTATTTACCAGGGTTTTTTTGTATAATTTGCTTAATGGGTTCTGTATTTTCAACTAGCAAATCAGGTATGTTTTCGGTTGAAGACGATTTTTTAATTTTCTTTTGTTTAGGTTTTTTCACACTTTTTGTAGATGGTTTTGGAAATACGAAATCTTTGGTTGGGTCAGTGTCTGGTTGGGGTGAATTTTCTGTAGAGTCGGTATTTAGAGTTGATACTCCTCTTTTTTTTTTGATGATTTTTCATCCACGATATGAGAGGTACTGGGTGCTTCGGAATCAGATATATCTTGTTCGGGTCGGAGTTGACATTGATCGGCTCGATGGCCCTGCTCTTTACATAAAAAGCAGGTGACTTCTCCGGTGCTTAAAAAGATGCGATATTCTGTGTTGTCGTAGGTGACTACAAAAGAGGGTGGCAGCGTCAGATTTTCATCGGGCTTGATAAATAATTGCCTTCTAAAGCTGAGGATGTGCATGTACTTGCTTCCGTTCTCAACGCCGGCTCTAAGATAAGACATATTTGAGACGGGTTCGCATCCTATATTTTTCAGTGAATCTTCTAGAAATGGCATCGGGATGGATGGACAGACATTTGACAAAATGAGTCTCTTGGCTGGTGTTATGAGCCGACGTATTGATACCTCGTTGCCGTTAATTTGGATTTTGTTGAGATTTGTTACTTGATCAACGAACTGGGCGGTTGATAGATACATACAAATGCGATTTCTTGAAATGCGGGATGCAAAAGTAATGTTCTTTGGGCCAATAATGTTACCAATAGGCGAAATTCAGTGCCATTTCTGCGCTGGCGCAACCATGCTAGGGGATTTGAGAATAGTGCCGTATGCTAACACATGTAAAAAGCGTAATTTCAACATTGTCTATTATTGAAACGGCTGGAAATGAAACTTTCACATAAGCTATGGAAAAAAGAGTGTTTCTTGATCTTTCATTGTGTTCAAGACCAGTAATGATGGATCAGTTTTAGATACACAATGAGCGAAAATATGGTAACGTGTTCATCAGTTGGTGTGTTTTTGAAAATACCGCCCTACTTCTAGTATTCTTCTCTGCCTTACGGTTGCCGTCCTGTCTGTCAGTGGCATGAAACTGCATGTAAACAAATGGTAACTGAAATTTCATCGGGTTATATGTATAACATATCAGAGGTTTTGTGCTTTCTGTTTTTTTTTTTTTCAAAAATGACGGGCAGCTTGTTGAGTGCCTGATTGCAAAAACCGTACGAAAAAAACATTGCAGTTTCATTCCATGTGTGTTCCCAAACAAACATCACCTTCTAGGCAACCAGTTATACACTGAAAACGGCTTTTTTGTTCTTTTCGGAACACTACGCGCGGAATTCATTTTTTCGACAGCAATGCACATGGACAACATCATTCCACATAATCTAGCATAGAAGTCAGGAGGTTTTTTTCTTTTTTTTTTTGCCCTGCATCAACTACTAGGTTATTAGCAGGTTTTTCTGTGGGGGTTTTTCAGTAACGATAACAGTATTGACGATAACAACGAAGACATTCTTGGAACAGTGGGTATTAATCAGTGTGGTTTTGTTTCGATGGCTTTCTCGTTTCATCCCTTTTCCCGGGGCATCACCGCACGATAGTAGATGCCCCAGTACTAGGAAACGCGTGAAAAAGTCCATCTGGCCCAGTGCGGATTTGAACCCGGGACCTTCGCCTTGGAAGTCAGGAGTTTCTTGTCATCTATTTTTCTTTGTTAAATCGATGGCTGAAAATCTGCAGGTTTTGACTTTTCCTAGCTCGCGCAGACGCATGAGTTTCATCCCCTAGCTTTGCGAACCTACGGCGCAAGTCGTGCCGCTGAATATCGCATATTGGTTTGAGGTATTCGATTAATTTTAGGTTATCAATCACGTCAATAACTATAGCAAGTTCCTTTTGAGGAGACTGTAGAGTTTTTGCAACTTTGGCATACGATACAGTATTGTTGCCGTTAGTGGTGTTGTTGGGTTGAAAGTTGAGATGACATTGTTGGGGTTTCTTTGATTTGTTCAGGGTTGATTTTGTATTATAAATAGATTAATTGCAAAATGAATTTAAGTAAATAAGCAGGTTATCGACCCGCTGCGAATTTAATCACTGCGGGAAGAAATGCGGTGATTTTTTGCTGTGCTGATAAGCCCGTATAGGTGTTCGAATCGCTTATTTACGGTTGAAATATGTAGGTAGGTAAATAATTAATGATACTACTTATTCCTTCTGGAGCTAAGGGTCCAAAGCTGGGGTGACCAGTCCGGGAGTCCTTAGGGATGGTCCAGGTTGTAAAACAGCGGAAAGAAACAGCGCACTTATCGTCGATTTCACCGATTTTTAACACCACGTTATAATTCCGTGCGGACACACCGGTGGATCTATGCGGAAAAGCCTGTATCTTTCTTATTAAGCGAGTGAGGGCACTATATGTGATATTTTTCTGAATGAGGACAACGAGAGGAATATTTTCCCGGAGTATCGTAGGTTAAAACTGAATCACCCTGTATATCTCCACGAAGCTGCACACGGCACGACCTATGCCCCCATACTATCTCTTCCTTATGCAGTTTTGAGTCGATGTAGATACGGAAGAACGCGATTTACTTACGTTAACTATTCCATTTTCACACTTGAACATCGCCCACTGACGTTTCATTCACAACTGTGAACGTCTGACAGCCAGCCGACCGCTACGTGCGACATTCCGACATTGCTCATTGCAGAAAAGAAGGAATATGCGATATTCAATGGCAGGACATGCGCTGTAAGTTCGCAAAGCTAGGGGATGGAACTCGATGCGTCTGCGCGAGCTCAGAAAAGTCAAAGCCTGCAGGTTTTCAGCCACTGATTTAACAAAGGAAAACAGATGACAAAAAACTCTTGATTTCCATTTTAGATTGTGCGAAATACTTAATGTTGTTTATGTGCATTGCTTTCGAAAAAATGAACTCCGCGCGTAGTTCTCCGGAAAGAACGAAAAAGCCGAGGAAAAAGCCGTTTTCAGTGTATAACTGGTTGCCTAGAAGGTGATGTTTTTTGGGAACATACATGGAATGAAACTGCAATGTTTTTTTCGTACGGTTTTGGCAGCCAGGCACGCAACAAACTGCCCGTCATTTTTGAAAAAAGAACAAATCACAAAACCTCTGATATAACCCGAGATATAACCCTTAAAAATTTCATTTACCATTTATTTACTTGCAGTTGTCATGCCATTTTGACAGACAGGACGGCAACCGTGAGGCAGAGAAGAATACTAGAAGTAGGGCGGTATTTTCAAAAAACACTTACTGATAAACACGCAGGGCCGTCTTAAGCGGGCGTGCAACTCGTGCATGGCACAAGGGCGGTCAGATTCAGGGGGCGGCATTTCGGGGCAGAAATGCGTTTTTTTCTATTTTTTTGCTTTTTATATTTTACCTCGTACCTCTGCGGCCGCCCCTGAACATTTTGAGATTTTTGTTTGTTTTTCCTCGTTTTTTTCATATTTTACGCCTGCGGCCCGGCCGCCCCTGAACATTTTTTTCAAACGGTATGATGGATACCTCTACCTTTAAAACACGTGAATATGAAATCAGATTTTGCAAAATTCTTGCTAAATTCTTGATTTCTACCAAAGGGCGGTGGAATCGTAATCCATTGGTAAGTACAGTACCTAGAAGCAGTTCGGTATTCAAGTGCAGTTATTGTTTATTCCGAGGTTTATTCCTAATAGACACGAGAAGAAGTCAGGCGTCTTATTTTGACGTTATTGTATCTCATTCACGAACCGTCCGGTAGGTACTTCCTTAATAAAAGAAAATTTGGTTCAAAATGCGAAAATTGCAATTCCAGTCGCTGTTTCTGTTATTTTCATAAAATAAAATTCAAATTTAAGAAGCCAGCTACAAAATTAACATTTAAAAAAAATGGAGAAAGGGGCGGCCTAACAGTTTTTGCACGAGGGCGGCCAAATGTCTAGAGACGGCCCTGAAACACGTTACCATATTTTCGCTCATTGTGTATCTAAAACTGATCCATCATTGCTGGTCTTGATAGTCGGTGTGGTACGCGACATAAAATGGCAAAATACCGCAAATGAATTAGACGGGATGCCCTTTGGTATGATGACTACTTATACCAAGGTGATCAATTTTCGCCACGGATGCGTCAATATTTCCCACTCAGAAAAAAAGATGGCGACGATTTTTGACAGGAGCTAATTTTTTATAAAACATATGCGTGTGGCACATGTTTTCTCACTAATTTTGACCTTCTGAATACGAATATGGAGTTTATTTTCACATTAGAGATCAACTTGATCTCATATTTCACATCTGAAAACCGCACAAATAGCATGCAGACTCACGCTAATTTTTGAACTGAAAATTTTGTGTTTCATCAACGGCGATTTCCAGCCTTGAGCTGGCTGTATAGATCCCATAAAACAAGTTGACAGTATAAGTTCTTCAAAATAACTTTTCAAACATCGCGAGGGTGCGCCTCAAATCATACCAAAAATGGGCGCTAGGAGCACACTTTGCTGCGGCTGGTTGGGGAATGTTAGTGTGAAAGGAAGAATGTTGTGCAATATGTTTCACTGTTTAATATATAAGCTAACACATGCCAAGCATATATCGACATACCATGGCAATTTGGAACAAAATATCGTGAAAACAAATTTTCATGATTGGTTCATAACTTTTTTTATGACAGGTACAATAGGGTTGCCAGATGCAAAAATTGGATTTTCAGGACATAAGCTTCCAAAAACCAGGACAGACGTCTAAAAAACAGGACTTTTGAAACTAATGATCAATTTATCAGTGAGCTTTAATACAATTAATCTTATTCAAAATCAAAATAAACTCAAATTAATAAAAGGACTAAGAAATTCGCAAAAATTGAGAATAAAAAAAACTCAAACATTTTTTAGAAACGTATTTTTGTTCGGACTTCACCGCCTCAAGAACTTTTTTATTTTTCAATGCGAAGTAATAAAATTCTTTGCACGACATATTGAAATTGGTTCTATAGCTGGTATTACACTATACACAGTTTCTTGTACAATTTCTTGAACAATCTGCCAAAATAGTGTCAAAAAACAATGAACTTTATTGTTGGTTTGACAGATGGTTCAAGAAATTGTACAAGAAATTGTGTAGTGTAATACAGCTATTATTTGTAGCTCCGATTTCACATGGTCAAGTACAAGTTTATTCCGAGCATCTGTCCAAGAGGTAGTGCACAGCGAGAACAGTCTCTCGGAATCGGCATTTGAGCCATAAACCGAAAGAACAAATTCTATAATTTTTAAAAAGATAGACCATGGAGCAGCTCCGGGAAAAAATGTAGAGAATACTCACAAATAATTCGGAACTGTAGGTATATTAAAAATACAGGAGAGCTTTGTTTAAAAAATACAGGACATTTAGCGTCCTGCGGAGGTCTTAGGAAGGACGCAAAATTTTAAGGCTGAATCCAGGACGTCCTGCGAAATCCAGGACGTCTGGCAACCCTAAGGTACAATTGATACCAAAAAACGTAGCTTTGATTTTGATGATGTTTTTCATCAAAGTAAATACATCAAGAGACCTTTCTCACCTGGAACAATCACCCTAGCTCAAAGTTTCATATAATATAAAACATTTTTGTCAGATCCGCGATTGCCAAACATCAGAAAAGCGTCTTTTAATAATTCCTTCTTCCAGAAAGTCCTTTTTTGAACTTGTTCTGGAATGCAACATATACGGCTGATGGTTAAGCTTTGGCTTAAAGTTTCCTGTCTCGCCCGTGAACTCATTCAGGTGTCTAGAAACTTCTGGACTGGATAGGTATGCACCAACGACAAATGTCAGTAGGATCTTCAGTGTTATTCGTATTCCTATGGCACCAACTTGAAATTTGTTGTCGTGTGTGTGTCAGAATATTGCGAGAATGAAAGTAATGAGCTATAAATGGAGGCTCAAAAACGTCTAGGACGTGGACAAGCCAAAGAGCATGAAAACATACACCATGTATCATAGGTACTATAGTTGCCAAATAAGAATTGTAATGTTGAAAAGGTCTTGGTGTCTACCTGATCACTTTTTCATATGTTTTCCACGTCCGTTTTCTATGCCTGTTCACCTCCTATGTATTTTTGCGCTTTCCCTGATAACACTATACTTCCATTCTCGAAAATTCCAAGACACAAGACCAAGACAACAAATTTTAAATTGGTAATAACACTGGAGATCCTACTGCCCTTCGCCATTGGTCCATATCCAGTCCGAAAATTTTTAGACACCTGAATGAGTTCATGGGCGAGATAGAAATACTATAGAAAACTTTGAATCAAAGATTCACCATCAGCCGTATGGTGCATTCCAGAACAAGTGTAAAGACAAAACTTTAAAATCAAAAGACGCTTTCCTGATGTTTGGCAACCGCAAGTCTGACGAAAATGTTTTAATTATGAGTCGCTATACCGAAGCTTTGAGCTAAGGTGGTTGTTTCAGGTGAAAAAGGTATCTTACCTGGATGAAAAACATCATCAAAAATCAAAGCTACGTTTTTTAGTATTTATTGAAAAAAAATTTTTATCAACAAATCATGAAAATATATTTTTTCTGTTTTTATCTGAAATTGTCAATTTATGTTGATAAATCCTAGTATATGTAAGTTTACTATATAAAACAGTAAAATATATCACAAAACATTTTCTATTTCACACTTACATTCCTTAAATCAGCCGCAGAAAAATGTGCTCCCAGAGCCCATATTTTGTATGTTTTGGGGCGCACCCTGGCGATGTTTGTAGAGTTATTTTGCAGAATTTACATTGTTAACTTGTTTTGTGGGATCCATTTAACGAGCTCAAGGCTGGAAATCGCTGTAAATGGCACACAAAATTTTCAATTCGAAAATAAGCGAGAGTCTGCTATTTTTGCGGTTTCGGATGTCAAATATGGGGTCGATTTGATTTCTAATGTGAAAATAAACTCGATATTCGTGTTCAGGAGGTCAAAATTAGTAAGAAAACATATCCCACATGCCTATGTTTTACAAAAATTCAGGTCCTGTCAAAAATCGTCACCATCTTTTTTTCTGAGTGGGAAATGTTGACGCATCCTTGGAGAAAATTAATCACCTTGGTATGAGTAGTTATCATGCCAAAGGGAATCCCGTCTAATTCATTTGCGGTATTCAAAATCGTAGCACCCCGACTATGAACACAATGAAAGATCAAGAAACGCTCTTTTTTCAGAACTTATTTGAAAATTCCATTTTCAGCCGTTTCAATAATATACAATGTTGAAATTACGCTTTTTACATGTGTTAGCATATGGCACTATTCTCAAATCCCCTCGCATAGTCACGCAAGCGCAGAAATGGCACTGAATTTCGCCTATAGAACACAAAAAAGGGAAAGAAAGTTGCGAAAAATAGGTAGTTGATAGGCAACCAACAATACAGCTCAAGAATAGCGAGAATGGAGTGGCGACGAGTAAGGAGGAGTAAGGAGGCGAAAATGGAATAGTTAACGTAAGTAAATCGCATATTTCCGTACCTACATCGACTTTAAATTGCATAAGGGAATGGTGGTGGAATCGTTACTGAAATATGTGCGGCTTCAGGTCCCATTTATGACACTGTCGCCATAATTCCGTTTTTGTTTCAACAGCCTGGAACGTCAAAAATCAGGAGCAAGTTCTATGCAAAGGCCTCTGATGCGAAACAGCAGTAACGGCAGCATATCGCAAACGGTAACCCAAAAAATCTAGTACCTAAGAGGGATACGAAGTTTGTCGATTGATGATGCATATCAATCGAAACTTCCATGTTCGCATCGGATTGCGCGCCGCGCAACAGTGTTTGCGGGTAAGGAGACGGGATGTTTGCGTTACAGTTCAAAACACCCTTTCTTTTTTCAATGAAACCTGAATTGTTTGAAACAATGCTGTATTAATGGTTGGGATCAGTCCAGAAAAGGTCTAAATTTGCGCTAGTTTAAAACGTCGTATCCCTCTTGACAATAGTTTTTATAGTCAACTGAGAGTTCATCTGTTTTTACAGGAACAAGAACATGGATCCCGAGACAAATCCAGAAAAAGTTAATATATCCACGCTTACCTTTACCTATAATTTTATTCAAATATTATTTATTTTATATCCTAATTAGTGTTTATTTATGGTTTGAATGTTGCGTCATTATTATTATTTAAAATACTTATAGGAATATGTAAAGAAATTGTTTGTAAAATAGTTCATATATTAAATTCATTTATAAAATGTGTCAATAGGTATATAAAAAGGGAAAATTTGATTTCAGTGGGCTTTTAACAGATTCAACATTTTTTAAATGTATCTTCTTACATACAAATTGGCAAACCATGCCTAGGTACATTGTGTACAAAAAGGTGTTATATTCCAGAGAGAAATCAGTGACGCCAACAAAAAAAAGCAAGGAAAAAGGTGAGGAAAACATAGGAAACTATAGATAGGCAATAGGTAAAAAGCCAAGTTTTAAGTAAATTCTCAAGATGAAACCCATCAGTATTGATACAATACATAGATTTATTATGAGAACTGCTTTACATAAACATGACAAAATGGTGACAACTAAAATGCAAAAAAAATTATTCAAAGAAGCATTTTGGAAAAAACAACTCTAGTCTAAATTAAACAACTAAACATATTTGAAGTTGAGGAATAATAAATCATCATTTTTAAAACAACAATCATATTCATTCCAGGCTGGTCACCAACAAGGTGCTCCTGAGATGTTCGAGCTTACTTCGAACTGGTGTACTTGGTGACGGCCTTGGTGCCTTCGCTGACCGCGTGCTTGGCCAGTTCGCCAGGCAGCAGGAGGCGCACTGCCGTTTGGATTTCTCTGCTGGTGATGGTCGAACGTTTGTTGTAGTGGGCCAGACGGGACGCCTCAGCGGCGATGCGTTCAAATATGTCATTGACGAAGCTGTTCATGATGCTCATCGCCTTACTCGAAATTCCGGTGTCGGGGTGGACTTGCTTCAACACCTTGTAGATGTAGATCGCGTACGATTCCTTCCTCCTGCGCTTCTTTTTCTTATCGCCCTTGGAAATGTTCTTCTGGGCTTTTCCGGCCTTCTTGGCTGCCTTTCCGCTCGTCTTCGGTGGCATTGTAGACAAAAACTTCTTGGGAAAATGTAGCAACAACTGTCACACTCGACGAATTTGTGTATTATGGTGAAGGACGCATTGCCGGGAGCACGACGCGACTTCCGTAGTGAGATTTTTTTCCGATTATTAGCGTTGGCAGCACTGCTGTGACACTACTTTCGTTTCGTATTCGTACACTTTTGTTCTTTCTTTCACATCATGCGCATTCGGGATCTTTAATCATTTAAGCTATGCTCGGGCAGAAGGGCGCATAAAAACAAATTTCTTTTTGGAAAAATTTACCAGAATATTCAAAGACACAATCTGGCATGGAATCCCTAAATCTAGAGACTTTGGCTTTATTATGATGACTATGTGCGACATCTTTCGGAAGTTTGCTTAAACTTGTGGGATTGCTGATAGCGTAAAAGAGGTAAGAGGCCTGGCTGGGTGCAGACTGCAGTTCTCTGGACTGCAGAGGCACCGGGTAGCGGGTACTTGCAGGGAGACATCGTAACGTAAGGAAAAACTACCGGAGTAGGGTTGTCAGATGCGAAAATTGGATTTCCAGGACATAAGCTTCCAAAAACCAGGACAGACGTCGAAAAAACAGGACTTTTGAAACTAATGATCAATTTATCAGTGAGCTTCAATACAATTAATCTTATTCAAAATCAAAAAAAACTCAAATGAATAAAAGGACCAAGAAATTCGCAAAAATTTGGAATAAAAAAAACTCAAAACATTTTTTAGAAACGTATTTTGTTCGGACTTCACCGCTTCAAGAACTTTTTTATTTTTCAGTGCGAAGTAATAAGATTCTTTGCACGACATATTGAAATTGGTTCTATAGCTGGTATTGTTATTGCACTACACAGTTTCTTGTACAATTTCTTGAACAATCTGCCAAAATAGTGTCAAAAAACAATGAACTTTATTGTTGGTTTGACAGATGGTTCAAGAAATTGTACAAGAAATTGTGTAGTGTAATACAGCTATTATTTGTAGCTCCGATTTCACATGGTCAATTACAAGTTTATTCCGAGCATCTGTCCAAGAGGTAGTGGGCGCTTTCCATTTAAAACGGGCGTTTTCCATTTAGCGACACAAGTCGACTTGTGTCGACACAAACCGACACAAACGCGTTCCATTTGATCTGTGTTCCTTTGTTTCATCGACACAAGCTAACACAAGCTGACACAAACCGACACAAATGTTTTAAATGGAAAGCGCCCAACATTTGTGTCGGTTTGTGTCAGCTTGTGTAAGCTTGTGTCGATGAAACAAAGGAACACAGATCAAATGGAACGCGTTTGTGTCGGTTTGTGTCGACACAAGTCGACTTGTGTCGCTAAATGGAAAACGCCCAGTGCACAGCGAAAGAAACCGAAAGAACAAATTCTATAATTTTTAAAAAGATAGACCATGGAGCAGCTCCGGGAAAAAATGTAGAGAATACTCACAAATAATTCGGAACTGTAGGTATATTAAAAATACAGGAGAGCTTTGTTTAGAAAATACAGGACCTTTAGCGTCCTCTGCGGAGGTCTTAGGAAGGACGCAAAATTTTAAGGCTGAATCCAGGACGTCCTGCGAAATCCAGGACGTCTGGCAACCCTATACCGGAGAAAGGTTTCGAACCTCTCTGTTATGTTTGCCAATTTTCAAACCGCAAAAAAAACAGCATCTCTGGCATCATATCATCATCACTTTGAGCTTGAAAAGTAGTCCCGAGCGTTACCCGCGAAATTTAAAATTCCAGTTAGAAAGAGGTGCTTATTTCCGCTAATCACAGCTATGTGCTATGGTAATTTTAAATGACACTAGTTTAATACCAATTTTAATGAATGAAAAAATAATTTTTTTAAATGAAGCTGATTTTATTACACAACACTCACAACAGCCGAGCCGACTAAAAATATCAAACATCATAGAGAAATGGAGGTTAGAAATCGTACGTAAGTGCCAAACTCGCTGAATGTAATGCCATTGGCTTGGCGTAGGAATAATTTGCCCGGGTAAGACTACCAACCGAACAAAACTAATATTAGTTCCAAACGCGCCTATGTTGTTACAGTCTTTGGTGCTTTTGTTTGCTATAGGTTAACTCACTGAAATTCAAAAAAGTCCGTTCTATCGGTGAACAGACTATATATCTTCGTTATTTTTCATTTTTGAAAACATTTTTTTGGACAAAGTCCAATTATTTTTCGATTCTCTATCGATTGCTGAAGTTTCCGGATTTAAACCTCGGACACCCTGCGGTAGCTTTCTTTTCAGCCGGCTGTGTATGTTCCTTCGTCCTAACCCGTGTTGGACCGCGCTGTCGCACAGTTCGATGCCTCTTAAAAAGTTCTTTGTCATTTTGCCTAGGAATGTTTCAATGTCCAGCATGTTCAGATCTTCATGGATTTGACGATTCCTCACGAACCACGGCGCCCTGACAGAAACTCTCAGGACCTTGTTTTGAAAGGTCTGCAATTTTTTCTTATTTGTCATTGATGTATTACTCCATACTCCGCATCCGTATGAGAACAGAGGACGGAGTAAGGACTTATAAAGTAATAGCGAGCATTCGACATTTAGTGGGGACTTCTTATTCATCAGAGGGTAAAGTTTGGCTAGCCTCGCATTGCATTGGTTCAACTTCTGGTTGATGTGGAAACTCCATGTTAATTTCGTGTCGAGAAACAGCCCCAGATACTTTACAGGATCTTTTTTCCATTCGATATCTCGGCCATTTATGGTTAGATTGGGTGTGTCTTGGATTCTTCTCAGTGGGAAAACTTTTGCTTCGCATTTTGTTGGATTCAACGCTATACACCATTTTTTGAACCACTGGCCAAGAATATCAATGGAGTTTTGAAGATTATCAGCAGCAGTTTGTTGTACCTCGCTTTGGCAAATATGTATAGATGACTTAAAATGGGAAGAGATAGGTCACTTTTGATTAGTCTTCGCCTCCAGCTCCCGCCCCCAAACAAAAAAAATGCAACTTTAATACTTATTTTCACTGATTTGTCATATTTCCTTACACATTTTACACAGTTACTTTCCCGAATGCTGCCGCCCCCACACGCTGCCCTCAAAGTAAGAGATGAATGAAAAGAGTTTCGACTGAAGAGAGTGGGCAAAGAATGATGTTTAATATAAGCCACTTATTGGTAAACAATACAAATCGAGTATGTTTGTGATGTTGTTTGATGTTTCTCCTTCAACCAAATTTCTTTACATTCATAATATGCCTCTTTATTTAAGAAAATGCGCTACTGAGACTCACGCACGTGAAGGCATACTCACTTGTTTTCTTTTAGGGGCGGAAGCTGGAGGCGGCGCCGTATCACAAGTAGCCTATCCTTTCCCATTTTTAGATGAAATGAACCCGTTGCAAACTATGCAACAGTTACTTTGCCGAATGCTGCCGCCCCCAAACGCTGCCCTTAAAGTGAGATAAATGAAAAACACAAACCCAAAGCCATAACAATCTAATTCTTTCGCTATATGGATAGCTGACTGAAAATGGGAAAGTATAGGCTACTTTTGAAATGGCGCCGCCTCCAGCTTCCGCCCCCAAAAGAAAAAAGTGCAACTTCCAACAATTTCCACTGATTTGGATGTTAATGTTACCTCAAACATAGATAAACTCCCAGCTCAAACTGTGCAAGAATTTCTTTGCCAAACTCTGCCGCTCCCACACGCCGCCCCCAAAGTGAGAGATAAATGTAAAACATAAACCTGAAGATTAACGATCTAATTCTTTCGCTATATGTATAGATGACTAAAAATTGGAAGAGATAGGTCACTTTTGTTTAGTCGCCGCCTCCAGCTCCCGCCCCCAAACAAAAAAAATGCAACTTTCATAATTTTCACTGAATATTTCCTTACACATTTGGAAACCCCCAACTCAAACTGTGCAACAGTTACTTTCCCGAATGCTGCCGCTCCCACACGCTGCCCTCAAAGTAAGAGATGAATGAAAAACATACACCCGAAGACATAACGATCTAATTCTTTCGCTATTTTGATAGCCGACTAAAAATGGGAAAGAATAGGCTACTGTTGATTAGTTGCTGCTCCCAGCTTCCGCCTCCAACCAAAACAAGTGAGTATGCCTTCACGTGCGTGAGTCTCAGTAGGGCATTTTCTCAAAGAGGCATATTATGAACGTAAAGAAAGGTTGAAGGAGACACACCATTCCTTGTCCACTTTCTTCATTCGAAACTCATTGTGATATTTTGTTATCAGAATGGGGTACTTGCCAATGAAATAGATTTGAATGAAAATTCTCTCACTCATCAATATTTTTTTGTTTGGGGGCGGGAGCTAGGAGCGGCGACTAACCAACAGTAGCCTATTCTTCCTCATTTTTAGTCGGCTATCCATATAGCGGAAGAATTAGATGTCGTTATGTCTTCAGGGTTATGTTTTACATTTATTTCTTACTTTGGGGGCGGCGTGTGGGAGCGGCAGAGTTTGGCAAAGACATTCTTCCACAGTTTGAGTTTAGAGTTTCTGAATGTTTGAGGTAACATTAAAATGTAAATCAGTGGATATTATTGAAAGTTGCACTTTTTTTCTTTTGGGGGTGGAAGTTGGAGCTGGAGGCGGCGCCATATCAAAAGTAGCCTGTTCTTTCCCATTTTTAGTTAGCCATCCATATAGCGAGAGAATTAGATCGTTATGTCTTTTTAAGTTTTAGTCGGGTTTAAGTTTTTCATTCATCTCTCACTTTGAGGGCAGCGTGTGGGGGCGGCAGCATTCGGCAAAGTAACTGTTGCACAGTTTGAGTTGGGAGTTTCTAAATGTAAGGGAAATATGACAATCAGTGAAAATTGTGAAAGTTGCATTTTTTTTTGTTTGGAGGCGGCAGCTGGAGGCGGCGGCTAATTAAAAGTGACCTATCTTTTTCCAATTTCAGTCAGCTATCAATATAGTGGAAGAATTAGATCGCTATGTCTTCAGGTTCATGTTTTACATTCATCTCACTTTGGGGGCGGCGTGTGGGAGCGGCAGAGTTTGGCAAAGAAATTCTTGCACAGTTTGAGTCAAGAGTTGTTGAATGTTCGAGGTAACATTATCAGCTAAATCAGTGAAAATTGTTGAAAGTTGCTCTTTTTTTCTTTTGGGGGCGGAAGCTGGAGGCGGCGCCATATCAAAAGTAGCCTATCCTTTTCCATTTTTAGTCAGTTATTCATATAGCGAAAAACTTAGATCGCTAAGATCGCCGAAGACATTCGGGTTCATGCTTTTCATTTATCTCTTACTTTGGGGGCGGCGTGTGGGAGCGGCAGCGTTCCGCTGAGGAAATGTTGCACAATTTGAGTTGGCAGCTCCTTAATGTTTAAGGGAACATCTCAATCAGTAACATTTATGAAAGTTGCATTTTTTATCGTTTGAGGGTGGAATCTGGGGGCAGCGACTAACGAAAAGTAGCCTATCCTTTCCCATTTTTAGTCAGCTATTTATATACCGAAAGAATCAGATCGCTATGTCTTCGGGTTCATGTTTTTCATTTTAAAGTGATTGGGGGCGGTTTTTAGCAGCTTTTTCATGTCGGCGGCGCATATTGAAGACGGAATGTTTCTTGGCTTACGTTTATAAGTGGCAACTATGTATTATTCAAAAAATGAGAAAACCAGAGCATCAGGTCTGGTAGAAAGTGCAATATTATGTTATTTCAAGTTTATCGGAGGCGGTTTTCTCTATGTTGGCGGCGCAATATGGACATCCAATATAGCCTAGCCCTCCTTTGGGAGTGGCAGCTATGTAACAGTGAAAAAATTAGAAAGCTAGGTCGTCTAGTTTGGGAGGAGTTCGAGGAACGGACGGACGGACGGACGGACGGACGGACGGACAAAGCGGTTGCAATAGCGATTTTCATCGAGATGGAAAATGCGCTAAAAATATTGATGATTGAAAGAATTTTCATTTAAATCTGTTTCATTGACAAGTAGGTACCCCATTCTGATAACAAACTAATAATCTCCACAAAGTATGAGAATGTCATTTGGAAAACTCCGGTATCAATTTCAAATGAAAAAACCAAAAAATATAAAATACATAAGTATTTAGATAGGTATGTACCTCGTGAATGTGATTTGCGGTAACTACGTGGTTCCAGAGTTTCTACGATATTATCTTCTCCACTCACAATAAGGCCGCCAATCAGAAGAGATCCGCTAGCGGCTCTCCCACTGGCACTACCAATCGGCGGCCTCCCATTCAAATTTTGGTCGCGCTAAGCGTTGTCGCAGTCAAATTATCATTCAACTGGAGTGAAGCCATCGTCCCATGTTTGGCTCGAGGTTAGGCTATTTGCGAGTTTCAAGATCGAATACGCCATCTGACGGTCAACGTGTAAACGACGTTTGTGCACGGATCAATCGCAGATTTGTGTGGGCTCTTATGAGCGTTGCGGTGTTCGGTGACTTTAATTGATTCCATCTGACGGAATCGCGGCGTTAATTTTTTCCAACAAAGTACGTGAGCCACGCACGTTTCATTATCTTGAATATACTAGGTGTCGTCGGTTGCAAAAGCATTGCATTTTTAAATAAGAGTGGCACGTGTACGACGACTGGCAAGCAAAAGTGGCATCAGAATGGAAGGTGGCAAGATAGATAGTGACAAAAAGTGGCGGAGAATTGGTTGTGTTTCCGAGTGCGAGTCGCGCTGTGGAAACCGGAAAAAGGAAGAGTTGCATTTTCACCATTTCCCGTCGAAAGCGAAAGACGCAGGTTGAGTAGTCAACTAGTCATCAATGGCCTGCTTTGCAAGTGCATTTGAACGTTCCAATTTCACAGGAACTGCTACTACTATTTCTTTAAATTACATTCCCAGTTACCTCGTGAGGAGATTCATACAATGCGCTTGTTTGTAAACACAATCCAAATATGTCTACGTTTAAATTGGTGCTTGATTCGGTTCGCTTTCGACCACACAACACAAGAAATTGTGACTTCAGAATTTCCTCTCCCATCACGATACATCGAGAATCCATTGAGGCCATCAACTGATTGAAAACCTCCATAACACTCAATTTCGCTTCTGCCATTTTCGAGTTCCATCGCAATCAAGGCATCGCAATACTAATTAACCACGTTTCACGTCTGGATGACATTGAAAACCGCTTACTACTGATAAGACTTTTGAACGTGCGGACAACAATCCGTGCACTATCCGACATGTTTGTTTACATGCGAAGCGCATCAGCAGCGCCACCATCGGTAATGTTACTCGCCAATTGCCAGGCAGCGCAATTTCGCAAATATAGGCGCTTCAAAAGGTGGTTGAAATAAACTGCGCAACAAATATGTTGTCGCGAGGGAAAAATTGGTCCGAGTTTGGACCCCAATAACTTTTGAATGACAAGAACCATTTTGATTCTGTTTTGACAGTTAGTGAGATCAGTCTTTCCCTTATTCACGTTCAGGAAGTGAAGATCTGGAAGCTCCATGTTAAATATCTACAGGGTAAAATGTAAAACAGTGCAAAATTTTAGCAAATTAAACGGACCCCCATTTTCAGAATAATTTTTTTTCTCAAATGCAAATGGAAAGATTATGAAGCGTTATGTTTTAGCTTGCGCCCAGTTTCAAATTTTTTTAAATCGGAAGTATGGTTCTGACTTGATGATTTTTTTTCTCTTGTAAGATGCTGATTTATCCTATCGGTACAAAAAAGACTATGTTATTCTGAGGATGGGAGGTTGCAATTCACGAATATTGTTGCTTAAACGGTTCTCAGAAACTTGACTTCCAGACCATCTGAAATACCTTGATCAAGACTTCAAAAAAGGGGCCCATTCGAAATGGGCGACACAGCTGTTTTTCTTAAAAATTGAATTTGATCAGATTTTCACAGCTGAAACAAACTTTCTTTGTGATTTTGACCTCCTGAACATGATGCTGATGGTCAATTTTAGTTTTTGATGATGACAGGCTCCCTGGGCTAACATAGTCTTTCCTGTAGCGATAGGATAACTCAGCATCCTCCAAGAGAAAAAAAATCATAAAGTCAGAACCACAGTTCCGATTCTAAAAATTCTAAAACTGGGCGCAAGCCGAAACATCACGCTTTATGATCCTTTGATTTGCATTGATGAGAAAAAATTATTCGGAAAATGGGGGTCCGTTTAATTTGCTAAAATTTTGCACTGTTTTACATTTCACTCTGTAAATATTTTACATGAAGCTTCCTGATCTTCACCTCTTGAAGGTGAATAACGGAAAGACTGATCTCACTAACCGTGAAAGCGAAATCAAAATAGTTTGTGTCATTCAAAAGTTATTGTGGTCCAAAGTCGGACCAATTTTTCCCTCGCGACAACATATTTGTTGCGCAGTTTATTACCTGCTTATAAAACTCCCTAACCATCAACTCTTCACCAAAAAATTACCGTTTGACTGATGTGGTCCGAATTTCACGGAATGTCTCAAGACTTACAGCAGTTTTTTTTTTCAAA
Organism: Anaspis maculata; assembly: GCA_949128115.1. NCBI lineage: Eukaryota > Metazoa > Arthropoda > Insecta > Coleoptera > Scraptiidae > Anaspis > Anaspis maculata. Next base: position 8,428,890 of record OX421968.1, read on the forward strand.
TTGGGCACTGGAGTGTCTTGAAGAAATACGTTATAAGCAGCTCATGAGTAGCGCTGGGCAATACATTTGATTAATGGATTATTTAAGCATGCAAAAAAAATCATCGATTAATCGAAAACCCCGATTAATCGATTATTCAATTAGGTAGTCGATTATGAATAAACGATCAATTAATCGATTATTCGATTGTGAATAATCGATTATTCAAGGGATTATTCGATTTTTTGATCGATTAATCGATTGTTCAATGAACGATTCGAATAGGATAATTGCATATTTCATAATCCACTATGCATAATCGAATAAAATCGATTAATTGATTTCAAAATAATCGATAAATCGATTTTGAAATAAATGAAATAATAGATTAATCGAAGTAATATATATTTTTTTTATAATCGATTATTGGTTATAAAATCTCATAATCGCCCAGCCCTACTCATGAGTCAATAATTTAAGACTGTATGTGTAAAATTTAGCCAAATCGGTCGAACGGTTCACAAAATATCGAAAGAAAACGATTTTTGGTTCCAATAGCGATATTATTGATATTATAAATAATATCATCTGATATTATTTCCACTTCCCAGTATTATTGGTAATATCGGTATTATAGATATTATTTCCAGTATTATTGGTATTATTCTCAGTATTTCCGGTATTATTGGTATTATGTGCAAATTAATACTGGTAATACAAGCTTTGGTATTATGGTGTACAAATTTTGGGTCCGTGAACCACCCCTCGCGCCACACAATGGATACAATGATAACTTCTAGCCAAGTCGAGAATCATCCCTGTCAGGCACCACAACACCTCTGCACAACACCAAGTAGACGAAGGAGACCAGTGTCGGCGACACGCATTACAAAAATAAATTAATCATTTTCGGTTGTAAATGACACTACCGCTGAGTTAGAATTCATCGATAAAATCAAATTTTAGTTTACGATGGAAGCTGTTGTCCTTAAAACACAATGCAAGCGGTAAAAGAATACTAACTGTAAAGAATAGAACCGAACGCCGCAACAGCTTACTCTCCCATCTCTCCACCATTTCTAGGACGACACTGGTCACCCCAAGGACCTGACACTATAACGTTACACCTCCGCGTTACACACCTTCGTTACATCTACTGATGCCATGAAGCGAATTGGCGAGTAACATTACCGATGGTGGCGCTGCTGATACGCTTCGCATGTAAACAAACATGTCGGATAGAGCACGGATTGTTGCCCGCGCGTTCAAAAATCTCATCAGTAGTAAGCGGTTTTTAATGTCCTCCAGACGTGAAACGTGGTTAATTAGTATTGCGGTGGAACTCAAAAATGGCAGAAGCGCAATTGAGTGTTATGGAGGTTTTGAATCACTTGATGGACTCAACGGATTCTTGATGTATCGTGATAGGAGAAGAAATTCTGAAGTCACAATTTCTTGTGTTGTGTGGTCGAAAACGAACCGAATCAAGCATCAATTTAAACATAGACATATTTGAATTGTGTTTACAAACAATCGCATTGTATGAATCTCCTCACTAGGTAACTGGGAATGTAATTTAAAAAAAATAGTAGTAGCAGTTCCTGTAAAATTGGAACGTTCAAATGCACTTGCAAAGCAGGCCAGTCTGGGACATGCAAAAATATCGCAGCTGTGCTTCTTCAATGCAGCCATATAAAGTTCCCATTTTCAGCGACACTTCCCAGGCTTTTCTCGTAGTCATATTTTCCACAGTGCCGAGTTTGTTTATCATTTTGACTACCCAACTTGCGTCTTTCGCTTTCGACGGGAAACGGTGAAAATGTAACTCTTCCTCTTTTCGGTTTCCACAGCGTAACTCGCACTCGGAAACACAACTAATTCTCCGCCACTTTTGTCACTATCTATCTTGCCACCTTCCATTCTATGCCACTTTTGCTTGCCAGTCATCGTACACGTGCCACTCTTATTTAAAAATGCAATGCTTTTGCAATCGACGACACCTAATAAAGTGCTCGCCAATTGAAATGGTCCACCCAAAAAATATAGTCACATTCAAAATGTCATACCTTTTGGATAAATTTGAGCATCAAATGCTGCAGCTTTCTTTGCAGCAGAGTTCTGATTGGAACTGACGCCTGTTTATGCTGTCAGTGACCAACATTTGACCAATGAGAGCTCGGCAGCAAAAAAAGCTGCAGCAGAATTGTGATTGGATGAGCAAAATTCAAAAAGTTTTGCCGCCATGCTACTAGCCAACCAACTTCTTCAGCAGCATGGCGGCCAAACTTTTTGAATTTTGCTCATCCAATCAGAATTCTGCTGCAAAGAAAGCTGCAGCATTCGATGCTCAATGTAAGGCCAGCATTACATTGAGCATCAAATGCTGCAGCTTCTTTTGCTGCCGAGCTCTCATTGGTCAAATGTTGGTCACTGACAGCAATAACAGGCGTCAGTTCCAATCAGAACTCTGCTGCAAAGAAAGCTGCAGCATTTGATGCTCAATGTAAGGCCAGCATTATACCTCCTATTTATGTAGTAGAAATATGAATAGGTAGTTGATTTTCAATTCAATTCAATATAACTATTTATTGTTCCTTCGGTATTACACCATGAACAAGAAAACAAACAGGATTTCATAGAAATTGTATGTGTGATGTGATCAGTGATCACGATACACGTGTGATCCACAAAATTCGTAATCAGGGCCCTGATTGGGGCCCACCCGGGTGACTTCGGAAACGAGATGTTACGATTCAAGTGATTGGATTGGCTGAATGACTGAATTTTTCACCTTCAAAGCTATCCTAGATTACGAATGGTTCAAGTACACGGTATGTAACAGAAACAAGTACAAGTACGTAACTATTTGAAGCTATCCAGTCCCTCTTTTCCCGCCAAATGCTGATAACCAATGTTATAACCGCAACGTTTTAGCGAGAAATGTCAGATGTCAAAAAAAATGACAGTATCTGTCAATCTAATGTCAACCGCTAATAACCAACCGGTTACAAACGGTTATTCGCTCGAAAAAGACTCATGTATCATAGGTACTATGCTCTCTGTCTCTTGCAGCCCCGCTATCCGATTGGTCGAGCGCCGAGCGGGTGTTGGAACGATAGGCTCGGTGGTCCGCCCCTCTGTGGTCCGCTTCGGCCTGCGTCTCGCTTGCTCTTGTACTTGTGGACTGAAACAGAGAATGGTTAGGATCGCGGTGCTCTTCGAAACGCCGTTTTTCTTTTCCTCCGGTCAAAACCTCGGTCTCATAAGGGTGCGCTGGAGACGTATGACGTGCTCTCGGGGGAGGTACGGGAAACCCAGGGGCGGACTTGGCTTTCGTGGCGCCCTAGGCATAACTGTCTATGGGCATAACTGAATTCCCCCCCCCCCCTCGTCCCAGTCCCCTGAGAGAGTTTTGTGTTCCAGAGAACTAGTTTGTGTTTATATTCTTGGAGCACTAACTGCTGTCAATGATAATAAGTGGTTTTTCATCAATATAGTTGACAAAAATTAACAAAAATTCAACAGAAAAAAATTATGCGAACGTAATTTTCGTGGAATAAAAATAACAGCACGCATTTTTTTCCAAGAAGACGATGTCGATGCCGCCCCCCTTGGATCTGCCGCCCTAGGCACGTGCCTACTTTGCCTATTGCCAAATCCACCCCTGGGGAAACCTCTGCGGGAAACCTCTCGAACCTCATTCTTCGGCGGACGGGGAAGAACCTCTCTGGCGCTTGCTGTTGTATGTTGGGTTGTCTAGTTTAAAGGGGCAAATTCGTAGGCGGTTTCACAATGTCTAGAAAGGGTGTGATCCGTTCACATGCGAAGTTGCTAGGCAACCAGGGCTGTGATTGGCTGCACCGCGATCGCCTGGTGATCGCTCATTTCTAGAAATAAGGCCCCTGGGGCCCTATTTTCGGTGCACGTGATCTGTTCCCCGGCGATCACCGGGGAACGCCGGTGAAGTGATCAGTTCCCCGGTTCTAAAAGTGGTATTTTCGTGTCCACTTTTCGGCTATACTCGTACACACCTCGTACATGTCCGTGTAATGTCGAAGCTTGGCTGTCAGCTGTCATAATGATATTTGAAATCGAATTGTAATTTTTTAAGACTTTCAAAAATAACACCAACGGGTCTTCTAGCCTCCCTGTGTATTGCTACTAGATATCATAACTCATACGTCATATTATTGTATCAGGAAAGACAGGATTTTGGTAGGTACTTGATTGTCCAAACGTGGTACCTACTTTACTTGCTACGGTCAGCCGGCTTCCTTCCCCGGGTACTGGGATAAATGGCGTGACTAGTTTTGTGATGTGCCGGGCCAAGACTTGTGTCACGCGAAAATACTGCACAAACTGCACTTCGGAAAGTTCCTCAAAAGGATTCTCCCCATTATCGTCCACAAATCGTTTGCCGGGTTGGCGCGCATCTTCTTCGGCCGCTTCCAAGTCCGCGATTACATGGACCGCCAATGCCGCGTTCAATGGATCCATTTTACCCAAATTATTTCAAGAAACTTTCGAAAAATTGGAGATTGCAACGTAAAATTGAAAGTTTTGAAAGGACGCCGAACGAGAATTTCAATCCACGTTTACCATCACGTACATCACTTCAGCGCATACATGAGAACGCATACCTGCAGAGCGCGGTAATTTCAATTTTGACGCACGAAGTGTCACTGTCAATGGCAACTGTCAATCAATAATCGAAATGTAAACAAACAACAAACATAACCTCCTAACCATTCAACGTTTAATATTGTTCAGAATGAAATGTTACGACGTGCCGTATGATGGCAGAAAGACGCAAAAAAGATTCAGGTGATACGAAACACAACGAGCTGCAAGGCGATCGACGAAACAAGAGCGTTATTTGGCTAGCCAAATAATAGGGAAAATATGACTACGAGAAAAGCCTGAGAAGTGTCGCTGAAAATAGGAATGAGCTGTTCTCTCGGTAGCTCCTAGGAGAACAGGCGTGATCACGCGTGAATGTACCCGAAAATGCCGCTTCCCCTGTTTTTGAGGGAACAGTTCCTATAGGAACAGTTCACATGTGCACCGAAAATAGGGCCCGGTACACGTGATCTGTTCCCCGGCGATCACCGGTGAAGTGATCAGTTCCCCGGTTCTAAAAGTGGTATTTTCGTGACCACTTTTTCGGCTATACTCGTACATGTCCGTGTGATGTCGAAGCTTGGCTGTCAGCTGTGATATTTGAAATCGAATTGTAGTTTTTCGAAACCTACCTACTTTTGCTGTTTATTAACATGAAATCTGCCGGCCCAAGCTTCAAGAGGCCATGATTGGATGCGATTTCCGAAACTCAAAAAGAAAAACTGACCGAACTCATGGCCAAGAACCCCATATATCCTTGTCAACTTGCTACGGTCAGCCGGCTTCCTTCCCCGGGTACTGGGATAAATGGCGTGACTAGTTCTGTGATGTGCCGGGCCTTCACAAGTCACACTGAAGTCTTTTAATGAGGCCTTGCACTGCCACTTTTACACACCGAGGGCGCCACGACCGTGGGGGGCAAATTCGACGATTTTGACGGCGTTGACGCTTCAGCGACCGACGTCCGTCATTTTATGTCTTGATTTGAAATTTGGATAACCTCTGTTTCTTGCTTGACGTCTCCAGTCACTGTCAGTTACTGGTCAAACTACTCTAACTCCCCTGTTTTTCGCGTCGTTACGGCCGCTTTATCGAAGTAGGCGCCCCCTACAGTAGTGGCGACCTCACGTTGAGTTTTTCAATTGCAAGGCCCCATTGTCACGCGAAAATACTGCACAAACTGCACTTCTATGTCCACAAATCGTTTGCCGGGTTGGCGCGCATCTTCTTTGGCCGCTTCCAAGTCCGCGATTACATGGACCGCCAATGCCGCGTTCAATGGATCCATTTTTTCCAAATTATTTAAAGAAACTTTCGAAAAATTGGAGATTGGGAGATGGATGTAATTCCAATTGTCAAAACTATATCTGTCATTTGGCGGTTGTTTTAGTTGTATTTTTGGTGCATTCAGCGTTGCCAACCTATGAACAATGTGCTTTTTTTACTTTTTTTAGTGATTTTCAATTTAGACTCTTGGCAGTTCTTTGCTTTGATTGACATAAGCGGGGAATGAGCTGTTCTCTCGGTAGCTCCTAGGAGAACGGGCGTGATCACGCGTGAATGTACCCGAAAATGCCGCTTCCCCTGTTTTTGAGGGAACAGTTCCTATAGGAACAGTTCACGTGTGCACCGAAAATAGGGCCCCTGGTTGCCTAGCATTTTCACATGGGAACGGATCACATCCTTCCTAGAAAGAGGCACCCTCTGGCGAGGCGACCCTGTATGGGCGACCCTCATTGGCGATTCATTCCATACTCATTTTTCCATCCCACATTTCATTCCAGTCCAGTCATTCTACTTATTTTTTTTTTTTGCCATCTAGTGGAGAACCTTAGAACCACCAAATGTTCACACTCACAGTAGGTAACAGTTTTACTGTGGTAGGTAGGTACACAAATGATAGTAGGTTCCTTCAATTTTTGTGCCCGACACAGTTTTCTAAAAAAGCCACTATCCGAAATTAGGCAAGTGTCCAAAATATTGCGACTTTCGTCTTTTCGTTCTCTGATATTCAGGGCTAGGTCGCTAGGTAGATTCTGGGTGGGTTGTTGGTTGGGGGGCGGTTAGTTGAGAGCGTCAAGAGATAGAGAAATCGAAGGGTCATGCCAATGGTTCGACGAAGAGGGAAGAAGTTGGTGGTGCCTGCGGGTGGAATGGAGCGGAATGGAGAGGGCACGATGACACGTACGTCGTTGAGTTTGTTGGCTTTGGTGGTTACGACGATACGATACGATATCGTCGATAACGCGAGGCAGAGCAGAGACGAGACGAGACGAGACGAGACCACTTACTCACTGCTAACTTATTATACCACTGACTAGGCAGTGCCAGTGCAACGCAACGCGGCGCAGTCCTTTGCCGGCCTGGCAATATGGAGCAGTTTTCGTGGTTGGTGTGTGGTGTGTGATGGGCTCGTCTGTGTAAATATCGCACCACCGTAGATGTTTGATGGTAGGTACGGATGGTAATGTTGGTGGTTCCAAGTGGATGGATGATTCACGGATTGTGGCATCGGCATCGACGTCGACAGAATCAGAATCAGAGATGCCGAATCGCGATTCGCGATGATGAAGTGTCGTTTGTCGTTTAGGTGGTGGCGGAGAAGTAGTTTAGATATTGGCAGTGGCATTATGGTGTTGTCACACGCCTAAATCTAGTTTCGCGTTGTAACAGTAATTATTGTAAGGTGTTTTTTGGGTCTGGCCCGGGTCCGATTCCTCCAGGCGTTATGTGTAGGCGCTGGGGCGTGAGTGTTGTAACCTGGTTTGTGGTTTTAGGTGGTGAGCGGAGCCAAGAAGAGCCAAGCGAGGGCCCTCCAGCAGCACCATGGGAAAGCTACTGTCGAAGATATTCGGCAACAAGGAGATGAGGATACTGATGCTCGGCCTGGACGCGGCGGGAAAGACGACCATCCTGTACAAACTGAAGCTGGGGCAGTCCGTCACCACCATCCCCACGGTGGGATTCAATGTGGAGACAGTGACCTACAAGAACGTTAAGTTCAACGTGTGGGATGTCGGGGGACAGGACAAAATACGGCCGCTGTGGCGCCACTACTACACCGGCACGCAGGGCCTCATTTTCGTGGTGGACTGTGCGGACCGCGACCGCATCGACGAGGCCCGCCAAGAACTGCATCGCATCATCAACGACCGCGAAATGCGCGACGCAATAATACTCATATTCGCCAATAAACAAGACCTGCCCGAGGCCATGAAGCCCCACGAAATCCAGGAAAAGCTGGGCCTCACCCGCATCCGCGACCGCAACTGGTACGTCCAGCCGGCCTGTGCCACCACCGGCGACGGCCTATACGAAGGCCTCACGTGGTTGACCAGCAACCACAAGTTATAGCACCCCAGCACCCGTTCATCGTAGTACATGACTCCGCAAGAATCAAGAGCATTATTATTACATTATTATTATTACTACTGCAACTATCACAGTTATTACAATTTCATTAATATTTTGCTTTTGATGAGGACAATTATTCAAACTCCTCCGTCGATGGCAACACATTCCAAGCCTCTGAGCCACCAATAGGCACGCCATCCAACCACTCTTTCGATTCGATTCTGTACATAACTTCTGGACTCTGCAATTTTTTTATTATTTTTTTTCTATTTGTTCAATTAGTACTATAAAATATTGTTGCGCATTTAAAAAGTGAGCGTCATACTTCCTCTCCCAGCATGTACAAAATCAACCCAGAAATAGCCGATCATTTAGTCAATTATTACAGTGCACAACCATCCAAAATCACACATCAGGAGAATTGAAACACGTACTTTCATTGTAAGTTTCACAGTTTCGCAATACACAATTCGTATGTTTATTATCAGTATAATTAATCTAGATTGTAATTTTTTAAAGAAAACTTTCGATTAGCAGATACATAGTAGATACAAATCAATAACCATTGTGCTGCTAAGTGCTAACATAGTCCACATAAGCTTTCGGAAATAATGTTTCTGAAGCCTAAGCAATGAAAATGTGCAATGTAGAGGAGTTAGCTCTGGTATTTTGTTCCAAATTTTTGCAGGAGCCATGTATAAACTAAATTAACTCTAGACTAATCCGGAGGTTTAAGGTTTCAACTTTGAACTTGTTGATGAAGCATAAACGCGTACTTATTCTCTGAAGTCTGCTGAACAATCGTATGGATCCGGTAGGCCCCTTGGTGCGACAGGGTGAAACATAAATTTTCAAAATCGAAAATTTCTATTTCAAGAGCCAAAATAAGTGGAACCATGTAAATCGGCCTACATATTCCTGATTTTATTCCTGAGAAAGTGCAATAAACGGCTCAAGAATATCTTGAGCTGTTTTTGTGATATCTTGAAACCCCTGAAATGCTTCGGAAAATGATATTTTGACAATAAATCGGGGATTTTCTAAAATTCCCTAATGAAACTTTGCATTCATACAATAAGTGATGCCAGTGACTTAGCCAAGGGGGGAGGGGTCCAGGGGTTCTGGAACCCCCCGAAATCCGAAAGAAACGCCCCTTTTTTGAAAAATTTTCCGTCTACGGCACTATTTTACTCGCCACGCCTGCACTTCTTTGCAACCCCTTGGGTCGGACCCCCTACCCCAAATGAGAATCAGGGCTACGTCACTGTGATGCTTAAAATGAAATGCAATTATCACTCAACGCCTAAGCTCATTATATTTTTGAAAATTCGACAGTCACATTTCTTATTTCTTCATGGCCGCCATCTTGGATTTTCTTCTAATTAGATTTTCCTATTCTATTTTTCCATTTTCTCTTCCTTCAGTAATAGAATTTTCGTTTCATGAGCTGCACCTGTAAACTTTTTCTTCAAATTACAACCTTTAGGCGATTCTGGTCTTATTTTTGATAAAAGTCACTTGTAATACCGATCCATCATTCATAAATCGGATTGAGGGGTTTCGGATGCGACTCAAAAAGTTGTTGACGGGAAGCAGTTTTATTTAATTTTTTTCTTTAAGCAGAAACTCCAAAGAGAAAATGTACAGGCCATGCTATAAAGTTTTGAAAATTTTAGATTTTTGAAAACTTGAAACTAGATAGCAACGCACATACATTTTTCTTCAAGAAAGTTGCGTGCCAAATTTGAACTTTTTATTAAAAAAAAGGTACCAACAATGATTTCCAATTCACTTTTTCATGTCCACGAGAAATCATTTTTGGTACCTTTTTTTTTAAATAGAACGTTCACATTTGGCATGCAACTTTCTTGAAGAAAGATGTATACGCGTTGCTATTTATTTTTTAAATTTAAAAAAATCTGAATCAAATTTTTTTTTGGAAATGTTTAAAATTTGATAGCATGTACATCTTCTCTTTGGAGGAGTTTCTGCTTGAAGAAAGAATTTTAATAAAACCGATTCCCGCCGACAACTTTTCTAATCGCATCAGAAAAAAACAGCAAAAACGGTTTTGCTTTTTGTTTTTGAAATTCCAAGGAAATCCCATTACTATGCGTCATAGAATTTCTTGTTCACAATGAAATCATGGTACCATCACTACTTCCGCCTTCCCCGACTAGCAGTCGGAATATCAAATAGCGAAGATCCAAGATGGCGGCCCATGAGGAAATTAGAAATGTGACTAGCGTGTGGGCTTAGGCGTTCGGTGCCAGTTGCATTACATTTGTAGCATCACTTATTGTATAATAAATGCCGATGCCAATTTCATTGAAATATTTTGCAAAAGTACTGATTTATGGCTGAAACGTCACTTTTTCCAAGAATTTCTAGATACTTCGAGAACGGCTCAAGATATTGGAACAGCTGTTTGTTGCACCTTCTCAAAAATGAAAATCGCGAATGTATGAGCAGATGGTTCCACTTATTCCGGTTCATGAAATAATTTTTTCATATTTTTCAACTTCATTTCTAACCTGTATGCATCACGGGACCTGCCTGATCCAGAGTCACGGTTATTCAGCAGGTTTCAGAGAATAAGTACGCCAGCTTTCATGCTTTCATCACCAAGTGCAAAGTTCAGACCAAAATTAATTGTCCTTAAACCTCCAACTGTAGTTTCGGTAATTGTTGACGACCACTACTTCTCGACTTCAGCCACCAACTTTTCACGGTAGGTAGACACCACCACAACATCACGTTCGTCGACCGTAGTTTCTTGGGGAAACCACTATTTCCACTGTAAAATGCCCCTTCTTTCCATTACTTGTCCTACGACGTAAGTACATGCAAGAAGGAAGCGTCCTATATAGCTGTTCAAGTGGTTGCCTAACTCTTAGAAAATGCTAGTCGAGAAGTAGTCGTCGTCAACAATTACCGTAGTTTCAAATTGAAATTTTATTTTCGACATTGTTGTTGTAAATATCAATACTCAAACTTTCTTGGTTGATTTAGTACATAACATCAATGTACCACTAGTCGCGTGTTGTAAATTAATATTCTCACATACACACAGATGTCGTCGCATTAAAATAATTTCAGATTTGTAAAAGGTGCCCATATTTCTTATGTACGATTCGTTCATAATATATATTTTCATTTCTCACGATTGTATGAATGTATGTTTGTTATGCCTTTTGTATTTGTTCTGTATTGTAATGAAATGGTCATGAAGGGTCAACATAAAAACATCATTTTTAATGTGACGAATTCTAGAAGTGATTCAAAAACTGAGAGAACTTTTAGTGCGGAAACCGGAAGATCCTTTTATTTTGTGTTTTGTTCTTTCATTCATCGCCTATATGAGTTGTTTGCGTTATAGACTGTTGTGGTTTTAGGTTTAGTCATATTGTAAAAAGAGAGAAGTCCTAATTATTATTTATTAATATTCCATCAATACTTGTAGATATGTAATAACGACAATTTTAGGTAATTCATTGATATTTGTATAAATTTTAAACAATATTTCCAAATAATATAACACTTTATTGAATATACATGTTTATTTATTTACGTTCCATTTATTTTTCTTTTGTAGTAGGTGTACAAAAAAAGCAAAACCTTTTTGTAACTCAAGACTGAATAGATGTAAGAGTTATCCCACAGCCTGTTATTTTACCTGAAATTTTTGCTTTGATATTTCGACCGACTACAAAAAAGACGTCCACGCTACTACACACATATATTTATTTTAACGATAATAATAAATATAATGTAATAAATATTGATAAACATATGCATTGTACACTCACTGAATCCTTGTAAATATTTTTTTTAGAATATGAAAATTAACGTTGTTGTAGAAACATTTTCTAAACTGCACTGTGCTTCTTAGAAGTGATTAGACAAACCAAAATAGGTAGGGGATTAAATAATTTCACCAACATGAAAATTTTTACTTGGGTCCGAGTCGTTGTGAACATTACATCTTATTATTGTGAATCCTTCTGCTAGTACAACATATTTTTACAAAAAAAATATATATATTTTGTTATAAATTGGCTTCTCAATTATATTAGATTGTGATAATTTTGGGAACAATTGTGCATTATTTTTCGCTTGCTTTTGTAAACTGTATTACACAAAACCAAAATAAAAATTCTAAATTTAAATATTATTTTTATAAAATGATCATGATAATTGATTGTTGAATACATCTAAGTACGTAATTTTGTTATTTTTGTTATATTGCCAAAAGCACATACCTAATGCTAATTGTAAAAAAAATAGGCATAATTTTAATTTTGTTAGAAAGACTCCCCTGAACATCCTCATCTGGAAATTGTATGTTATCAGTGGCTATAAGTATACCTGTCAGCTTGTTATAAAAAATAACGTGTTATGAAATCTAAATAAAGCGATAATCCAGTTACAATAAATCAGTGTCGTTAATATAAACGTACACATGACATGCCTATCGTTGACACCACAAGCATATCGAAAAATTTCAGTAAAGCGTAGAAATTATACTCAGTGATGTACCAGGGACGTGAAAAGAACACTCCTAATATAAACTGCTCAACATTTATGTTGTCGCGAGGAAAAAATTGGTCCGACTTTGGACCACAATAACTTTTAAACGCACACATAATTTCAATTTTGTTGTCACAGGTAGTTGGGTTAATCTTTCAGTTATCCTCGGGAGGTGAGAATCAGAGGGCTGCATTTGCAATATCTACAGAGTGAAATGTGAAACCGAGGGGTTGATTTCCCCGGAATTCAGTTTACATTTCATTTCGGAAATCCCGGAAGTCAACGGAATTCCCGGAAGCCGATCGGAAATCACCGGAATTCCCTCGGAAATCACTGAAATTCCCGGAATTCTTTCGGAAATCACTGAAATTCCCGGAATTCTTTCGGAAATCACCAGCATCGGAATAATTCCTGGAAGTCTTTCGGAAATCACTAGAATTCCCGGAAATCTTTCGGAATTCCCGGAAGTATTTCGGAAATCACCGGAATTCCCAGAATTCTTTCGGAAATCACATCACCGGAATTCCCGGAAATCTTTCGGAAATCACCGGAATTCTTTCGGAAATCACCGGAATTCCCGGAATTCTTTCGGAAATCACCGGAATTCCTGGAAGTCATTGGAAATTCTCGGAATTCCGGAAGTCAGAATTCTTGTGTAACACTTTTTTCTCGGGAAATCAACCCCTCGTGTAAAACAAAATTGCATCAAATTCAATAACGGACCCCCCTTTTCAATTTTTTTTTCTTAAATGTCAATGAAAAAATTATGAGGCGTGATGTTTTAGCTTGTGCTCAGTTTTGAAATTTTTTAGATCGGAAGTCTAAGATTGAGTTCTGATTTTTTCTCTTAAACGATATGCTGATTTATCCTATCGCTACACACACGCAAGATTATGTTACTCTCGATGATGGGAGGTTGCAATTTACGAATAGGTATTGTTTCTTGGACGGTTCTCAGTACCTAACTTGACTCTCATCTCGAATTTCTTGATCAAGGCCCCAAGAAATGAGCCCATTTCAATTTGGCCGACACAGATTTTTTCTTTAAAATTGAATTTGATCAGATTTTCACATTTGAACCAAGTTTTCTTCGTCACATTTGGCCAAGTTTTCTTCGTTACATTTGAACCAAGTTTTCTTCGTAACTTTGACCTCCTGAACTTGAATAACTTGATACTGATGTTAAATTCCAGTTTTTGTTGATAATAGGCTCCTTAGAGGTCGTCTTATTGTGGAAAAAAGCCCGAAGGTCACGAGCGATTTGATTTTCCCATTCATAAAAGATGACCATATGAGTGTCACGAGCGATTTGATTCACTGGAATATTAATGTGTTGGTATAGTGCCATTCCCATTCATGAAAGATGACCATATGAGTGTATTAGCTGCACTTTGTCTGTCTGTCCGTCCGTCGTCTGTTGTTAGCCACCAGAAAAGAAAGCTATCGGTCTAGTGCAAACGCTAATCGACAACTTATATCAGTTATCTCGTATGCCAACTTGAAAACGTTTAGACAGTTTTTTATTTTTCCAACGAAACCAAATGAGGCATTATTCTTTCCAAAAACCCCATTTGTCAATTTTGAAATATTGCTGCTTCACGTATTTCATTGAGAATATTTGGATACTACAATATGATTTATGGTGTTTTTGCAGAAGCGACGTAACTTTCAGATACCCTAGAATTTTTCTACACTGGTTTCGCAGAGATGCATAGTCCGGGTACTAAGGGAAAAAACTCTGCACGTGGTGATACAGTTTTGAAACTTGGCTCACATGCTCTTTGAATTATTCTTAACAAACCTGGATGTAGGGCAAACTTGACAGGTAGCGTATACAGAGTGAAAAATAAAGTTGAAAAATTAAAATATTCTATCTGAAGAACCGAAAGTGCTGGAGTCTTGTAAATCACCATACCGGGTGATCATTTGAATACTATCCACCTGCAATAACTCCCGATTCCTAGTGAATTTTTTTACGAGCAAAAACAGGTCGATTTTTATATCGAGGGGGACATCCAAAACATACATTAGCAAATTTCTATATTCACCCCCCTCGCCCCCACTCACCCCAACTTTGAAATTTCAAATGACACTACCTACCTTGCGATACATCAAATTGGAGAAAATTGAATTTTTTTTCTGAAAAAAATTTTTAAAAATTTTTAACCCCACCCCCTTCCCTCTAAAAATTCTCTGACTGTCCCATTTTATATTCTGGACCCCTCATTGTTTTCTCAATTTAGTCGGCGTCATCCTAGAAAGCATCGAAAAAGAAAATTTTCGGTGGAAAAAGTGCTGCTCAAATTCCCCCCTTCGCTCTCCCCCACCTCAACTCCCAAATTTAACAAAACACCACCTACTTTGTGATACATCAAATTAAAGGGAATTGAATTCTCTTTCCGAAAAGAATTTTTTTGAAATTTTCTACCCCTCCCTCAATAAATTGGCCATTTGGAGTATTCTAGGGGGAAGATGGAGGGCTTTAAAAATTATGAAAAAATCTTCTTCAGGAAGAGAATTCGACTTCCTTCAATTTGATGTATTACAAAGTGGGTATTGACATTTTAAATTTTTGAGGTCAGGTGGGGGGAGCCAAGGGGTAAATTTGGGTGGCACTTTTTTTATAGAAAATCTTCTCTTTCGATGCTGTGCAGGATAACGTCTACTGTTTTGAAGGGAAATGGAGTTCAAGAATATCAACTTGAACACTCAGAGAATTTTAGGAAGAACAGGGGGTGGGGTTGAAAAATTTCAAAAATTTTTTTTAGAAAGAGAATTCAATTCTCTTTTATTTAATGTATCGCAAGGTAGGTAGTGTCATTTGAAATTTCAATGTTGGGCTGAATGGGGGCGAGGGGGCTTAAGATATAAATTCTCCAATGTATGTTTTAGATGTCCATCTCGATATAAAAATCGACCTGTTTTTGCTCAAAGACATTTGCACTAGAAATCGGGAGATATTGCAGGTCAGTGGCGCCGAATGGACCTTTTTTGTGGCGCTCGCCATACCTCAAAATAGGGGGAGGGGGTGGAGGGGTAAAAACAAAAAAAAAAAGGAGACTGATGAAGAAAAAAAGGAGAAGAAGGGAGGAAGAAGAAAGATTTTCCCACCAAATCATTGGATATTACGATTATTAGGTACATTGAATCTGAATGAAAAGTTGTTAGCAATGTAGGTATAGGTACCGCATGATCAAAACCATTTTACCTCAAGAATGCTATGTTTTTTTTTGCTTTTCTCAATTGTTGGTAGTATGCCCTGCAATTTACTCCAGAGTGACATCGGCATGTTGATTGAAAATCTTCAATGAATGTCGGTAAGTACAAGGAATACGACCACTCTCTGTTTCCAATTTTGTGCCATTTAAAAAATAATTCTCGATAAGGGAAGCTTTTTATCCAGTTTTAAACATTTTCACTTTTCAGAGACTGACATGGACGTTTAACAGTATATTCAGTAATTATGACCAACCTTTGAGAATAATAATTTCAGAAAAGGTTTTGATCATGCCGTATTTCAACAGCTAACTGAATGGATTAGAAAAAATCTTACGATCCCTCAAAAAATTTTCAATTTTTGTGCCTACAGCTACATATCGCTGAACTGCACACTGCACACTATTAATATGGAATGGCAGATAAGTTCGTTTTATCACTCTTGATGAAACTTTGGTTCAATTTAATGAGGGTCCTACCTACTTTTACTCACAAACTACGCAGCAATATTTTCTGCCAGGGTTAAATTTCGAAAGTTGAAAAGATAATGAAATCTATGGACAATTTGGTCAGCGGCTTCCCATTTTTTGCTTATCATTGTTAGTATTATTATTATTATTATTATTCCAAAAACTTTCGCCTGAGGCGCTGAGGGCCTTTTAGGTCTCCCGGCCCGACCGTTGCGTTGCAATAGGGGGGGTTCTGAAAATTCTTTCGCCATAGTAACTTTTTATGAGTTCGGCGCCACTGTTGCAGGTGGATAGTTTTCAAATGATCACCCGGTATATACGTGTAATTTGACAAAACCCCAAACAGTTTTGAAATATCTTGTTTCATCCTAAAAAATGTATGTAAAAAAGCCATATTGGTATGATATGATTGATATTACTATACCGGAAATTTTGCCGAACCATTGTGTGTTCCAACACAGGAAAGGGATTTTTAACGATCACCAATATCGCATGAGGTCGGCGCCATAGTTCACATTTTATGTGCTATGCGACACATGCCTTGCATCTAGCACCAAATATCTTTGCAAACAGGAGGCCAAAGTGCAGTTTGTGAAGTTATTTTGCCCTATATATATACAGGTGCACCTTGAAAGACTTTGGGAGAACTTCATTTTCCGTGGCAGGGGGAGCCCCCTGGAAGTTTACTTGTTTAGCCCAGGCGCCGCGCCAGGGAGCAAAAATCAGCTCAATAAGGAAATAATTGTTTCCTGGCTGGAAACTAGCTTAAAACGATCTGTGTGGCTTAGGTTTTGACATACTAATTTCCCCCCTTTCGGAAATGTCGGCGTCATGTCGCCATCATCAACAAGAAGTGCACCAGCGTGGTTTTTGCCGAATATCTTGATTTTGGGCTATCTGACAGCAAAAGATGTGGGAAGTCATTTTGAAACCAATGAAATTCCATACAGAATAGTTTTTAAATGATCTTTCTGCGACTTATGGTTTTTGAGATAGAGCATCTGGAAACGAGAGGCATTGTCGTAAAAACTCCATGGCCACTTGACTCGAAAAACTAAAATGTCGATGTGACAAAAAAAATTTCAAAATGAAATTTCTCGAGAATCCTTCATGCTATAGTTGCGGTGATGGTCTTGAACTCTTTTTCTTGAACCGTTGATTACGAATATAGAAAAGTCAAAAATGTCACATTGTACATATACAGGTGTACTGAGGGAATCAAATCAGATCAGAGAAATTTTACATATTTCTTCGATTTAGCCTATATGCGACACTCTAAGCACCTAACACGAGTCCAATATCAATATGGATTTGCTCTATAAGCTTCACTTAATACACTAAAGAAGTGGTCAGCTCACAGCTTTACTGTAAAATGTTTTGAAGGCCCTCTGAAATCATCAAAATATTAAAAATTTACAGTACCAAGGAATGTATATAAGAGTGTATTATATACCAAGGGACCAAAGTGAATTTTTAATTTGGGGATTTGGACTCAAAGGGCCCTCGAGCAACAAACTTAACCCAAGGGATCAAAAATTCACTTTGGTTCCTTGGTATACAGGGTGGTCCAGGTTATAGTAGCAATAATTCACCATTCGATAGTCCATCAAAAACTAGGTCGACATGCATAATTTATTTTTTTTTCTAAAACTCTTCCTAACAGAGATACAGCCCTTCAAAATTCGGTTTTAAAAATCTTATTTTTGCAATAACTCTCAGGTCATCACAGCGATTTTGACCAAATTTGGAACAAATACTCATGAAATAGATATAGACAATACAAATAGAGAAGACCATATGTTATCACCACCGTCGTCACGGATATTGGGGCATCAAAAAGCAGCCAACCTTTTTTTGAATGATGGACTCACCTGGTTCCTACGCAACCGTGAAAAACCGTGACGACATGTGTCTTTTCTATTTGTATTGTCTATACTTATCACTTGACGCAGATAACTTTTGTCAAAATTGTCCAGTAGCGTAGATACGGGGGGATTGTTCAACTTCTCCCACCCCATTTCCTACGCCACTGAATATTTTTGAAAAATTACACTTTTTTTGAATTCCTTGTTCAATTTAGAAAAAAAAGTTACTCTTGTAAAATTTTGATTAGAGGCTTCGTTCCCGAGATATTTCGGTTTGAAACTTTGGAAAACGCCTCGAAATCGCGACTTTCAAAGGCCTAAAAATTAAAATCCAAGAAAACTCATGATTCCTCAACTGGAATGAGTTTTCTAGGTCGTTTAAGTTGATTTGAAACGACCTGAAACGAGGCGTTTTCAGAGAAAAACAATTTGGGCTCTGGAAAGTGGCGATTTCGAGATGTTTTCCAAAGTTTAAAATCCAAATATCTCATAAATCAAGCCTCTAATCAAAATTTTTCATGAGGAACTTTTTTTCTCAATTGAACATGGAATTCGAAAAAAATATAGTTTTCCAAAAATATCCAGTGGCGTAGAGAATAGGGCGTGAAAAGTAAAACAACTCCCCCGTATCTACGCTACTGGACAATTTTGACAAAAGTTATCTACGTCAAGTAATGAGTATTTATTTCGTTAGTATTTGTACCAAATTTGGTCAAAGTCGCTTTGATGACTTGAGAGTTATTGCAAAAAGAAGATTTCAAAAACTGAACTTTGAAAGGCTGTATCTCTCTTAGGAAGCGTTAGAAAAAAACTAAATACCTAATGCATGTCAACCTAGTTTTTGATGGACTATCGAATGATGAATTATTGCTACTATAACCTGGACCATCCTGTATAATATACTGTTACATACATTTCTTGCTACTGTGAATTTTGATGATTTCAGAGGGCCTCCAAAACATTTTACAGAAAGGCTGTGAGGTGACCACTTCTTAAATGTATCAAGTGAAGCTTACAGAGCAATGCATATTGATATTGGACTCGTGATAAGTGCTTAGAGTTTCGCATAGGCTAAATCGAAGAAATATGTCAAATTTCTCTGTTCTGGTTTGACTCCCGTAGTACACCCCCTGTATATGTACAATGTGACGTTTTTGACTTTTCAATATTCGTAATCTACGGTTCAAGAGGAAGAGTTTAAGACCATCACCGCAACTATAGCATGAAGAATTCTCGAGCAATCTCATTTTAAAATATTTCTTGTCACATCGACATTTTAGTTTTTCTAGTCAAGTGGCCATGGAGCTTTCACGACAATGACTCTCGCTTCCAGAAGCTCTATTTTGAAGACCATAGGTCGCAGAAAATTGATTGAAAAACCAAACTGTAGGGAATTTCATATGCTTCAAAATGACCCCTTACATATTTTGCTGTCAGATGACCCAAAATTAAGATATTCGGCAAAAACCACGCTGGTGCACTTCTTGTTGATGATGGCGACATGACGCCGACATTTCCGAAAGGGGGGAAGTTAGTATGTCAAAACCTAAGCTACACAGATCGTTTTAAGCTAGTTTCCAGCCAGGAAACAATTATTTCCCTATTGTTTTCCCTGGCGCCTGGGCTAGTTGTGCTTGTGCTATGCCTGGGCTTCACCCCTGATTGCATTTTTCGGGTGATACCGTGCTACAAAGATGATCAAAAATGTGTGTTGCTACAGTAACGCTGAAAATCTACATTTATGCCTTTGTTCATACTGATACGTCAAGTCACTCCAACAATGCCGAGACCTGGGGCCGTATTCATACCTCGCTTTCAAGCTAAAAGCGCTATTAGAGCGATGCGCATTTAGAGGCATTTCTCATATTTCAAAAATACAAATTAACTCGCAAATTAATTGTAATTAAGTACATACAATTGCTCCCAATTGCAATAATGTATTTTTGAACACTGAAATATGAGAAATGCCCCTAAATTAATGCGCATCGCTCTAATAGCGCTTTTAGCTTAAAAGCGAGGTATGAATACGGCCCCTGGTGTTTTCAGTGTTACTGTAGCAACCGAGGTAGCAACACACATTTTTGATCATCCTTGTAGGACGGTATCAGCAGAAAAACGCAATCAGGAGTAAAGCTCAGGCATAGCACAAGCACAACAAGTAGACTTCCAGGGGGCTCCCTCTTCCACGGGAAATGAAGTTCTATCATACTCAGGGGTTTAGACTTGCGAAAAGCATGTTCCACATCTGAAATATTGATGAAATTCAACGTGCCAAAAACAGACAGTGACTAGCTTTTCAAAAGTGCCCCCTGCCTGGCCCCACACCAAATTTTCGGGTTGTTTTTAAATTAAAGTTATCCGGAACGGTTGTAGGAACAATCGTACCTACTCAATGTCAACCACCCATTCATTGGAAGTGATTCAATCTTGAGAGAAAACAGGGTAAATCTGTTACATTCCAGATAAAAATTCATATCTTCTGTGTTAGACCTCCAATCTTGGTTATTCGAAAATCGTTTCGGGACAAGGCATCACACTTCATGATTTTAACTTTGAAATTAAAAAAAAAATTTTTTTGCAAATGGGGGTTCGATGAAGTTGTCGCAATTTTTCCACCTTTTCACATATCACCCTGTATAAATGTTACATGCAGTTTCTTGGATTTCACAATCACAGGATCTGTTGAGGATATATTGGGCTAGTAAACGCAACCAACAGAATGGAAATCATTTTCGGCAATCGAAAGTTATTGGCCGTCAAAGTCAAGCCATTTTTTTGGTGGCGACAACTTCATTGTGGAGCAGTTTAGCATAATAAAATTCGAGATTACTCTCGAAAGCCATGCAGATGGCTCCTGTGATTTAAATTATGAATTTTGACATGAAAATTATTTTCCACCTCTCTAATGTTCAAACTAATAAACTAAAGACTTCCAAACTTTCCTCAGTTAATTTGGCTGAATTTTTGGTATTGTGTACTTCTAGTTCTGCTTAAGAAAAAGTTTCCATACCAAAACTTATTCCTATGAACAGTTTTCGATCTACAGGGGACTAAAGTTGAACATTTGAGAGCATATTGAACTTCAATCCCCTGTAGAACGAAAACTGTTCATAGGACTAAGTTTTGGCATGGAAACTTTTTGTTCAGCAAAATTAGAAGTACACAATATCAAAAATTCAGCCAAATGAACCGAGGAAAATTGGAAAATCTTCACCCCAACATTAGGGGTGGACTCGGGAGTGGAAAGTAATTTTTGTCAAAATTCATAATTTAGATCACAGGAGCCATCTGCGTGGGTTTTAAGAGTAATCTCAAATTTTATGAGGGTAGATAGGGGTTGGGGGTGAATAAGGGTGTTGATATTTCTCACTCAAATAAATACAATTGGCATGAAACATAACTTGAAGAGAAACCAAGTAAAAAACTTTTATGTACGTCACAATATATCATTTTTAAGCCGTCAGAACCTCCAACTTCAACCCCCTGTGGGTAAAAAAACTGTCCATTATTCAAATTTGGGATTCACGGTACATATTTGATTATAGTATCTCATGAGCTACAGCATATCAAGAATTCAGAGAATTTAACCGGGAACCATTTTCCATAAGAATCGTGCGGGGTCCTTTCATTCCTTGATTTCTATTAACAACACCTCCATGATTTTTCAAAATGAACCTTGTAATCATAAAAAAATTCAGTTTTTAATTTCTGGTGGGTAGCACTGCCACAAATTGAAACAAGTGAGTATGCCTTCACGTGCGTGAGTCTCAGTAGCGCATTTTCTCAAAGAGGCATATTGTGAACGTAAAGAAATTTGGTTGAAGGAGAAACACCATTCCTTGCCCACTTTCTTCATTCGAAACTCATTGTGATATTGTGTTATCAAAATGGGGTACTTGCCAATGAAATAGATTTGAATGAAAATTCTTCCACTTATCAATATATTTTTTTGTTTGAGGGCGGGAGCTGGAGGCGGCGACTAATCAAAAGTGGCCTATCTCTTCCCATTTTTAGTCAGCTGTCTATATAGCGGAACAATTAGATCGTTATGTCTTCAGGGTTATGTTTTACATTTATCTCTTACTTTGGGGGCGGCGTGTGGGAGCGGCAGAGCTTGGCAAAGAAATTCTTCCACAGTTTGAGTTGGGAGTTTCTGAATGTTTGAGGTAACATTAAAATGTAATTCAGTGGAAATTATTGAAGACTGCACTTTTTTTCTTTTGGGGGTGGAAGTTGGAGGCGGCGCCATGTCAAAGGTAGCCTATTCTTTCCCATTTTCAGTTAGCTATCCATATAGCAAAAGAATTAGATCGTTATGTCTTCGGGTTTATGTTTTTCATTCATCTCTCACTTTGAGGGCAGCGTGTGGGGGCGGCAGCATTCGGCAAAGTAACTGTTGAACAGTTTCAGTTGGGAGTTTCTAAATGTAAAGGAAATATGACAATCAGTGAAATTTGTGAAAGTTGCATTTTTTTTGTTTGGAGACGGCAGCTGGAGGCGGCGGCTAATTAAAAGTGGCCTATATTTTTCCAATTTCAGTCAGCTATCAATATAGTGGAAGAATTAGATCGCTATGTCTTTGAGTTCATGTTTTACATTCATCTCTCACTTTGGGGGCGGCGTGTGGGAGCGGCAGAGTTTGGCAAAGAAATTCTTGCACAGTTTGAGTCAAGAGTTTCTAAATGTTCGAGGTAACATTATCAGCTAAATCAGTGAAAATTGTTGAAAGTTGCACTTTTTATCGTTTGGGGGCGGAATCTGGGAGTGGCGACAACCAAAAGTAGCCGATCCTCTCCCATTTTTAGTCAGCTATTTATATACCGAAAGCAGTGCCGTAACTAGGGCGTGGCGAAGGTGGCATTTGCCACAGGCGCAAAAATTTCAGGGGCGCAAAATTCAGCTTGGGTAATTCCTATTACTTAGTTTCTTCACTTTTTATTTTAAATTTTTCCCTGAACCACTACTTCTACCTCTAACTTCACTAACTTTATAAATAAAAAAGAAGCGGCTTATTCTACCACTTCTCATGACATGATTCAAAACAGCCATTAAACGGATAAAATTGAAGAATACGGCGCTGCAAGAAGTAGCATGCTGAGAATGAAGCAGTGCTCGCGCTCGGCGCCGGCGCCGGCGCCCTCCGCCACGCCGGTTAGTCTAGGTGCTTTTCGAGTTCCAGCCTGACTTTTACCGCATGCATTTACTTGCACTTTGCACCAAATAAATACAAGAGCGCCGAATCAGTCTAATATGGGGCCTCTCTATATCCTGCAAAATTTGTTTCAAACTCGTTCAGTAAACTGAAGCTTCTCAAGTCGTATTTGCGCTCTTCTGTCGGCCAAGAAAGATTAACAAAGATATCTATACTTTCAATCGATAAAACAGCTACGTTGCGTAGAAGCTTGAATTATATGAAATTATAGACATATTTTTCGAATCTAAATCTAGAAAAGTTTGGGTTGGTGGTCGAAGTTCCAAGACTTTTTCCATTTTTCATTTTTTCTTGTCATAAAATTTATTTTCAGTTATTTAGGTAGTTATTTGAAATAGGGTAGCAACGTGCATCTTTTACCATTTTGATTCTAAATATTTTGTCAATAACTTGACAAGTTTTGTTTTGTTGTTCAATTTTTATCTTTGTCATCTTACAGGTACTACTAGTATTTTGTTACTTCTTGTTGGAGACTTTTTTGTGTGAAAACATTATCAATTTGTCGTAATGTTTTTATTTCTGGGTTGGGAAGCTCGACTGCAAAAGGATGGACGGCCGGGAGTTTGAAATTTTTTTCTAGGAACCGAATGAGTTTATTATTGATTTTACCTATTTTTTATGAAAGATTTTGAAAATATGATGATCATCCTATGGCCATTTTAATTTTTTTTACAGATAATAATTGTGTTCCCATTGCGACCAAAAATCCGGAGGGAAAGAAAATGGAAGCTCCCAGCTTAAATTTGAGATTATGATTAGCATTATTATTATTACTTGGGAAAATTTTCGCCTGCGGCGCTCTAGCAGGGCCGACCCTTTTGTCATATTCACTTCCTTGGGGCGCACAATTGCCACATTGCCACAGGCGCCAACAAGCCTAGTTACGGCACTGACCGAAAGAATCAGATCGCTATGTCTTCGGGTTTATGTTTTTCAATTTAAAGTGCTTGGGGGCGGTTTTTAGCAGTTTTTTCATGTCGGCGGCGCTTATTGAAGACGGAATGTTTCTTGGCTTACGTTTATAGATGGCAACTAGGTATTATTCAAAAAATGAGAACACCAGAGCATCAGGTCTGGTAGAAAGTGCAATATTATGTTATTTCAAGTTTATCGGGGGCGGTTTTCTCTATGTTGGCGGCGCAATATAGACATCCAATATAGCCTAGCCCTCCTTTGGGAGTAGCAGCTATGTAACAGCGAAAAAATTAGAAAGCTAGGTCGTCTAGTTTGGGAGGAGTTCGAGGAACGGACGGACGGACAAAGCGGTTGCAATAGCGATTTTCATCAAGATGGAAAATGCGCTAAAAACAAAAATACACTTATAATAGAGCTTGGAACGTAGAATAAGAAAATGAAATCAAAAGTGGGGCATTTCATTTAAAAGAATCTTTGTTTTTGTTATAGCGCAAAAATGAAACACCTGTACACTTGAGCATAATTTCACGAGATAGAATTTTCCAAATCAATGATTCAATGTCTTACACCTTTTTCTTTACCTCGTAATGGAAAAGCGCTAGGAAAGACCGACGCACTGTTGCAGGACACCTGTATAACTTATAGCACATTTCGTGGAACTTACGCGCAAGCGTGATATCGAACATTGACGGATAAGCGAGTCTGCCGTCAACTGTCGAATTTTGCGCGAGATCCGTTTTCTCAGAGACTCTCACCTGCTTTCTGTTTCGTGATGTTTCGAAATGGTACAGACACGCGCCGGCTGTCTGATTTGCAGCCCCCAAAAGCGCACCATTTTGTAGCGCCTTGTTTTAAACGATGCACGTTCATTTCCATGTGGAAATTAGCACGTTGGAATTTCACGGTTTGTTACGTTTTCACGGTTGTTGGTTATGTCGGTTTGTTATTGTTATTGACTCGCAGGACTGTCATTTTCTGCCAAAAATCTCGTGCATGCGCTCAGCTCCGTGCAAAAAGTGTGACCTTGAAAATTTCATGAAATGACCTATTACAGGATGTCCCAACTTTAACCAACACCACCACCACCACAAACTGAAGGAACAAAAATGCACTTGGAACAGAGCTTGAAAAGCTAAACAAGAAAATGGAATCAAAAGCAGAGCATTTAATTGAAAAATATATATATGTTTTTGTTGTTATAGAGCAAAAATGGGACAGGCTATATAGTTCATAATAGTTTTACGACGTATATATTTTCAAACCAATAATTTCATCTATTTATTAGACTTTTTCCGTCTCATACAGGAAGGGCGCTAAAAAAACTCGATGCACTTTTGCAAGACCCTGTATAGGTATAAATATTTATTCTACTGTCGGGTCGCGCGTCTACCTAATGACTATATTACTTATTCGGATACTCGACGTCACTCATCGCCAAGGCTCGTGTCGGCAAACTGCATCCTCGTGAGTAATAGCGTACCTACATTGCACCTTCGAGTTGAATAATATGCTATTATAAATGTTATCGCAACAGCGTAATATTTAGGTGATATATCACTTGCCAGGATGCAACAGATGATGCAAAATGTCAAGTCAATATAAATAACAGGCGAAAAATATTTTATACTCGATTTTATACTTCTTATTCGGAATCCATGCTCGAGAATTTGAATAATTGTGTCTCATTATCACTTTTTGTTTTGGTCGACCAGCGACGAGCAATGCCCCGGGTTTTGCGTCCGTCACTGCCGAAAATTGAATGAAAACGTACAGATCACGGATCGCCGTGAATGACCGTGTCAAGAGATCCCACAAGCGGAAGTCATACTAATTACGGGATTCTTTTGAAACTTGCCGTCGATATTATGTTAATTTATTGGCGCTCTAAACGGTTTTATATTTTCAATCTGAGCGAAGAGCAAACATCGGTCTGCGTGAGGTAAATCGTCACTACAATCGTTGCATAATGAAATAAAATACTTGAATACATTACGAGATTAATTGCGTCCATCCACAAGTCGCATACGAAACGTGCACATCGTCGCATTTGCGGGAGCGCCATGGAAAACCATCCCGGTGCGACCGGGACAGGGATCCGAAGGACCAGGAGGGGAGGGGGAGATGATGGCCCGTGGCCCCCTTCTCAGAGGCATTCTCTGATGGTGACAAAAAGGGAAAAAAAACTTAAGTAATGTAATTTGGAGAATCTACATTCTAAACTTAATGCTGTGGGTGGTCTTCGTTCGGCGAAACTCGACGCCGGTCGCCTGTAGAGAGCAACGAGCAACCCAAACCCAATACGTTTACAATGAACAAGCCAACAGCTCGGTGTGGCGAGCAGTGACTGTGAGTAGTCGAGACCCGAGTTTGGCGAAGAGCGCGAGTGGCAGTGCCGATGGTGGTGAAGAAGCACATTGGTTGTTATTATTGTGTATTTGCGTGTCACCCTGTAGCGATTATTGTTGAATAAATGGTATTTGGATTGCCGTCACCGTGTGCGGAACTGAGTGGTGTGAGGTGCGGCCCCAGTGAAACGGGCAGTAGTGCTGCTGCTGGTCTTCCGGGAAAGTTAGGAACGGCAGATGTTGAACCATGAGGAGATTTGTGGTAGGACTTCTACTATAGGGTGATTGTTGTTGCCGTTCGGGGTGTCTTGATGCGATGGGCACTCTGCCATCCCCATGCTAGTCGTAATGGAAATGTGTGGTGTTTGTGCGAAGGCCCGCAGCCGGGCCTAGAGCCCTCCGAAGAGCCAGAGATTCGGCCCGGCGAGGATGACCTCCTCCACGGTGTTGTCGGAGTCTCCGGCCGAGATTGCTGACAGAGAGCGGCACGAGTCCGATCTCTACACCAGGCCAGGATGGGTAGACGCAGACGTCGCCCTGGAGCAGCTAGATCAGGTAAATACACCCCCCGAATGCCGAAAAGTTAATCATAACACTCCGAATACTATCTACTTACCCATACTGAATTCTTATTTTTTGGTTGATTGACCCGCGAGACCGAGACTCGATGAATCTATAGAGATCCCCCGATTTCCGCGATTTCTTCGTTATTCTTGTCCGGAACTGAGGGCCTAAGTAGGTACACGCAGGGTAATGTGCCAATTGTTTGTTACGTACATCGACGAATCAGGTGTGATAGATGATTTGGGGCCAGACCTGATTGCGGTCTGGTGGGCGATGTGCCGTGTTACGCTAGCCTTGGTGGGACCACCGGGTTAGCCGCGTGTGTGGTCTCCAGCTAGCTTAGCTGCTTAGCTTACCTGTACCGTACCCCGCGCGCGGCCGCGCCCCTTGCACCTCTTTCCAGCTCCCCTCCGAGGAGGACCGAGCACCGAAGCTCACAGTTTGTTTATCCGTTTCCGGAACCCTCACCCTCCTCCCCTGGCCTATTGCCATTGCCTATTGTTCCACATCCCGACACCCTGTCTCGCCAGTCGCCGGCTGCCTTGGCTTCGTCTTCGTCAAATCGTCCGTCGGCCGTCCGTTGATGATAGGAGAGAGATAGAATAATGATGATCGAGGCAGAGAGAGGAGGAAGAAGGTTCATTTTCAACCCTCCGGGCAGCAAACGAGGCGGCGGGCGCCCAATCGCCCATTCGGACCTAATTGTATTTCATAGCTAATCAACTACCATTCATATTATATCGGTACCTACCTAACATAATTACTCGAATATGGACATGCAACAATCATCATCTTGGAACTCCTTTTAGTCTTCTGTGCGTTATTAAGTGATCATAGTCAGTTATAGGGTGACGGTATGATGGCAATTTGAGATGCCGAATAAGAAATCATCGTGGTGACAGCGCCGCGCCACAGGGTGCTCATCTGAATCCCTTCTTTCTCAAACACAAAAAATTACTTTATTTGCATAATAGAACACTGTTGCACCGACTACAGTCATGTGCAAATTAATTAAAAAGGTGCATAACAGTTGAGGCATCGTCTGTGCTATTTCCAACGTGCACCCTATCAAAAATTATTGTAGTGATTAGAAGAAAAAAATGACATTGCTGAAAATGTTTCACTTCAATACCTAGATACACACACACACACACACACACCCTCGTGTTGTGTATCTGTTAATTATTACCTAGTATAAAAACTATGCATTTTGATCAAACTAGAAAGTGATAATAGATAGGTACATAATACATACATACTATGATAACACCGAGGATAACACATAATAAGAAAGTGTATACAGGGTGATTCACCACCAAATGGACATCGCGAACCAGACGAACCATGATCTGGTTTTAAAATTTTCTAGCGCTGGCTGTTCGCTACAGGGTGATTCATGTATTTCGTAGAATTTTTTGACAAGCCGCTTCTTCAGAACGACCGAATGGATTGAAGTGAAATTTTGTGGATTGATTCTTCTATTGATATCTGACACATCTAACAGTTTGAAATTTCCAGGGCTGGCCTTGAAAAAAAACTGCATAGCTTTTTCCAAAAAAAGACATTGTGTATGCATATTTTTTAAAATTCATTGCCATATTCAGAGTAAATACATAAAACATGCCATTAATATCGTGAAAAAATGCTTGAGCACCATTGGCAAAAATCACCCAATTCCCAATTTAAAAAAAAAACACGTTTTCTCGGTAGCAATCAAAAAACTTTCATCAGAATTTTCAATTTTTTTTTGCTACGTCCCTCAACTTCACTTCTTTCCCAAATTGAGCTGGATTGAGGGACGTGATTTTTTTTTTTTTTGAAAATTATGCTGAAACCTTGTTACTACTAAGAAAACGAGAAAAATGTTTTTTTCTTTAATTTTTCTGACGAAACGGCTGAAATTTAGGGCCATAATAGATCATCCGCAACTATTTGAAGGGGGATTAATCGCGGGATTAATTTACAAAAAATCCTAACCTCTAAAATCATTAGGATTATCAAAATTTTCTTGACAGCTCAATGGTTCCAAGAAATTTTTATTGCTATATCAATGGCATGTTTTATGTAGTTCCTGAATTTGGAAAAAATAAGCATACAGAATGTCTATTTTTGCAAAAATAGCTTTGAAGTTTTTTTCAAGGCCGGCCCTGGAAATTACAAACTGCTTGAATAGGCGATGTGTCAGCTATCAATATAAGAATTAACCCACAAAATTCCAATCGAATCCATTGGATCGTTCTAAGTAAAGATATGGCGTATTAAAAAAATTGACAAAAACATGAATCACCCTGTAGCTCCGAAACGAACAGCGTTAGAAAAATTTGAAAGCCATATATTGGTTCTTCTGGAAAAACTGGACCTACCATAAGGCTATGTCCATTTGGTACTTTTTTTGGAAATACGATGCCGAAGGGCGCACCAGGCGGATCGGAGTGATACGATGTTTTTTTTTACCCTACATGAATTAGACGGGAGGCCCTCTATCATGATAACTCCATACACCAACGTGATTCATTTGTACCAAGGACGCGTCGGTATGTCCTACTCAAAAAAAAAATGGCGACGAATGAACGCAATAATATCGTGTTTATTTTTGCATTGGGAATCGATATGGTCTCAAATTTTACATCAAAAAATGGTGGAACACCCATACGTGGGCCTTCCCGCGCAACCCACCTTGTTGTCGGGGGAACACCCAGAGTACTACCTAGGCCTCGACCTAGGAAATCATCTAGCGATTTTTGGAAACTCTTCGTGATAGACTAACCAGTAAAAATTATCATCTAGTAGGTGTGCACTCAATGTCTGCTAAAGATGCAGGGTGAGTGTTTGAGTCATAAATTACTAAAATCCGATTTTCTTCATTAATGCCTGTGTAAAATATTCCATTGGTCCCTGGAATAATTTAGATCAAGACATGACACTTCTAGTTTCCGTAGAAGAATTTTTACGGAAGTTCTTGAAGGAAAATTGATTTTTGAGATTTATGAATCACTCTGTATATTAAATAGAAGTTCAGTGTACACCCAGTAGTTGATCATTTTCACTGAAATATCTGTCATAAACAGTTCCCAAAAATTACTTTAATAATAATAATAATAATAATAAACGCTTTTATTGTTTCCTGACAATGTACAGTAGGTATAGTAGTGATTAAAACAAATAAATACTTTAAATAACGGAAATAGTGAGGGGCGAAGTCCTAACCTTTGACCCCCCTATATTTTTAAAAATCAACTTCAATTTTTTTAAATATTTTTGTCGTGTTCTTGAGTGAATTCCATATGCCGTTCTGGACTCTGAATGCGATACTTTTGAGACACTCCTGTATACTGCATATTTATTATTTATATAACAGCACAGCCTTTTGATAGTCTTTAAATACCAGTAGTAGATGAACATATTTATATTCATCCATTTGTTCCCGGTTGATGTTTTGATCGGCCGATCGAATATCGTAAAAGCTAATGCGACGAGTCATACAAGATGTCAGGATAACAAAAACTATTAAATAATAAAGCTCGTAATAAAGTTTGCTACCTTAATAACAGGTTACTTTCAGCTGAAAAGTGCGTATAAATATACAACAATGTCAACACAACACTCTGTACGTGTGTTGATCTATGACATAAAACAATAAGTCAAAAGGTAAGAGTAACGTTTTTTCTAAAATGTTCCTAAGGGAGTTTCAGTCTCACAAAGGCACAAAGTAAAAACTGAGTTTTTAATTATTTGGTCAAAAACTCTTTAAATTCTTGGAGGAAGATTGATGACAATAATTAACATGAATTTCCCAATATACAGGGTGTTTCACTTTTTTTTTTTGTGGTCAATATTTCAGAAGATGATAGAGCATCAAAAAATAAGTACTTTCGCAAAAAAAAAATTTTTTTCAATTGAATTTTTTTTTTTTAATGTGACAAAAATTAATATGACCAGCTTGTGGGCATACATCAACTCACGATGTTACGATGTATGAAATTTGGTCAAAATCCGGCAATTGAATTTGGAGTTATAACAAAAAAAACTTTTTCAAGATTCAACTTTGAAAGCCCCTATCTCCGTTATAACGCGTTTCCGATATAAATTTTTTCAAGAAAGTCCACGTATTTTGTGATGTTTTACTATCTCCTAAAGTATTGACAAAAGAAGTGTAACACCCTGTATAACTAATAGTACTTATACAGTTATCAAGAAGAAGCTCTTCAAAGTAGAATAATAAGGAACCCTTCATTAGGTGCTACAGTTTTTAGTCAATTACTTCTGAACGCTAAACGGCATAATTTTTTCCAGGAAAATGAATTCAAAAATGAAAATATTCATGATTGAAGAAAATGCGCAGAATGGAACTCAGTTGGTTCTTGGAAACGAGTACCTACCTCGTCATTGACATAATTAGAAAGAAAAATAGTTCTTTTTTAACAACAAAAAGGGAAGTACGTAAGCTCTTATTTTGGGGCTCCTCATTTTTCCACTTTAAAGGGCTGTAGTTTGATAACGGTAAAAATTAGAGAAGGGAAAGTAAATATCAACTATCAACTAATGACTACTGCATGATTTGTGGACCATTTGTCTAACAAATTTGAAGATTCTATCCTTGAACGGTTCCTGAGGTGTTATATAAAAATCGAGTTGAAAAGCTATTCCTAAATATTCATTTTTAAAGGCTTGTTACATCGGTAACGGATACATCGGCGAGTTATCATCATCAGTTGTCATAATTTTGACCTGGCAGAAATCTGGACTTCCCGTTTGGCACAATGGGCCCAATGAATAAGGATTAGACATTGCTTTTGCTTAAAATTCAATAGGTACTGGAAAAAACCTAAAAAAAATAAAGCTGCTGATACTAAGAAGTTACTCAAAAATTCAGTAGAAGTACAAGTTGCATTTTTTTAATTTATTTATTTATCAAATTTGTTGAGAATATTAAAATATTAACTCTATTAGCAGCATTGGCGCCCGCCGCCAAGCCATTCTTTTAGTATGTTTTAGTGCCGGATCGAA
Source organism: Anaspis maculata (assembly GCA_949128115.1). Taxonomy (NCBI): domain Eukaryota; kingdom Metazoa; phylum Arthropoda; class Insecta; order Coleoptera; family Scraptiidae; genus Anaspis; species Anaspis maculata. Next base: position 8,460,967 of record OX421968.1, read on the forward strand.
TGCACGGTTCGTGCTCCCGGCTCAGTTTCATAGCCGATGATTTCATATATGTATTGGTATTTTTATACACTGTTTTAGGCTTAGAACTTTTGTAGCAGAGCAGTCACACGCCAAACTCCATGGCAGCAAGTATTGTTCAATTATTAAATCGCTTAATCAAAACTACTGGTCTTGCTCAATCAACCCTGCGGAATCCACCCTCATTACATCAACAGGTTATGGGCCCAGGGGATGCTTGACCAAGGGATGCTTGACCTAAAGACTTGAGTTTTTGAAAGTGCGTACGATTGAAAAGTAACGCGTAGTTGTCTAGTCGTGGACGGTTAAACGTGAAAGATTCAGACAGTGTGTCGTGAAGTCTGTTTAACGCGCATCGATAAAATGGATATCGATAAACCACGAATTGAGAAACTGCGGGATGCAGACAACTGGCCGCAGTGGCAGTTTGTTGTGCAAACGCTGTTGGACGGCGAAAATGCGTTGGAGATTTGCAACGGAACTACGGCAAAACCGGTGACTGGTTCTGCCGACTATGACAACCAACTGAAGAAGTGGATCAGGTTGGATAAAGTAGCAAGAAAACTGTTCGTCACGACTGTTGAATCCAAGCCTTTGCAACTGCTGATGAGTTGTGAAACTGCGAAAGACATGTGGGATAAGCTGCACAGTGTCTATGATTTAAAGTCTGACGAAAGTTTGTCACTGGTCCAAAAGAAGTTCTTCGATTTCAAGTGGAGTTCCGAAGGCGGCATCGCTCAACATATTTCGCAACTGGAACAGTTGTTCCTCAAGATGAAGAAGCTTGGAGGTCCAATCCCGGAGTCCATGCTGATGACAAGAATACTATCGACGTTGCCATCGAAGTTTAATTACTTCCACAGTGCATGGGATTCCACCGAAGTAGCGAATAGGACGCTGGCCAATTTAACAACGCGTTTATTGACCGAAGAGCTACGATTGCAGAAACAAGAAAGTGACGACGAGGCATCAACAGTGGCCTTACTATCGAAGTTGAACCTAGGCAAAGGTGCCAAGAAGCCGACGGCCAAGTGGCAGAAAAAGCAATCTGGTTGCTTCACGTGCGGCAAAAAGGACCATTTGCAAAGAAACTGTCCTGGATGTTTTTCGTGCGGTTCGAAAACCCATCTGATGAAAAACTGTCACGTGAAAAAGAAAAACTTTCCGAAATCCGAAGGCGGTGGTTCGCGCCAAGAGCAAGCCTTTGTCGGGAGCACGGCTCTGGACTGTGACACGTCATATTGGTTCATCGACTCAGGTGCATCGGAACATATTTCCAATCAGCGCGACTATTTTGATGAATATATCGAGTTCAAAGAACCAGTTATGATTCAAGTCGGCAATGGTGCTAAAGTGGCTGCTTTAGGCCGAGGAAATATCAAAATCGAAACATTCGTGGAAGGAGAATGGTTACCAGGAGTCATGTACGACGTGCTCTACACCCCGGAAATGAAAAGGAATCTCTTCTCGGTCAAGGTTGCAGCGAAAAAAGGCGTCGATTTCGTTCTGAGCCACAATGGAAAACGATGCGTTTTCATGAGAGATAACAAGATTGTCGCTACGGGCATGGAGGCAAACAATCTTTATCGGATTCTTTTACGTGTAGTACTGCCAAAGACTTTTTGTGTTGCACACACCGCGGAAACGTTGCAGCTGTGGCATGAACGTCTCGGACACCAAAATAAACGTCATGTGAAACAATTCCTGAAAGAAAAGGGAATCGAGGTGACCATAGACAATGAATTTTGTGACGGTTGCGTTTTCGGAAAACACCACAGACAAAGTTTCAGTGAAAGACTCGATCGTGCTACCAAACCGCGCGAATTGGTGCACTCAGACGTTTGCGGTCCCATGAGTGTACAATCGCCTGGCAAAAAGCGATATTATGTACTTTTTAAAGACGATTTCAGTGCATATCGAAAGGTATATTTTCTGAACAAAAAATCGGAGGTGAAAGAGAAACTCGAGAGTTTCTGCGCGGAAGTGCGAGCGCGTTTCGGAGAGGACATTAAAGAACTTCGTACTGACGGCGGAGGTGAATATGTAAACAAGGACGTTGCCTCTTTTCTGGATAAAAGGGGAATAAAACATACAGTAACTGTGGCCCATGTACCCGAACAAAATGGTACGGTTGAACGCGAAAATCGGACATTAATGGAAGCGGCACGTTCCATGCTCTATTCGAAACCAGACCTACCTCAATTTTTATGGGCAGAGGCCGTAAACACAGCTGTTTACATTTTAAATCGGACTGGACCAACAAAAGTTCCGAATAAAACCCCGTTTGAACTTTGGTTTAATAAGAAGCCGGTCCTGAACAAATTGAAAGTATTCGGTACAGAATGCTTTGTACATGTGCCCAAAGAAAAACGGCGCAAGTTGGATAAAAAGGCACTAAAAGGATATATTGTGGGCTACCTTGAAGACATCGAGGGATTTCGTGTCTGGATTCCAAAGAATCAAGAAATTATTGTGAGTCGTGACGTCATTTTCAAACAAGAGCGCCTGGCAGCCACCGAGACGCCCGTTGTTAATGAACCGTCACCAAATCATGAAAATGATATTACAAATGCAGAGCCCGAGGCTGAACAAACGCCGGAACAAGAGGAAAAGTCCCCCGAAGATGTTCGACGTCTGCGAGATCGCAATAAATTGAAGAGGCCTGATTTTTATGGTGTACCTGTCGCAATGTTAGCTGCAAGTGAGCCGCTCACTTTTGGCGAAGCAATGGCATCGAGTGATTCTCAGCATTGGCAGGAAGCTATGCACGAAGAAATGAGCTCTCTGCAAAACCATGAAACGTGGAAATTGGTTGAAAAACCGACCGACAGAAAAATAATTGGCAATCGATGGGTATATCGGATCAAGCGTCGCCCAGACGGGACCATTGATCGATATAAGGCTCGATTAGTCATAAAAGGATGCTCACAGAAAGATGGTATTGATTACACAGAAACCTTCAGCCCTGTTGTGCGCTTTGACACAATACGAGTGGTATTGAGTGTCGCAGCACGTGAGAAATTGCACTTTCGGCAATTTGACATCAAGTCAGCTTTTCTGTACGGTTTTCTTGACGAAGAAATTTTCATGGAACAGCCCGAGGGATATGAGGATGGCTCATCACGCGTGTGTAAGTTGCTGAAAAGTTTATATGGGCTTAAGCAATCGCCCAGATGCTGGAGTAAACGTTTCACGCAATTTTTACTTGAATGTGACTTGAAAGAGAGTACAGCCGATCCCTGTTTGTACGTAAGACACCGTGATACAGACAAATTGCTGTTACTCCTCTATGTTGATGATGGCCTAATCGCAGCTTCAAATCTAGAAGAAGCCGAAAAGTTTCTAGATCAGCTGAAGTGCGAGTTTGAAGCCGCAATCACGGTCAATGTCACGAATTTTCTTGGAATAGAAATTCAGCAACAAAGAATAGGTGGAATTTTCGTCAGTCAAACTAATTATACTGAGAAAATTCTCAACAGATTCAAGATGAGTGAATCGAAACCAGTCTGCACTCCGATTGAAACTGGCTGGAATACGACTGATTCACCTGATGCGACTGGCCAATTTCCGTATCGAGAAGCGGTAGGAAATTTAATGTACCTGCAAGTTGTAACCAGACCAGACATTGCCTTTGCAGTCAATGTTGCATCACGAGCATTGGATAAACCCACAGAAGCTCACTGTCACCTAATCAAAAGGATTCTACGCTACATAAGAGGGACTCAACGAGCCGGTCTACTTTACCACGACGGAGAAGACTTCGAAGTCTACAGTGACGCAGATTTTGCTGGTGATCCAGCAACCCGGAAGTCAACAAGTGGAGTACTTTGCAAGTACAACGGTGCTGCAATAACCTGGCAAAGCAAGAGACAACAATGCATCGCTCAATCAACGACTGAAGCGGAGTACGTCAGTGCCGCAAATGCAGCAAAAGAAATGCTGTGGTTGTTGCGCTTGTTCGACGAAATCGGTGTTCGCGAAGTGAAAGAAAAGCGAAGTGTTTTGCATGTTGATAACATGAGTGCGTTAAAGCTCATAAAAAATCCCGAATTTCATCAACGCACAAAGCATATCGATGTGCGCTATCATTTTATTCGCGATCTTTATGAGAAAGGTGCCATTAATGTGGATTACGTCACAAGTGAACAACAAAAAGCGGATATTTTGACAAAGCCATTGGCTAAACCAAGATTTGAATTGTTACGAAAGGATTTGGGCATCGTTACAAATTCTTAATTTTCTGTATTGTATTTTTTTGCATGATTTTTTTGCTTATTTGCATAGAGTTAAGTTTTAGGGGAAGTGTTGAGAATATTAAAATATTAACTCTATTAGCAGCATTGGCGCCCGCCGCCAAGCCATTCTTTTAGTATGTTTTAGTGCCGGATCGAATGCACGGTTCGTGCTCCCGGCTCAGTTTCATAGCCGATGATTTCATATATGTATTGGTATTTTTATACACTGTTTTAGGCTTAGAACTTTTGTAGCAGAGCAGTCACACGCCAAACTCCATGGCAGCAAGTATTGTTCAATTATTAAATCGCTTAATCAAAACTACTGGTCTTGCTCAATCAACCCTGCGGAATCCACCCTCATTACATCAACAAAATTTTCATATACATACAAAAAAAGATATAGAAAACATCCAACGGTCCGAGGACCAGTAGAAAAGGTAAGTGGTAAGTTATTGTGTAATTATCAATATCTTCAAGTAGTCGGAGCGCTATTGCTTCTTTATTATTTCTGTTCACTCAAATATAAGTCTTTATCGAACAATAATACCACGAGTTATCGAAAATTCTCAAGGGGTGAATATTAGGGGGATGTCTCCTTTTTTCTACCCTATTTTCACCTCCCCTAATTATTTTTGAAATCGTCGATATTTTCGGATTCTACATTCAGTTCAGAAGAAAAAGTTCCTCTTGTAAAATTTTCATTAGAGGCTTAATGTTTGAGATATTTGGGTTTTAAATTTTGTAAAACATCTTGAAATCGCCACTTTTTAGAGCCCACATTTTTTCTCTCTGAAAACTCCTCGTTTTTTGGCAAAAAACTAGAAAACTTTTTCGAGGCGGTTTCCAAAGTTTCAAACCCAAATATCTTGGAAATGAAGCCTTTAATTGAAATTTTGCAAGAGCAACTTTTTTTCTAAATCGAATGCAGAATCCCGAAAACCTGAACAATTTCGAAAAATAATTAGGGAAGGTGAAAATAGGGGAGAAAAAAGGGACACTCCCCTTCATATCGACCCCCTATGAAAATTTTTGATGAATCGCGGTATTATTATTCGACGGAGACTTACTTGAGCAAACTTTATTGCTCCAAATTTTATTAAAATCGGTCCAACGGTTCAAAAGTTTTGCCGGGTAGCTAGCTATTTTTATTAGCAAGAAGCTCACACCGACATTTATACCGAGTGACATTGCTTGATACCGAAAAAAAAAAACAATATCGCCCCGGCTAAACCATTTTTTCGGACTGAATTTTAGGCAAAAGCAACAGCTTGATTTTCATTCATTTGGCCAAATGTCGTCTTAGTTACATACAAATAAAGACGGTTGTAATTTCCATAATATTCATTTTACAAAATTTCCTATGGGGATTTATTTATGAATGGTTGTTTATTGCATGCACACTTTTATTGTACAAATGCAGATTATGGCACAATAGATGTGGTGAACTCGGAAAAAATCAGAGAAGTACCCTTGATTAATTTATTAATTAAAAGACACTGACCTGGCTATACAGCTAAACGAGTTAATTGACCATCACTTCGACCCACATTGCTGATCATGACTATAATACCACGTTGCCAAATGCATAGATACAATGATTATTATTGCTTCAAGTGATGATAAATATCGATTTCAATAGAATTTTAATAGTGTGGAAGTATTGTCGGTGGCATACACCCCATACCATTTAAATATCATGGACATTAGATGCGATTCATATTCTAGGCATATCATTTGCGTTTATAGAATACGAGATGGTAATAATTAGCAAACTATTTTTCAAGTGCATATAAAACGGGGCAAATTTCAGGCATATTTTACAGCAGAAACAAAACAATTAACTGTTTACTATTTAGTACTATAAAATCAGTTGGACACATTGTTTTGTCTATAACTGGTCAGTGGTCAGCTGTTAGACGATACTTCATTGTGTTTGGACTTTAGAGCACATGCATTTAGAAGAAATACATCGATGCGTCCGTGGTGAGAATCTAATTGATGTATTTCTCTTTTACAGGCGCTCTATACCTCTGTATTTTTATCTTTTTGTTAGGACTGTGTTGGCACCAAACAATAACCATTTTTTTTTTACATAATTGAAAAAACGCCATGTATTAATTTTCTAACACACTCAATCACTCATACACCTTATGAAAAAAATTTAGTTTGTATCTTAGTCTTTGAGGAAAAAATATTAAAGATACTTTTACCATGCTGCAATCACAGCCTTAAATTACGACTCCCAAAATATTACATAAGTACATAATAAAATAATATGAAAAGTTATATGGTTTGCCGGTTTGGACAAAATATACCGGGTGATCATTTGAAAGCTATCCACCTGCAATAACTCCCGATTCCTAGTCAATATTTTTTCGAGCAAAAACAGGTCGATTTTTATATCGAGGGTGACATCTAAAACATACATTGGCAAATTTCTATCTTCAGCCCCCTCGCCCCCACTCACCCCAACTTGAAAATTTCAAATGACACCACCTACCTTGCGATACATCAAATTGAAGAGAATCGAATTCTCTTTCTGAATAAAATGTTTCCAAAATTTTCAACCTCACCCCCCCTTCATCCTAAAAATTCTCTGAGTATCCCATGATTAATATTCTGGACCCTCAATTCTCTTCAATTTAGTCAGCATCATCCTCAATAGGGTCGAAGAAGAGAATTTTAGGTAAAAAAAGTGCCGCACCCAAATTCACCCCATTGCTCTCCCCCACCTCAACTTTGAAATTTAACAAAACACCACCTACTTTGTGATATATCAAATTAAAGGAAATTGAATTCTCTTGGAATTTTTTTGGAATTTCCAACGCCTTATTTATTAAATTGGACATTTGGAGTATTTTAGGAAGAAAACGGGGGTTTGAAAATTTCGAAAAAAATTTGTTCCGGAAGAGAATTCAATTTCCTTTAATTTGATGTATCACAAAGTAGGTATTGTCATTTAAGAGTTTTAAGGTGTGGTGAGGGGTGAATTTGAGTGGCATTTTTTCCATAGAAAATTTTCTTTTTTGATGCTGTGCAGGATGACGTTGACTGCATTGAAGAGAATTGAGAGGTCAAGAATGTTAAATTGGGCACTCAAAATAATTTTAGGAAGAAAGGGGGTGTGGTTAAAAAAATTATAAATATTTTTTCAGAAAAAATTCAATTTTGTTTAATATGATGTATCGCAAAATAGGTGGTGCCATTTGAAATTTCAAAGTTGGGGTGGGTGGGGGCGAGGAGGCTGATAATAGAAATTCGCCAATGTATGTTTTAGAGATATCTTCCTCGATATAAAAATCGACCTATTTTTGCTGGAAGACATTTCCACTGGGAATCGGGAGCTACTGCAGGTGGATATAGTTTTCAAATGATCACCCGGTATAGGCGTTACAATGGCGCCGTCTAGTGCTAAAAAAATAATATCGAAAGAAGCAACTCCGGTGCAATCGCCATGGAATAAATGCTGAAAATACTGAAAGGCTGCCTCCTACCTAGGCCCGTAGGTATACTATAAAGCAACGTTCGTGGCAGTAAACGTTGCGATAAATAACAAATATAACTATAAAAACATGTCGTAAAAGATTCATCTATCTATTCATTCAAAGTCGGTACTACTTTCCATCCACCGAAGTAGTTTGTTGTATTATTGGCACTCTCCGTGAGATATTAATAAATACACTTCCTTACTACTTTCTTTGGTCTGATTGCTGGCTTCAGCAACTCAATTCACTAACAACCTGAAAGCATTTAATTGAAGATGGCTCATATCCAGGACCACCTACCAACACACATTCTTCTCTACCTTGTGTGTGCGTATCCACATGGTATTTCATGAAATTTTCTTTCTTCAGCCGGTAGGTGTTTGAGAGAACGCCGGCTATTTTTCATTTATTCGAACAGGTAGGCTCTTCCACGAAATTTCAGAAGGTATTTGGAGTTCTTTGCTCTGTTGCTGTCTTGTCAATCACGACAATGGATCATTTGAGAACCGCACGGGTTGTTCTGCAAAAAGAATCAGTTTTTCGATTCATTCAACACTGACCTAGGCGCAAGGTTTCGTAACATATAAGTAGGTACCTACTTACTCATCGAAATTGCATTCGACTATTATTGTAGGTAGAACAATAAAGTTCAATGTTCTCGAAGTTCAAACATGCTATGTTAAAAACTATCATCATTATTATGATTTGTTGAAAAATGGCTTCCTGAGAATCCTGAATTCATACAGTCAAGAAACATCGGGCTTTAACAACAACACATTGACGAGTTTGTTTGTGTTGAATAAATCAGAAAAATACATGACATTATGTTTCCTGATAACGGAAATTATAACATAGTAATACAAGGATTGATAAGTCGGTATATCAAAACAGTTCTGCAATACCTAGTGCTTAAATTTGAAGAAGGAAAAAAAAAAAAACAATAACCGGACTGACCCTTGGTACAGTTTCGTACCTATATTATACCTGCTAATTTATTGTATCAGTTTAGTAGGGATACCGTTCCGTCATTTATAAACAACGAGCTGACAAAAATAGCCCTTGTTCCAAAACAAAAAATGTGTCGTTTTCTCTTCGTTGAGCAGAATTTTAACAAAAATATAACTGAGTTCGTGCGATCCGACTATGATATAAACATATTAAACATGCCCTTTAATTAAAGCTAACCCAAGGGTTGTTTGTTGTACATCTGCACTCTGCCCTGGTATGACGAATGATTGGCACATAGGAGATAATGCGCGGTTCGATTGGGGGTATCCGAAGTAAATCCTTGGGTGCCGCCGGCGGTCCCTCGGTCCTTCCTAGAAGGACGCGGACGGTCTAGGAGGCGAAGTGCGGCCGAGATCGCCATATCCATATATATGTATATATTCTTCTTGGGTGGTCTGTGTGACGTCAGGCTGCTTCTTGGGTGGTCCATTGCATGCGCTATAGGTACTGTGTTGCAGGGCAAGGCGACCGGAGATCGAGGCGTTTTGTGGGTTCGTGGCCGAATTCAGCGGCAGCTGCGGTCTCTGGGCCACACTCTGGACACACATGCCGGCAAGTACCTCTTCGTCGGAGTGCTGGCCATCGCCACCTTCTCCGTGGGTCTCAAGAGCATGACCTTCCATTCGGACATCGAGCTGCTCTGGGCGGAACCACAAGCGGGCGCCGATGCTGCCGCTGCCTACACATCGCCGGATATCCTCTCTACCCATCAGATGGTTGTCCAAACATCCGTCGAACCCGACCTCGACCTCTTGCATCCACACGGCCTTCTCGAACACCTCGCTCTCATCCAGAAAGCCACGCAGGTGACCGTCACCATGTTCGGCATTCCCTGGAAACTCAAGGAGATCTGCCAGTCGCCCAGCGTTCCCAATTACGACCATTTCTTCATCGAGGAAATATTCGAAAAAATGATGCCCTGCTCCATCGTCACCGCGTTGGACTGCTTTTGGGAAGGCTCAAAACTGCACGGCCCGGGATTCCCAGTCAACTACCCGTAAGTTGAATCTGCAACATGAGCTGTAAGGTTCAATTCCAAACAATCAAAATACAATTGTCCGCTCATTGCACCAGTTTCTCGAAACTCACAAATCATTCAACAATGGGGTTATAAAACGTGTACAACTCAAGAGGACATTTTTTTTACAGTCATGGGACTCAATTTTTTTTCATTTCGACATTAACAATAATATACCTCCCATGGTGAGACGCTTTACGACCCATTATTGCTTAATTTGTAGTGCACTTCAACTCGAAGCAGTTTTCGCTACTAGTGGATCTCGTAGTAGATTTAGGTACCTACCCTTTTACCTCTGGCTTCACACAAGATTCAAATAGCTAAGATCACTTGGAATCGGTATCGTGAAAAAGTTCAGTGCCATACGTCAGAGTAAGATTTTTCTTATTATATCTATGAAACTGTACAGGATGATCCACTTTCAACAGTAGAAAATTAGGTGGTATTCATTCATTAAAGACAAAAAATCGATTAACATAGAAAATTTAATGATTTTCTCAATGTTATGTCAAAGGCGATTCTCACAGTCACATTATTCAAATAACAAAGGGAAAGGAAAACTGAAAAAGAAAAAAAGAAAAAGAGAAGATTTTTATTGTTTATGATTTACTCTGAACAGTAGACAAGTTACTAAACTCCCACTTTCTTCAATAATTTTGCTCTTTTTAGTGCACTTCTCTAAACAGGATGGCGCTTATGTCCTCGCTTGATCCGTCTGTCCGTCACAGCATCTAGTCCTAGACGGGAGATTTTTTCGAAAAATTTTAACTCCAGTGGGTAGCTTGGTATCCGAACCAAGAAAACTCTTGCCGAAATAACGATAAACAATTACAATAAAATTACTGGATTTAAAAAGTTATTCACATACGGATCGGGCAACTGCTCGTTCTTACGAAAATGCATAGATGGACGCATGTACCAAGTTATATTTAGGGGAGAATTTGAACTTTCTTCTAAAAAAAATTTCACATCGGTACGACCTACGGGTCAATAGTTACGAATTACGGTAGCCCACAACAGATTTTTTTTTTATTAATATGAAAGAGACTGCCGCCGCTTCATTTTGCCGCCCAGAGTATATGCCCCGGTTTGCCTCCCTCCCCTAGATCCGGTGCTGGAATATGTGGATGAATAGTAAAGAACACTTAATTTTGTTATCATGTCATCAAAACAATCTTTTACTCGGAGTTGGCTTCGGTGACAAAAATTCAGTCTTTCAGGCAATCCAGACGTTCAAGTTGATGAATATTTGGTTCCCAAAGCCAACTCTAAATGGACATTTTGTCCGCATGGCATGGTACGTATTTTTCATTTTTTTTTTTTTGAGGTACATTCGTCACTTCTTTTGCCCATTTGGTTCAGGAACAGATATATGGTAATTATGGTATCGCGGGTCGGGGCGGACCTCAACAACTTTCTGGATTTCTTGAGAGCGGTCCGCGCCATGCCGCTCTGCTTTTCCGACCCAGTCGACGGTGTTGCGAGCGAAGCGGATCAGATTTTCTGAAATTCGTCTAACATCGGTTCTTCTTGCGAGCATCATTCAAGTCTGCAGTTCTGTAGCAGTTGAAAATTTAGATCTCGTAGGGTGCCATTTAAAAGAAAATAGTTGAAGGCTGCGCTGCAAAAATGGGGCACCCTGAATACGGCAAAATAATTTTACAAACTGCACTTTGGCCTCCCGTTTACAAAGACATCTGGTTAATTTCGGTATCATTAACGGCGTAGCTTCTAGTTTATTTATTTGTACGTATCCAGGTTGAGGGTTGCACACGTCAAGTTGCAGATATTACAATAAGTACGAACAATATACAAAAATTGGCACACATTAAAATTAATGACAGAGGTAGGGACCATTGAGGTTTCCCATACTAATGAAATGTCTCACCTTGTATAATGCAATAATAATGATAATTTTTCTATTAAAGTGAATCTGAAGCGTTGCAAATAATTTGAAAAGTGTTCAGGAAATTCAGTTGGAGTTAAACTAGAACTTTCGTTTTGTAACACTTTGTTCATTACTGAGGAGCCAATGGACCTTTTCAGAAGAGAGAGACAGATGTGTGCGCGCTCGTACCGCGCAGCCGGTGGTGTCTAGCTATAACGGCGCCTGATATCTCAAAGGGAAGATATAGTGCGCGGCATCACACTGAGTACATGTGGGGGCGTGACGTAAATCGTGCAAGAGAGACCGCCTTTATTGAAAAGGTTGCCACAAAATTAGTCTATGGCCTTGTTTACGCGAGGTTTAAAACTGGTGTTAAGGTCCGTAACATCAATGTTATCGTCCGCATAAACACCTCTAAACGCAAGTTTCGCAACAGCTGTTAAGTTAGCTAAGTTAAGCTAAATTGCATTTAGTAAGCAAACAAGTGTTGGCAATCGCACGTAAACGACCATGCACATTACAACGCATGTGCAAACCAGAAATCGGTTGGATTTATAGCAGATTTATGGGTTGGGTTGGATGTTGGATGACCTGTGAGCACCAGTTTATTAAAATTGATCATTGATGATTAACCATCTTTTGTTATGATCTCTAGAAAATGTAGTTATTATGGTTAAATTTCGTTTTGACACTCCTTTGAAAGATGTCCCCCTGAGCCGCTATTCTTGAATCGTGTGAGAAAAGTCCCTGGGAGTAAAATCCATTCCGCAGTACACTTATGTAGCGAAAGTTGCCTAAAATCCGCTACATCAGTGTACTGCGGAATGTATTTTACTCCCAGGGACTTTTCTCACACGATTCAAGAATAGCGGCCCAGGTTAAGGGGCTGTCGGTTGTCATTTTGGTCGGCGCGCGTAAACACTCCCAACTAACTACTGTTAAAATCTCTGCTAAGCCTCGCGTAAACAAGCTCTATGGCAACTAATAATTACTAAACCAAGTTTTATTAAACAAAAGTTCAACTCCAACTGAAATCCTGAGCATAAGGATGAGGTTAGGTGCTGTATTCAAATATATCTACCATCCAATACGGCGATTACATGTAGGGGGCGCGCTTTTGCAGAGTTGAGATTTACTGTCAATAGTGTCTGTCAATGATTAGCGCCAAAAGTTTGTCACGCACCAGTCAGTGCTGTCACCTGTAACCTACGCCTAGCCTAATATCACTATCATGACTATAGAAAATGTCGGTCCAAAAATTGATTGCAAGGTAATCACGACATACGTACAGGGTGATCACGCGAGAATTCACTCCCATACGGAGGGCTCCCCCTTTGAGATAATTTGCAAGAGAAAACACTTTTCTCGAAAAAAATTTCCCGTATATTTCTAAATTGGAAACTTTAATATTTTACAACCTATAATATACAAGGTGTCGCAAGAAACTTTTTTTGTTGACGCGACACCCTGTAGGTATATTTGAATCGCAATCGATGTAGTTTTTTATTCTGAATACAAATATATACCATAGTGTTGAGTTATTTCTGAAGGCAAATTGTCAAAAAATTCACAAAAATCTTATGATACTGACCTAAATTTCCGTTTATTTCAATAGAAAATTTCTCGAATTTGGTTGATTTTGTTTTTTGGAAAGATATCTTCTTTTAAAACTCAAATATTTCATTTCTTAGAAGCGTCGTACTCACCCTGAAAACTCAAATATAAACGTAGCACTAGAAAAAAAATTGTGGGGTAAAATTTCAGAACTTTTTTAGCCAAATAAACGTAAATTTAGGCCAGTATTATAGGATTTTTGAGAATTTTTTGACAATCTGCTTCTGAAAATAACTCAACGCTGTGGTATATATTTGTATTCAGAATGAAAAACTACGATTGCAATTCGAATATACAGGGTGTCGCATCAACAAAAAAAAAGTTTTTTGCTATACCCGTATATTAGAGCTTGTAAAATATTATAGGTCCCAAATTTGAAATCTACAGAAAAAATTGTCCATGAGAAGTTTTTTCCCTTTCAAATTATCTCAAAGGGGAAGCCTCCAGTATGGGGGTGAATTCTCGCGTGAAATCACCCTGGTGCAATGTTACCACATACCAAATACACGCAAATCGTTAACACGGCACATGGCATCTTTATCGGCTTGACACTTACACCAAAATTGACCCTAATATCAACTCCAACCTGTCGGCCGAAGAGGTGAACTAAGGTGTATCATTGTCATATCATATCAGGTGTATGATAATCATATAATCATTATCATAATATTTATTGCATTTGAAGAAATCACATTTTGATTGCAGGGTAATTCTTGTACATTTCACAATTTCAAAGGAAAAATAAATGAGGGCTTCTGCATAATAATATTTCAATAGTAGCTGGTGAACAATACATTCTAACATTAACCTAATTGGGGAAAGTGACCCTTTTGGAGGAAATAAATAGAAATGCGAAAATACAAAGCAGCATAAAATATAAATAATGAAAAATTCTTAATAAAATCCATGATAGGTGGACTCCGAGGTGGACTCCCTTAAGTACCATTTGTTTGCCTCGCCGATTGTTAACGATACCAAGGTCTACAGCATCTGTTCTGTATCCATGAGTTTTCATGTGATTGCCGGTTACAGCGTTGATTTATTTTATCGGCTTTTTCAAATTTCCTCAGGGAAATTGGCGTTTGCCGCGCGCTCGGCCGCGCGCATCAGTCAACAAGGTGTCCTGGATGTTTTTTCGTTAATTTTTTTTCTTTTTTTTTTCCGGCAGCTGAATCACCCATATATCTTCCAAACGGTTCAACATACTAGTTTTTTTTTTTTTTGGCTAATCAAATCTTTTCTATTTCGGCTCGACCCTTCATGCATTCGAGGATGATCGGTCAAATATAAATATTTTTTTATGATATAAGGCGAGTATAGGTACAGGTGTCCCGAATTCAACCCTAATAATTTTGAGGGTGGATAGACCATCAAAAATGAAGCTGATTTGACCATATTTTCCCGAAATTCGAGTTTTTGTGATCCCTCAACCCCTCCCAACTTTGGAACTACTGGTTGGATTTGAGTGATATTTTACCTATGAGTAGATAATCATTCGAAACAAATATCTGGGAAGTTACATTCAAATACCTCAACCCGTTTATGAAATAATACTAACAAAGATTCAATAAATAAGTTTGAACTTGAAGGGCTCTATCTCCGTTATCTCCGTACTTTTGTAAGGCATGCTTTTAGGGTCAAGGGTCAAGTCATCTCAATTTTTCATGATGGTTCTCCACCATTTAAATCAATATAGCTGAAGTAGGGACATCCTATATAATCGGCAAGTGTCGTCTATATCAGAGAACTTTAAAAGTCTAGCAGTTTTGCTTGTGAATCCGGCAAGCTTTCGAACGGTCGACCGCCAATTGTACGGGTTTGTTGCTCATCCCCGAGTTGAAGTCTTCAGCGAATATCGTAACATTCTGTCATATATTCCAAATGGTTCAACATAATTATCCAGTTCTAATCGAATCTTATCCATTTCGGATCTCTCGACACATTGCACCTGAGGACGAGCGGTCAACTATTATAAATAATTTTCAAAAACAAGTATGTCAATTTCTCATTTATTGGTAGCATGGCGTATGTGAACAATAAACGTAACTTGAACTGGCATGTGTCACAAATGCGAAATTTCAAAAGCTATCACAAGCAACATCAGAAGCAATCATACAGTGTGAAAACTGAACTCGGCAAAATACTTCAAACGCTTATCATAGGATTTATCAAAATTACAAAATCATAATTATGACAAATCATATAGTTCATACAATAATGTAAAATACCCTTTATGCTACATATTCTTAATTTCCAAATTAGTTGATGAAACTAGTGGTAACACCGAGGGTAACACTTGACGCCCAAGTCTGAATTTGACGTTAAGTATATGGTGTCAGAAGGGAACTTCAACTTTGAGTGCTGCGACAAATGTCATGGTTGTGACTGTACCTTTTTTTTCCACGTTTGGAGAATTTCCATTTAGTAAGTCTTTTGTTTGATCTTTCAGGAATCCATTTGGAGGCTCGGTTCTGAAAAACTGGACAGATTTGAATCCGACACAGTTCATCGCAGAAATTAAAAAAAAGGATGAAACCCAGTTGTTTGACTACCATTCCCTGGAAGACTATCTGAGACGAGCGGGAATCACGACTGGTTACCAGGAAAAACCGTGCCTGAATCCCAGAGATCCGGAATGCCCCGTTACGGCTCCGAATTACAATTCCACTCAAAATTTGGACATTGGAGCTGAACTGACCAGCGGATGTTACGGCTTAGCCTCCAAGTACATGCACTGGCCGGAGGATTTGATTGTCGGCGGGGCGTTCAGGAACAAATCTGGTCACATAAAACAAGCCAAAGCGCTGCAAACGGTGGTGCAGTTGATGGGTGAACACGAACTCTTCGAATACTACTCGCAACATATGAAAGTGCATCCGATCGAGTGGAATCAAGAAAAAGCCAGCAGTGTTCTGAATGCGTGGCAAAAGAAGTTTGCTGAGGTGAGTTTCTTCGAACGATGGCAAACGACTTTGAATGCTAACGTTGATTTTTTTTTCAGGAGGTCGAACGATGGTCCAAAAGCAGGAAGCCGTCGTCTTCGTATTCTTTTTTTACGTTCTCGACGGCCAATTTGAACAAAGTTTTGAAAGAAGCTTCCAAGACTGACGTGATAAAAATGGCAGTAGTGCTGGCTGTAGCGGCAGTTTACGGCTGGATCGCCCAGTCAAAATTGGCGGCGCTGGGCGTGCTGGTCTTAGCCAGTTCTGCGGCCGCTGGTCTAGGCGTTTGCAGCCTGATCGGATTGCCGATCAACCTTCTGAGCACGCATGTGTTGCCTTTCATCACCGTGGGGCTGGCCATGAGAGAGATGTTCCTGATTTTGTCAACGTACGAGAGGAACGTGTCTCCGCCAGAAGTACTTCAGCGGACGGGACCTGCAATCATCTCGGCCGCGCTAGTGAATTCGGCAGCGTTCCTCTCGGCGGCGATCCTTCCAGTGCCGGCGTTGCGTGTGTTTTGCCTGCAGTGTGTGGTACTGGTCATCTTCCACGGTGCAGCTCTGCTTATCATCTTCCCGTCGCTCTTATCCCTCGAACAACGGTGCAAAAAGACCGACGTGCCTTGCTTTCGACCAGACATCAAAGAGAAATCTCCAGGCAACAACAATAACAACAATGATCCAGTAAGTTTTATCCCTGTAATTTTTAAAGCGTTCCTAGTCGGCGGGAACAATTCGGAACATTGACAATTTTGACAATCGATAGCAAATTAGCATTTTCCTTCAGCACACAGTGATCAATTTGCCATTTTTAGGAGGACATTTATAATTTTGATCAAAAATAATCCAAAATTGTTCTAGTCCACTTCTTTTTTATCAATTATGATCTTTGAAGTTCTAAAACAACTTTTCAATCGTTATTACCTTCCCGATCCGTCCCCTCATGCGGAAGGGAAAGTTAAGTGATGATGCAAGGGAAAAGTTCTGACATGATAGCTGCCGAACCGTTGATCCGATCGACTTGCAATTTGCAAGCCCTTGAAAAACTGTATTCAAAACAGTTGAAAATATTTTTCCATCTGTCACCTGTCAAAAATTAAAAAATGAAGAAGTTTAAAATTCGGGTTCGAGTCAAATTCAGTTAAATTCATGGGAGCACTATCACGAAATAACAAAATGAAGTCTGGTTGAAGTTTCTTACCATTTCCCAGACGGGCGCTGCGAATTTTCAAAATTTTCCCTGGTCTATATCAGTTGGGACGGCTGTTTGCGCGGGTTTTGGCCGGGAATTCTGACGTTTGGTGCCGGACTCACCTCGGGCGATTTCCTGCAGGCGAGACGACATTTTTCGAAAAAAATGTGACTGATATCGAAAGTAGGTTGCATTGGGCGTCGCTTAGGCTCACTTCCAAATGCGACACGGCTTCGGTTCTCCGGCGGTGATTTTTTCAATACGATAAATTGCAAATTTCATAAATTAAAAAAACAAGTGAGTATGCCTTCACGTGCGTGAGTCTCAGTAGCGCATTTTCTCAAAGAGGCATATTGTGAACGTAAAGAAATTTGGTTGAAGGAGAAACACCATTCCTTGCCCACTTTCTTCATTTGAAACTCATTGTGATATTTTGTTATCAGAATGGAGTACTTGCCAACTAAAAAGATTTGAATGAAAATTCTTTCACTCATCAATATTTTCTTGTTTGAGGGCGGGAGCTGGGAGCGGCGACTAATCAAAAGTGGCCTATCTCTTCCCATTTTTAGTCAGCTATCTATATAGCGGAACAATTAGATCGCCATGTCTTCAAGGTTATGTTTTACATTTATCTCTTACTTTGGGGGCGGCGTGTGGGAGCGGCAGAGTTTGGCTAAGAAATTTTTCCACAGTTTGAGTTGGGAGTTTCTGAATGTTTGAGGTAACATTAAAATGTAAATCAGTGGAAATTATTGGAAGTTGCACTTTTTTTCTTTTGGGGGTGGAAGTTGGAGGCGGCGTCATATCAAAAGTAGCCTATTCTTTCCCATTTTTAGTAAGCTATCTATATAGCGAAAGAATTAGATCGTTATGTCTTCGGGCTTATGTTTTTCAGTCATCTCTCACTTTGATGGCAGCGTATGGGGGCGGCAGCATTCGGCAAAGTAACTGTTGCACAGTTTGAGTTGGAAGTTACTAAATGTAAGGGAAATATGACAATTAGTGAAAATTGTGAAAGTTGCATTTTTTGCTTGGAGGCGGCAGCTGGAGGCGGCGGCTAATTAAAGTGGCCTATCTTTTTCCAATTTCAGTCAGCTATCAATATAGTGAAAGAATTAGATCGCTATGTCTTCAGGTTCATGTTTTTCATTTATCTCTTACTTTGGGGGCGGCGTGTGAGAGCGGCAGCGTTCGGCTGAGCAAATGTTGCACAATTTGAGTTGGCAGTTCCTAAATGTTAAAGGGAACATCTTAATCAGTAACATTTGTGAAAGTTGCACTTTTTATCGTTTGGGGGCGGAATCTGGGGGCGGCGACTAACCAAAAGTAGCCTATCCTTTCCCATTTTTAGTCAGCTATTTATATACCGATAGAATCAGATCGCTATGTCTTCGGGTTTATGTTTTTCATCCATCTCTCACTTTGATGGCAACGTATGGGGGCGGCAGCATTCGGCAAAGTAACTGTTGCACAGTTTGAGTTGGAAGTTACTAAATGTAAGGGAAATATGACAATCAGTGAAAATTGTGAAAGTTGCATTTTTTTACTTGGAGGCGGCAGCTGGAGGCGGCAGCTGGAGGCGGCGGCTAATTAAAAGTGGCCTATCTTTTTCTAATTTCAGTCAGCTATTAATATAGTGAAAGAATTAGATCGTTATGTCTTCAGGTTCATGTTTTTCATTTATCTTTTACTTTGGGGGCGGCGTGTGGGAGCGGCAGCGTTCGGCTGAGCAAATGTTGCACAATTTGAGTTGGCAGTTCCTAAATGTTGAAGGGAACATCTCAATCAGTAACATTTGTGAAAGTTGCACTTTTTATCGTTTGGGGGCGGAATCTGGGGGCGGCGACTAACCAAAAGTAGCCTATCCTTTCCCATTTTTAGTCAGCTATTTATATACCGAAAGAATCAGATCGCTATGTCTTCGGGTTCATGTTTTTCATTTTAAAGTGCTTGGGGGCGGTTTTTAGCAGTTTTTTCATGTTGGCGGCGCATATTGAAGACGGAATGTTTGTTGGCTTACGTTTATAAGTGGCAACTATGTATTATTCAAAAAATGAGAACACTAGAGCATCAGGTCTGGTAGAAAGTGCAATATTATGTTATTTCAAGTTTATCGGGGGCGGTTTTCTCTATGTTGGCGGCGCAATATGGACATCCAATATAGCCTAGCCCTCCTTTGGGAGTGGCAGCTATGTAACAGCGAAAAAATTAGAAAGCTAGGTCGTCTAGTTTGGGAGGAGTTCGATGAACGGACGGACGGACGGACGGACGGACGGACGGACGGACGGACGGACGGACGGACAGCGGTTGCAATAGCGATTTTCATCAAGATGGAAAATGCGCTAAAAACTGCAACGCTAACTTCGACCTGTGTTGTTGAGCCTCACGAAAATTCATTTCAGATATAGACATGATGCGATTGAGAGTTTATGAGAAGATTGAATCCATTTTTGGTAGGAAAATTTTGAAAACAGGGCTAACGGTTGACGAGTTTTCCGCCCTGGAAAAACTGCAAAGCTCCAACTTTCTATCCCGCTAACAGATTTTCAGCTTTTATTTGAACAAGAACTGGCTTTTGAACATTTAACAACAATTTCTTTTCCCAATTTCCTGAGGGTTTTTCAGTTGAGAATACAAAACCCTATGCGACCGGATTCAAATGAAGTCAAAAATGAAGCTTGTTTGAGCTACAAATGCGAGCTCTTCAGCACTGTGATTCGCCACCAAATTTTTTGTACGCCTTACTTTTGTATTCGGAACAAGACGCTTCAAATTCTTCAGTGGCTTTAGTGGCATCACGTTGGCGTCTAATGGGTGGTGGAGCAACAAGCTGTTCTTGATCAGACACGGCATCTGGTTCTGTTCCATAGATTTCTTTTCCAAGCCAATCTCTACTTTGTTTCAAAAAGGTCTCTTTTTTTCTTCCACTTATTTTTCACCGTGTCAGAATTTTGTAGGAAAACAGTGAAATAGTGGCAATAATTTCCTCTTCCGAAATATCTGATCTTCTTGATACAACGAAATTGACCATCTGCTTTCACACATCTATGACATTTCCCTAAGAAAGGAGACCTCCTCATAAAAGAAATTGAAACAATTGCATTCGCGTCACTCCCAGCTGGATACCTGGCGACAAGAAAAATTTAAAAATGTGACTTCCGCAGGTTTGCGCACATTGAGAATGGTACCACTGGATAGGCAGAGAAGTATACAGGGTGATTCATGGGTGACCTTACATAGGTTAATGGGAGATAGAGGACTTTGAGGCGAGTCAGGATCCACTGAGGAAATTTTGTTTTCTCCATTGGTTACGAAGATACAGGGTGTTTTGTGTGTTTCGTATGAAACTTTGATAAGCGATATTTCTGAAACGGCTAGAGATATTTTCTTGAAATTCACCAGTTATACTTCTCTATTGGAACTTACCCTGAAGCCATACTCGGTAAGTCAAAATCCAGGGCCGGGATTGAAAAAATGTGCCCCTTTTTTATTTAATCAAAAAGTACATTTTCTGACCGCTTTTCTAAAAAACTGCTATCGGATTCGAAAAGCTAAGAAAAAATGCTTCAAGAATCACTCTTCAATTTAGATGGCACACTTAAACCGTTGCGACATAAAAATTGAAAGTCAAAGTGGGCAAGTTTCCATTTTTGTCCGGACATAATCAACTCATTGTTTGATTGAATTTTCTCAAATTCATTTTTCAGCTTGTCTCTGTGGATAGAAGGGCTTGGCAGGAAGAAAAATTCCATAGCCGAAGATTTTTTTTTTGACGACTAAATCGAGTCTAATTTTGGTTTCACTCTTGATTTTGTCATGAAAAAAAAAGGTCGGTTCTGGAATTTTTCTTTCAAGAAGCCCTTCTATACACAATATTGCGCAGAAGTGGCGCTCTGACACGGATGTCATGCGAACTAAGAAAACGGTGACAAGTTTATCATCGCGCATGTTCAGGGCCGCTATTCTTGAATCGTGTGAGAAAAGTCCCTGGGAGTTTTATATAATCCGTACTACACTTCTGTAGCGAAAGTTGTCTAAAAACCACGATTTTAGGCAATATTCGCTACATCAGTGTACTGCGGAATGTATTTTACTCCCAGGGACTTTTCTCACACGATTCAAGAATAGCGGCCCAGAACTCGACAATGACATTGATTTCAGTAATTGACGTTGACGTTTTGTAGTTTTATCAGCAACTTGTGAAGTCTTCCAATTTAAAAAGCATATTCGGCGGTCGAAAGAGTGTGTGCCACTCAGAGGACCGACTGTCGCCAATACAATACAGCACTGATTAAATGAAATATCCCCATACAATTTCGCGGTAAATTTGAATGTTATGGTTGGAGTGTTCCATGTTTTCTGTATTTGGTAATTTGGGGCATTTGGGAATGATACGCCACATATGTGCTTTCATGAATAGGTTGCGAAGGTTACTCCGATTTTTTTATGTAACCACTTCTACTTGAAAACGACGCATAATCTATTGAGCTTAGTTTGAGAATCACCTATTTTACAGCGTAACATATGGAAGACTTAGAACGAATCACCTCGTTTTTTAGCGCGTGCGCTAAGCGGTCACGCAATATTGTGTATTCAACAGAGACAAGCCAAAAAATGAATTTTCATGATTTTCAATCAAACAATGAGTCGATTATGTCCGGTCGAAAATAGGAACCCATCTACAAATTTCACTTTTAATTTTATTGTCGAAACGGTTTAGGTGTGCCATCTAAATTGAAGAGTGACTCTAAAAGCATTTTTCATTAGCTTTTTGAATCCGATAGCAGTTTTTTAGAAAAGCGGTCAGAAAATGTACTTTTTGATGAGACAAAAAAGGGGCACCTTTTTTCTAGCCCGGCCCTGGATTTTGACTTACCCGGTGTGGCTTCGGGATGAGTTCCAACAGAGAAATATTACTGGTGAATTTCAACAAAATACCTCTGGCCGTTTCAGAAATATCGCTTATCAAAGTTTCATACAAAACACCCTGTATCTTCGTAACCATTCGAGAAAATAAAATTTCCTCAGTGGATCCTGACTCGCCTCGAAGTCCTCTATCTCCCATTAGCCTATGTAAGGTCACTCATGAATCACCCTGTATATGTAATATTAAGTCATTTTTTGCTTGGAAAAAAGGGGGCTATTTTTTCTCCATTCCAAAGAAATTTGAACTACGATTACAAAAAATGTACGTTTTTTGGATGTGAAAAAATTTCCAAAAATAGGTGCAGGAATGTTAGAAACAAATGGAATCTAGCTTAAAACTAAGCTGAAGATCCAGTAGCCATGATGTAATAAGAAATTCCCTGAGAAAAACCTCTCGATACTTGTCAGAGCAAATCGAACACAAGTGACAAATGGCGCTGAAAAATTTGAATATCGCATCATTTACTTACGCTCACTTTGATGCTTGGTAACTGCGATCCCCGTTAACAAATTAGACTTATTTTTACATGATTGAGCAGAGTCACTATCTAGCTGTAATCCCATAATGCGTTTTTTGAATACAAAAATAGGACTTTTTGATCTAAATGTCCACCTAGAAATGGCAAATCGATCACTATGCGGCAGTTGAGGCGGGGGCTATACACTATCCATCTATCTGGAGCTATCAAGAAAAACGGTGTTTCTTGAAAACAAGTACCGTTAGGTGAATTTACCCAGACTTGGAGGCTTTCGCCATCTAGACTTATCAGTAAGACGCAAAAGTAGCAGAATAAAATAACGGCGGATTTCAAAAAAAAAGTCCTTGCTAAACAAAAACTAACATTTTAAAACTAAGGAACAATGAGCCTATACAGTGTATTTTTTTTTGCTGAGCAGAAAGTTAATTGAAAATTGAAATTGACGTATTTTTGTTTTTGTGAAATTTTGAAAATTTCAGGGAGAGAAAAATAGTAAACTTTGAGAATGGACCTTTTCAATAAAGGCGGTCTCTCTCGCACGATTTACGTCACAGCCCCCACATGACCGCAGTGTAGTGTCGCGCACTTCATAACGGACGGAATTTACCTTGGAGATATTAGGCGCCGTTATAAGCTAGACACCACCAGCTGCGCGGTACGAACGCGCACGCATCTGTCTCTCTTTTCTGAAAAGGTCCATTCCATTCCTATTTTCAAACGCATTGTATACGCGCCGCATGTGACGTCATCGTGACCCATCCAATCATATGGATCGGAGGGTGTGGCAAACTGCGTTTAGAGCGTAGAAATTAACAGTGGCGTAGAGATTTTTTCCAATTGGGGAACTTGCGTGTAAATGGCAAAAGCCTCAAGATTAAAATGATTTAAATGATTGGACAAATAGTTGTGGATGTAACAAAGCAATGAACTTCAGTTTCAATGAACTCATTCATGTGAGCCGTTGAATTCCCCACCCATACTGTACTACATTGGCATGATAGTACGCTAGTACGCTACTGATCCCAACCCGCTCGTGCTCGTTTCATGCGTGGTAAAGGTACGTTCAGTCAGCTTATTTAGCCGCAAGTTTTAATTTTAGTCGCAAGCGCAGCGACGCCCATTGGCTCTTATGAACCAGCCTCCTCGGAACAGCCAATAAGCGATGCAGCGCTTACGGCTAAAATTAAAATTGCGGCTAAATAAGCTGACTGAACGCACCTTAACTGCAAACTGGTCGAACTGTCACAATCCCATTCCAACCACCCGGCTGACGCGCCGCGAACTTGTATTAATGGTCGGGGAACGGTGACGTCACAAATGCCGCTCGATCTTGACGTTCTAACTTGCCGACTGATTTTCCATTATTTTTTTACAAATGTTGTGGAGCAAAACAAAAGAATATATTTAGACAAATACGAGTATTCATTGTTTAGCTTGTGTAATTAAATGACACACTAAAATAGCAAATTTAAAGTACGCTGTGCAGGCCCATTATGCCAGCTCTTTGTATATCTATTTTTTAACGCTTTTGGAGGAGAGCTTGTGGTTTGGTGGTTAGCGCGTCCGACTGCCGTGCCATGGGTCGTGGGTTCGTGCGAAAACAAGTTCCTTGATTTGGTTGGAATGCTTGCTAAATGCAAAGGCGCGTATGTGTCGTAATGCACTACAAATACAGTACACTAAAAACAGATTTTTGGTCATAACTTTGGAACTTCTCAACCGATTTTGCTAAAGTTTGAATCAAAAGCTTAAGGGGCGTTCAGTCAGCCTATTTAGCCGCAAGTTTTAATTTTAGACGTAAGCGCAGCGGCGCCCATTGACTCTTATGAACCAGCCTCCTCAGAGCAGCCAATAAGCGATTCAGCGTGCTTAAGACTAAAATTGAAACTTGTGGCTAAATAAGCTGACTGAACGCACCTTGAATAAGCTGACCGAACGCACCTTTGCTGAAAATGAGTCGTTCCAGGGACGTGGATAAAAGGGGGTGCCCCCGCTTTTTAACCGCTATTTTTCACCCCCTTGGGTAATTTTGTACATTGTTCATATTTTTGAAATTCACGTTCATTTTGGAAGAAAAAATAACTCTTGCAAAATTTTGTATAGAGGCTTCGTTTTTGAGATATTTGGGTTTGAAACTTCGGAAAACATCTCAAGGGTGACGATTCACAGTGAAGGAGGGACCGTGACATACCATGAGTGAGGAAGAGATAAGAGATAGAATTTTTCTTCTGCGGTAAACAAGAAAAAACAGGTATTTCTATTGGCTAGTCCAATAGCTATTTTTTATAATTTTTTTTTTGAACATTTTTAGCAACAAAAAACAAAAATAGCTATTCGATAGACAATCCAATTTCAGATACCCGTTTTTTTTCTTCAGTTTTTCTCTCGAAGCACTGATAACAATGGAACCGTTAGAAGAAAAACAACATTTTGGGACGTCACCCTCAAAATATCCACTTTCAAGAGCGCAATTTATTTTTCCTGAAAACTTCTCGTTTTTTTGGAAATAGACTAGAATAGTTTATTGTTTTTCAATACGATCATAATATTATAACAGAAACAAAGAAAATAATAATAATAAAAAGATTATCCATTCAAAGGTACTCGTTTCTTAGAAAAACTGGTGGTTCATCAACTTGAACACTTAGTTGAACCTATTTCAATAAAGGAATCATTAGTTATCTTGGATATTAATTTTTAGGCCTTAGGAAGTAGTGAGACATTCAAGAGAATTGAATTCTCTTTCTGAAGAAATATTTTTTAAATTTTCAACCCTACTTGTTCCTAAAATTCTCTTACTGTCCCGTTTTATATTCTCGATCAATCAATTTGCTTCAATTTAGTCAGCGTCGTCCCAGATAGCATCAAAAAGAAAATTTTCGGTGGAAAAAGTCCTACTCAAATTTACCCCTTTGCTCTTCCCCACCCCAACTTCAAAATTCAACAAGATACCACCTACTTTTCGATACATCGAATTAAAGGAATTGAATTGTTTTCCCTGAAAACTTTTTTTTTAAATTTTCAACCCATCCTCCAAGTAATTGAACATTCAAAGTATTTCAGAAGGGAAAGGGGGTCTTTTGCAAATTTTAAAATATTTTGTTCAGGAAGAGAATTCAATTCCCTTCAATTTGATGTATCACAAAGTAGGTAGTATCGTTTTTGATTTAGAAGTTGTGGTGGTGGAGGGGGAGGGGGAGGGGGGGTGAAGGGGTGAGTTCGGGTGGCACTTTTTCCACAGAAAATTTTCTTCCTCGATTTTGTGTAGGATGACCGACGTTGACTGCAATGAAGAAAATTGAGAAGTCAAGAATATTAATTGGACACTGAGAAATGATGAGCATTTCAAAAAAATGAGGTGAAATGCCCAAAACCCTCCTCCGTTGTGTTTTCGTTGAGCCACCTTGTGTACATACATATTTCCACCAATTCAAGTGGAACTACGCCAGGTGAAAACTGGTGGCCGGTAGGCCGGTGGATGTTAAAGCAGAAAACTCTCGGAAAACTTGAAGAAATTCAATAGAAATTGCATGGAAATGTTCAAGAATCAATTACCCTTTGTTTAAAGAACGTTAGTATAAATCTGTTCACAAGCTAAAAAGTTAGAAAATTGCAGATTTTCATTAGTAACCAAATTATGTCGAAAGAAAAGCGAGTGAGGCAGTCAGACGCATTAGTACATGGATAGAGGTGAACGATCTGAAACTGGCACCACAGAAAGATTGAAAATAATTTTCAGGCAATTGAAAATTTTGAAAATTTGAATTTTTCGGAAAACCTCAAATCTTTTTCCAAATCATCTCATTATGAAGATTGTCAATTAAGGCTTCACTTTAAGCTCTGTTATTCAAGTCCGGTTTCGATAACCCAGGCCTGTTTTACATTCTCAACAGGGAAATTCCCGGGAAATTGAAAAGAAAATAGTTGGAAAATCTGTTCACGGGATAAAAAATTGGAAAATTTGCAGTTTTTCCACAGATGAAAACTCGGAAACCGTGGGTCCGATTTTGAACATTTTTCCTCCAAAAATTATTTCAATCTTTTCTTCAACTTTCATTCCCAGCATGTCTGCACCCAAAATGAATATTTCGTGGGGCTCATCGCATGTCAAAGTTTGCATTGCAGTTTTTTCAAATTCACGGAATGCGCTAATTTCATTTTTAAAAAATTACTGTAGGAAAACCCCGATTTTGAAAATGGGTCTACACGACGCCCAATCCAATACACTTTCGATATCAGTTTGAATTTTTGGAAAAAAGGTTGATCCCCGAGCAGAAATGAATTTTTGAGTGGAGTCCTGCATTAAAAGCGAGTCGCCCTGGTCAAAACACGGACCAGAGGCCCTCTCGGGTGGCAACGGCTAGTGGAAATTTTGAAAATTCATAACGCTCGTCTGGAAAATTGCAACTGCAGACCTAATTTCACTCTTTTGTTTTGTTGCTTCCTGCCAAATTTGGTCCCAATCCATGGGATAGATTTTAAAGAATTAAATGGTAGAATTTTGAACTTTGACATTTTTTATTATTTGACTGATGACAGATAGGGCAATACTTTTGACTGTTCTGAACACAGTTTTTTTATGGGTTTTCAAACGGCATATCGTGAGTCATAGCTTCTGTCATTTTTTGATAGTGACACTTCCGTGTGACAGGCAAAAACTAATGGGCTCATTCGACGGTGAAACCATGTCTGTGTGCCAAATTTGAAGTCGATCGGATAGACGTTGCGGCCGTTATCGTGGAAGGTTACAGACAAACCTACAAACATACAGACAGAGATAATTCTGGAAATGGTCTTAATGTAATCGTCATAAGGGACCTCTAGACGGATATATCCGTCGAAATCTCGGAATTTTTTTTTAGTGCGTTCACAATACTTCTCCTTCTCGTTGGGTGGTGGGTCGGGGAGGTAAAATTACACGTTTTACATACAGCAGAAATCTCAAAAAGGCAATCAAGATTTTTTAATTTTTTTTCCAAATTACCATACCCTCAACGGCGATGAAAGGTAAAATTACGCTGTTGATTTTTATAGAGCGACTGAAATCATTCACATAAATAGGTGCTAGGAACCGATCCACATAAACCGATCTAGCTAGGCGTCTGCCGCGAAGTTGACATAAACTTTTGTTATTGTTTTAATAGGTCGTTTCGTTTGGGCTTTTATTCTGAGTGCGCATGTGCGGCGCGAATTTCATAGTTTCGTACACCGATATTGAAAATGAGCACTAGAAAATATTGTAGTGCACCCAAAATTCCACAAATAATTCGGCTGAATGTTAGATACCATTCTGGTAATCAAAGGAAATGTTTTGTTGGAATTAAGTTCTATGATCATTTGTGGTAGTACAGGAACAACGAAAATGGCAACAGCCTTCGAAACAAAAGATTTGACGAAAAAACACAACTTATTGAAAATGATTTTACAGAGAAGGAAGTTCAAAAATAGCTACAAAAAAATGCGTTTACGGTGTGTGTGAAAGTGACAACCAAGAACCAGTAGCTGGTCAGGGGGCTAGACAGAGCATGCAGCGTTTCCATTCAAAATGACAGGCGTACGAAAGTTTTCAACATTTGGTGCCATTTGCGCATTTGCCCAAACAAAATAGCCTATTGTTTCGTCTATCGTCCCACTTTTGAACGCAAATAATGATAAGCCACTAGTGAAAACGTCACGGTCATATTTGGATGACTTAGTGTCATCTTTACAAAGTGTGCGCACTCTGTCTATGGCATTTAATATCGAGTTAATCCCAGGATAAGGTTAAGCCGGGATAGAAATACTGAATATAAGACTTGGATCGTGGGTTCAATGCCCGCTCGTAGCGGGTTAAATTTTCGTCCCCCCGAAGACAAGTTCCTTGATTAAGTTGTAATGCTTGCTAAATGCAAGTTTTTGTTTATCAGTTGATTTCAGCATCAATAACTGGGTAACTGATTGAATAGCTAGGTACTTGATAGATTAGGCTATAAAGACCAACATTAAAGCTGCCAAAATATCAAAATTCAATACGGCGGAGCAATTCAAAGTAGGCAATTCGCACTACTCTTGCATTTAACAGTAGGCCTGCTTTCAAATCGCCCCGCACAGCTCTCAGCTCGACAGTTTTTGGGGAACGATTGAATCCATATTGGGATCTCCCGGTACGTTAAGGACGGTGTTCAATTGGTAAAATAAGCGTTGCGGAGTCAATCCCTGTGGGTTCATTCCCTGACGGATTCTCACCATTTTGGTCTCTTTCGAAAGCTTCAAGGATGTACTTTAATTTGAGCCCATTGGCATTTCCGAAATAAAAAAAAAATTTGACGTTTGAAAAAATTATTTTTGGATTTTGGAAATGCCAATGAGCTCAAACCAAAGTACATCCTTGTAGCTTTCGAAAGAGACCTAAATGGTGAGAATCGGTCAAGGAATAAACCCACAGGGATTGATTTCGCAACGGTTATTTTACCAATATGACTCCGTCCTTAACTCCATATCTCAAATTTTATCGAACAAAATCACAAACCACTCGGATGGTATCTGAAGACAATCTGAAATACAAAATTGCGGACCATCCATGCAGTTTCTTGTTCCCCCGGATTTACTGTGATAGTAATATGTAGTAATAACCCGTCTGAGGGAAAAGAAGCAACTAGGGAAAGGGACAACACACCACTTGATGGTATTGTGTGGCGTACGCTGGAAGAAATAGTACGACGCAATAAAATTATTATCTTGAAATCGGGATAAATTCCAGCATTCGTCCTCACTCTCAGGACTTGAAAATATCTGTAGAAGTGAATGTGATGTGTTTCGTTGCCAACAAAAGTTTAGAAAAAGATGGAGTTGACGTAACTAGAGCCCCTATATTATAGTCACAAAATCTAGAGGAAAGTTCGTTCTTTCGAAATCCGTTGATTGTCATTGTGAAAAATGTTTGTTGAAATGTTGAAAAGAAGTACAGTTGGGAGCGAAATGATTCATACGGCACCGCTAGAAAGTTGGCTGGATTTCAGAAATGTTAGCTGTTTGGATTGTTCTTGAATGCCAGTTTTGATGAGAGATTGGTCGTTATCAAAACTGGCACTCAAGAACGATCCTAACAACTAACATTTCTGAAATCCAGCCGTTTTCCTAGAGGTGCCGTATGAATAATTTCGCTCCCAACTGTACCTAACGCGATTGGCTCACCTTAAC
Organism: Anaspis maculata; assembly: GCA_949128115.1. Lineage (NCBI taxonomy): Eukaryota > Metazoa > Arthropoda > Insecta > Coleoptera > Scraptiidae > Anaspis > Anaspis maculata. Next base: position 8,490,950 of record OX421968.1, read on the forward strand.
ATCTTGAATTTTGACATTCCAAACATTTTGCAACTATTTAGCTAGCTATTGATCAACTTTGTGGCAACACAGTCGTTTGAGCAAGAAGTCGTGGCCAAATAAGCTAGCGTTTTGCCTTACCAAGCCGGTACAAGGAGCGATTCTTACCGTGAAATCCTCTTTTTTTTTTATTCAAAAACCTTTTAGCAGAGATTCAGACGATAAAAATGCTCATTTTACCAGGTACTTTAAAAATGATCAAAATAGTTTGACAAAGTCAGTTAGCAATTATTATTACCTACTTTTGAATTTTGACATATAAGTAAACCACTCTTCACAGGCCCTGATGAAGGCCCCACACATGAGTGCTGGAACGTCGGCCGATAAAAAGAGCATTTTAAATATATGCATCCCTGCAAAAAGTTTTCCGGATGATTTACACAATACAGAGGTTTTTGAAACAACTTTGACGTCACATCTTCGGCACAGCCCTTCTCCTGGGAGAGGCGCTGACGCTCATATTTATAACTTAATATACCTACCTACCTACTGCTATCGATAATTGACAGAAAATGTAGTCTTTGACGTTGCTTAAAGTGCATCTTTTGTTCCAGGAACATGGTGAGAGTTTGCTGACAGCCGAATGGGTGTGCCAGCAGAAAAGGAGTGCCATAACTTGGCTGGTGAATCGTTACTACACATCGGTGATCTTCAAACCATTCGTGAAGGTGTTCCTGTGTTTGACGTACACAGTGTTAATAATTTTCTGCGTGTTCAACGGACTGAAGCTGAAGTTTGACGTGAGGATATCGACATTTCTACCAAAGAATACACAGGAGTACAAATACTTAGAAGCCCAAAACAAATTCTTTGGTTTTTACAATTTCTATTTGGCGACGACCGAATTAGAATACCCTCTGAACCAGCCGCTCCTCTACGAATACCATTCGTCGCTGACGAACGTGCCGCACGTGCTGAAAGACTCCAACGGTGGTCTGAACATGAACGATTTTTGGCTCGCAAACTTCCGCGATTTCCTGCTGGATCTTCAGCAGGAATTCGACTTGAACACGAACAACAATGTCGTCAACAGCGAGACGTGGTTCCCGAACGCCACGGAAAAAGTCGTGCTGGCGTTCAAGCTCCTGGCCCAGACTGGCATCGTCGAATTTCCATCCGACAAAAGTCAGATATTCAAAAAGAAACTCGTAAACGACGGTGTCATAGACCCTAAAGCTTTTTACATTTATTTATCTGTGTGGAACAGCAACGATCAGATGTCGTATTCGAGTTCCCAAGCAAATTTGACGCCAAAGCCGCGTGATTACTACAGTTCGAAAACCGTAAAAGATGATTTGGATAAGATACCCAAGTCCAAGCCGCTTGTTTATACTCAGATGCCGTTCTACCTCAAGAATTTGAAAAGTACAGGGAGGATAATAGAGACTTTGAAGCAAATCAAAGAAATTTCGGATGAGTTCAACCAAAGGGGTTTGAAGAACTATCCGATTGGACTAATATTCACTTATTTTAATCAGTTCCTACTATTAGACCGCCTGCTGGCCGCGCAGTTGTTTTTGACTTTGTTGGCAGGTGGTCTGGTGGCTTGTATTCTTGTACAATGGATGAAACTTTGGTGCGCTTTCTTTAGCATTATTACGTGTATGTTGTTGGTGTGTTTGGTAAATGTTAACGCACTCAGTGGGACGATAGGTGCATTGCATTTCATCATAGTGAGTAGAAACGCTTTGCTCATCCTGACCGGCTTCCTGAGCGCTCTGGGGAGCTGCGAACGTAGACTAAAAATGTCCTTGGAATTGTACGCTGAGCCCATAATGAAGGGCGATCTTGGACTTTTGGCGTGCATTGCAGTATTAGCGACGTCCGAATTTGAATTTATACAGTGTCACTTGTTCACGGCGCTCTGCGTTTCGATATGCAGTTCCACCATAAATTCGTTGGTGTTTTTTCCAATAATCCTATCCTTGGCCGGCCCAAAAGCCGAACTGTACCAGTTGGAACACAACGATCGAATTGCTACACCGACTCCACCGCCTCCACCTCCTGCCCCAGCTGCTAGAACTTCGGTTCACACTAAGCCCTCGCGTCGAAACCTCTCGGCGAAGGCCACTCGCGAGCCCAGCTTGACCACCATCACAGAAGAAAGCTGCAATCAGAGCATCGTTGTGGAGCCACAAGTCACAGTGGAGTACAGTAGTCCAGAGTCCAGTTCTAGTGGCCCTTACACCACCAAAGTAACCGCCACTGCTAACATTAAAGTAGAATTCGTCGCCCCCGTCTTTGTACATAGGTCCAAATGTAGCAAATGTCACAAATCCAAGTGTAAACGACGTCAACAGTGTCGCTGCTGCAAGCAGGATTCAGAGAGTAGCGATAGTAGTGCGGAGACAGAACCATGCCCTAGTAGCTAGCATTTTGTTACCATTTAAGAAAATCATGTATATTATGTCTATATTGCATATATGTAAACCATATTCATTATTTATTAAAACAAAAGATGTAAAATCTAATTTTAAATTATACTTCGAAGGTATTATTTATATTATTTTGTAAGTAAAGAGTATTTTGACAAAAGCACTTGTTTATTAATTAAGTACTCATCACACCTCAGTCTATGCGTACATTTTGTCTATAACATCTTCATATTTTTTGGCGACGATGTTGCGCTTCACCTTCAGAGTGGGACCTAAGAAAAAAATTAAATTGATGTAATTGGCACAGCAGTGGTAAGTAATAAGAATCAAAATAAGTCATCACAAGCTAAAATAGTAAGTGAAGCTGTTGGCTTAAGCCACCCATAAGGGGTTTTATTTAACTAATTCCGCAACCTTTCGCCTTGATTTCAACTAATAAAACACCAGGAACATTTCCTCGGCTTGAGGTCACAACCTCTAAGCCAAGAAGGCATTTTCTATGTAAATAAGTGGGCTTACCTAATTCACCAGTAGGAATAGAGAAGTCTACGGGAAGTATGGAGAGTTTTTGGATTCTTTGCGCGTTTGAAACGGCCTGCTGATTGACTTTATCGATGCCGTCCTTAAGAGCTTCCAACAGTTTGGGATGTGGTCCGGCTTCTAAAATCTCAGTCACTGTGGTGGCAGCGCAGCCTAAACTCTTCAACCATTCCTGCACGCTCGGCAACAGCGTGTCAAGAGGCTTTCCAGAGTCGCCGTCTACATTCGTCTTGAAAGTCAGCAGAATTGAGAGGAATTTACGTTTATCGCCGACCAAAAACGCGTTGCTAACGTGTGGCAACTCACTTTTCACCAACTGTTCAATCGGAACGGGCGGGATATTTTCACCTCCGGCAGTAATGAGCAACTCTTTCAGGCGTCCCGTGATGTAAACGTAGCCGTTCTCATCGACGTTGCCCAGATCGCCGGTGTGAAGCCAGCCATCGTCATCGATAGTTTCGCTGGTTTTAGTTTCTTCGTTCAAATAGCCCATGAAGACGTGACGACCATACATGCAGATCTCACCTTGCCCGTTTTCGTCCGGATTGAGGATTTTGGTTTTCATCCCGGGCAAGGTCATGCCTATCGTCTCCAATCCGAACGAATCTTCTGTGCAAAGCGTGTGAGCACCGCTAGCTTCGGACATGCCGAACGCCTCCATAATGGGCAAATCTATGCTCAAAAAGTAACGCTTCACATCCGGAGCGAGAGGGGCAGCAGCTGATGCGTACAAGTCGCAGTTGCTCAGGCCGAGAGCTTTTTTTACTTTGGAAAAAATCAACGAACTTGCCAAGTAATAACTCCAAGTGCTTGTGCTCACCCTGTAAAAAAAATATCGAATAAATAACACCTAGGTAGGTACTACATCATCTTCATCTCAAAACCCATCTGAGGGGTCCAGTGTGATAAAAGGCCACGTGATTTGAAAAAAATTTAAAGTAGGAATGGACTAAAAACAGTCCAAGAAGGTTATGGGATTTTTTTTTGCAAATTATCCATTAGTCTTTAGGAAAACTGAAATTAGGGAACCACACGTAGTGTATTTTCGACGGCGGCCGACGCCGGGCGGGTTTGTAACTCAACAAACGAACCAAAGAAGGGGAAAAGCTTGTCTATGGGAAAAGCACACAGGGTTAGAAAGAAGGTGGTAGAGCCATGGCGATGAGTAAGAATCCTACGTGAAAATGGGATGATGTTCAAGTGCCGAAATGGAATTATTTAATGTCAGTAAATCGCATTTTTCCTTTCTTAAATCGACTCAGAGCTGAATAAGAGAATTGGATAGAATGGTTACTGTAAAATATGCTGTTTCCAAGGCCTTTTATGACAGAAGCACCCCTCTGAGAAGCCTCAAAATATTACAGCGCCACATAAAATCATCATCTAGGCATGTATAGTGGTATAGTGAGCAATAATCAATGCAATTCATCAGGTAGGTATTATTTTGCATAAAATAGCGAAGGGTTTGCACTGATTGATGTATTAATTCTAAATTTCTAGATGACGGCCGTTGGTAGATAGAAAACGTTCGAAGCCTTTTTTAGAGCATTATTTTCCACTGTGGAAAATCGCTATTAGTCGCGTCACGGGATCTCCTCCTCCTTTTATAAATTACTACTACCTACCTCTGAGCAATGCCTAAGGATAGGAAATTTCACCTAAACGTCCCCTATCGCCCCGCCATATTGACTTTGCCACAAGTCAACCGATTTTAATGAACTTCTTTCTGTCTCGTTAAAGCTGTATGCCCGCCTAGATCAAAGTTCGATTTTGGTGTTCAATGAGTAGGTACTTATTCAGAGTTTTAGCACTTATTAACTACAGTAGACTGGCAATTTCATTTTCTTTATAAGCAAAGATACAACATAAACTGCTCAACATTTGAAATGTCAGTATCGAAAATTTTGCCCTTCTTCAAAATGGTATAACTTTGGATTGTCTCAACCGATTCCGATTTTGTCTTCACGGTTGTTTAGATACATCTTTCAGTTACTTCTTTTCATGACTAAAATGCAACTTTTCACGAAAAAAATCATATGAACATTGTTTCGATTTAAAAAAAAAATTATGGGCAAATTTGGAAAATTCAGCAAAAATCCTTCAAGAATCAGTTTAAATTTTTGAAATTGGTTCAGAGATAAGCCGGCTAGTGGGGGGGGGGTCAATCTTAACGTGAACACCCTGTACTTCAAGCATCTTTTATATACCGAATTATAAGTACCTATATAGCACTAAATTTTATTTAATCTGTATCAAGATGACCCCTTATCACATTGATTTTACTCACAGAAAATACGCTTAGAGCTCACTCCGTGAGAACTTCGCTAGTAACTTGAGTGGAACATCACGCGAAACACCTGGCATTCCACATGATAAAATAATGTGTAAAGCTCATTCAAAACCCTTTGGAGGCATACAAAATCGTTTTCTTTCAGTATTATTGTGGAAATAAACCACGTTTACTCAGGTTAAATAAGAGAGGTTTTGATTGCCGACGTTTCTAACACCGTTTTGTTCTCAACGTTTATGGTGTAAAATCAAATGTCTACACTATTTCATATTGATATGACAGGTAAAACGTCTCGTTGCCCAAAACTGGTTCAATGACATGGGTGCTTTACGGAATTTTTACGCTAAGTCAATGTGTTAGCCCAGTAGCACTGGCTACTGTGGCTTATGTGACTGTAAACGTAATCGAGAACAGAATTAATTGAACTTGAAGTATCATACCCTTTCATTTTGCTGAAATGATGTTGCAGTGCTTGATTTTTGGCCCACGCAGCCACCGTTTTCTTGACGGAACCGTTCTGAGCGGCAACCTGTTGCATTCTCTCGTACATCTTTTCCCAAACTCTGGGAACAGCTAGGAACTTAGTCGGCTGAACTTCTTGAAGAGTTTCAACCAAAGTACCCTTTAGAGCGTCTTTATTGGCGAAGTGAATGCAGGCCGCATTCGACATAACAATGTAGATGTCAATCATTTGAGCTGCAACGTGACTCAAAGGCAAATAACTGACGAGGTGCTCTGTGCCTTTTTTGATTCCCAGTCTTTCGCTTACGGACAAAGCGTCATAAGTCAAGTTGTCGTGGCTCAGCATCACCGCTTTTGGCTTTCCAACTGTCCCGGACTGCAAAGAAGATTATCAATAATTGATTATAATATTTAGTGAAATGTATGTTTACCGTATAAACTAAAGTGCAGCACTCATTTACAGACATTGTTTTTAGCCTACGATCCAGAGGTTCATCGGGTTGATCTCTTCCAATCTTCATTAAATCTTCCCACTGGAAAATAAACTCGCAAATAATAAATATACCTATGCCTTCGTTTTATGTACTACCTGTCTACTTGTAATTTTATACTTACACCTAAAACGTCTGGATGGGAAGGCTGTCCTTGATATTGGATGATAGCTTTTAGATTCGGAAGTCGAGACTTGATTGACAAAATTTTTTCGAGCTGTTTTTCATCTTCCACCACAACTATGTTGGATCGACTGTGATCGATGCAATAGAAACAAGCTTCACTAGTGTTTGTCGTATAGATTCCGCAAGCGATGCCTCTGTAATTTTTATTATCAACAATAACTCAAAATTTTATAGTCTTCTGGCTCTGGAGAGCTTGGTAAAAAAAAATTGATGAAGGTAGGTACTATTAGGAGTGTCCCAGCTATTGTAGAACAAATGCAAACGGTAAACAGTCGGTACGGTATAATATACCCCTATAGCCTATAGTTAACATTTATTCATTACCCAGCAAGTATAGCGCCAAGATCCGAAATGAACCATTCGGGACTGTTGAATCCTAAAATGCAGACTGAGTGATGCTTTTCGAGACCTAACTGGATGAAAGCTTTAGCACAAGTTCTCACTTGTTCATAATAATCCCTGAAATTAGTACATGTTATATTACGTATCCACGATATCGATGGAAAATGTATGTAGTTACTTGTAGGAGACTTTGATCCATTTTCCGTTCGCTTTGTACGCTATCGCATCATGGTTAGGGTATTTCTCAACGATCTGCTTGAAAAGTCCAGGGACAGATATCGGTGGAGTTGTTTCGATGGCTTTGCCACTCTCAGGAATTCGTAGTCTCACACGTCCTCCCGGGTTTACAGTGGTCAGCTCCACAGCCGGGAAAATTTGGTCTGGACCTAATAATTTTAAATTCAGCATAAAGGCTATTTGTTCAAAATAACATTGATGTATTTCAAGGAAAATTCGAACATAACATCAAATCGTTATATTGTTTTTTTTTTAATAAAATTGTTCCTAACCATATTCAATTATGTGTGAAATATTCTCAACAGAATCAGCACTGACAATAATACAATCAGTTGTATGCAAAAGGACTAGTAACAACTCGTTATTCAAGTCAAGAGTGCATTCCGCAATACATATTATGTGTAATTTATTAGCGTAATTTCACTATACAGACGTCCCAGAAATGAGTACACAAAAAGATATATTCCTAAGAAAGATAGAGGTCTCCAAAGTTGACGTTTGGATGTGGTTTTTATGGCATATCTCCGAAACCGTTCGTGATAAAAGAACAGAATTTTTTTATAGTCCCTAGGTTTTTATGCTTTACAGTATGACGTTACGTCCATTACGAAATTTCACCCCGGGGGTGTCAAACTGATTGAGGGGGAAGTGAAATCCCCTTCAACTTTTTTGCGTGTGAATTTTTTCGAAGTTGAACACAACAATATGAATTTTCAAATATTTTCACAGCGGAAAGGTGCTCTTGTTGAATGCCGATAAAATGCATGGTTTTCAAGAAAAATCGATTTAAAAATTTCATTTTTAATTTAAATTTACCTACCTAGAAAACTGCCATCTTAAAACTTTTACAGTTTCCAACCAATTCACTTGAGATTTTAAGTCAACATGTACTTTTGAAGAATATTCGTAATCATTGGTTGAATTTTGACGTTTCTTAAAGTCACCATTTTGGACTTTTACAGTTTTCAACTAATCCACTTGGTGATCCGAGTGGTGACGTCTAAAAACGTCAAAATTCAAAACTTGACAGATGCATAAGTATCGATTGTCTTTTGAAAGTACATGTTGATTCAATATCTCAAGTGAATCGGTTAGAAACTGTAAAAGTTGAAGATGGCAGTTTCTTAGGTACCTGATGAAATTTTTAGATCGATTTTTCTTAGACTATGCATTTTATCGAAATTCAACAAGGAGCACCTATCCTCTGTAAAAATATTTGACAATTATTCATATTGGTGTGTTCAACTTTGGAAAAATTCACACGCAAAAAAGTTTGAGGGGATTTTACTCCTCCCTCAATCAGTTTGACACTCCACGGGATAAAATTTTGAAACGGGCGTAACATTATATTATGAAGCATGGAATTTTAAGTAACTGTACAAAATTCTGTCTTTCTATCACGAACGGTTTCGGAGATGCCATAAAAACTACATCCAAAAAACAACTTTGGAGGCCTGTATCTCTCTTAGGAAGCATTTTGGTATAAGAGGTACCTAAGTTTGATTGAATCGACCCATTTTGTTGTCAGGAATATGTGATTTTTTGGTGTACTCATTTCTGGGACACCTGTAGGTACATATCTATTTATACGTAGTACCTACCCCTGTATAATTATTATTTTTTTTAGCTAGAGTAATTACAATGGAAGTACTTTGTGTCCATAAATTATTTTTGCGCGGATTTTTTGTGAGGATAATTGGACATGTATTAGCAAGTCTGCGCATCATTAATTACAATATTATGTTTCATTATACAATTATTATACATACCTATTATGAAAAATAGTGAAATATCAATTTGGGTATTTTATTTTATACCATAAAGGTGTCATAATTCGTAATCATTTGTTTTCAATAACAGGTAGCGGGAACGGGATGGCCGGCCGTAGCGTTGTTTCACTTTTTTTTTTTTCTTTTTTTTTTTTTGGCTCAAATCACGACGGAAATAATTTCATGAATTGATATTTAACTTATCTATACAAGAATAGATAACAATAGTCAATACCTTGTCATTTCGCATGTGCGATGAGATAAATACCGGGGTATGCTGGACTTTAAACATTTTTACAAAATCCCAGAAACTTGAAGGTTGACAGTAAGACAACAAGGTTGTCCAAAATTCATTTTGCAACATTGGAATTTGTAGTTATCCAATGGTATTTTAAGAATCATCTGAACCAACAAAATATTTATAGCGCAATAAATTGAATAATGTCTAAACCAAAAAAAAGCAACTTGGTAATTTTTGAGCATGAGTGCTAGTGCATAGCATGAGAACATGCTAAACAGTTTTCTAATTATTCATTTTTGTTGACTTTTGCGCTCAAGAATAATGTCTGAAATTTGTACATGATTTGATGGCGATAGCTGATCATAGCCATATGTCATAACTTTTAAGCGAATTAATAAAAATGTAGAAACATTTTTTCACGTTCATGTAACGTTGGTCGATTTCCGCAACGAGGCTCAACACCGACGCCGGTGAATGCTTTCCTCCACTATACCGGGAATATGGATTTTTAACGACCACCAACATCGCACTATCGTTCATATTTTACGTGTTATGCGATACACGTCTTGATACTCCTCTTGGTACCTACGACGCCACTGGATAGAACCTATAAGTGATGTGGTCAGATTACCTACTACAGCCCAGAAATGAGTAACATTGCATTTCATCTAAGAACAGAGCCTCTACATTGGAAATCCATCCCGGGGTCCCGTTAGGTTTTCAATCCCGAAAATCCCGGGATCATGTCACCGAGATCCCGGGATTTTCGGGATTTTTGAAATGATGCATCTTTTCACCTCAGTTGAATGAAAAATAGAGTCAGTACAAGAAAGTCAAGAAACACATATTATTAAAGTAAGCACATCATAATTTGATATGGACATGAAAATACCGACCCTTGAAAACTAAAGAACATGTCCAAACTCATTGAATAAAACAAAACTGTAATAAATTGAAGAAAAAACATTTTTTTCTTTTTCCTCAGCAAGTAATTTTTGCTTTCTCGAAGAAAGCACGCATTATTGCAATGCAACTGCGATGTTCTATTTATGCAAAATAAATACCTACAATAAAATACTGATATTGGTGGCAAATGATGATGTACTTAGAGTTGACGGCACACCACAGGGACCTGTGGGCGAGGCTGAACAGAAAATTAAAAATCGTTTTGGACGAGTCCGTGTGTTGAAATAGGGGAAGCAACACCGTCAACTGAAGTGGTGGACCATTACCAGGTCACAGGCGAACCTAAAATCCCACTACAAATCTAGGTGCACCACTAGATGAACTCAGTTCGCGCAGATAGGCTCCGCCCACAGGTCCGTCCCTCTAGCATTCCGGGTACTCTACTTGAATGATCTGTTTCTTGCATTGACTCTGTTATTCACTCAACTGAGGTGAAAAGCTGCATCATTTGAGAAATCCCGAAAAACCCGGGATCCCGGGATTTGAAATTTTCGATCCCGAAATCCCGGGATTCCGATTAAGTCTCGGGATTGGATGCCCTACCTCTACATACATATGATAGAGCCTAAAGTAATATCGTCAGATTACCATGGCGCAGAATAGGCTATTTCGTTTGGGTAGGTGCGCATGTGTAAAGTAACAATTGGCGCCGATCTCTTGTTGTTTCGAGCGCTGTTGCCATTTTCATTATTCATCTACTTCCACGAATGATCATTGACTCAATTCCAGTAAAAAAATTCCGCTGGAGACCAGAATGGTATCTAACATTCAACCAAGTTATTTGTGGAATTTTGGCTGCACTACAATGTTTTTTAGTGCTAATTTTCAATAGGTATGTTCCATCAGCAGTCCCCGACGGTCCGTGGACGTCAGCGACATGAGCATTACGATTTTGACGTTCCATCAAAATCTCGGACGAGTCCCCTGACTGACAATCCGCTGTTCCATCAGCGACTCAAACTAGTTTCGTGACGGTCAGAAAAGTTTGCAGATTTTACGGAAACTTTTCGTCCGGGCTTGCGCAGCGGAATACATTTATTTGGCATCGAGCCTTCTCTGGTCAATGTTCACAAATAATATAGGCTAGGTTGGTAGTTTCATTATTCATTCATTTAATTTCTAAAATACGGCTTACTTCCAGCTGCAAACTATCAAACGATAGAAAATTAAGTACCTAACCAATAGTCATGATTGACGGTTTGCTGTTCCATCATGTGGTTCCATCAACGAGCAGCAGCTAGTCGGAAAATGTCCGAAGTAAGGCATGTGTACCTATTGCTTACAGTCAGGGCTGGGCGGTATTTCAAATACAAGTATTTGAAATACGTATTTGAAATACATTCAAGTATTTTGTATTTAAATACATTTGATTGAGAAGTATTTGTATTTTCGAATAGTTCAGGCAGCTAGTATTTCGTATTTTGTATTTTAAATACATTTTTCGGAAAAATATTTTGATTTTCAAAATACAAAATAAAAAATACAGTTGTTTCCCATGCTCTTTAGTCTGTTCGGGCCGAAATTGTTCTGGTAATACTATATTCACCCCATTGACATTTCTTGCTTTTGCACACTATCTGGGATCGATAATGAGTTCGATTGCATCTTTTACGTTTTACTGGCAAGTGCATCCTACTGTCAGCCACGAGAGGTTCCATGTCGGATGTCGGACAATATTTTCGAAAAGCTGGTTGTCCCCAAAGGAAATCAACATTTGTTATTTTGAAGAATTGATGAATGAAGTAAGGATAAGGAATAGGTTTGAATATGAAGTTTTCTTCACTTTGTTTATTTTATTTGTCTTTTCATACTTCATAATAGTTCTTATTGTTGCGACTGAATCAATGAAGTGTTCCCATTGAAATACTTGCATTTTACGGTTTTTCCAATAAAATGGTTGAAATACGCAATAAGAATGTATTTTGTATTTTGTATTTGGAATACTCTAGGTTGTATTTTGTATTTTGGAATTTCTTAGTCTTCCAAAATACGTATTTTGTATTTTGTATTTCAAAGACATTTCAAGAAGTAGTTTGTATTTTGTATTTCGACTATCTTGGATCGTGTATTTTGTATTTAAATACATTTTTCGAAGTATTTTGCCCAGCCCTGCTTACAGTTTGCAAACTGTCGGTGACTAGCTTGGGATTTCTGATGGAACAAACCTAATATCGGTGTACGAAACTATGAAATTCACGCCACACATGCGCACTCAAATTACTCAAAAAAAAACAAAAACGAAACGACCTTTTAACATCACATTACAATCATTACATGGAGTTTAATTGGTGAAATAAGGCGTTGCGGAATCAATCGCTGTGGGCTTATTCATAGACAGAAATTCACCATTCAGGTCTCTTTAGAAAGCTACAAGGAGGTACTTTGGTTCGAACCAGACATTTTCAAAATTGAGAAATATTTTTTACAAAATTTGATTTTTTTGGATCGCGTTCCCTAGAGTTTGATCGTCCCACGTACCATTCTATTTATCCTTTTCTTCTTCTATTTTTTTCAGTAATTCCCTATTGCTGACCCTATCTATCCATGGTATTTTCATCATGCGCCTGTAGCACTACATTTCGAACGCTTCGAATTTTTTCTGATCTACCTCTCCTACCGTCCATGTTTCGCATCCGTACAACGTCGTGATCCATATTTCAAAAGTCTCTTCCGAACTGCTAAATTTATCGAAGTTTGGTTTCTTTTTGTTGAAAGCCTTGTCCTATGCTTTTCTAATGTCCCTCCTACTCCTACCATCCTGAGTGATTTGATTTGACTACCCAAATAAGAGAAATTCGCAACTTCTACCTTTTCGTTTCCAATCTGTATTCTCTTTTAAACCCTTATTCCATGTTCCTTATTGCATACCAAAATTTTGGTCTTATTTTTGTCGATTTTCATGCCCTAGTCCTCTGTTAAAACCTCTTCCATTCCGTTCAAAGCTATGGGCGCTTTCCACCTAGACGGTAGAAATACCACCAGATGGAACATGTTCCATAGTTTGGCACAAAATTTTAGGTGATCCAATGAACGGCACAGAACCGGGTAAGAACACTCAAGGACGGAGTTGAATTGGTAAAATAAGCGTTGCGAAATCAATCCCTGTCGGTTTATGACGGATTCTTACCATTTTGGTCTCTTTCGAAAGCTACAGGGAAAATCAAAACATTTTTTTTTGGAATTTGGAAATGCCAATGGGCTCAAACCAAAGACATCCTTGTAGCTTTCGAAAGAGACCAAAATTTTGTGCCAAACTATGGAACATGTTCAGTCTGGTGGTATTTGTACCGTCCAGGTGGAAAGCGCCCAATACTGCTATGCCGTCCGTAAATCTAAAGGTGCGTTCAGTCAGCTTATTTAGCCGCAAGTTTTAATTTTAGTCGCAAGCGCAGTGACGCCCATTGGCATGAACCAGCCTCCTCAGAACAGCCAATAAGCGATGCACCGCTTACGACTAAAATTAAAACTTGCGGCTAAATAAGCTGACTGAACGCACCTTAAGCATAATAATCGTCTGACCTTGTATCCTACTTACGTAGTCGATTCTGTCTTTGTTAATGTTAACCGCCTCTTCGATATACAAGTTAAAAACTAAAGGTGATAGCCCGCACCTCTGCCTCACCCCTTTCCTAAAATCTACTTCTCTACGTTGCTACCCCAAATCGACGACTGCCGTTTGTTCTTCGAAGTCATATATACCAACCCAAATGTAGATAGGTAGAAATAGGTACCTACTTTTACAAGTTACAATTTTTATATTGTCATTCAAATAGGTATATCAACTTTTTTTTCAAAATCAGGCGGTTGTTAGTCATGCGATGTTATCATGTAGGTAGATAGGTCTTTAATCTTTAATCTTTACCTGAAATGTCCACCATTGTATGCCTATTGGTATCTAGCAAGTACCTACATAATTATGATGAAATTTTTGGTTTTATTTCGCGTACCTACAGGGTGATCCCGAAAGGTCAGATCGAAAGAGTCGTAGTTGATACGGTAAATGGAATCGCTTATGAAGCCTTAGCAGCTAAGAACAAAATTTAAAAATATGAGTTTCATTTTGTAGGGCAGTGTTATTTGAGTTCTATTCTCAGACAAAGAAAAAAGTAGTTAGGTACACATTCACTTAATTATTCTATTGTTTCGACTTAATCTCTCCGTTATGACTGAACAAAAAATTGTAATTTTTTTTGTTTCATATTTTCATATTTGAAAAAAACATTCGTATCAAAAGTATTATACAGGTGGCCCAATGAAAACCCAACAGACTGACTTTCGAGCACTTCGACCCCGTTTTTTTTTTCAGGAAAAAGCTTGGACAGACTTTTGGACAGCTCAATTTTCTTTTGAAGAGGGAAGTTCAAGGGCTATTAATTCAACCGTGCTGTTTCATCTACATAGCCGGGGTGTCAACCCCTTCGATAATTTCAAATGGCAATACACCTATTCCGTCGGGAAATTATGGATCAAACATGGGGGTTACATGGGGGATTTCCCTATGTAACCGGCGCACGCAGCGGGTTCACGACTTGATATCGCGATGGGATAGGTGTATAGGGGTTGAGCGACACACGATTTTGAAGCTCCTTCAGTGGAGGCAAATACTGCTGGCAGCTTTCCAGAGGACGCCAGTGTAGCAGAGTGTAGCTGAAGATTTCTGTGAGCTAGAGTCGTTAAAAAATGACATCCAAATGTCATCACTGTCGAAGTCGAAATAGTATTTTATGTTACTAGCGCCGAAAACCGGGCATAGCATAACGAACGTGAATGCAGCTCGAGGCCCCAGGCCGAGAGCTGCATGTAAGAGAGTTATGCTATGCCGTTTTCAGCGCGAGTATCATACATCGTTTTTCGTGCTGCTTTTAATAAAATTACAAATAAATAAGATCATATCGCAATAATCATTGTAATAAATTTCAAGTTGGTACTTCTGCCATTTATCACCAAGGCACGAGGCATATACCTACTAGATGCAGATTTTTGTGTGTCAAATGTCGATTTGAAAAATTGCGTCCTATGTTTGAATTTTCTTGCTCAAAACCGCCCTCCCCCTCCCCAATTAGAAGGGCCATCCTCCAATAATCCCGAAATCACTGAGCTCTAGTGTCTTGTGTGACGACGAAACACAAAATGGCATACAATTATCACTTTTGAGCCTTGGCGCCACAAAACGTCAAAAATCATTCTGCAATTGCACCAACAGCTATTAGAGAAATGACCCTAAGATATCAATTTTGAAAATGATTATTTATGATTTCAACTGATTAAGCCGAAAATTTCAAGCTATAACATTGGAAACGTGGTCTCTCTTGAATTCTGCATGGTTTTGCAAGGTTAGTTTATTTTCTACGTGTACTTTTTACTTTGCCGCTCTAGATCTTTTTCTGATTATTACAGTGCAGGACACCGAGCGCATATTGTCATTTTCGGTTATGGCAGCACGAAAAAATAATTTCACCATAGGGTATCTCTGAATTTCACCAAGGTGCCTGTCACACACGCCTGTCACTGGTTAGAGAGCGGTTAGAAATAAAAATTTCACAAACGTCCACTGACCATTATTTAACTTGTTCTGGAAACGTTTTCCACCTTTCGCAATGACATCACAACAATAATACGATACCTAGATGGTGCCTAAAGGCCTAAATATGTACAGTAAAAAGCACGATGAACAAACCTTTCCATACCTAGATGGTGCCTAAAGGCCTAAATATGTACAGTAAAAAGCACGATGAACAAACCTTTCCAAGTTTCTTTCTGAGGTCTATTTATTTCTTGATTCTTTATAACCTCCACCCTCCACCTCCCGAAGTTTGGCAGATTAAACCTGGAATACCCTACATAAGTGATGCGATATCTTTGTTAAGGCTGTATTCGCAGCGGGGTAAAATTATCTTTAATATTTCTTCCTCAAAAATGAAGATAAAAACTCATTTTCTCTTATACGGTGTATTGAGTGTGTTAGAAAACTTACGTAGCGGTTTTTCAATTACGTAAAAAAATATTTTATATATTTGAAATAAATATTATAAAATTAAAATTTTATTAATACATATTAAAAAAATGTGGGGTTAATCCAAACGGAAGCAAGGTGAACAAACATTTGATGGAATCCCATCAAAAGCTCTGTATGTCTCTATCTCAATTTTTGAGGGAGAAATATCAATACCCTGCGAATACAGCCTTTAAGGACAGCATTTCCTAGTGTTTTTTCTTTAAACGTGAGTTTTATGAAAACCAGTGGAGTGGGAGAATTGAAAGAAAAAAGGGTTTTCTAAAATCAGGTATGAAAATTTATAAGTATTTCAATATTTCAAATTTCGAAAAACTCGATTTTTTTTTCAAAATTTTCAAATATTTTCCGAAAAAAGACCCTCATTCTCTTGCCAGCTCAGATTTGGATAAGTCATTTTTTTGTTACATTTTTATCTGCACAGATTTGGCAGTAACTCACGCCACAAGAATCTATCTGTTTCTCTTTCGCTCTGCAGCTAATCCGCAGTCTGTTTCAGCCATTTTTTATGCTAGGAAATGACGTCCTTGGGGGATTTCTGATGCGACTAAAAAAGTTGTTGACGGGAATCGTTTTTTTTTTCGTCAAGTAGAAACTCCTCCAAAAAAATAATGTACGGGCTTGCTATCAAATTTTGAAAATGTCCAAAATTTTTTGAAAATGTTTGATTGTGATTTTTGAAAATTCAAAAACTAGATAGTATCGACAATGCATCTTCCCTCAAGAAAGTCGCATGCCAAATTTGAACTTTCTTTTTCAAAAGAAAAAAAGATACCAAAAATGATTTCTACTAATTCACTTCTTCATGTCTACGAGAAATCATTTTTGGTACCTTTTTTTTGAAAAAAGAAAAGTTCAAATTTGGCATGCGACTATTTTGGGGGAAGATGCATTGTCGATGCTATCTAGTTTTTGAATTTTCAAAAATCAAAATCAAAAATTTTCATTTGGAAATTTTAAAAATTTGACAGCAATGTCCGTGCATTTTCTATTTGGAGGAATTTCTACTTGACGAAAAAAATAAAATAAAACCGATTCCCGTCAACAACTTTTTTAGTCGCATCAGAAACCCCTTAAGGTAAATTTTTACACCGGGGTGTTTTTTACTGGGATATTCTTCGGGATATTATTCATATATTTCTGATGGGATAATCCTCTTACACGATCACAAGAATACCGCTATTCTTTCAACATTGAATAACACTTCTTTTTATGTTGTACTTGTAGTTGAATAAATAATTATTATTAACCTTCTTTTTTCAACTGAAATTCTCTGCATCAATCGCTGACCGCTGACGGTTATAAGCAAATGAGGGTCTGTTTATGAACAAAAAAATGACCATAAACTTGGTTTTTTGAACTTCAAGTTTTAAATCGGATTAATTAAATTTCAACTTAAAATATCTCCACTTTCGTGTTCGCACTATTTCGGTGTTTTCATTATTTTATGCTTAGAACCTGCTCTAACATTGCAGACTTATTTTGTAAGTATGAGTTCGGTAGGTACCCTTACCAATGATTGAATTCATCGATCAACATCACAATAATTTGAGAGCTCCGTGGAAAGGAACAAGACTTGACAAGTGATATAAATAATGACTATTTTAGCTGATTATGTGGTTCAAAAACACGCTTAGGTACTGATAAGAATTTGTGGTACCAAAATAATACAAATTCATAAATAATTAAATCAACGAAATATCTTACCGTTCAGCAGTTCTTCAGCCATCATCACACGTGCACCATTCGACTTTAGACACCTTTAATAATTAAACGATTATTGTTAGGTAGCCACACACGAATTATTGTGTTATAAATTTTATTGTTGTTACTATCGAACACGCGATTTGTAAATATTTAGTTGAGGTGATGAATTTGCGGAGAGGACGCGGCAGCGGCAACAACTCTAACGTGGTTTTAAAACCTCGCTATGATTTGAACTGGCACATCATTACTCATTACATACTAACTCACTAACTGTATGGGTAGGATCGGGATTTGCCAGTGGTATATTATGCCACTGAGTACTGAGTTAGGTACCTACTTATGTGCACTTTAAAAGTATATTGTTTACCTAGAGCTAAAGATAGGTAGTTAAATTATATTGTTGGCAGCAATCACGTCGATACTAAATCGGCAGTTAATTGGACAATAACCACCTCATCTCATGTAGGTATTCTAGCAATAGTTTCTTAAGATATTAGTCAAATTACTTATGGAAAAACATTCGTACGGAATAATGTGACTGACATCTTATAGGATTTTTTTTTCATCAAAAATTGATAGCACTCTAAATTTTTCATTAAATGTTTTTCTTGATGTTTATTCCAAGTCTAAATTTTATGTCTTCAACAAAGTGTGATGGTTATTGCAATAACAGTTCCTAACTGATGTCTAGTTTAGATGCATTACAAATTTAATCAAATATCCATTATTTTAATGAAATCGGCTTATGTATCAATTGGATCAGTTGAAACTGCGAAAAAAAGACACTTACCCGAAGTAAAAAAGGATCCCGATGAGATGAACGTCTCAGATGAAGCCACAGACGAAGTGAATGGTGACGGGATTTATCAAAATCAATTTGGCCGTTATCAGTTACAAATAGTTCACCCGTAACTTGAAAGGGCATGCAGTCTCACTCTAGATCGATGTTAACTGATTTTAAAAGTCCGGCATCTTACGTAAGACTTCATTAAAACTTTGTTGATACAGTGCAATAAATGTTGACGACAGCACATCTCAGAAACAATACCAGCAATGTTTCTGTATACGGTTTCGACCAAGAGTGAATTCTTTCCATTCATACAAAGCTGTTGGAAAAACAAATCCCACCCAATTGAAAAAATATATTACTTACCTTGGATCAATGTTTCAATAAAATGTAGGTTTGTACCTACCATGCATTTTGACGCTAACTTGTGTGTTCAAAGAAATAACATCTAATGTCATCAGGTTAAAGTATCGTGAAAAATGCCGTATGATCAGAATAGAAACAATAAACAATAAGCAAACGTTACAAAGTGTTTTTGCCACCGCATATGCTTGATTCATATTAATTTAGGCAGGTATTTCAAAGAGTGAAACCTTTGACGCTGCGCACATTTCAAACTGACCAAATGGCAACGCTTCAACGCGCGGGTCAGTTAAGCTGAGTTTAGATGCTCTGTAGCAGGGCCGGCCATCCCAGGGGCCGGCAACAATAGTGGTGCTGACGTGCTCGAGCACCACACGTAATCCGAAGAGGTGGTGCTGAGCACCACATGTTGAAAATGCAAAAATTGAAACTAGCGCCATAGTACTCCAATTCACCAATTTCGAGAATTTTTGTTTCATTTTAAAAGTTTTATTCATGTATTATTACCCCTATATTATACAGGTGTCCCAGAATGAAGTAGACAACGGCCTATGGAAGTCCAGAAGACACTGAAAGACCTCTATATTATTTTTTTGCGAAAGCTCAATATTGAACGAGATACAGCTCTTCAAAATTTGACTTTTTTATTGGTTTTTCATGGATAATTCATGAACGGGTCATAAAAGTATTCGGCTGAAATTCGCCAGAGACTTGTATAGAATGGTTCCCCACTTATTGACATACTTGATTCCAACCAGTAGTAAAACAAATAAAAATTAGAATAAAGAAAAAATTCGAATGCCGACAAAAATAATAATAATAATTATTATTATTATTATTGTTGTACTGCACCCAACAGGCAGAAAAGCCCAGTTGGAGGGTGAGGGATACCAGAGGGATATCCGAGGGGGGGTACATACTTAGGAAAAAACCTTCGCCTTTATGTCGGACAGAGAACAGTTGAAGAGATCAACCTCGCTCTCATAAGCAGAGTAATTGACAATCATCTGATAGAGAGGAGATGCCACTAGGATGTTGGTTCTAGCTGTGGGAAGGTGGAATAAACTGTGTGATCTAGAGGAAAGCCGAGGAACACTGAGACCCACAGCACCAAGAAAATCAGGGCAATCCAACGCGTTGCTAAATAGACCAAAAAGAAAATGGATTGACTGGAACACTCTTCGAGACTTTAAAGATGACAGGTTGAACCGCTCCAACATGATCTCCTGAGGAAAACCACGTGGAGGGTATTGATTGTCCAGTATAAAATAAGCCGCTTTCAAAAACCTCTTCTGAACTCACTCTAAATCATTGACGAAGGAGTCATAAATCGGACTCCAGACAAGAGAGGCGTAATCAAGTTTGGACCGGACGAAAGAAACATACAAGGCTTTCAGTGTTTCAACGTTAGTAAATGCCTTTGAGTTTCTCAGCACAAAGCCAAGATTTTTGTATGCCGAGCTCGAGACATAACTGATGCGCTCTTTGAAGGATAGACCGCCGTCAAAAACTACCCCAAGGTCCTTCACCGTCCGAGGTCTCTGCAATATTTCTCCCCCCAAAGTGTAGTCGAAAACGACGTTTTCATGTTTTCTGCTGTAGGACATAACGCTGCACTTACTCACATTGATCGGCAAGCCATTCTCACTGCACCAAGCAACAACTGTATTGAGATCTACCTGCAGGCGCCCGCAGTCTGCGAGGGAAGACACCACACTAAAAACCTTCAAGTCGTCTGCATAAAGCAAGTACCTCGCATTGATGTTCATAACTATATCGTTTATAAAAAGGATAAAAAGCAAGGGACCTAGCACAGAACCCTGAGAAACTCCGGAAACCTGTAAAAACCTGCGGGATCTGAAGCCCTTAAGGTAGACGTATTGGTACCTGTTACAAAGATAGGAGCGAAACAAGGATATTAGTGGGTCAGAAAGTCCATAAGAACTCAATTTGCGGAGCAAGATGCCGTGGACTAGTCTGTCAAATGCCTTCGAGAAATCAGTATATATGGCATCAACCTGATGTCCACCATCAATTTTTTTACTGAGGTATTGGGTGAAGTTTGCAAGATTGGTCACGGTGGAACGAGCCCTCATGAAACCATGCTGATGAACAGTGACGGAGTGAGATACATGACTAGAATTATGTAGGGGCCTCTAATTTCTTCCGGGCTATCTCCCATTATGCGTTTGGCTATACTTTATTTTGGGACAGCCTGTACCTAGAGTATATTTTATTCAAAGATGACGTGTGCCTGAATTTTTTTTTCAAGTTCAGACTTCTGAACTTCAAAAAAAATCGCCTGCGACGCTGATCCCCCCCCCCAGTCATTTTTCTGAAATATTCAATAGTCAGCACCACACGTTCAAATCCAAAGTTGCCAGCCCTGCTGTAGTCCGCAATTCCGCATTGCGGGTTCGGAATTACGGATAGTGGACAAGTACCACGTTTTCACCAATTTACCCAATAGCATCTGCACTTTGTGTTTTGTGCTCAGAAAATGAGAGTTTAGGTGTCGAATAAGTACACACCGAGGTCCCTAACAACAATGTCCCCTTGCAAGCCAAGGCAGTCGTCGTTCGATGGCACAGATGTAGAATCTTTAGGTCATCTGCATACAATAAAGAACGGGTTCTCTAGTCTCAGACCGACATCATTAATAAAGATATTGAAGAGTCGAGGTCCCGGAACAGATCCTTGTGGCACCCCAGACAAAATCTCGGAATTAACTGAGTCGTAACCGGACACCCTGACAAACTGCCTCCGACCAGAGACGAGCTTGTCTCTGCTCCGATCTACCAAGTATGACCTGAACAACTTAACCAAAACAGGCGAGAAACCCAGACGCTCCATCTTTAGTAGGTAACAAAATGTCGTGACTTGTGCGGTCAAAAACCTCAGGGGCCCGATTCCTAGGAAGGATGTGATCCGTTCACATGCGAAGTTGCTAGGCAACCAGGGCTGTGATTGGCTGCGCCGCGATCGCCCGGTGATCGCTCCCTTCTAGAAATAAGGCCCCAGAAAAGTCCGTATAAACAATGCCAATCTGCGCGCCCTCCCTCATGCGGTCGGATATGAACTGTGTCGTCTCTACAAGGTTCGTAACTGTCGACTTACCCCTCACAAAACCGTGCTGCTCAGCAACTATCTTTTGCTCCACAAATGGTCCCACAATTAGGGATGGGCGATATCGTGATCCGGGTATCAAAGTTTGATGAGAAAAAAATATCGATAATTATCGATATATCAAATATCAATAATTATCGATATATCAAATATCAATAATTACCAAATATCAAAAATTGATAATTATTAAAATATCAGATATCAATAACTATCAAAGCATCAAAAATTGATAATTATAAAAATATCAATATGAAAATAAGGATATCAAGTAATTATATGGAAAAATAAATCATAAATCATTGATGGTGATTCTAGACTTGCATGATGAATGAAATTTACTTCTTTGGAAGCCTTTATTGGTCTTCTATCTTGTTATTTATTTATATTTCAATATGATAATCCGTGATAATCATTGTCCATATTTCGATAATATGTTGACATTTATCGATATTAATATTCTGATAATTATCGACATATTATGATATTTTGATAATTATCGATATTTGATACATCGATATGTTTTAAAACTGATATCATCAGTTGATATATCGATATATTGATAAATTTATTGATATATCAATAGTTTTGCCCATCCCATACCCACAATCCCATCCAAACAAGTTTTGTACACCTTGCCAACGTTGCTCATGATTGCGATTGGTTTCCTTAATTATGGACGTCACCCCGAAGACCTATTTAGAGGACGGAAAAAAGTTGAGCTTTTCCCACCATAATTTTTTAAACGGATTTTGCGTAATGACAGACGGACCGCACTGCGTGCTTTCCACCTAGCCCCAAGTTCGGTACACCTGCCATTTACGCATGTGCGGGTGCCAAACGGTGCTTTCCATCTACGTGTTCCAACTCGGTTCTGCGCCGTTCATTGGATCACCTAAAATTTTGTGCCACACCATGGAACATGTGCCGTCTGGTGGTATTTGTACCGTCTAGGTGGAAAGCACCGACTGTCCTTTATTATTACGTTTGGGGTCGTACGAAAGACATGCTTTACAGAACTGAAGTCAACACTAGGGACGAGTTAAAAGAGGGGATAATGAAAAGCTGCTGCAGAAATTCGGAATGATAAGCAGGAGATTTAGAAGTTTATTATTTTGGTGATGAACGAAACGCATTGAAGCTGGAGGATAGCATTTCGAAAATCTCTTGATTGAAAAATTTTACATGTTTTGTTTTCCAAAATCTTTTCTGTTCACATTAATTGAAATTTCACTTTCATTTTGAGGCCTTTTATTGTAATGCGCATTATATGTGAAACCGGTCGAAGTGTGCCGTGCGAATTATTATTTGAAGCAGCACATTCAACAGGAGCAAAAAGTCTTAGATTCAAGAATTAATTTTCTTACGCCGGGTTGCTCACTTCGAGTTTAATTTTAAACCCGGTTTAGTTACTATGGAATTAATTGTTGTAACAATTAAATCTATGGCAACCAAACCAAGTTTAAAGTTAAACTCGGAGTGAGCAACCCGGCGTTAGAATTAGAAGATTTTAGGAAAGAAATTAGAATAGAATTTTCAACAATTCTGCCCCCCCCCCCCGAGAAAAAAATTTGCGTGGCGCTTCATCTCAATCGAAAGAGCACGGTCTTGTGGGCTATCCTACCAATTTTTGCGCTTTTGTCACAAAATGCCAGGTTCATATCACTAACCTCCGGACTAAGTTACCTCTTATCGACGCGAAGGTAGGAGCGCTGCGGTTTTCACCATAAGTCATACAAAAAAAAATCTTCCATTCGGAAATATTGAAAAAAATAAAATTATCTAGTATATTATCCGGACACCACTGTGAAAAGGGTCGGGATAGAATGCAGAAAGGAGACAGTAGACAGAATAGCTTCACTGGATAAGTGTATACTTGGTATTTGCACCAAATGTCACCATTATTGTATCCTTAGTGTATAGAAAGAATGGAATAAAAATATATATTTTATCCAATCCTATTGAATGCACGCATTATCACGCGCCTACATGCCTGCATTTTTCAATAAGACTGGATAAAGCATAGTATTCTACTCGCGGGTAATGGCTATTACTCATTCGGATGCTTTACGACACTCGCCAAGGCTCGTGTCGGCAAACTGCATCCTCATGAGTAAGAAGCCATTATTACCCGCTTGTTGAATAATACACTATTTTCGCATTGAAAAAAAAAACAGTGATTTACAGCTGATCTGAAAGATTCGGCTGTGCACTAGTTTCTAAATAATCGTAAGCTACAAAAAAAAATAGAATAATGAATAACGTAGTTATCAAATGTTACACATAAACCATCACCAAATAAATGTTTAATTTCTTATACCATTACAAAACATGGCTAGACATTCAATTTTTTTTTCATTATTCATTTATTTAACGTCGGCCTATTTCCACAACGAGACCTAATACCGACGCCGGTGAATGCTTTCCTCCACTATACCGAAAATTTTGTCGAGCCCCTGTGTGTTCCAATACAGGGTAGGGATTTTTAACGACCACCAACATCGCATGGGGTCGGCACCATCGTTCGTATCTCACGTGCAATGCGACACACGGCGCGTCTTGCATCTAGCAAGCATTCCAACTAAATCAAAGAGCTTGTTTTGGGGACGAGAATCCGAGCGCCCACAGTAGGACTCGAACTCACGACCCTTGGAGTGGTAGTCGAACACGCTGATCACCACACCACAAGCTCCTCTCAATATTATTTTGATGAATACTGTACAGGGAATTCCACAAATAATACAACATAAAAAGTCAACAAATGTAATAAATAATTATAATGATAACCCTGAGAACTTTTTTTTTTTTGTACAAATTCTAATTTTCTTTATTGGCAATTTTCTGCTCTGCCATGATATGGTATAAGTCCGATCTGTCCAGCAGACCTTCTAAATCTTCATCAGAGTAATCAATAGCTGATGCGTCAGCATCAATGGAGTCGATTATCTTCTTCAGTTCCAGTAAAGAATCAAGCATGGTGTTTTTTGCTTTTGCCGACATGCTGGTGAAATGCCCATCGCTGATGATCACTTTACCAAACAGCTTCTTCATGTGCCCGACTTCCAAGATTTTTTCATCAATAGTATTCTGCGCCACCAGTGTGTAGACCATGACCGGTTTTGTCTGGCCAATTCTGTGAGAACGGTCTTCCGCTTGTAAATCCACTTGAGGATTCTGCAAAATGTTTTCTTTTAGTTGAGAATCATAGATGGGGGGAGGGGTTCGATTTAAATTAGCTCTCATGACTAATTAGCAGTATTAGCACTTTACAAGAAAAGCTTCTAAGGGCAAAGTTATCACGGAGGCTTGCCCAGAGTAATCAACGACGGTCGTAGACCACGAGAACGATTAATTGATTCAAGATTTATCATGTACATTACTACAATATCAATACGAATACCATGAGCTTTCTAGATTTTAAAGTATAATTTACCCAATCACGATCCAGAAATATGACGGTGTCTGCGCCGTAGAGATTGATTCCTGTTCCGCCCGCTCTGGTGGAAACCATAAATATAAAAATGTCATCGTCCGCATTGAAATCCGAGATGTCTTTTTCGCGTTGATCGATTTTATTGGAGCCATCAAGGCGACGGTACGTGTAATTCCTGTAGATGAGAAATTCTTCCACAAGATCGAGAACCATTGTCATTGTGCTGAATAAAAGAACTTTATGGTTGTCTCGCTTCAGCTTTGGCAGCATGACATCGAGGACTTTCAATTTGCCGCTCTGTGTGATCAATTTTTCCGTTACGAGTAACCGGTCTTCATCCTTCACGAGCGGGAAGTGAACCAAGTATGGATGTGAAGCAATCTTTCTCAACATGAACATGGGATTGTTCATCGTCAGTCTCACTTTGTATGTTACAGGAACGCCGTCTTCCACTGATTCGATCTCAAAGGGGTGATCTTTCTTTTTGTCATTTGCAGATGTCTTCGGCCGGGTCGATCTGATTGCATTCACGTCAACTACTGCGGAGGCGTCTTTTCCTTGAAGTCTGGAAATGTCCCGCTCCAGTACGTATTTGTACAGCCTCTTTTGGTGCTCGGACATGGGGCAATATACTAAAACGGACTTCTTCGGAACCATGTCATGAAACACGTCCGTTTTCAAACGACGAAGCATAAACGGCGATAAAATATGTTTGATTTTTGTGATGACACTCGTTTCTGCTTCTTTCTGCAACAGCTTCTTTGCGTCCTGCATATCGGCCAGTGCCAGCACTGCAGTGAAATCGTTCACGTTCTTGAACAGTTGCGGCATCAAGAAATGACACAAGGACCACAATTCGGTTATGTTGTTTTGCAATGGCGTGCCGGTCAAGATGAGACGGTTTTGAGATTTGAAAGCCTGCAATTGCCTGTAAAACAACACGCAAGAAATAAGCGATCAAAATCTAAGAGCCAAAATAGTGCAGGTGTCCACTGCAAAAATCTGGGTCGATCGCTTTTGTGAGTTTCTGTTTCAATCGATAGTGGGCAATAAAATGAGCCTTCCGATACCCGGCTGCCACCTTCCATCCCCTGCTTTGAGGGTGGCTGTCGGTGTCAAAGATGACCATTGACCATATTGAATAACTTCTACACCTATCGCTTTTACACGTCTTTCAACATACGGGTAAATAGTCGAATGGTCTAGACTAAAATATTAGGATCCAAAGGTCGGAGGTTCGAAATCTCCACCAAGACTCTTTTTTTGTTTTTCTTTGCATTTAAAAAGCTTGACAAAGACATATCACCGTTCGATACATAAATTTAATACCACTTTCAGCACTTACAGGTTATATTTAGGAACAATGTTAAAAATTTTATTTAATGGACAGGGAGCTGGTGCCTCAAAACTTACGTCATAAGGTACATGATTTTAAACCTGTAGGTCTAATGTGCGTTGATAAAGTTGTTGAAAATTGCTTTGTCTTACATGTCAGACCGGGGGCTTTAGGCTGGTACTATGAGCTTGTCAATTTTCGAAAAAATGACCAAAAATTTACGTCATAAGGTACATGAATGAAACTAACTGGAGTTTATGTGGGAACATCCCCTTAATTAAAAATCTGGTCGTAAGACAAAATTCTTGGAGGCTTTCGGTCCATAAGACAAGTTTGAAATTTTCAAAAAAAGACCAAAATTTATCAATTTTTTCACCGGCGTTTTGTTGACTAACCCACTAAGTGTGATAGATATATATCATCCTGATTACAAATAAATATATATATATATATATATATATATATATATATTTATTTGTGTAAAGACGGAATCGATTTCCATGTTGAAATACAGGGTGTACGATTTGAAAAAAATTTTTAGATGTTGCACCCTGTAAGCGATGTACGATTAAAAATTTTCGTGGACAGATTCGAAACCTTTTAAAAAATCATGTAAGAATCGTTTCTCATTCCCGAAATTGTGTCAAGGGAGAAGTCTCCAGGAGGAGGTAAAGTTTGCCCTTATTGAAAATTTCAAACTTGGACCGATCTTGAACTTGGTCTTATGGACCGAGAGCCCCCAAAAATTTTGTCTTATGACTCGATTTTTATCAAGGGAATGTTCCCACACAGAAGCCCGTTGGTTTCATTCATGTACCTTATGACGTGAATTTTTGACATTTTTTGAAAATTGACAAGCCTATACCAGCCTAAAGCCCCCGATCTGACATGTAAGACAAAGCAATTTTTACAAGCTTATCAACGCACATCAGACCTATAGGGTTAAAACGTAAGTTTTGAGGCACCAGCTCCCTGTCCATAATTTGTTGTCTGATTCTAGAAGAAAGAAATCAATGAAATCAAGAGAGGCAGATAGAGGTAAGATTTTTTGTTATGATTTTGTACACAAATATCTGTTCTTTACAATCGTATTATATTAATCAAAAAACACCTAATGCTTTTATGGACAAATGACACACCGTTGGAAAGCTCGACAAATTTCCTTCAAGAAAACACCCAGTTGCCGCACCTCACACGACTAGAAGTTCAGAAATCAAGGTCTAGAATATTTTCGGTCCCCGTTTTTTTTGCGCGCGATCCTACGTCACAGGACTTGTGAAACAGTAAGATATGATTTGAAATTAGCAAGATTCAAAAAAAAAAAAAAAAAAAAAAAAAAAAAAAAACTGTAGCAGCTTGTGAGATTTGAGCCCCGTATCGTAAACACGGAAGCATTGAGCTACTGGCGTCGAATGCAGCGTATTTAGGAGTGCGCGTTTAGGGGCTACCCGCTCATTTTTGAGTTTTGAAAAATACATATTACAATTGAGCGGATGTATGTTATTGTACTGTGTAATTTTGAACACTCAAATATAAACAGATATAGCCCCTAAAAGCGCACCTCTAAATGCGCTTTTAGCTTAAAAGCGAGATATGAAAACGGCCCTTTGACACCGGCAGCCACCCTTAAAGCAGGGGATGGAGGGTGGCAGCCACGTATCGCAAGATCCATTTTATTGCCAACTATCGACTGAAACGGAAATTTCTCATAAAAGCGATCGACCCAGATTTTTGCAGTGGGCTCCCGGACTAAAAGGACAATACAGGCTAAAAACTGACTATAAAAACAAACTGTTTTCATACAATCATCTCGAGGATTTGGGCCTAATGGTAGCCTTATGGTGGCCTTACATTGAGCATCAAATGCTGCAGCTTTTTTTGCTGCCGAGCTCTCATTGGTCAAATGTTGGTCACTGACAGCCAGTGGCGTAACTAGAAGTGTCCAATGGGGGGGGGTCACGACTGAAAAATATGCAATAATACGAGCAAAGTGAACAAAAAAAGCGCCACATTTCTGAATTTTTTCAAAAAAACCAATGACTAAGGGGGGGGGGGTTGGACCCCGAAACTCCCCCTCTAGTTACGCCACTGCTGACAGCAATAACAGGCGTCAGTTCCAATCAGAACTCTGCTGCAAAGAAAGCTGCAGCACTTGCTGCTCAATGTAAGGCCAGCATTGGCGAGTTTCAAGATCGAATACGCCATCTGACGGCCAACGTGTAAACGACGTTTGTGCACGGATCAACTGCAGATTTGTGTGGGCTCTTATGAGCGTTGCGGTGTTTGGGGACTTGATTTGATTCCATCTGACTTAACGCGGCGTTAATTTCTTCCAACAAAGTACGTGAGCCACGCACGTTTCATTATCTTGAATATATTAGGTGTCGTCGATTGCAAAAGCATTGCATTTTCAAATAAGAGTGGCACGTGTACGACGACTGGCAAGCAAAAGTGGCATATAGAATGGAAGGTGGCAGAATAGATAGTGACAAAAAGTGGCGGAGAATTAGTTGTGTTTCCGAGTGCGAGTCGCGCTGTGGAAACCGGAAAAAGGAAAAGTTACATTTTCACCGTTTCTCGTCGAAAGCGAAAGACGCAAGTTGGGTAGTCAAAATGACAAACAAACTCGGCACTGTGGAAAACATGACTACGAGAAAAGCTTGGGAAGTGTCGCTGAAAATGGGAACTTTATATGGCTGCATCGAAGAAGCACAGCTGCGATATTTTTGCATGTCCCGGACTGGCCTGCTTTGCAAGTGCATTTTGAACGTTCCAATTTCACAGGAACTGCTACTACTATTTTTTTTAATTACATTCCCAGTTACCTAGTGAGGAGATTCATACAATGCGCTTGTTTGTAAACACAATTCAAATATGTCTATGTTTAAATTGATGCTTGATTCAGTTTGCTTTCGACCACACAACACAAGAAATTGTGACTTCAGAATTTCTTCTCCCATCACGATACATCAAGAATCCGTTGAGTCCATCAAGTGATTCAAAACCTCCATAACACTCAATTGCGCTTCTGCCATTTTTGAGTTCCACCGCAATACTAATTAACCACGTTTCACGTATGGAGGACATTAAAAACCGCTTACTACTGATGAGATTTTTGAACGCGCGGGCAACAATCCGTGCTCTATCCGACATGTTTGTTTACATGCGAAGCGCATCAGCAGCGCCACCATCGGTAATGTTACTCGCCAATAAGGCCACCATTACATTGAGCATCAAATGCTGCAGCTTTCTTTGCAGCAGAATTTTGATTGGATGGGCAAAACTTTTGAATTTTGCCCATCCAATCAGAATTCTGCTGCAAAGAAAGCTGCAGCATTTGATGCTCAATGTAAGGCCAGCATAAGGCCACCATTAGACTAGTTTAAAGTGCGATTTATAACTCGATTTTAATTTTAGTCGCAATTTTAATCGCAATTTTAGTCGGATCGATCGTAAGCATATTCCTTTTGTCAATACACCTATCCCACCGCAATATCAACTCGGGAACCCCCTGCGTGCGCCGGTGTCATGGGGAAATTTTGCTTGGGGTTTGGACATAATTGGGCTATTCTGGTAGTAGGTAGTTCAACTTATAGTAGACTAAACTGCACACGTTCAGTTCATTTTCTGTTGATTGTTTACAAAGGCATTTTTGAGGTTAATTTTCAATTTTATCTGATGAGTGTCATACATTTGATCCTGCATACCATAACCATAATTACTAATAATTTTAGTTAGGTAGTACCAGTTTTTACTATGGTTTTCAATGCATAAATGCATACTGTTGCAATGCAATGACAAAAATGTGAAACTAGAGAATTGACACTGACAGTAGATAATATGCACCGATACCCGTCAGACTTGCCAACCTCAATTTTGAATATAGTTATATTGCCTGCGCACTGGGTCCAAAATTGTCCGACGGGATAGGTGTATAGGTCCCTTCGTTTCGGTTTTTTTGAGTGCGCATGTCTGGTGCGAATTTCATAGTTTCGTACACCGATATTGAAAATTAACACTGAAAAATATTCTAGTGCACCTAAAATTCCACAAATAATTTGGCTGAATGATAGATACCATTTTATATATTCAAAGGAAATGTTTCATTGAAATTGAATTCAATGATCATTTGTGGAAGTTCAGGAACAACGAAAATGGCAACAGCGTTCAAAACAATAAGACATCGGCGCCAACTGTCACTTGTGACAATTATGATCACACTCCTCGTTTCTACCTGACCTACATTTCGTTTGCTCATGTTTTGACGAAAAAACACAACTTGTTGAAAATGACTGTACCGAGAAGGAAGTTCAAATAAGCTAGGAAGAGATGCATTTACGGTATGTGTAAAAGTGACAGCCAGGAACCAGTAGCTGGTCAGGCGGCTAGACAGAGCATGCAGCGTTGCCATTCAACTGACAGGTGTATGAAAGTTTTCAAAATTTGGAGCCTTCAAGCATGCGCACCTGCCCAAACGAAGTAGCCTATTTATAACTCGATCGTAACGATCGCATCGGTCGGAAGCACAGTCGGAAGCAAGGCGTGATGGAGGGAGAAAACCGGGTGCAGTGCAGTGGCGTAACTAGCCCATTTGAACAGGCAGGTACACCTACAGACCAAGAAGGCGCCGCAAGTGAACATTTTTCGGGAAAATCAGCATAATCAATGTATGTTCGTGTGAATTGTGAACGTTGAAAAGGCGCCGTTGAGGTCAAATATTTGTACAGGTGGGTGCGGGTACCCGGCTGACCTCCCCCTAGTTGCGTCACTGAACCTCTGCACAAAGTTCCCAGAAAATCCCCTAACCTAACGTTGCTAATCAAGAAGACTACTGTGTTCAGTTTCGCTAATCTTGATATTATCTTGATTTTTATTGGTCGATCGTAAGGATCGGATCGCAAGAGTTGGATGTTGGCCAACTTCTTAAAATCCTTAAAATCGTTACGATTGCGTCTTGCGATTAAAATCGGGTAATAAAAAGTATAGAGGAAATCTTCTTTGAACTTCGGAGTATCTTTGAACTTCGTTAAAATTGCGACTAAAATTAAAATCGAGTTAATCGCACTTGACGCGTGCATTTCCAGCGAAGCAGAACATCCTACATTCTCTAACAATGTAAACTGCTCAACAACCGAATAGTCGTGGTCGAAAATTAGACCCGACTTTAAAACAAAAATATCTTTTAATCGCCATGATCGATTTTATATTTGTTCCCACTATATGTTAATTTTTTAGAAATCTATCGTAGCAATCCTAATTCCTAATTTCAAAATACCACAAATATTGTTCTAATTCTAATGTAAAACGGTGTCCCGAAACATTATCCCGTTCAACGAAAACAAATTTTCCCGCAATACCGTTGGCAAAAATTATGAAGTTTGTTGTTTGATCACTAGAACTTTATCGAATCACCGGGATCGGACGTTTAGTAGCAGACATGTGTATTTTAATTTTGAAAGACAACTATAATTTAAATTATCCAGCAACTCGTTTCTTGTTCAAAATCTGACGAGTGAGGTCTGACGAGTGAGGGCTTTGTTTTCATTTGAAATCAAATTTGAGCATCAGAAACTGCCTTTAGGGACAGGGTACGGGGACCTCCCTTAAGAAAAGTTCATACTTTGCACTCATCAGCTTTCGTTATTTTCCCACAAAAAAAAAACGAAAATTGTATAAACTGCTGGTGTATTCTTAAATATACCGGGTGGGCCATGAAAAACCGTGTTCGGAATTTTTCCTTCAAAAATTTTCATTTCGCCACCGGTTTTATCGAACTTTTCAGCTTTGGCTAGCCAATTGAATAGGTTATCATTTCCGTATTTAAAAATGGCCGACATATCAAAATTCACGATTTGATTGGTTGCGGTCTTGAATTGTCGACGGAGGTCTATTCCTTCATAATAGTTATTGGTTTTGACTTTCTGCTAATTTTATTGAAAGGCAAGGAGGATAAAAGAAATTCTATTTTCAATTGCTTCCGCCATCTTGGATTTTGACATGTCGGCCATTTTCTCATATGAAAAAGGTAGCCTGTCCAATACACAATATTGCGCGGAAGTGGCGCTCCGACACGGATGTCATGCGAACTAAGAAAACGGTGACAAGTTATCATCGCGCATGTTCAGGGCCGCTATTCTTGAATCGTGTGAGAAAAGTCCCTGGGAGTTTTATATAATCCGTACTACACTTCTGTAGCGAAAGTTGTCTGAAAACCACGATTTTAGGCAACATTCGCTACATCAGTGTACTGCGGAATGTATTTTACTCCCAGGGACTTTTCCCACACGATTCAAGAATAGCGGCCCAGAACTCGACAATGCGTGCTTTCCACCTAGCCCCAAGTTCGGTACACCTGCCATTTACGCATGTGCGGGTTCCAAACGGTGCTTTCCATCTACGTGTTTCTACTCGGTTCTGCCCCGTTCATTGGATGACGTAAAATTTTGTGCCACACCATGGAACATGTGCCGTCTGGTGGTATTTGTACCGTCTAGGGGGAAAGCACCCAATGACATTGATTTCAGTATTTGACGTTGACGTTTTGTAGTTTTATCAGCAACTTGTGAAGTCTTCCAATTTAAGAAGCATATTCGGCGGTCGAAAGAGTGTGTGCCACTCAGAGGACCGACTGTCGCCACACCATGCTGTCGTCAATACAATACAGCACTGATTAAATGAAATATCCCCATACAATTTCGCGGTAAATTTGAATGTTATGGTTGGAGTGTTCCATGTTTTCTGTATTTGGTAATTTGGGGCATTTGGGAATGATCCGCCACATATGTGCTTTCATGAATAGGTTGCGAAGGTTACTCCGATTTTTCTATGTAACCACTTCTACTTGAAAACGGAGCATAATCTATTGAGCTTAGTTTGAGAATCACCTATTTTACAGCGTAACATATGGAAGACTTAGAACGAATCACCTCGTTTTTTAGCGCGTGCGCTAAGCGGTCACGCAATATTGTGTATTGACTAACCATTGATACCCAATTTGAGGGAAAGCATATGGCAGGTTTGGTGGGCAGGACACCTAAAGGGTCAATTATGCGGAAATAAAAAAAAACGCAAAAGTAGGCTTCGCTTCAATTCGCAATAGCTCCTCAGCAGATGACCCGATTTTATTGGTTGTGGTTTTGAATTGACAAGAAAGGTCTATTTCTCCATAATACATTATTGGCCTATTTTAAATTGTTTCTCATCGGAAGTCTATGACAACCTCCGCATACTAGAACTCAAAACCAATATTCGAGAGCTGAAATTACAGTGAATAGTGCTGGCCTCGGTGCTGGCTATTTGGGAGAGCAATTTTCATTCTAAAATGCAACGATGCATTAGATCCCACGATGCGCACTTGACCAATGATATTTTCCCGAATTGAATAGATGACTAAAAATGGCACGAAATGGGCTTTCTTTTGCTTTTGATCCATCTCTCTACCTCAATCCACAAGCGAGAATAGGTCGCCGGAACATAACCGTCACCTTGGCACCCGCTATGGCAACGTTGCAGGCACGCCGCCACAACGAAGAGCCTCTTGCCAGCTTCTTGCCCACGCTTGCGCCTGATGGGGTGCCAAAGAACCGCTGTAGAGACTCGCTTGTTTTTGACATTACTCAGTAAATCTTGAGTCAAGCATATTAATTATTATGATGAAGCGACAATTGTTCAATAAATTATCTATATATTTATTACAACTTCACAGCTGAAGAAAATTGTATCAACAAGTAGGTACTAAAGAAAATAACATCATACCATATACCCATCTTTAGCACGCCATTTTTGTTCCCGCGACCTATGGGCCTCGCGAAAAATGGTCATTTTGAATGGACAACCCTTTATTACTAAAGTTACAAGTTTGTCACACTGCTTGGCCGGAGTTACAAGGAGTGGGGGGTGCAGGGGGTCACGTTGATGTATATATGCGCGAAATCAATGCGCAGAAAGCGAATTACCAACCACTTAATTCGTGTTCGAAAGAGCTGATTGAAACTGGTAATGATTTAAAATATAAAATACGCCAAAATTTAAAAACCAGAGCCAATTCAGTACTTTCATGAATATGTTCGAAAACTGGTGGACTCTAAAATATGAAAATCCTCAAAGATATCCAGGACAAGAACTTTTTTTCTGTTGAGCTGTGTAATCTTTTCTCTGGGAGGTTTCTTGCTGTTGGCAAAAACCTAATGGATGCAGCTAAATGACATTTCTGTCATGATTTTGATGCACTCGCAAGGACACCGTCGAAAGTAGACAGTGTCGAGTTCGTTGCACTCAGTGCAAAAAACCCTTCTTGCGTTTATTTTCACTTGAAACAAAAGTGAGGACGACGCTAATAACCTCGTAGTTGATGCATCGTGAAACATTAATTGAAAAAAAAAAAAAAAAAAAAAAAAAAAAGTGAGCACTAAATTGCCGCGAAAGTGAGCATCGACCAATAGCCTGGGCTTTCTGGCGAGTTTCCATGGCGACGGGAGTAGAAAGCGCGCATCTTTTTCCAAGTGAATAAGAACGCTATCACGCTCAACTCTCAAGTGAAACACAACACACTTTCTCGGTGCGACTTGAAATTGCCAAGTGAAACACGAAAAATGCGCACTGTTGGTCCAGTGCAGTCAAGTAAAAAACGCTAAAATGATTTTAAAAATTCGATTTGATCGCGCAACCATCGCCATAAATTTGATAACTCAAAAACTCTCACTCACCTGGCAAGTTTGCACTCGTAATTCTTGATGCGCTGTCCTTCATCTACGATGATATACTGCCAATCAAACCGGCCCAAGAAATGTTCTTCGTTCATTAAAGTGCTGAAGCTCGTGATCACCACTGGAGCGATCCTCTTCCCGTGGAACTCATATTTCCGGTCGACCAGCGGATATAAATCCTGTCTTTCTTCTTTGGCGGCATGGAACACAACAGTAGGATACCCAGGTGCGAATCTGGCGAATTCGTTCTGCCAGTTTTTGATGACGGAGAGCGGCCCGACGACCAAATATGGCCCCCTTACCTTTTTCTCAGTCAGTTGACAAATCAAAGCAATGACTTGAATGGTTTTTCCCAATCCCATTTCGTCCGCCAATATACCGTTGATGGAATTTTGATAAAGAAGCTGAAAGTGCTCAGTTGAGACCACCAAAGACAAAAAAAAAACAAGCAAAATCTTACTCGAAGCCATTGAACGCCTTCTTTTTGATAAGGATGGAGGTTGCCTTTAAAGTAGGCTTCACCAGGTTCTGCAAAGCAAAATTCCACTAAAAATGTTTTTCTTGCAAGAAAGAACCAATACCTACTTTCAAATCGGTTCGCCTTGGAGAATACCTTTTCGCCGTCTATATTAGTATTGTCTGCAAAACTGAAAGCGACGTTAGTAATTTCACAATATGTATAAATATTATTATCTAAACATTTTGATGTATTCTTGTATATGTCCTGTGAGTTCCTATCTACCTTTTGTCTCTTGATTCATTCTGGAGTTCCTCTTTGAGTTTGGCATTCATATATTTTGAGTAAGATTCGCTGACGGATAATAGCCTCTGCAATATTTCAGTGCTTTTGATTTTGCTTGGAGTAGGTTCCGTTCGCTCCGTCGAGTTTTGTTCAGGTTTTTCCTCCTTCACATGGGCGGTGTCGCTTGGAGTAGGTTCCGTTGGCTCCGTCGAGTTTTGTTCAGGTTTTTCCTCCTTCACGTGGTCTGTGTCTACGTCCATGTCCTCCATTCTGGAAAAAAATATTAATTTTGTAAACGGTGAAAAATTATAAAAATTAACGGTGACATTTTCCAGCGACACACCGATTGACCGACAAGACATTTCACTTCGCATTCCACCGACAGGACATTTCACAGACTCTCTGATTCACCGCCAGGACACTCTAAACATTGTTGAGAGACATCACAGAATAGAATAGATACGAAAGTGTCTGGGCTTTTCCAAGCCTTGGGTCTTATTAGAGGGCAGTCACTCAAAATCGAGGTCTGGTTTCGTTTTCATAGCTAGTTCATCCTCCAAGCAGGGCCCCTAGGTTGTTTCAACATATCAAAACGTCAGAAATAAATCACAGAATACAAAAAAAAAACTGCTCCTCCCATTAAAGACAAAGAAACCACCGTAAGAGTGAGTCTCAAATCCCCCCCTCCCTTTCAGCTTGCTTCCCCTCTGTGAAAGCCTGTGTTTGAAAGCGAATCAAACACTCTCATTTGAGTCATAGAACACAAAAGTAACTTGTCCTCACTCCTTACTCCAAATGCACAATCCATCTGCTAATCCGCCCAACTTTTTGTGTCGTAACTGACGGTGAAAAAAAGTAGTTTTTTTTCTTAATTTGAGTATGTTCCCCGAACCCTAGCAACTTGTAATTTTTTTATGATATACACCCAGATATACACAAGTGAATAATGATATTATAGTGGGAATATACAGGGTGTTTCAAAAAGTATGTGCCATACGTGAATGGCAGATGGAGGACGTCAAGGCGAGTTGAGATCAAGAAGAGAAAAAAAAGTTTGGCGATCCGTCTCGAAGATACAGGGTGTTTTGTTATTTGGTCACAATTTACAATAAGCGATATCTCTGGAGCGGTTTGATATAAACAAATGAAATTCACCTGTCACATTCCTCTGCTGGTACTTGTTCGTGCTTTTCATCAACGATCTGTTTGTCGGAGATTTCCATACGACCCTTTATGCAGATGACACCTCTGCCCTGGTGTCTTCCCCTGGTGTGTCTGACCTTGTGGGAGGCGTGAGTTTGGTGGTTGCTAATATGACTGAGTACTGTCGGATGAATGCTTTGCACCTTAATGGAAGTAAGACTGAGCTAATGCAGTTTTCCACCAAAACCAGAAATTCAAGTCTTCTTGTGAGGGCTGGTGGAGAGACCTTGAAACAGGGCGATGAAGTAAAATTTCTGGGTATATTCATGGATTCTCGGCTGACGTGGCAAAGTCATATTAATTATGTGTCGGGCAGGCTGTCATCTTCTCATTACGTGATCTGGCAACTTCGAGATAAAGTGTCTCTTGAAGCTCTCAAGATGTACTACTTTGCACACGTTCAATCTGTGTTGAGTTATTGTGTTGCATGTTGGGGGCATTCGAGTCAGGTGGTTACCCTCTTAAAATTGCAAAAAAAATTCTGCGGACAATGACATTCAAGCCATTCAGATTTTCTTGCCGAGGTTTATTCAAGGAACTTGGAATATTGACTGTAACATCACTGTTCATACTTAAGTCTGTCATTAATGTCAAAAAACTGAAAGAAAACGAAATGAGTAGGAGCGATGACTCTAAGTACAATTTAAGGAAACT
Organism: Anaspis maculata; assembly: GCA_949128115.1. Classification (NCBI taxonomy): domain Eukaryota; kingdom Metazoa; phylum Arthropoda; class Insecta; order Coleoptera; family Scraptiidae; genus Anaspis; species Anaspis maculata. The sequence goes on from OX421968.1 coordinate 8,528,954, forward strand.
GAACAAATATTCGATTCCAAAGCACCGACTTGAATGTGCGGCACGGGGACCCGAGGTTTTACCCACCAAACTATTCAATAGACTGCCTGCAAAGATCAGAGCAATAGATAGACTGGCCGAATTCAAGTTTCAAGTCAGAGAATTCTTGCTGGCTCAGTCTTTCTACAGTCTCGGCGACTTTTTCAACAGTGAACATTCGTGAGTGTTCTCTGTCAGTCATTTATATTATGTGTAATGTTATTTATTTACATCTTGTCCATTTATTTATTTCTTTGTGCTTATGACATTCACCCATACATTTTATTGTAATGTCCGAGGGTAAAAATAAAGCTTATTTATTTATTTATTTATTTGATCAATAGTGGAGTTGGTAGCCATTCCCATACGGCATTTAATGATACAGAAAATTTCTTCTGCCTGAGTGTTCTACAAGGCCTAACAAACGATATTAGAAGGGGAAGCACAAAAGCTTCCCCTTAAGGGGGCCGCAGGGGGCCCTGTCAAGTTGACGGTCCAAGAACTCCTACCAAACCATCTTTCAATTTCGTTGTATCACTCAAATGGGGATGATGTGACTCCATCGTGAATCTCGATGGCATTGGTCGCCATGTCTCTCCCATCCTTCATGCTTGAAAAAATAGTTTCTTCGGGAGGTCAGAGAAATAACTTTTTATTTTTATATATGCAAGAGGACGCAAAGGGGGCATGTTTTGTGTCTTAACCTGTCATATGGCATTCCCAAAATCCTACTATGAAGTCAATTTTTCAAATTCTCAATTTTGGGCTGATTGGTAGCCTAAGAATTAGGTATTTTCTAACATCCTGTTCAGACGTACTTTTTTCAATGTCCAACTGGATGTTACTGAAATAATCGCAGGGGTGGATAGACTGAACTATTTTCTAAACATTATATCGAGGAAATCAATCCTAAACACTACATGGAGAGTACACAATGTATTTTTCTTTCGGTCGGTCGAATTGCGATGCCTACTACGCCCGTCAGGGAGAATGCTGAGCATCGCCAGACTATTCTAGAATGAAAACAGCCTAAACGAATTCAAAACTGCCCTGAAACCCTCATTATGTTGTTCGACATTCAATTCTGAGTCAGCACTCAGAGTTTTAGTCAGTTTTGAGTTTGTTTAGGCTGTTTTTATACAAGTTTAGGCTGGCGAAGCTCAGCGTTCTCCCTGACGGGCGTAGTAGGCATCGCCATTCGACCGACCAAAAGAAAAATAATTTGTGTACTGTCTATGCACGGTTTCGAATTGATTTTCGCGACATAATCTTTAGAAAATAGTTCAGTGTATCCACCCCCGATAATGATTTCAATAACCTCCAGTTGGACACTGAGAAACGTACGTCTGAACTGGATGTTAAAAAATACTTACTTCTTAGCCTACCAATCAACCCAGAATTGAGAATTCGAAAAATTGACTTCACAATAGGATTTTGGGAATGCCAAATAACAGGTTAAGATACAAAACATGCCAACTTCGCATCCTCTTGTATGAATAAAAAAATAGAGAGTGATTTCTCTGACCTCCCGAAGAAATTATTATTTCAAGCATGAAGGATTGAAGAGACATGACGACCAATGCCATCGAGATTCACAATGGAGTCACATCATCCCCATTTGAGTGATATAACGAAATTGAAAGATGGTTTGTTAGGAGTTCGTGGACCGTCATCTTGACAGGCCCCCCCTGCGGCCCCCTTAAGGGAAAGCTTTTGTGCTTCCCCTTCTAATATCGTACGATAGACCTTGTGGAGACTCATGCAAAAGGAATTTTTATGTATCATCAAATGCCGTATAGTACCGGTTTTTATTGTGTACCGATCCCACTACAAATGCCATAGCAAGTAGAAAAAAAAATCAGGTCCGGACTTGGAATTTTTTTTTGAGTTTGCCGGTCAAAATGTACATTTTTTGAGCGGATTTCGGAAAGAACACTACCATATCTGGAAAGCTCAGGAAAAATGCTACAATAGTGGCTGTTCAATTTTTCCGGCACACTTGAAATCATCCGGCAAAGAAATTGAGAAACAACTCATACCAGTGTTACTATTCAGAGTGAAATTTTTATTAGGCGCAATAATGGATACAATTCGGTACGATCACTGCAGATGCTTCAGTTCTATCATATCTTCCACTTAGACTCAAAATGTCTCACAAGGGAAGACATTTCTAAAAAAAATCTCGAGAAAACGCCGTCCCTTGTAAACTGGGCCGCATCTGTGAATAAAATTCGAGGTACAGTTCGTGGATAGTTCACAATCCATCTACAAAAGATGAGGCGTAAGGCTGGATCATTTGGTTTTAGTCGCTGCACCTTATGCAGGTGGTAAGGCGTTACAAGCGTTCGCTTTTTAATCCTCTCCATGCACGAGCATGGGGTATACCAAGGGCATGTCTTATCCTCCTCGTGCTTATGGAAGGATTTTCCTCTGCCATCTCCAGAATTTCTTCCTGGACATCCACTCTCGGTCGTTCGATGTTTCTCGGAGGTACAGCTACAACAGCAGTTCCGGGGAATCTCCCATGTTCACGACTGTATTGAAAGATTCTTCCAAACGTGTTTCGAGATGGTATTCTGCGACCTGGATATCTTAGCTTGTATTCCCTTTTGGCGGCTCTCCCGTTGTCATCGCAGAACCCATACACGAAAATAATATCGGCGAATTCAGCGTTTGTAAACGGTTGGCAATTTTGTTTGCAAGGATTTATTTGGACCGAACAAACAACTTGTAACACAACTGACAACACAACAATAAATGTTTGAAAAAAAAAGTTACCTAGGTGAACTAGGTAGGTATAACAAAAACCAGCGAATATTTTGTGGTATAATAGCTGTATTACACTAGGTACACAATTTCTTGTACAATCTGCCAAAATGGTGTCAAAAAACAATGAACTTGATTGTTTAACTGACAGATTGTACAAGAAGTTGTACAAGGAATTGTGTAGTGTAATACAGCTATAAGAAATGATGGACCTCTCTCTTATTCAATTTTTTGTATGGTCAAATAAGGTGCCTACTAAGAAAACTGATTATTCCGGCCAAATGTGATAACAATTTCAACAAAAATCTGTGAACTCTGCATATCCAAATAAATTTGAATGAAACAAAAGAACAAAATTGTAACAGTCCAACTCTGGCGAGAATTTTGGTTTTCTCGAGATTTTTTTTTTAGAAATGCCTTCCCTCGTGAGACATGTCGAGTCTTACTGAGAGATATGATAGAACTGAAGGATCTGCAGTAATCGTACCGAATTGTATCCATTATTGCGCCTAATAAAAATTTCACTCTGAATAGTAACACTGGTATGAGTTGTTTCTCAATTTCTTTGTCGGATGATTTCAAGTGTGCCGTGAAAATTGAACAGTCACTCTTGTAGCATTTTTCCTGAGCTTTCCATAGTATGGAAAGCTTTCGGAAAAAAACACTACCATATAATATATGGTATGATCTCCATATACCATATGATACCGTATGATACCATATAATATAATATATGGTAGTGTTTTTTCCGAAATCCGCTCAAAAATGTACTTTTTGACAGGCAAACTCAGAACCTTTTTTTTTCCAAGTCCGAACCTGATTTTTTTTCTGCTTGCTATGGCATTTGATCAAGTATCAGCAGAGGAATGTGTCAGGTAAATTTCATTTGTTTATATCAAACCGCTCCAGAGATATCGCTTATTGTAAATTGTGACCAAAGAAGAAAATACCCTGTATCTTCGAGACCGATCGCCAAAAAAATTTTCTCTCCTTGATCTCAACTTGCCTTGACATCCTCCATCTGCCATTCACGTATGGCACATACTTTTTGAAACACCCTGTATAAATGGTGAAAAATTTCTCTCGCGTGAAAAAAATGTATAACTAAAATTTTTTTACATATTTTTGGATCAGTAAAATTTCTAACAAAATAGATAGATAGATATTTATTTAAACTGAAATGCAGTGACAATACAAATCAAGTTAAGGAGAGAGTTCAGCTCTGGCCGATCTTCCACTCTCTCCTGGTAGCATTCAAAAACATAAAATATAAATAAAACATTAAAAAGATAAAAACACACATGATCTTAACACTACAGATTGAAACACCTGGGCTAGGTCGACTTCGAGGTCGACTTCCAAAAGTTGGTGAATTCGTCCACTGTGTAGAAGCAATAGGATTTTGAGAAGCATTTGAGCTTCACTTCAAGCTTCCCAACAGTTGAAGACTTCCAGTCGCCAGGCAGGACGTTGAAGAGCCGAATGAAAAGTAGACTTAGTTTTTTCAAGGTTAAATCTAGGTGGTAGAATGAAATTAGATGTAGTATTGTATGTCTTGTAATATGTTTTAAAAGCCCATTATAGAAGTTCATCTTGTGAAATTTTTCCAGATTTTTCTATCGGCTGATTTATTTATAGGAAAAATTTCGTTTTGTCTACTCCTGCCTCTACTCCCAGCGCGTGATCGGCCGCCATGCACGTCGACCGGAACACCCTGTATAACACCCGTGGGAAGTACCGCCCGGTAGAGGTAACGATAATATCGATAGTTTACAATAAATTCAACTATCGATAGTATCGATAGTTCAAGGCGATAGTCCGATAGTCTCAAAATTTGATTTGCGGTGGCAACTGACAAGGCAATGCACTGTACGCTGCTGGAATAATCAGGGGCAACAATGAGAAAATGCCTAATGTTCGTTTCGTTTCGCGTTGGCAACTGCCAGCCCCTATTATAGTCTTCTCTTTTCCATACATTCTCTCGAGCATTCTCTGATTTGCGAGAGTGCGAGTGTGACTCATGTGGTTTTTGTTGTATTAAAACGTGATACGATCTATTCCTAGTTTGTCTTGACTTTCCCTGCTAAAATGTTCAGAAAATCAAATAAACTGAAATTATTTTCGGTAATTTTCCGTTTACGAAACTATCGATTATTTATCGATACTATCGATAGTTGCCGCTGGTACTATCAAAACTATCGATAGTTTATTTCAGGGACTATCGTCACCTCTACCGCCCGGTATACACGAGGAGAGCGAGGTAGCGACCGGTACCGAGAAGCCGATCGATCACGGACCGAAGCGCGAAAGAAACGGGACCGAGAAAAAAAGCAGAGGAAAAGGAGAAACGAAGTAGAGCAGCTGAGCAGAGTGCATGTTGAGATACTTTGGCTGCAGCGATTTCAATTCTTGATAGCTCATTTTGAAACTCTTCAAAAACTCTATAGACCATATTAATTATTCTCACTTTCCCCTTCCACTAGTCATTTGTAAGTTGGGTATGTGCCTGTGACCATGCGCACTGCAGTAGATCTCGCGCGCCACAGCATGCATAGAAAACGGAACTTTGCTGTCGCTGTCAGAATTTACGATTTCAAGGTGTTTTCTTGATTCTTGGGACGTTTTAACATTTTTAACCATACTATTACGTGACGGCTGACGCTCGGTTCGCTTTCAAGCGCTGTCAAAATTCTCGTTAGCGGAAGTTGTGCAATAAAATATGGCGGGTAATTTGAAATTGTTTTGGATTCAAAAACCCCATTCTAAATTGCTTCGCATAAACTTCACAGCAAGATTTTCCATTTCATTATGGTGAAAAGTAGATCAGGTGTTTCTTTTTATACACTTGCTATGTTATATATTCGTTGAAATTGTCAATTTGCACCATGAATTGATCATTTTACAAAGTCATTCAACATGCATATTCTTATGGGAGTTTCAACCCAGCACATGTGGTTGTCTCTCTCCCCGATCTGCGACTGCGCTCTGAATAAATAATATGGTCAATTCAAAACGTGTTAAAATTGTGACATATCTGTCATCTGTCAAAAGTTATAACCTGTCAAAGCCAAAACTTTGACGTTCAATAACTCGAGAAATACAGAACGGATTTCAACCAAATTTGGTTGATGGAACATGCGCAGCTCCAATAAAAATTAGGCATGCAAGTTGAAAAAAATGTCTGCGAAAAAGAGCTATGTGCATGACCTTGAGTGGCCAACGCGTAGGACATACAGAGCACAGATACAGAGCCCATGGTGGTGAAAATAAGAAATTCTTATTTGACTTCTTTGACAACAGGCAGCTTTGGCATGGCTGCATGGTTACTTGTTTTGGCATTTATTTCTCGTGCACTTATTTGTTGTGATGGGCAACTGCAAAATGGTCTACAGGGGCCTTATTTCTAGAGGGGAGCGATCCCGATCGCATCCTTGGCAATTAAAAGTGGTATTTCTAGGCGCAGAGTGCTGACCAATCACAGGACGTTAAATGTGCCAAACTGTCTAATGTCATGTCATACTACCGTGCAACCCAAAGCAAAGGATGCGATCTCGTTCGCATATGCTATCTCGCTCGCATGCATGGTCCAAACCGTGAGAACGATGCGTCCTCGTAATCTGCGCATATTTTCAGGGAGACGATCTATCACATCCTTCCTAGAAAGTAGAAATAGACTCACGGTTTAGTTGACGGTTGATAACAATAACGGCAGCGACAAGTGACGTTTTTACCGCACTTTCCCAAAAAATGGGAAAAAGGCGCTTTTAGCTTCACTTTGTCCGTCCGTCCGTCCGTACCCGGGATAACTTCTCAGGGAAGAAAGATATCGATGTGGTGTAAACGCTGATCGATAGTACATATGTCCAGGACGTCAAGTTGACTTTTAGTTTTTTGTTATTCTGCCGCCATCTTTGATCCGCCATTTTGAATTTCTCTAAAAGTGATCCAATTGAAATGAAATTTGCACGCAATGTAAACCACATCAAGATCTATCCAATTTTTGACAATTGATGCCCCGCCGCCATCTTGTATTCTCACTATTGAACATGTTTCGAAGTGAAAGAACTAGAAGAATTATGTCTCAACGAAAAGAGATATCGATGTGATCAAAACGCCAATCGAATGCGTACGTGACCACCATATATATTGACCAACAATTTTTGTCACTTGGCCGCCATCTTTAATCTGCCATTTTGAATTTCTCTGAAAGTGGTCCGATTTGAGTGAAATTTGCAGGCGATGTGAACTTCATCAGGATACATCCAATTTTTGACAATTGATGCCCCGCCGCCATCTTGTATTCTCCATATTGGACTTGTTTCAAAGTGATAGAACTAGGAGAATTATGCCTCAACGAAAAGAGATATCGATGTGGTGCAAACGCCAATTGAATGCGTACGTGACCACTATATAAAGTTGACCAATGATTTTTGTCACTTGGCCGCCATCTTTGATCCGCCATTTTAAATTTCTCTGAAAGTGGTCCGATTTGAGTAAAACTTGCAGCCGATGTGAACTTCATTAAGATACATATTCTTCGACAATTGATGCCCCGCCGCCATCTTGTATTCTCCATATTGAACATGTTCCAAAATGATAGAACTAGGAGAATTATGCCTCAACGAAAAGAGATATCGATGTGGTGCGAATGCCAATCACATGCGTACGTGTCCACCATATAAATTTGACCAATGATTTTCGTAACTTGGCCGCCATCTTTGGTCCACCATTTTGAATTTTTCCGAAAGTGGTCCGATTTGAGTGAAATTCACAGGCGATGTGAACTTCATCAAAATACATCCGATTTTGGACAAATGATGCTCTGCCGCCACCTTGGCCGCCATATTGAAATTTCTTATCATGCACTTAACGATTTTCATTGAGCTTGGGACCTTTGTTTCGTATGATCATTCTTAATCTCCAGCCAAATTTCAACATTATGCCACCATCTTGGCCGCCATGTTGAAATCTCTTAGTAGTGAAACGATTTTCATGAAAATTGGAACTTACCCTTGTCTATAGTACAATCATTTTGATTTTTGAGCCAAATTTCATGATTCCAACGCTATTTTGGCCGCCATATTGAAATTTCTGCCCAAATAACGGTGGAACCCTAATTAACATCTGGCGTTCACTAACCCTTCAAAAAGGAAGTGCGCTACTGAGCCTCATGCCCATGAGGCATATTCGCTTGTTTCTCTTTTCTGTCGGCACAAGCCCCACCTAGTGTTATTTATGTTCGCTAACTAAATTGAGTCCAACAAGAACTTCGAGTCAGTCAGGTGTGGTGTACCACAACTAATTAAACAAAAACTCCCGTGGCTTCCACAACAGAAAAGATAATCAGTGAAAAATACTCACATTTCTGTTATAAAATGACCTGAAAAGGACCCCGCACATCCCTTACGGGATTTGGCTCCTCGGCGGCCAAATCCCGGGCTCCTCCAAATGGCTTAAACTTTGATATGTTGTAGCTCTTGTTGAGGTGATCAAACTTTATCATCGTCCAAATCCTCTAAACTCAACAGTTCACCCCTCTACAAGGGGTGGAATGCCGGTGATCACAGAACCAATTTATTGCAATTATAGGCTTCAATGAGCAAAAGGTGGATCCATTTTGACGCCACGAGATGCTTCGAGCTGCTTCGAGATGGTAGGGTTACACTTGCTATAACTTTAAGCTGATCAAAATATCTCATAGACCCCTATTTTTAGAACCACCCCTAGCATTTCGAAAAATGAAAATTCAACGTCGAATAACGATCAGAATAAACGGGTATTTTTTTTGAATTTTTGATACGGTATGTTTAAAGCGGTGCTGATCAATTATTTCTTGTCTACCAGCCCCTAAAATCTGACGTTCACCTTCCAGTAAATTATCATTTTCTGCTCTGCCCTACTGGAAATAAATTGTTTCTTGATAAGTTAAAATGAGTTTCTACTACTGTAACCCCAACTGTAACATAATATTATGTGTTAGAAAGGGAGGTCCATATTGATCTTTTATGTCCACCCCTTACGCCTATAGCCTCTATACCCTAGTAGTTTTTCCCAAATTGACAGTGGAAGCACTCGTTGCAAATTTTCCAGTTGAATGAATTAAACTAATCATTTCTGGAAAAACTATAAGGGTATAGGGGTTATAAGGGTAAGAGTGGGTAGACATAAGGGATGAATGTGAGAGCCTGTCGGGCGTTTTTTTACATGTATCTGTGATGAAAAATAAATTATTTATTTATTTATTTATTTATTTATTTGACGCAGTAATAGGTCCCTTCGTTTCGGTTTTTTTGAGTGCGCATGTGTGGCGCGGATTTCATAGTTTCGTACACCGATATTGAAAATTGACACTAAAAAATATTGCAGTGCACCTAAAATTCTACAAATAATTTGGTTGAATGTTTGATACCATTTTTTATATTGAAGTAAATGTTTCATTGGAATTAAGTTCAATGATCATTTGTGGAAGTTCAGGAACAACGAAAATGGCAACAGCGCTCATAACAACAAGACATCGGCGCCAACCATGCGCCAGCTGTCACTTGTGACAATCATGATCACACATCTCGTTTCCACCTGACCTACATTTCATTTGCTCATGTTTTGACGAAAGAACACAACTTGTTGAAAATGGCTGTACCGAGAAGGAAGTTCAAAAAAGCTACGGGGAGATGCATTCACGGTATGTGTAAAAGTGACAGCCAGGAACCAGTAGTTGGTCAAGCGGCTAGACAGAGCATGCAGCGTTGCCATTCAACTGACAGGTGTACGAAAGTTTTCAAAATTTGGTGCCTTCAAGCATGCGCACCTGCCCAAACGAAGTAGCCTATTGCTATAAATTAGTTCCGTGACCACCGGCATTCCACCCCCTCTAGAGGGTGAACCGTTGACTAAAAAGGATTTGCGCACTGATAAAATTTGAACATATCAAAATTTGAGCCAAATACCCCGAAAAACCAAATCCCATAAGGAATGTGCGGGGTCCTTTCCGACCGCGGCGAAGTACAAGAAATAATGGCATTACTTTGTACACATTTGCGAGATCATATTTAGGAAAAACCTTCGAAAAAGAGTTTGAAACAAAAATTAGCCCAAAAGGACGTTTCGTTCTTCAAATATGATTTTCTAAAAATAAACGGCGAATTTTGTATTGTAATTTCTCGGTAATTTCATTACCGTCCCGTCGATGTCCCGGAATTAGTGTTACAAAATTCACAGGGAGATAGGGAATTGATAAATAAGGGGACTTTTCTCAATAAACATACCCTCGCAAACGTATAATAACGGAGATACAGGCCTTCAAAGTTGTTTTTGAAAACAGTTTTTTTTTTGGCATAACTTCAGAACCGTTCAACCGATTTTATTCAAATTCAAACCAAAGTTCACTAAAACAGGTCTCTATTGAACAATAATAACGCATTTCATCAAACACTTTTAGGGGCGAATATGATAGGGGATACTCTCCCCCTTTCCCCCTATTTTAACCCCCCCCCCAGAACATTTTGGAAATGGTTTCAATTTTTGAAGAATTCTACGTTCAGTCCAAAGAAAAAAGTTACTCTTGCAGAATTTTGATTAGAGGCTTCATCTTCGAGATATTTGGGTTTGAAACATTGGAAAACATCTTGAAAACTCCACTTTCCAGGACCTAAAAATAAAAATTCAAGAGAACTCATGATTCGTCAACTGGAATGAGCTTTCTGGATATTGAGGTTGATAAACCACCATTTTTGCTGAGAAACATGAAGTTTTTAAGAGAAAAACAAATTGGGTCCTGAAAAGTGGCGATTTTGAGAAGTTTCCCAAAATTTCGAAACCAGATTTCTCGAAAATGAAGCCTGTAATCAAAGTTTTGAAGAAGTAACTTTTTCCCTAAAATTATATCGTCTGTTATAATACTTTTAAAGGAAATTGAATTCACTTTCCAAAAACAGGTTTTTGAAAATTTTGAAAATATTTTGTTCGGGAACAGAGTTTAATTCCCTTTCATTTGATGCCTCACAAAAGTAGATAGTGTCCACATTTAATTTAGAAGTTGTGGGGGGGGGGGAGCGAAGGAGTGAATTTGGGTAGCACTTTTTTCACAGAAAATTTTCTTTCTTGATGTTGTGCGGGATGCGGGATGACGTTGACTGCTGGTGACTTGTTGACTTTAACCAATGATGTTCAAAACAGGGGCGTGCTGGGAGGCATTCGAGGGCCCGGGAAAATATTCCAGACGGGGACTCGTCCAAAACCCGATTTGGGGGCGCAACTTTTTCGATGCAGTAGGGGGTAGTGTCAAAATTGACCTTCTCTTTTGAGAAGAAAACATAGCCAACAAAATCGCAAAAATCGCTTGTGCACTAACTTGTCACTTCAAGTTTCAAAGTGAGAGAATGAAAATATCAATTGCCATTATTGTGAAAACAGTATTTTGTTTTAAAGCTGTAATGCCCAAACATTGTACCCACCCCTCATGGTCTCGAAAACGAGTCCATTGGCCAGTTTGCAATTTGTAATAATTAAAAAAACAAAAGAAACAAAACAAAAGAATTCATTCAGAAGTAATATAAACTAGAGAAGAATAGAAATATCAAACAAACAAAAGTTATAGGTACTTAGATAGTAATAAGCGAGGTAATAAGGCACAGAAAACACACTATGACCACTGGAAATAGTTCTTAAACATCTTACTTTTTTGGCACATTATACAGGGTGTCCACGGTTCAAGTGCTCTAACTGTAGGGTTGTATATTCTTTGGCCAAATGCAAAAAACATTTTCCTATATTTTTTTCCGGGCTTCAGTTTCCAAGTTACAGGGTGTCAAAAAATTAGAAAAAAATCTTTTTTTGCTATAACTTAGTAAGTACATACTATTTTCACGGAAACCAAACTTGGTACGATTGATACACTATTAATTAGCTTTGGATTAGGATTTACCATCACTTTGTTGAAAAACCAGTGGCGTAGAAATGGACCTTTTCAGAAAAGAGAGACAGATGCATGCGCGTTCGTACCGCGCAAATGGAGGTGTCTAGCTATAACTGCGCCTAATATTTCCAAGGGAAACTCCGTTCGTTATGAAGTGCGCGGCACCACACTGCGGTCATGTGTGGGCTGTGACGTAAATCGTGCGAGAGAGATGCCTTTATTGAAAAGGTCCATTAGGGTTACCCACCAATTATTAACCCCGGTTATCTGCACGCCACTGAGATAAAATCGATCTTTGAAAACATTTTCTGATTCCCCGGACAATTCTAAGCAAAAAAGGTACTCTTGGTCCGAAGCTCTAAAGTCAACAATTTTCGAGAAAAACGGCATTTTATGCTAAAAAAACATGAAAATCGATCACAACAATAAATTGACTAATGAGACTTTTGTAAGCTGCAGTATTATCGAAAGTATTAAAATAACTGAAAAGAAGACTTATTAGAAATTATTGCTTTTGTTCAGTATTAATAAATTCTTCTATCTTCGTCTAATTTTCAGACACCTGGAAGTTTCCTTCAGCTTGGAAACTGAAGCCCAAAAAAAAAAAAATTGTGGGAAAAATGTTCTTGCATTTGGCCAAAGAAGACAACTCTACAGTTTTTAGATCACTTAAACCGTGGGGACCTGTGTAATATGTATTGTTTCTTTATGAATAAAAATTAATCTATTTGGTATTTTCTACAGAATAAATTACCAACGATTGTATAACCGTCGTAAGTTTTTGCTAGAAAACAGAATATTAAACAGGTCGAGAGGGCCCTCTGTTGGTAAACTGTATGGAGGGATTGGAGGGCCCCATCGGGAAACTAATCCGGACATCGGGATTATTAATCTGTTATCGCGATATCGCTTTTCTAGTTAGAAAAAATTCTATGTTGACCATCGGTTGAGAAAACCTTCGGCCCCTTTATAAGAGTTGTAATACAAGTTGTAATCCCTCACATGCGCTTCAGGATTTAATCTATAATATAGTACTACTTTGTCAACCTTTGGTATAATATATTAATATTGTTACACGGTAACTACCTGTTTTATACTATTATTGTATCAGTTTCTCAGCAGTTTTCAAATATTATAAGAACCAGTTAATAGAAAAAGTGATATCGATTCGAGAACGTTGAAACCTTGCTCTTTTTAAACGAACTAAATAATAATATGTTTTGGATAATAAGAAGCGTCATGTAATCAATCTGTTCTTAAATCGAAAAGTAACAAAAAATAACAGAAATTAGCCTACCTGGATCTTCACCACTTTCTTCCAAACATTAACAATTAAACAAAACAGAACCAAAACAGCGCAAACTACACAACAACGGACTCCAAAACTGCAAAGCTATTGAGAAGAAAAGAAGCACGAGCACGTTATCAAAGCACATTTTTATGTATTTCCGAGAGCGCATGCGCAGTATTTCCCGCTCAAAACGGATTAGTTGGCGGAAAGAGGCGGTTCATTTGAAAATACCTATTGGCTAATAATTAATGTCCTTCCTTCAAATTAGGGCGGCCGCGAAATTTGACATTCGAGTTGAAAACAGTGCTTTTGGTACTTAACTAGGCTCAAACGCAGATACCTACCTAGCTATTGTACTGTGCTACTGCGTCAGCGAATATAATAATTTAAGATGAGATTTAAGGCAGTGACTTAAAAGTAAATTTATTCCCCAGATTTTGAGATGTTCCTTTTATGTATATAAATGAAATAATCTTTAATGCAAAAAGAAGTGGGAAATTTTTTCAACTATTTAGTTTGTTGAATGGGCAATCTCGGGCGGCTGTGACATTTGACTCTCTTGACATGACAACTCTTGTCCTTGTCCTGTCCTGTCACTTTTACTTGTCATTTGTCAGTTACTAACCTACAAATTCCTCAAAGTTTAGAAAATTTGTGCCGATGAAAAAATGAATGTATTTTTCATAATTTCTGTGATCACTGTGAGTGCAATAGTTGAAATTTCGGCCAAAGATGTGCTGGGCTGTGGGGGTTTCATTAAAAGCCACGTCCCAATAGACTTCTCCAGTGTGGAAGTCAAATTGTAAATTCACCGGAAAAGTTGATTTTGCATCGTCAGTACTGATGTGTGTCGATTTTCAGATTATCTAAGAATGGAATGTTGAAAGACAAAATAAATTGTGCCCCCAACAATGGATATTACTTCATGCCGTTGTATGATAAGGGCGAATACATCCTAAAGGTAAGTATCATTATGAGTTTGTCGAGTCAAGTGGATGCAATTGATTGTTCTGTTTGCAGTTGGAGCCGCCGCCTGGATGGAGCTTCACGCCGACCGAAGTTCATTTAGTGGTCGACGGCACATCAGACTTGTGCAGCCAAGGGAAGGACATCAATTTTGTTTTCAAGGGCTTCGGCATAACTGGCAAAGTGACCTCGGCCTCGTCTATTTTCATCTACAGTCAAATACATCTATTAATTTTAGGTGGAAAGTTTGGGCTCATCTCAAGGACCTGAGGCAATTGAAATTGAATTGAAATCGGCGACTGAAATGAGAACTACTGTGACCAGTGCTGATGGAACGTTCTTTTTTACCCCAGTATATCCTGGAAGTTACACAGTCAAGATTTCCAATTCAAGGTGGAAAGTTTGGAAGGAGTCTGTTATAGTGGTCGTGGCCGAGGGTAATACCGAGTTGCCAGAAGGAAGCCTTGTCATTCAAGGGTATGACGTTACTGGACGAGTTGAAACTGAAAATGAGCCTGTTGCCGATACCACTGTTGTGCTGTTTTCATCAACTGTAAGTATTCTTAAGGACGGAGTCATATTGGTAAAATAAGCGTTGCAAAATCAATCCGTGTGGGTTCATTCCTTGACGGATTCTGACCATTTTGGTCTCTTTCGAAAGCTACAAGGATGTACTTTGGTTTGAGCTCATTGGCATTTTCAAAATCCAAAAATAATTTTCTCAAATGTCAAAATTTAAATTTTTTTCTTGGATTTCGGAAATGCCAATAAGCTCAAACCAAAGTACATTCTTGTAGCTTTCGAAAGAGACCGAAATGGTAAGAATCCGTCAAGGAATAAACCCACACGGATTGATTTCACAACGCTTATTTTACCAATATGACTCCGTCCTTAATCTCAGAAATTTATTGGTACCTATACTGGGTGTCAATGAGTCATGGTAGGCTGACCTGACTACAAATCATGTACCTAGCCTCTTGTCAAAATGATGCGGCTCTTTTATTTTCTGTATCTTGTGTTTGTAATGCTGTCTGCATTAATTAATGGTTTTAGTTTGGGTTTAAAATTAATTCTTAGGCCACATGCATTTATTACAGAAATACATTGTTTTATTTCCCCGACCCCCCACCCAACAAAGAGGGGGAGTATTGTGAACGCACTAAAAATTTTTTTACAGATTTCGACGGATATATCCGTTTTGAGGTCCCCTATGACAATTAAGACCATTCCCAGAATGATCTATGTCTGTATCTGTGTGTGTATGTCTGTAACCTTCCACAATAACAGCCGCAACATCCATCCGATAGACTTGGTATTTGGTGTACGTTTGAAAGCCCATAAAATACTGTGTTCAGAACAGTCAAAAGTATTGCCCTATCTGTCATCTGTCTAATAATTAAAAATGTGCAAGTTCAAAACTTTACCATTTAGTTATTCAAAATCTATCCCATGGATTGCATTGGGAGCAAATTTGGCAGGAAGCAACAAAACAAAAGAGTCAAATTGAGTCTGCAGTTGTAATTTTCCACCATTTTCCAGTCGAGCGTTATGAATTTTCAAAATTTCTCCTAGCCTTTGCCACCCGAGAAGGCCTCTCGCCCGTGATTTGACCAGGGCGACTCGCTTTTAATGCAGGACTCCACTCAAAAATTCATTCCTGCTCGGGGATCAACTTTTTTCGAAAAATTCAAACTGATATCGGAAGTGTATTGGATTGGGTGTTGTGTTGACCCATTTTCAAAATCGGCACCGTTCCGGTTTTCTGACGGTAATTTTTTCAAAATGAAATTTGTATATTCCGTGAATTTGAAAAAACTGCAATGCCAACTTTGACATGCGGTGAGCCCCACGAAATATTCATTTTAGGTACAGACATGCTGAGAATGAGAGTTGGAGAAAAGATTAAATTAATTTTTGGAAAAAAAAAATTGAAATCGGACTCACGGTTTCCGAGTTGTCATCTCTAGAAAAACCGCGAATTTTCCAACTTCCTATCCCGTGAACAGATTTTCACCTTTTTTTTTAAACAAGAGGTTACTGGCTCTTGAACATTTTTCAATAATTTTCTTCTCAATTTCCCTGTTGAAAATGTAAAACAGGCCTGGGCTATCGAAACCGGACTTGAATGATGGAGCTTAGAGTGAAGCCGTAATTGACGATCTTCATAATGATCTAGATGATTTGGAAAAAGATTTGAGATTTTCCCGGAAAATTCGAATTTTCAATCTTTCTCTGGTGCCAGTTTCAGATCGTTCACCTCTATCCATGTACTAATGCGTCTGACTGCCTCACTCGCTTTTCTTTCTACATAATTTGGTTATTAATGAAAACCTGCAAATTTCTAACTTTTTAGCTTGTGAACAGATTTATACTAACGTTCTTTAAACAAAGGGTTATTGATTCTTGAACATTTCCAGGCAGTTTCTTTTGAAATTCTTCAAGTTTTCCGAGAGTTTTCCGCTTCAAAATCCACCGGCCTAGCTTATTGAGACCAGACTCAAATTATGGAGCTCTAAATGAATCACTTATTAGAGAAAATGTCTCAATTCTTCAATCTTTTTCTCTAACTTCCCACCTGAAGGGACATCATTTCACAATAAAATTTCCATCCATTCCTTGCTACTCGTCGGGGAAGTTTTGGGGTGACACAACCGATTTTTTGGCTGTTAATCCTCACTTGTCAAGCCTCGCCATACTTCTGCAGAAATAAACAGAAGCCCGACCTTCATCATCAAAAAAGTCTCCAAGGGTTCTGTTGGTGCTTGCCAAGTGACTTAGGGGGTGAGGACTGCCCCTAACGGTGACATGATGCTAGTTTCTCTTTGTCATTATTCTTCCGAATGGTTACATGGACGTAAATCAGGTATGGAGATTTCCCACCATATTTTATTTCAAAAAGGACCTATTAATCGTCTGACGACGCCATGTTTCAAGGCAGATATGTTCTCCTCCAATAAATTGGGCATTTGGAAAGCTGTTCAGGAGGGAGAGGGGAAGCTCGAAAATTTTGAGATTATTCTTGAATTGAAAGATATGAATGCGCCAATGTATGTTTTAGATGTCCTCCGCGATATGAAAATCGACCTGTTTTTGCTCGATGAAATATTCACTAGAAATTGGGAGTGCGTCCGCTTTCATCTTCAAGTATGCGTCCTCAAGGTCGATTCGGCAAATTCTGGGATCGTATCGGGATCGGATCGAAATAATACTCATGGATACCCAATCGGATTGGATCGAAACATCAACAAACAAAAACTGATACATAGCAATGAGTAAAACAGCTGTTCTGGTCGCATCGAGGGTCGCATTCATACTTGCATCTGTTGTCTGCACTTCTGCCTTTTGCACACTTGCAGTTTGCAGAGTACTTGCACTTTCTTTGATACGTTAGGTTGGGATAGTTTTAGGTTAGAGTTAGACTTACATGACAGATATGTAAACAGAATTCAAATCGATTTGAATACCAAGTTCGACCAACTCATGTGAACACTTCCGTATTCAATCCCGATACCGTTTTCAAATCGATTTCAATTCTCCATGGAAACGTAGTAATTACTTCCTATGGCTGTTCGAAATACCACGAAACAAACCTACACAAGTTTATAAACAAAGCAATTACTTCAACCCCGTTAAACAATTATCATTCGATTACAATGGAACATAGACTTGCCTGGGTGCTTTCTTCTCTCGTCACTGATGCACGACAATTATTGTTAGTAACTAACTTGGCACTATTGTTAATTACTACTTCACGACAAATAAAATCTTCCCCAGCGAACACACTCGTTCATGTCGAACGCCACGATGCCAGTCCTCTTTCCCTCATCCCCGTCTTCTCGAATTGATTCTTTTTTTCTCCACCCTTTCTGCTCAAATGTCCCCTGATCCCCAAGCTCATGTGCCAGTGTGCGGTGTCACCCAAGACACCAGGCGGTATCTCACTATTCTCGCATTCCTAAACCAAGGCTAATTTATCCCAACTTTTAATTCCCCTTTCTGATTTTAAGCTGGCCACTACAGTACCTATACTAAACTTGATCATCTATCTCAAAGCCCGGTCTTGTCAAGACCAAAATAATTTTATTATAGGGACCCATTTGTCATTTTTTTGGCGGCTAGTCTCAGATTTGCTATTGCTTTGTCAATTTGTCCGATATATTTCAAGTGATGGCTACAGCAACAAGAAAAGTTATTAGTAATTTTGAATTTCTTTAGATATTCGAGATTTTCACAAAATGGCGCAACCTTTTGTAACTTAGAACCGGTATATCTCCTGATAACGTCGCGGAAAGACCATTTGGCTGATGAACGTTGCGCTCTACGCTCTGCGCAGCGTTTATTTGCCGCATAGCCTGTTCAGAACTTCATTAGAAGATGGAAATACCGGCCCTTAGCTTTCAGGCTGGATAGGTATCTACCACGGGAGAGCACATAGCGTGTCGTACATTGCTCCAGTCAGGTGGTGATATCTCAACTGTAGCAACATTAAGCCAAACCAGAACTTCAATGGGGAATACCCGAGTATTACGCCTGCAACCGGCAGTACGGAGATATGTAGAGGAGAACCGATAGCATAGTCATGGAGACAGATAAAGTCAGGAACGTACCGACTCGGGCGTCGGGTGTGTTAATCATACTTGCACCTGCGTTGGGGAACAAGGCGGAGTCTCGGCCAACCGGCGGCTGTCGGTCCCAGTGCTTGGATAGTCCGACCATCGAACGTCCAAACACCACATTGAGGCTCGGTGAGCCCGGCTGGTCTGGGAGGGGTGCAATGGGCTCAAAAGCAAGGTCAATGTGCCAGGTGAAACTAAGTTCCACATCAACTACCCCCAATAAAAGAATTCAGGTACCTACCAAATCGTCACCCTCCTTATACAGCTGTATAGGGCTTGATACAAGGAAACAGAAAGAGTAGATATGTCTGCAGAGTTTCATTCAGGCTGTTTGAAAAATGTGATAATGAAATTATTTGCCGTAATCCGTGGCCGCTCAATAATACCTACTTTCTAATACTTTTTTATTATTAGGTGTTCCAAGTTCTAGCTTATTAGCGCCCTTTTTTCGGTGGCTTCTCCCGTTTCACCCTTTTTCCCCTGGACGTGACCGCTCGGTTGGTACACGTCAGGGTGCTCACGCGAGACGGATGACGGATCCCCCCAATAAAAAACTTTCCCTCCATGATAATTCAAAAAAGAAAAAAAATTCTGGAACAATTTTTTCCGTACTTTCTGAATATGTTGTTACGGCTGAAATTTCATTTGGGGTTTGTTTACTTCTGGGTGACCTTCGTTGTCCTCAGCGATTAAAATTTGCGTTCAAACAGCTGATCGAACAATACCTGGGAGCGATGACCACGCATCTTATTCGTCTTCGACGCTGGCCCTTTAGGCGGAACGAAGAGAACCGTATGCGGCAAGAAATAGGTGCGAGTGTGCTATCATGCCTTCTCCTACAATAGTCGGTAGGTTCCAACTTCCGCACCTCTTCGTTTGAGCGGCGATGGACTTCCCCTCTCGTAATATCGGTAATCCAGAGTCATCCAGGGTTGATCGGGGTTTTCATCCCCCTGAAACGGTTGGCCGTATCGTTTTCTCTCGTTTACTGTGTGTTGCCTCGTATATTTTTGTTGTTTAGTCCGTCCATTTTTGAATATTTCTAAAGGTGGGCATTGTCTTTGATTTGAAATGGACGTTGGAGAGGGGAATTTGATAAGAGAAACATTATTATTTCTGTCGAGTAATCGAGTGGTGTGTGCTGGAAATTTTGGAAAAGCGCTAATCGCGGATCTAATCAGCCACCACTTTCCGATTAAAAGATCATCGCATATTTATTTATTATTCTTTGAGGCCACACAACAACCGTCGTAAGTTTGTTTTTGATGATTTCTCTGGATAGCCTCTCATGATTATTTTCTTCAGGGCCTCCATTTCTTCATCCGTCCAGTTATCCATTTCGGATGCTTTGAATGTTTTTCTTTATCCGTCCCAACATCTTCATCGGATAAATTGGGGTGCTTCTTCACTGGTCTGGATTCCTCAGCTGCTCCGGTAATCTATCGATAGCTGCCTCTGTGACTTCACCGCCACTTTTCGTGCTTTTCATCGAACCTCGTGCTGTCTGGAGAGAAGTGCCCAGTTTTGTGTTTCTGGTACAGCCTCACCCAGTGTCTGTCTGTCCAGTCTGGAAGAACCCTCGATGGGAACCCGAGGCGAAAGCTAGGTGGTAGAATAAGTTGACGGTTGATGTCCAGATTATGGAAATTGCCAAAATACAACACGTCGCAAACTAATAATTATTGTGAATTTCATAGCCTTCAGCTTTAAAAGCATTCAGCCTTCTCGATTTTATTATTATTTTTCTCCAGTAATTCAGATACCAAATTGTTTATCATTCATTATCTCCATTTGTTAGTTTTTTCTTTATTTTGTTAAATAAGCTTACGTCCAGGAAAAGCAACGCACACAAGTTCTCAGGCAGAGTAGTGATTCACTACCTGTGGATTTTTGTGGAGATTGCGTGTGCCTGGTTAGATCGTGCGGAACAGGACCGGATTTGGGGTGACGGGTGAATAGGACCCATTGTTAGCGATTCTAGGCTAGGCTAGAATACCATCCTTTTCCTTGCTGCGTTCTGGCCGCTCGCGTTGATCCATCAGATCCCTCTCTTTTCTTTTGTTTCTTATTTGTTTTACTTGGTTGTTTCTTTTCTTTTCGACGACCGCCTAACAGTATTGCCTTTTCTTCTTGAACTTAACTAACTCTCATATTTCTCAACTATCTTGTTATTTTCTCACTATTTAAAACTTGTCTTTTTTTTTATTATTTAATTGGCCTTAAATATACTTCAGTACCTCTCAACTATTTTTATTTTTATTTTTTTTTATTTGCGTTCTATTCTGGATCCATGATATATGCCAGCAACCGGACCTCACGAACCCCTAAAGAATCTCAACCGGGTTACGCAATTCGGGGCGTAACAATGTCAAGTATAATTTTCCATTTCGTGCCATATACAGGTGTCGCAATTTTTGTGGCATTTTTTCGAAACACCTTGTATTTCATCATCACAATCGATGCACAATGTTATCCTGATTACAAAAATGCATGACATTTATATTTTTTTCTAAAAACAAAAATTGAAAAGTTCGAAATGGCATCTCAAAAAACATATTTTTTTTAGAATGATGGATTAATTTCAGAGACCAGATATGTATGTCCCAGATAGTTTATTAGTCATTTTATGGCATTCTATGTCATATATGTTCAAGTATTCTGGACATATTTGAATTCTAAAATTATTCCATCATTCTCAAAAAAAAAAAATTGAAACGCTGTTTTTTTTTGAATTTTTTTTGAATTTTTTTCGAGTGTCATGCATTTTTGTAATGAGGATAACAATGTGCATCGATTGTGGTAATGAAATACAGGGTGTTTCGAAAAAATGCAAAAAAAAATTGCGACACCCTGCCTGCATGTGGCACGAAATGGAAAATTATACTGACATATTCAGAAACTACGGAAAAAATTGTTCCAGGAAAGTTTTTTTTTAAATTGTCATGAAAGGGAAGATTTTATGGGGGGGTATCCGCCTCGCGTGAACACCCTGTACTAGAGAGCACATAGAGAAAAGCTAAGACTGGAAAGCTAACACTTACTGTTTTTCAGAATGACAATGTACAAGTTGACGGTTGCAATAAAGAATTGCTGAAAGGGTTGAAATTGCAAAATAAGAAACCGCTGTGTCACGTGAAGTCCGATCAAAATGGGATTTTCAAATTCAACACTGTACCGAACGGGAAGTACTACGTCGTGCCGCACTACAATGGACAGAATATTTACTATCAACCGAACTCACTTGAGTTCACTGTTGAGCATAAATCCCTCGAACTGCAGCGGCATTTTGAGGTGTGTGATTTTTTGATTTTTTACTATTTTAAAATAAACTATCTGCTGTACTGATCATCCGATGACTTGGGAGCTGTCCTGCAGTGAGTGTGGTGCCTACCGCATATTTTGTTATTGCCCTTTCCCAATTCATTATTCTGTGAGCATGCTTCAGCACTTCTGATATCGGATGTCGACCCAGGTTGAATTCTTACAGCATTACAACGTTTCTTTGCAAGCTGGAAAGTAGTTTTTTTTCCAAGTCACCAAGCGGTCTGTGCAGCAGCTATTCCTATTATAAATACTTAATCAATGAGGCAATTCTAGATAATTGGGTTTAGCATCACGGGCCGTGTACTAAAATCACCAAATGGCGGTCCAGTACCAAACGCCAAAATTTATTTCAACGATCAAGAAGTGAGCAGGTCCAGCGCCAACGGGACTTTCAAACTTGAGCGGCTCAAGACTGGATCTTACAATTTGAAAATTGAAGCCGGTATGCGAATACAACTTCAATCTCTATGCTGGTAACCTAATCGCACATTTGTATTTTCCCCAGGCGGTCTTCTGTTCAAGGAAGAAACCATCAGAGTTACGCCAAACAGCAAGGAACTGCCGGATGCGACTCCGATTTCTTATCAGATATGCGGTCACGTTGTCAGCGATAAGCCGCAGACTGTGACTTTCTTCCTTGTTGGTTCGACGAAAGTGATTTCGACCCAGTCCGATCCAGCCACCGGGCAGTTCTGTGAATATCTCACTCCCGGCAAGTACCAGATCCAGGTCGTGGTGAACAGCGACGATGCCCAGAAAGGATTGCAGTTCTTCCCGAAAGTTCAAACCATCGAAGTTGTTTCGAACGAAGTGGGCAGTATCACCTTCTCTCAGCTGAAAGCCACAGTCACTGGAAAAATACAGTGCATCAGGCAGAAGGATTGCACCAATTTGGTGGTCGTGTTGAGGCCCAGCAGCCAAGGACAAGAACACACCATCAACGTTTCTGGTAAGCTCGTAGGTAAACTATAATTTTGAGAGACGTAGAATATTTTAATACTTGGCCGTTTTTTTTTAAAGTTGTCAAAAAAAAAGGAAAAAATATTTTTTTTACATTATTGAAAAACCGCTCATATTACATTTTCTTACACACTCAGTACACGGTATAAAAAAATTGAGTCATGATGACTCAAAGATACTTTTACCCTGCTAGGAATACAGCGTTAAGCTAAAAGCGCATTTAGAGGTGCGCGTTTAGGGACTACTGCTCATGCTTATGTTTTGAGTTTTGAAAAATACATATTACAATTGAGCCGCTGTATGTAATTGTATTGTGTAATTTTGAACACTCAAATATAAATGGATAGCCCCTAAAAGCGCACCTCTAAATGTGCTTTTAGCTTAAAAGCGAGTTATAAATACGGCCCTTGGTGTTTGGTGCGAAGATGAGGTTGGTAGTTTTTGTATGGGGTTATATTTCTGTTTATGTCATGATTTTCTTGCACTTGATTTTTCGATCGGCATTTTCCATTTTTATAGTCAGGTACAGGCACAGGTGACAGCGATGACAGGTAGTGACAGACTTGGCGTCAGTCATTGACACGTAAATCCCAATCCATGCAAAAGCGCCCCCTAAATGTAAATAATGTAATCGCCCTATTACTACCTAAAGCAAAAAGAGGTTGACCACAAGGAAAAGAGAGGGTGGCAATCAAATCATCTGGACAAAGTTAAAGTCACTTGAATTTGCTCAATCAGTATTTGACTTAATCCGATATAGAGTTGCAATTTTACTACCAATAAATAATAATGATAATAATATCTCTGATCAGTTGAAGTGTAGTTTTGTTAAACAGTTGAAACAATCTTAAGGTGACGACGGACCGCCCCAATATTGTATCTGTAGCTGTGTTATTTTTTGTCTAATGGGGAACTATAGTGGCAAACGCCTGAAGTAATAGCGCTCGTGTTCCATGCACCCCAGCTATCATCAGTGTCATTTTAAGCGTACATAACCTCAACTTTGTAGTTGTCATTTCATTTTCATTTGTCAGCACTCAGCATAGGAACCAGCGGTTTGCGTTACTTCGTGAGTTAAAAAGTAGAAACGCCGACAAGCCAAAATTCGCGGTAAAAAAATTGGTAGTGACGTGTTGTGTATCAGGCTGCAACAGTTCCAAAACACCATACCTTTGCAGTTTGCACTATCTCTTTTTTATTCCCTCTCAGTGGGGCTCCCTCCCCGCCTCAACTCTTCATTGAGCACTTTCCATTCTCCGTACATTTGTTTGCATTTCTTTGAGGTTATGTACATTAACTGTCAATATGGGTGCATGGAACACGTCGCCCTCTACAATCCATTTTGCCTATAGTTCCCCATTCAAGTAAGATATTTCGTTCATTTTGAGTCCAAAATCCAAACAATGTTTTCTTTTTGTCTGCAGTTAACTTGTTTAGAATCGACAATATCAATCCAGGGATATACGACGTAATTTTACAAGATAACGACTTGTGTTGGAAAAATAAGAAGCAGACTGTCAACGTCAATAATGTCAACATTGAAGTACCGCCATTCATCCAAACTGGTTATTTGCTTGTTTTTGTATCGTCGCATGACACGCAGGTGAGTCACATCCCACATCGCCAGAGCTTTGTAAAATCGTCGTCCCGCCATGGTGCCAATGGACAAAGTGTCAGTGGGTCGTGGGTTCGATTTCCACTTGTGACGGGTCGAATTTCCGTCCCGAAAACAAGTTCATCGATTTAAACTCTGTTACATTAATTAATAACGTCGCACCTGAACACTGTGCCCATTTTCAAATCGGGATAACTTTTGAAAGCTACGAATGATTTGAATTATGTTTAAATTATTGTTCGCTAGCCGAACTCTCATTCTCCTATCAAGGTAGGTTCAAGGTGCGTTCAGTCAGCTTATTTAGCCGCAAGTTTTAGTTTTAGTCGTAAGCGCAGCGATGCTCATTGGCTGTCATGAACCAGCCTCCTCATATCAGCCAATAAGCGATGCTGCGCTTACGACTAAAATTAAAACTTGCGGCCATAGACCTGGCGGCTAAATAAGCTGACTGAACGCACCTTCAGTCATCCTTGTTTAGCCGTAATTTTAGTTTTAGTCGTAAGCGCAGAATCGCTCATTGGCTGTCGCACGCACGAGAGCCAGTAAGCGATGCAACGCTTACGACTAAAATTGAAACCATGCGCCAGACAAAACATTTCACTAGAATGTTGCGCATGCTGGTTTCCATTTTGGAAAAAGCAATGATTGTATTATCTGCAATCATAGACAAGCTGCAATGTAGTCAACGTGATCCTGCATAGTGTAACGAATGGGGGGGGGAAGGTCGACAGTGAATTAGCGAATCGCGAATGTGAGTGACACTTGATGATAGACATTGAAAGAAATCGAATGTGAGGGGGGTACCTACCTACGGTGAGTGTGAATGTCAACGAGTGCCAGGATGGCTGGGCAACATAATGTAGCGTAATTTCAGTAGCATGTAGTAAGTAATATTTATAGAAAATAAAAGGATGTTTTATAGACCTGTGTGCGAGTTCAGTGGTGCTGTGTATGCTCAAATGTGTATACCATTTGAGTCCTACAAACCCAGAACAAGAGAAGCAACCCTTGTCCGCGACAATAGCATCGAGGAGAGAGAATTTTCAGCGGAGAAAGTGCTACCTGAATTCACCCCTTCGCTCCCCCTTTCCCAATTTCAAAATTTAAAATTCGCCTACTTTGTGATGCATCAAATTGAAGGGAATTGAACTCTCTTTCTGAAAAAAATCTCAAAATTTCAAACTCTTCTGCCAATAAATTGAACATTTAAAAAATCTTGGTAGGGAAAAGAGAGGTTTGGAAATTTTCAGGATATTTTTTCAGAAAGGGAATTCAATTCCCTTTCAACTTGACATACCACAAAGTGGGTGGTGCAATTTTAAATTTTGGAAATTCTCTTCTTGATGCTAGACAGGATCACGTTGACCACAGTGAAGAGAATTAAGGGGCTAAAAATATGAAGTTGGACACTCAGAGAATTTTAGGAAAAAGGGGGGTGGGGTTGAAAATACTAAGAATATTTTCTTCAGAAAGAAAATGCGATTTCCTTCAGTTTGATGCTTCACAAAGTAGGTGGTGCCATTTGAAATTTAAAAGATGGTGGGACAAAGGAGTTGCAAGATAGGAAAGACCATGCACGATTCTTATAGAAAATGGTCCTTTTTCTTTAGTGAAAAAAATCAACTTATCAATCAATAACGAAATCATGCATGGTACATGCTCCAGAAAAAATCTTCAAACAGGACCCTCTTAACAGTTTGGAAGTTTTGCACTATTCCAGCTAACACTCTGTAGAAATTATATCCGAAAGAATGTTTGACAAATATACGAACCGATATTTAAAGAATTGGGCTAGCGAACAGTTCAAACAATTCAAATGGGGTGCGACGCTTTAATGTTGCGTAGCTTAGTTGGAATGCCTTCTAAATGCAAGGGCGCGCCGTGTGTTGTTTAGCACGTAAAATTTGAATGATGGTGCCCACCCTTTGCGAAATTAGTGGTCGTTAAAGATCCCTACTGTGTTGGAACACACAGAAGCTCAGCAAAGTTTCCGGTATAGCGAAGGGAAGCATTCACTGACGTCGATGTTAGGCCCTGGCTGCGGAAAGAAGCCGACAGTAAATAATTGAAATCATTCTGTTAGTTTTTAATTTGCAAGGTTTAACGTCTCACGATGCAATCGTGAATCACGGCCTTTATTCAATACACAGTAGACATAGTAGTAATTTTGCTTTCTACGTGAATTTTCCTTATCTATGGAATAACCTACCGCGAGTGTTGCATGATTTTTCGTAAACGAAAACTTCGATTAGGCCGAAACAAACGGCGTGGTAAGGTACAGATAAGTAGGTACCGTTGATATTGCTGGTCAATTTATCACAGTGCTACGGGCAAAATGAATTGTGAACCGCTTCTCCAGCGGAAACTTTTTGCATTTTTTGGGCCCCAGAAAGCGAAAGCACAGCAAAGTGTTCGTTTTGACTTGAAATTTGTTACCGTTTGAAAGACGTCCGGGATATAGCATTCTTACGGAGTGAATTTTCTCTCTGCTTTGGTGTGGATCAAAATAGTCTTGACGCGAAATGATTTCAGTTTTTGAATTCTCAATTTTCGCCATCTGCGAGTAACCATTGCCAAATGAATTCTTAATTCAGGCATGCTGTGGCCTGGTCAAACTCAAAAGTGTGAAGTTGCGTTTGGCTAGGGTACAACCTGCCTAAATTAAGAATTCATTGAATGTCACTGTATATTTTGAAGCAATAAAAAATATCGTGCAAAGGCCCTATTCGAACAGTCAGTCATACTGAAACGACTTTCGACTGAATCCACAACTCCGCTCTATTTGAGTTTACATACTAATAAAAAAAAATTCAATAGCTGACGTACAAGTTGCCCGGACAACCCGCAGTTCGTTCCATCGATGTGGGCAAAGGACGCATTCCGTATTGCTTGGAAAAGCCAGGACAGTACAGTTTCCAAATCAACAGTTGCCACAGTTACGAATCGAACACCGTTCAGTACAACACCGAGGGATCATCCAACATTTTGATGTTGACCGCTCTGAAACACAAGGTGAAGCTGTATATCCAGTCGGACGTGAATCAAGGCGACGTGACGGCAGTCATTAACATCGACGGAAACAAAAACCAGATCGGACCGCTGACTTACAAAGAAAACGGATACGAAATCGAACTGATGTTGGGGCCAAGCGAAAGCGCCGTCATTATTCCGCAGTCCAACGTACTCTATTTCACGCCGCCGATCCTCTCGATAAGTGGCAGTGTGGACTGCGAAAATTTCGGGGTCAAGTTCAAAGCGCTCAAAGGGATCGTGTTCCAGGGAAAAATCAAGCCACCCCTAGCCGGTGTGCTGTTGACTGTCGAAGCCGAAAATTCTGACGCTTTGATGACTGAAACTGATCAAAACGGAGTGTACAGATTTCAACCTCTGGACAAGTCGAAGAGCTACAACATCGCCGCCAAGAAGGACTCTTACGTTTTGGTAGGGCCCGATGAGCACGGCGACTTTTTGGCACATAAACTGGCCGAGATCGTGATCGAGGTTCTCGATAACACGGACAAGACGCCTTTGCAAGGCGCCCTACTTTCGTTATCTGGCGGTGAGAGCTATCGCAGCAACCTTCAGACTAGTGAGAACGGTAAAATCACGTTCTACTCGTTGAGCCCTGGGGAGTACTTCCTCAGGCCTATGATGAAGGAATACAGCTTCGAGCCGAGTTCCAAAATCATCACGGTCAAGGAGGGACAGACCGTCAACGTCAAATTACTGTAAGTATTGAAAGTTGCATGACTTTATACGCTTGCTTACGTTACATTCATGCCTACTAATCTCAGCAAATGTAGTATTGGTAACACCATCTTCGAACAGTAACCAGACTTGACAACTCATCTATCAACAATGCAACCAGAGAAATCAAACGACACACGCCTTTTAGCCCAGGCAATTTAGGTCTGAAAACGGCCAAACCCGGAAATAATTCCCACAAAGCTGAATTTTTGTATAGGGACCGTTTTGACCCGTCTGAACAACATATCAAAATACTCGGAAATTCCGGCGTTCGCGTCATAGATTTTATGGGGTAAAAACCACCCTTACGGTGACATGGTGCCGGTTTGTCTCATTTTTCTGCCAAACGGTAACTTGAACGTGAAATTGTGAGAGGAGTGAAAATATTCCCTATTAAATTCTGCATCGAGAAGGTCCGACCAACTATACGGCTAGTCTTCACTCTCTAAAAAGCATCAAAAGCAAAAAAAGCATTTGAAGTGGGGGGTAGCTTTGAGCGCGCGGCGGAAAATCCGACCAATACCGTGTTTCGAGGCAGATATATCTTGCAAGTGGCTGATCCCATGAAAAAACGGTGACAAAGAAAATTGTTGACCATAATGTTCTGCGTATGATGCCTGTACCAAAAATCCTCTTGCGATAATGTATTTTGAATTGACCATATTAATTATTCAAAGCGCAGTCGCAGATCGGGGAGAGAGACAACCACATGTGCTGGGTTGAAACTCCCATAAGAATATGCATGTTAAATGACTTTGTAAAATGATCAATTCAAGGTGCAAATTGACAATTTCAACGAATGTATAACATAGCAAGTGTGTAAAAAGAAATACCTGATCTACTTTTCACCATAATGAAATGGAAAATCTTGCTGTGAAGTTCATGCGAAGCATTTTTAAATGGAGTTTTTTGAATCCAAAACAATTTCAAATTAGCCGCCATATTTTATTGCACAACTTCCGCTCACGAGAATTTTGACAGCGCTTGAAAGCGAACCGACCGTCAGCCGTCACGTAAAAGTATGGTTAAAAAGGTTAAAACGTCCCAAGAATAAAGAAAACACCTTGAAATCGTAAATTCTGACAGCGACAGCAAAGTTCCGTTTTCTATGCATGCTGTGGCGCGCGAGATCTACTGCAGTGCGCATGGTCACAGGCACATACCTAACTTACAAATGACTAGTGGAAGGGGAGAGTGAGAATAATTAATATGGTCTATTATAACACAAAAACCACCTAGGTGTTTAAGTTGAAAATGCTCAAACCCAGGAATAATTTCCTCAAAGCTGAATTTCTGTACCTACAGTGACCTTTTCGACCCGTCTGAACAACATACCAAAATACTCGACATGATTCCGGCGCTAGCGTCATGGAGTTTAGAGGGTGAAAGCCACCCTTACGGGCATTTTAGGTCTAAAAAGGGTCAAACCCGGAAATAAACTCCCACAAAGCTGATTTTTGCATAGTGACCTTTTCGACCCGTCTGAGCAACATATCAAAATACTCGGAGATTCCGGCGTTCGCGTCATCTAATTCAGGGGGTAAAAACCACCTTTAGGATGACATGGTGCCGGTTTTTCTATTTTTTTTTGCCAAATGGTAACTTGGACGTGAAATAATTAAAGATAATAAAAATATTCCCCACTAAATTCTACATCGAAAAAGTCTGATTGACTATACGGCTAGTCATTACCCGATTCGAGAAAAAAACGTTTGAAGTGGGAAATAGTCTTTACAGTGCAGCAAAAAATCAGAGGAGTGAGTGCTGTGTTTCGAGACAGATATCTGGCAAGTAGTTGATCCCAGGAAAAAAACTGTACGTGAGAAAGTTGTTGATCAGAATGTTCTACGTACGATGCTTGTGCCAGAAATTCTCTGGGATCAACCACTTACAAGATATCTGCCTCGAAACAGGGCATTGCTCTGATTTTTCGTTGTGCGCTCTAAGCTATCCCCCACTTCGAACGCTTTTTTCTCGAATTGGGCAAGAAGTAGCCGTATAGTCAATCAGACCTTTTCGATGCAGAATTTAATGGGGAATATTTTCATGCACCATGTAACCGTAAGGGTGGCTTTCACCCCCTAAAGTCCATGAGACGCGAACGTCAGAATCCCCGGATATTTTGATATGTTGTTCAGACGGGTCAAAAAGGTCACTGTACAAAAATTCAGCTTTGAGGAAATTATTCCTGGGTTTAGACATTTCTTCACCTAAAACACTTGAGTTGGTAGTTTTCATGTTATTATTTAAAATACATCATCCAAAGAGGATTTTTGGTACAAGCATCATACGCAGAACATTATGGTCAACAATTTTCTTACGTGCCATTTTTTCGTGGGATCAACCACTTGCAAGATATCTGCCTCGAAACACGGCATTGCTCGGATTTTCCGCTGCGCGCTCTAATCTACCCCCCACTTCAAACGCTTTTCTCTCGAATTGGATGTAGACTGGCCGTATAGTTGATTAGACCTTTCCGATGCAGAATTTAGTGGGGAATGCTCTCACTGCTATTACTATTTCACGTCCAAGTTACCGTTTGACAGAAAAATGAGAAAAACCAGCACCATGTCACCATAAGAATGGTTTTTACCCCCTAAAATCCATGACGCGAAGCTGAAATTTCCGAGATTTTGATATATTACTCAGACGGGTCAAAAAGGTCACTATGCAAAAAATTACCTTTGTGGGAATTATTTCCGGGTTAAAACCTAAAATGACAGCTATTTAATTCACGGTTCTCTCAGGGGTCGTCCCATAAGGATATACGTCGTAAACGCTTTCTGTGCGCATTTTACACCTTCGATTTTCGCTCTAGAGTACTCTGTGGCTTGTCTAAGCACTCTTAAGCTGAAGTGTCGACTGATTTTCTTTACCTGCTTTGGTTTAATCCCAGACACTTCTCGATACTGAAAGCAGTGTTTGCAAGGAGCATTTTGTAAAACTGCTTTTTAACCAATAGAAACAATTTGGTGCTACCAGAAGAAACGCGCACGTCAGTGCCGAGTGCCATTTTTCAGACGTTTCTATTTTTAGCAGTCAGAATTTCAAATTTCCTCACAATTATTATTAACGTTAAAGTAGATAAAATTGTATTAGTCTGGCGGAAAAAGACACGAATTGTGCACGTAGGAAAAAGAACTATTTGTATTTTTGTTCTTGATCTACACCTAAAAGTAAGTCGATTCGGAAGCGGAGGCATTCTTGCAGGGTCATTAGTAACTGAGTACGGCCCTGTCAAAATTTGAAAGAATTTTTTGAAAATTTCCGAAGTTTGTCCGATGGCTTTCGATTATGTGTCAATTTCTATGTATTCAAAAATGATAAATCCAACAAAAATGGCCCCGAAGAGATAGTGCCGTTATTTTCGAAGATACTGAAGATACGTAAATTTCGACCTAACATTCTTGAGGTATTTCCGGATTTTTTTCCGAAGTGATAGGGTAGGGAAGAGCATAATTTCTGTTTAATCTTAATTTTTGGCCCTTTTAGAACAAATTCAGGGGGGTGGGCAATCGCGAACAGTGATTTGCGTTTCGGTACAGCTCCGCAAAAACTTCTTGTAACTGTTAGGTCTTGTTCATATTTTAGAAGAATGGAGACGTTTTAAGTTTGCATTTATATGTCTAAGGAAATACGATTTAATTGAAGTCGGTAAGGTAGCGCGTTTTTTTCATTGATACAGGGTGAAACGTCTATGTCACTCGATATTTTAGAGTTATTTGATGATTTCTTCTATGTAACGATGCCTGCAGGAAAAGGTTTCACTAGCACCTTACACACCTTAGATAACACAATATACATACCTGAACGCTGAAGGCAACCTCAAAAGGTTCCGGGCAATACAGTACAGCCCCGCAAAGCATTCCTGCAACCTCTGAATTATTTTCGCATTTTGCAACCGAACGAGACGGTTTAAGTGTGCATTTGCACGTTTTTGTAAACGAGAAGTACCATTTGATTGATCCCAAAGATATAAGACCCTTAGTTTCTCCAATACAGGGTGAATGTGTAACGTGACTCAGTACCTGAGAGATATTTTAAAATTTTTAGCGCACTTCTCCAAACGAGGAGGAGCTTATGTTCCCACTTTATCCTTTTGTCCGTCCGTCACAGAATCTAGTCCTGGATGAAATGATGCGAAAAATTTCAACTAATGGGTAGATCATGGCCTTGGGACCCTAACCAAGAAACATCTTGTTCTTGAGTGTTCCTGTTGCATGAGTTTAAAACCCAAATATCTCAAAAATGGAGTCTCTAATCAAAATTTTGCAAGAGTAGTTTTTTCTTCTAAATTGAATGTAGAATCCGAAAACATCAACGATTTCAACAAATAGGTAAGGAAGGTAAAAATAGGGGAGAAAAAAGGGGCACTCCCCCTATTATCTACCCCCCTGAAATTTTTTGATGAATCGCGGTATTATTATTCGATGGAGATTTACTCAAGTGAACTTTGGTCCAAATTTGATTAAAAGCTGTCCAACCAACAACGGTTCAAAAGTTACGGTGAAAAATCGATTTAAAAAAGCCAACTTCAACACCCTGTATCTTTTTGAGGAAGTATTTTAGGACCATGAGTTCTATTTCTATTCGGCCTTATTTTTGATGAGGAATCATCCCTCAAAGTTTGTAATAACCAGTACCTAACATCCGGTATAATGCGGTTGATGCGATTGTCTTTTCCTTCAAGGACGGAGTTAAGTTGGTAAAATAAGCGTTGCGGAATCAATCCCTGTAGGTTTATTCCTTGGCAGAGTCTCACCATTTAGATCTTTTTCGAAGCTACAAGGATGTACTTTGGTTTGAGCCCATTGGCATTTCCAAAATCGAAAAATAATTTTTTTGGATTTTAGAAATGCCAATGGGCTCAAACCAAAGTACATCCTTGTAGTTCGAAAAAGATCTAAATGGTGAGATTCTGTCAAGGAAAAAAACCCACAGGGATTGATTCCGCAACGCTAATTTTGCCAATTCAACTCCGTCCTTGATAAGCTGTTTTGTAACACTCTTAATATTGTGCATTGCAGAGGACAACGGGTGGCGTACAGTGCGTATGGTCACGTTCTCTCCCTCAACGGCGAACCGGAAGAAAACATCGTGGTGGTGGCGCTAGGCGCCGGCAATTGCAGTCACTTTTCTGAAGAATCGACGTCCGAATCAAAAGGCCAGTTCAGGATTCGAGGCCTGCAACCGTACTGCTCTTACGACATAAAGATCAAACCGAACATCGGCGATAAAATTGAAAGAAGCGCCCCCAAGTCGATCCGGATCGAAAGGGTGACCAAGGATATTTTCGATTTGAAGCTCATAATTTTCCACAAGCCGAGTCATTTGGATCTGGTGGTCAAAGTGTACACGAAAAACTCTGATCATTACAAAAATCTACGTTTGAAAGTGTACCGCGAATCACCTCACACCACGTACTATACCGGCCGCGTGGAAACGCCGATTCTCAACGCGGACTACAACAGAGGCATTCTGATCCAGCTGCCTCCGATTCCTATCGACGGCAAAACATATTCCGTTCATTTGGAGTCTTCGCAGCAGAACAAACTGTTGCCATCTCCAGAATTTATCGTTGCCAATTCGTCCTTCAAATATGTCGAGCTGGATTATTTCGTTAGCAATAACGTGGTCGAACAGGATATCAAGCAAACGTCAGTCTGGACGTTGGCGTTTATTTTTGTTGTGATCGTAGCGATGTACAACATCCAAAGGGTAGGTAACGTGTTCGAAAATAACGTGATGATCCATTTGTACGAGTTCTTCAGCAAGTTCACCAATCCTGCCTTCAAATCGAATGCTAACGAGCCTGTAGGCAACGAGGATATAGATCAAATCGTTCAGAGCATTAACGCCGTTAAACGTAAACCTAAACCTAAAAAATTACTATAGAGCAATTCTCGAGTTCTAGTTTTGTTTCCAATGTTATGAATATTATTGTGAGTCCGTGGGGTCCAACTTTTGATTAATAAAGTTTCTTTTTTGTTCGAATCTGACTTTTATTATTGCAAAAAAGACACTTTTCACTAGTCCTCTTTTCTTTTAGTATATCTAAAGGTGCGTTCAGTCAGCTTATTTAACCGCAATTTTAATTTTAGCCGTAAGCGCTGCATCACTTATTGGCTGTTCCGAGGAGGCTGGTTCATAAGAGCCAATAGGCTACTTCGTTTGGGCAGGTGCGCATGTGTAAAAGCGCCAGATTTTGAAAACTTTCGTACACCTGTCAATTGAATGGCAACGCTGCATGCTCTGTCTAGCCGCCTGACCAACTATACTGGTTCCTGGCTGTCACTTTTACACATACAGTAAACGCATCTCTTCGTACTTCTTTGAACTTCCTTTTCGGTACAGCCATTTTCAACAAGTTGTGTTCTTTCGTCAAAACATAAGAAAATCAAATGTAGGTCAGATAGAAACGGGAAGTGTCATCATAATTGTCACAAGTGACAGTTGGCGCCGATATCTTGTTGTTTTGAGCGCTGTTGCCATTTTCGTTGTGCCTGAACTTCCACAAATGATCATTGAACTTAATTTCAATGAAACATTTCCTTTGAATATAAAAATGGTATCCAACATTCAACCAAATTATTTGTGGAATTTTAGGTGCACTACAATATTTTTTAGTGTTAATTTTCAATATCGGTGTACGAAACTATGAAATTTGCGCCACACATGCGCACTCAAAAAAACCGAAACGAAGGGACCTATGGACGTCGCAGCGCTTGCGACTAAAATTAAAACTTGCGGCTAAATAAGCTGACTGAACGCACCTTTAGGGGAAACGACTAGGCCAGGGGAAGTCGAGATCTTGCGTGAACATTTAGTACAAACTTTTTCATATCCAAATAATTACGCCATCAAGTTTTATTAAGCACAAAAATTGTGAACTTGAAAACACACGGCTATTTCTCCTGCTAGTGCTAGGTACCCACTCTTCAAGAGCGCTTGGTGCTGTTGATGCTGACTGCTGAGCTGCTGTTCCAAAGGTGCATAGACAAAAATGTGGTGTTCGAGTTCTCTTGTTCTCGCTTGTTCCACCAAAGCATAGCAGTATGAGTCTTTTTTGTTATCAATGGTAATATTCATACAGGGTGCTTCATTTATAGCAGATGAGTAATTCAAATTAGGCATAAATTGTCTACACTATAGTCTGTTCAGCGATAGAACGGACTTTTTTGAATTTCAGTGATGTAACCTATAGCAAATAAAAGCACCAAAGACCGTAACAACATGAGCGCGTTTGGAACTAATATTAGTTTTGTTCGGTTGGTAGTAGAATAGAATAGAATAGAATAGGGTAGTATTACCCGGGCAAATTATTCCTACGCCAAGCCAATGGAATTGAATTAAATTTAGCGAGTTTGACACTTACGTTACGATTTCTTACCTCCATTTCTATATGACTGCGTTTCTATCGCAGCTTTGAATTCGATCGAAACTCTATCCGATCGGGTCGATCCGCTTGGAAGTGCCGATATAAACTGTCTGGATTGAGATTTCAATCGGATCGAGCAGTTCAAGTCGATCCGGTGCTTTGGCCGGCTTGACTTGAGTCGAGCGGATCGAGGCTTGCATCCGCTCGTATTTTACCCGATGTAAACGGGATCGAATCGAAGTGACAGATGACCAACTTGTAAACAAAGCGTAATTTTCACGAAATCAAGGGATGCTTGCAGTAATTGTGAATAAAATACACCAAGAAAATTGAAAATTAATATCTTGTCAGTATTATTCGGCTCGGCTGTTTGGACTGCTCGACTCGAATTTCAAATTTCGCGGGTAACGCTCGGGACTACTTTTCAAGCGTAGGAATCTGGTGGTCCTTTCTATGAGTGTATAGAGTATACTATTAATTTTTGTACTACTAGATGTCACTATCGATTTTCCGTGTTTTTTTTATTCGTTCCAGTTTTAACTTCAAATTGCAATTTCGTATCGAAATACTAACGTCATTTTTTGGATTTTTTCAAGGTCGTGGCCATAAACTCAAAAATTGATAGTTTTTACGGCAAAAATTGTTCAAGAAA
This sequence comes from Anaspis maculata, assembly GCA_949128115.1. Lineage (NCBI taxonomy): Eukaryota > Metazoa > Arthropoda > Insecta > Coleoptera > Scraptiidae > Anaspis > Anaspis maculata. The sequence goes on from OX421968.1 coordinate 8,565,201, forward strand.
AGTTATTTTCTTTTCAAATTATCTCAAAGGGGAAGCCTCCAGTATGGGGGGGGGGGATTCTCGCGTGATCATCCTGTACTATATTTGTTTCATGTTTCCAAATCGGAAATCGAATCGAAAAAAGTGAAACAAAAAAATTTAATCAAGAAAAATCTTGATCGCCGATCGAAAAATTTAATCGAAAGCATCGAATCAATAAATCTGACCTGATATATCGATTCACTGTTTATTATAAAACCGAGTCGATTTTTTCCTGAAGCGAATCAATTTTATTCGATTAATCGCCCAGGCCTAGTTACGTCGTACGTACCAAAACAAGAGCGCAGCTCATTACACGAGAACTTGAAACTTGGAGCGTCTTCGTTGCAGTCACGTGAGTCTCTATCCTTTTTTTTTTAAGCTTTGTCACTTCGTTGTACAGGCGTTCTGGATTCTATTTTGGGGAGTTGGTGGAACACAGTTTCACCTGGCACGTAGGCCTCATTATTGGGCCCCATTGTACCCCTCTCACAGACCAGCCGGACTCGCCGAGCCACAATGTGGTGCCTGGATGTTTGGTGGTCGGTTTATCCAAGCACTAGGGCCGACAAGCACACGGTTGACCTCGACTCCGTCTTGCACCCCCGAACCGCAGGTGCAGATGTCCGATTCATCCACGCTCCCTGCGCCGGTATTCCTGACTCCGTCTGCCTCCCGACCACGCTGCCGGTTTTCCTCTACCATCTACACATTGCCGTACCGCCGGCTGGAGGCATGTATACTTGGGGGGGGGGGGGTTGCCTAAGACCACCCGAGGAGGAATTCCAGACCGGCTTCGAATCAGATGAAAGACACCTAGTCACCCATCCAACTCTTGGCAGCGGCCAACGTTGCTGCAGTCAAGCTATCACCCGACTGGAGCGGCCTACTACACGCTACGCCCTCCTCTTTGTACAGGCCTTATTTCTCCGGGGAACTCGCGACTTCTCTTATTGGGTATCTAGCAGGAGAACAAAGTCATGAGGTGATATGGACTTTGATTTCATAAATATGGGTCCAGAAGACAAGCATATGCGCGCTGTATAATGAAAGGGACTATTCACAATGGCGTTCGGCTCGCGACCAGGAAAACCTACTTGGAATTTGCAAAAAAAGGGGACATGCAGCATTGACCAAGCGACAAATTTACGTGCCAAGGTAGGCAACACTTTGAGGAATAAAATCAGCAAAGAAATCTGAATAAAACCCACCTTGAAACAAAAATTCCCGGTCTAGAACTTGCAACACCGCCGCGTACTGTAAAATTACCCCGTTGTCCTTCTCGTCCTTCTTTTCCTATCTTACCGTCTCCCCCCTCATCTCAATGTTGACGTTCCTCTCCCTTGATTCTTGATTTATGGTCATCTAACCCACAATCTAACCAGGCAACCAACAATTCTTTTCTCGCGCGAAATTAAAATGAATTTTTTAAAACTACAGGCGCAAAAGTGCGATCCCCTTACAGTTGGTGGCACTGCCACAAACTGAAGAAACAAAAAGACACTTATGGTAGAGCTTGAAAGCTCAAGTTCTTGTTATAGCGCACAAATAGGATATCATCCCGTATTTTTCAAAATAATTTCGCGACGTAGGACTTTTCAAATCAATAATCAATATATATATAATAAAAGAAAGTGCCAAATCTTTGTGCCGCTAAAACTCAGAAACGAGTCCCGCTACGATCAAGGGAGTGAAATGATGTGGTAGCCTTTTATCCCCCATCGATGAAGAAGGTTTCCGTTTTTACCTCAAGGGCGTGCTTTTGAAGATATAAGGGCTGGAAGTTTCTTGCCTTCTAAAAATGTCTAGAAGAGTCCAGAACATTCGAGGGTATTCAAGATCATTCCACAACATTCCAGAATGTTCTGGAATGTTCGGGAATGGTCTGGAACGTTCGGATAATAAAAGTAAGTGTACAGTGTGCGTACCAAAACTCAGAAACGAGTCCCAATACGATCAAAAGAGTTATATGGTGTGATAGCCCTCTACCCCCCATCCATGAAGAAGTCTAGATAATTCCACAACATTCCAGAATGTTCTGGTATGTTTTAGAATGTTCGGGAATAGCCTGGAACGTTCGGAAACATCGCGTAACATTCCAGATCATTGTGGAACATTCAAGATCATTCCATAACATTCCAAAATTTTCTGGTATGTTCTGGAATGATCGGAAGAATCTGGAACGCTGAGAAACACCCCGGAACATTCCAGATTATTTTGGAGCATTCGTGATCAATCCACAACATTCCAGAATGCTCGGGTGTGTTCGGGAATAGTCTGAAACGTTCGGAAACATTCCAGAACATTCCAATCCATTGTGGAACGTTCTAGATCATTCCACAACATTCCAGAATGTTCAGGTATGTTCCAGAATCTGGAACGTTCGAAAAACATTCCGGAACATTCCAATTCATTATGGAATATTCTAGATCGTTTCACAACATTCCAGAATCTTCCGGTGTGTACCAGAATGTTAAAGAATAGTCTGAAACGTTCGGAAACATCCCGGAATGTTCCAAAACATCCCGGAACATTCCAGATCATTGTGGAACATTTCAGAACACTCTTGAAAGTTGTGGAAGGTTCTGGAACATTGTGCACTATTCGAAGCCTTTCTGGTGTGGGGCCACCTATTGGTAGAAGTACAATACAGAATATTTGAGAGTATTCGAGATTATTCCGCACCATTCCATAATGTTCCGGTATATTCTCGAATATTCAGGAATAGTCTGGAACGTTCGGAAACATTCAGGAACATTTCAGATCATTGTGGAACATTCCAGAACACTCTCGAATGTTGTTGAATATTCTGGAACATTGTGGACCATTCAAAACCTTTTTGGCATGGGTGGGGCTACCCATACCCATTGGTTAGCCCACCCATCTAGCGGATCTAGCTTTATATAAAGCAAGATCCGTCGTGGTTTCGAACGCATGTTTCTTATCAGTTGTTGATGAAAAGCTGATGTGATTCAATGCCCAAACGTAAAGGAGCAGGAGATCTTGCCAGTTCTGTAGCAAAACGGCGAAAACAAAAAGAAGTTAAAGAACAGCGAAAAAATGAAAAAGTCGAAGAGCGCGGGGCACGTTTACGTTCCCAACGAATCGAAATGAGCACCGTGAGAAGCAGAGAAACTGAAGAACAACGAAATGAACGAATTGCGACACAATCTCATAACAAAACACTGCGAATGCAAGTCACCTTTGAGAATATCACCCCACGAGAAGCGCGAACGAGGAATAGGTTTCGCTCAGGGGCCGCTTAGCGGCCCCGGCGAAAGCTAGTTTTATGTATAAAACTTTTTTTCTATCTCGTAAGAGAAGGGCGCTAGGAAAGCCCGACGCACTGTTGCAGGACCCTGTATAAACTGCTGGACAACGAAGTTGTCGGTATCGGAAAAATGGTCCGACTTTGGAGGCCAATATCTCCCGACTGCCGATTCCGATTTCCATTTTGTTTATTGCGTTATAGGTATTGTCCTATATATTTATTAAATAACGCACATTTATTGGTCGTATAATGTTTATTCTTAGGTATACTCACTGGCTATACACTTGAGTGGAGCGGTCGTACTTGGAGAACTGCGTGCGGCGTGTGAGACCGGCATAGAGACTGAGAGGGTAAGCGCAGCTATCCGCTGGCTTTTATGTGCTTCATCCCTACCACCGGATCGGTCCGATGGTAGGGATGAAACTCGAATAGGCTCCCTACAGCGTTAACTAGCTTAATCTTTCCGTAACCCATCGTGTAATAGTGAATGTTGAGGAACTTCATGTGAATTTTCTACAGGGTGATACGTGAAATGGTGCAAAATTGCAACGACTTCATCGTATCCCCATTTTTCAAAAAAATATTTTTTTATAATTTCAACACAAAAATCATGAAGTGTGATGTCTTATCTCGAAACGGTTTTGAAATTACCAAGATTGGAAGTCTAACATCAAAGATATAAATTTTTATGTTGAATGTTGCAGATTTGCTAGACTCACGCATAGCACACACACAAAAAGTATAACATCCAGGGGGGCTTTACTTCACTTGGAAACTGTAGTTTTACATTGTTACCATGTTCAGGGGCTTGAACTTGCAAATAGAACATTTTTCACATCTGAAATTCTGTCGAAATTCAACGTACGAAAAACAGGCAGTGACAATAACCACTCAAAAAAGTGCCCCCTGCTTGACCCCACAACAAATATTCAAGTTGTGTTGAGAGTAAAACTGTCCAGGACTGTTGTACGAACAATCTTGCTCAATACCAACATCCATTTATCATAAGTGACATAATCTCGCGTGCCAACAAGGCAGATCTGTAACATTCAACATAAAAATTTGTATCTTCAATGTTAGACTTCCAATCTGGGTAATTCCAAAACCGTTTCGAGATAAGACACTACACTTCATGATTTTTGTATTGGAATACATAAAAAAAACGTGGGTGCGTGACCATGGTCACCCTCGGAAGAAGTAAAACTTCTATATAGGTATGAAATCAGTTAGCAAACAACGTTAGAACAGGTGTTCTTTTCGTTTTTGTGTTATTGTTTCACAATAGATTTATAAAATTTTACGTTATGCAAATGTGTAGATACTTATGTAAGTACACAGGGTGTAACACTTTTTTTGATAATATTTCAGGAGATGATAGAGCATCGAAAAATAAGTACTTTCGCAAAAAATGAAAAAACTTTTTTTTTAAATAATAATAGGTAAAAAAAGGAAATGAGAGCGCCACATATCGGATACAATGGTAAATTTTAGCCAAGTCGAGAACCATTCCTGTCAGGTCACCCGCACGACAACATCTCCGCAATCACCACCAGGGGTCACCACCCAGTCCAGTGGCAGCGATACGCATTACGAAAATAAATCAACCATTTTCGATTACAAATGACAGTACCGTGAGCTGGAATTCATCGATCAAATCAAATTTTTGTTTATGATGGAAGCTGTTGTACTTGAAACACAATGCAAGCTGTAAAAGAATACTAACTGTAAAAAATAGAACCGAACGCCGCAACAGCCTACTCTCCCATTTCCTGGTACGACGCTGGTCGCCCCAAGGTACGTTACAAGCGTTCGTTACATAGGTTCGTTACATCTACTGATGCGATGAACCGATTTCACTCTCATGTGTGGTTCTGCGTTAGTTGTGTGCTGTGAGCTAGGCGCGAGTATAGAAGTTTTACTTCAAAAATGTTTTTGACAAATGGGGGTACGATGAAGTCGGTGCAATTTTGCAGTATTTTACGTATCACCCTGTAGAAGTTTTACAGGGAGTTCCTGAACATTCACTCTAACAGGATATGTTACAGAAACATTGGACTAATGAACACAACAAACAAAATGGAAATCGCATTCGACAATCGGAAGTTATTAGTCTTCAAAGTCGAACCATTTTTACGATACCGACAACTTCGTTGTCTAGCAGTTTAATAAAATAAAGTACACCCCTATTTGATTCTGTGGAATATTAAATTTCGATAGCCGCTTTCCTTTGGGAGCCCACTTAGCGGTCCACAGCAAAATCAGTCCATAGCTCAAACGTCCCACCAAAAAAAAAGTCCACGACTCATTTATCCCCGAATTCTGCCACCGCGAAAACATCCGCTGCTAAAACGATCCACCGGAAAAAAGTCCACCACGCATTTATTCCCGAATTCTGACACCACAAAGACATCCACTGCTCAAACGGTCCACCGGAAAAAGGTCCACCACGCATGTATCACCGGAGTTTTCACATCGATGAATCATCCCACGGCTCAAATGTCCCCCCGGAAAAGAGTCCACCGCTCATTCAGCCACTGTCATATGCCGCCTACACCCACAGACATTTCAAAACTAGTAAATGGTCTGTTGAATGTATGTTTGGTTGCATAATTATATTAGCAGCAGTTTATTTTTTGTCCATAATATTACTTGACAATTATTACTCGTTTTCTAACAGTGATCAGTTAAAAGTTAGGAGATGCGAAGAGGTATAGTGTATAGTATAGGCTATCTGATTTCTACATGATTCATCTAGTTTTGCAATGTCTATGGGCGAAGTCACCTGACATCGCCGTCGGGGGGTCCGCGCCCCTCCCCCCCTCCGAGTCCAATTATGACCCCCTCGATCTCTCTAGTCCCAACTCGCCCCCCTTTCCCCCCCCCCTACCCTAAAATGGTAGCGTCACTCGTGTATCTCGTATATCTACTACAACACTGTTTGGTTTGGAGCGCAAACTTATGATTAGAGAGCGGATTTATAATTTTTTACATGTTCTTTTCGCTAAGTTGGATGCAACTGTCGACTTGCAGCTCGACGTTCCCATCTATAAGGAACCTAAATACGAAGTTTTATTTCGCATATAATTTATTATTTTGAGTTTTTACTGCATACAAATTGATAGTCCATATAATCGCATATAGCCGCATATTTAGTCCATATTTTTGCATAGAACTGAATATTTGTCAATATTTTGGCCATTTTATCTAGATGTGCCAAAAAAATCACGATTTTTGAATTTCAAGAAAAAAATAATAAAAAAATTTTGAAGAAGAATTTTTTTTCTACTTCGATGGTCAGAGTTGGTTGGTTGGTTTTACATGTAAATGTTAAATTTTCAATATTTTTGCAGCTCATATCACATATTTACTCGCATATATTGCTTTATTTGAACATTTTTACCGCATATTTTGATACTTTTCAAGCGCATATAAACTACATATTCCGAGCTTTTTTACCGCATATAAATCCGCTCTCTACTTATGATGTATGAAACTGCATGGTGCCGGCTCGCGCAGCCTGGCCCTGGCGCAGAGCGCTCCCCAACGAGGACTCGATTAGGCGCGAGGACTCGGGCGGATGATCAAGGAAAAAATATCTACCGCCCGAGCAGCTTCACTGGCGAAACAAAAACCATCAAAAACGGTTCATTTCGGCACGTCATAAAGTTTTCTTCTTATCGGCAACACAACACACAGCAGTCCCTGGGTGCTTTCCACCTAGCTCCAAGTTTGGTACACCTCCCAGTTGCGCAGGTGCGGGTTCCAAACGGTGCTTTCCATCTACGTGTTGTTACCTGGTTTTGTGCCGTCCCGTGGATCACCTAAAATTTTATCCCATCGAAAGGCACACCGGAAACGGATGCGAAAAATGACGTACCGTCAGCTGTAATCCAGCACTCCGTTGTCATATATATCTCTCTGTGTCGTTTCATCCATGCATCCATGTTTTATTTTATTTCTCTGCAGGGATAACGTACGATCGATCAAGATTTACGCTTCCATTTCTTTATTTCTGAATGCCATAGTCATCTTTCGCCTCCAGACCAGAGATGTCGCGTCGGTCAACGATGCCCGTGCTTTCCATCTAGGTGTACCAAATCGTGGAACATGTTCCGTCTGATGGTATTTGTACCGTCTAGGTGGAAAGCACCCCCTGCTTGCCAAAAATGTTGGGTTTGGCTTGGCGGCAAGAGATGCCATTTTGAATTTTCTGCCCTGCTCTTATTAACGGATCCCATAATTTTGAAGATACAGAATAGGTCGAACAGTCTCACTCCGTTATAAATATTTTACTTTTCCGCTTAATTTTAACGGATTTCTTGGAGAATAGGCCCTAAAGCTGGATTCCCAGTTGCGAATATTCGGACAGAAGATGCGAAATCTAATGACAAAGTCGTCATATTGGCCAATCAGAGCCCCCGAATAAGGTTTGTTCCATCGGAAATCCCAAACTAGTCACCGACAGTTTGCAAACTGTAAACAATGCGCATGGCCCACTTCGGACCAGTTTCCGTCTGGCTGCTGCTCGTTGATGGAACAGCGAACCGTCAATCATGGCTAATGGCTAGGTACGATCGCACGCAAAATAAACGGAGACAGTGTTTCGCGCGGAGTGTACTGATTTAATGAATTTTAGCCGTCTTGTCACTGTGACACCAAGCCAAAATTCAGTAAATCGGTACACTCCGCGCGAAACACTGTCTCCGTTTATTTTGCGTGCGATCGTACCTTATTTTCTATCGTTTAGCAGTTTGCAGCTGGAAATAAGCCGTATATTTTATAAATTAAATGAATGAATAATGAAACCATCAATCTAACCCATATTATTTGTAAACATTGACCAGAAAAGGCTCGATGCCAAATAAATATATTCCGCTGCGCAAGCCCGGACGATAAGTTTCTGTAAAATCCGCAAACTTTTCTGACCGTCCCGAAACTAGTTTGAGCCGATGGTGGAACAGCGGATCATCAGTCAGGGGATCGTCCGAGATTTTGATGGAACGCCAAAATCGTAATGCGCATGCCGCTGACGTCCGCGGACCGTCAGGGACTGTTGATGGAACAAACCTATAAAATCGCATTTTCTGTCCGAATATTCGGATCTGGGAACCCAGCATGTAACACCGGAACTTCAAATGCAATCTCTTTCAGTCCTACCTCAAAAAATGTTACCCACCCTTATAAGCTATTATGTCGGTTTGCGGGTGTATAAAGTAATGATAAACTAAATGGTAGTGAACTTAGGAGGACATTTTTAGCGATCTCGAATAAGAGCGTTGAGTTTGATGACTTTGATGTTGGATCTTGGATCGCGTACGCCACTGGTGGAAATGAGGTTAAGACTCCCAATCATACAACAGCTAATCAAATTTGGTTTCTAGCCCAATTAGTGTAAATAATAAGGTCCTTGAGCTTTAAATAACAAGTTGTTTTGTAAAATGTGTTAATCCCAGTTACATAAACGATGTTGAACGAAATTAATTGAACAAACACAAAATTGAGGTTAGGTGAGTTGTTCAATTTTTTTCTGCAAATTTTATCTCTTATCGCAGCAAAATGATCTGCAGAGCCTGCGAGGACCAATCAATTGCTGTAAGGGTACATGAGAATGTTTGCCGTTCGATTATTGAAATCGTCTGTTATCAGTGATGTTATCGTCAGACGTCCCATAACCATAAGTCCAATAAAAGATTATGGAAACGGCAACAGCAACGGCAACACGAAGGTACTGAAAGGGCAAAGACACGTCAGCGTCAGCTACAGGATGAGTTCCACCGATACCAGCACTACCAACAGTAACAGTACTGGTAAATTTAAATTTACGGATTACGACTGCATCGGGTTCGATCTGGACAACACGGTTGCACGGTACAAAGTCGGTGCCATGATCGAAATGGAATACGGAGTGATGGCCAAGTTCTTGGTGGAGAAAAAGGGCTACTCAAGAGAGCACCTGATGCAACCTTTCGACCACAATTTCATTCTGAAAGGCCTAATTGTCGATGATGAAAACGGTAATATTTTAAGGATCGCACCTGACGGCACCATTTTACAAGCGTGTCACGGTACGAAAATGCTGACAGATAAAGAAATCACCAAATACTACCCGAACAAGCACTGGGAAGTCGCCGACGCGTTCGCCAAGGACCCGTTGAGCACGTGGAACGGACCTTACTCGGAAAAAATGCGCACATTGCTCGACTATTTTGACATAGCAACCAGTTTGATATTCGGACGTGCCGTCGATGCGGTGGACAGCCAGAAAGGCCAGACCCAGGACAGGTATCAAGTGTGGCCGGATCTGCTCGAAGCCTTGCACGACATGTTCAAACGTGAACACTTTGAATCGAACCGGGGCAGTTATTTCGTTAACATGAAAGCAGAGCCCGAAAAGTACTACTACAGGTGCAGCCAGCAACTCCTCGGGTGGCTGGACGCGTTACGGAAACAAGGCAAAATGCTTTTTTTGATCACCGGCTCTCACGTGGATTTCGCGACTCATACGGCCTCCAACACGATCGGCCCCTCATGGCGGGACCATTTCGACTTGGTCGTGAGCTACGCCAAAAAACCGGGGTTCTTCACTGAACGTCGTCCGTTCATCGGCCTGGATGGGACCAGAGAAACCGGTCCTGTGGAACAGCTCCGCCTTGGCGAGATATACACTCACGGAAATTGGACTGATTTGAACAAGTTCTTCGCCGACCACATCAAAAAACCGAATCCGAAATTCCTGTACGTCGGCGACAACTTAATTCAAGACATTTACACGCCCAACTCGTATTCGCAGTGTGATACCGTTAGCGTTTGCGAAGAGCTAGAAGCGGAAGGCATGGACGGGCACCAGGAATGGCATCCCGACATTCATTTCTTGAGATCCACCATTTGGGGTTCGTATTTCCATTGCAACAATACCGTCACTAACTGGTATGCCATCATGAAGAACCATTCCAAGTTGTGCGTCCCCAGCCTCGAGTACGTCGCCAAATTACCTGTCGACCAAGAATACGAGGCCAATACCTGCTACAGCAAAAACTAACGTCGCAACTAGTAAAATTTTCATTGTTTGACTAAGTGGACTAGCTACTTGTGAACGCCATTGAACCGCCCGGCCCGGCCCGTCTTGTTTTGTTGCAAGTCGAAAACGCTTGCCAAAGTGAAAGCGTGAAAAAGCATTTTTATATTTTATAGGTAGTAATTTTATTATTCTTATTCCACTCGTTTGCATTAATAAGGTACCTATAGCGCTGCTGAAAAATTGAGTTGGTTCGCTTAAATCACTAGGTCTGTTTCTTTGTCCTGCTTTAACTTACTCTGGAGCGCTTAGAGCAGAAAATAGAGCTATCTGATTGGTCGTTGCTAGGCAACGTCTGCTCCGGAATAAGTTTGAGCAGGACAAAGAAACAGACCTGCCCAGTCTTCCCAACTGTCATGCATCTTGACAAGTGCATCTTGTCCAAATTGTTCATGTTGTACTTGACGCGTACATCAACTTTCACCCAGCAAACAGCTTCGATTCATTGAAATGTAATGTGGAGTTGCGCAAAACAAGCGGCCGGCTCGTCAGAAATCAAATCGGGCGTTATTTTCACATTTGAGCGTACAAAAAGCGGTAATTATGCATGCTGAAGGCTTCTCTCTCGTGTCTGTAGAAAAAATTTAAATAAGAAATAATCAATCGTACCGCCTTATTGGCATACAAAAGGCAAATAATAAGCGTAGCCAGAGAGATGTTTTGGCTTCGCCCCTATCCTATCACCTTTCGCCTCAAATCCAGAAGTCCTCTCCCGCATATTAATTACGAAAATATTTATTTTGTTAAATTCCACTCCTGACTTGCCTATCACCAGCAATGTTTCAGTTTTTTTCTGGGACAGGCAACATATTCATCCCGCTCAGTTTAGCTAATTGATTTGTGTATTTACTGTTGATATTATTATATCATATACGTGTTCATAATGTTAAAAGCGATATTGTTATTTTGTATTTAATATAATATATTTTCTCAGAAATGTTAGTTTCAACAGCGCACCCCTAGAAACTGAAAAATATTTTAAGTGGTATATCGTTTCAATTTTAAATCGCGTCCTTTCGGGGAAAAAACTGCAAAAAGTGAAATTTCCCCGAAATAGTATTTTATGTTACTAGCGCCGAAAACCGGGCATAGCATAACGAACGTGAATGCAGCTCGAGGCCCTAGGCTAGGCTTTTTAGAGTCCATACTCATTAGTCCACGGCGAAATCCGCCCACTGCTAAAACGTCCCACCGGAAAAAAGTCCACGACTCATTTATCAGGGGGTGGCAAGTGGGATTGCCGCGAAAGTTCCAAGTTGAGCTTATGTGAAAGTCCAACAGATGGCGCTGATGCACGAAATTTGAATGCCAATCGACCTTCGGCGGCGGCTCTCGGCTGTCATCGTCAAGACGCATCGTTGATTCGTTGTTTGTGTGATAAGCACGTGAAATAGTGCGGTTAGCTGGAAAATAACGGATCCATCATCCGCTTTTTGTGTGAACTTTAAATAGTGAACAAGTGGAATTCTGGTGAAAATGGACGTGAAGAGATTGCGCTGCGACCCTGTTGTGTACCAAGTTGTAAGGATAGAACTTCGCCTAGGTAAGCACTGGGTAAATAGCGAAAATTGCCCATTTTTCTATTATGAGTGCATTAGTCACAAGAAAACTAATCGATTTATTCATAATTCAGGTTTGCAATACCGTCGGATCCAAATGTTTGGCAAATTCAGATCCAGCGAATGAGCAATGAAAGGATACAGCAGGGTTCCGAAGACTTGACGTTTCTGCGAAACCACCCGGTTTGCAAAACTCATTTTGCTGGCATCTGCACAGAGGACTCATCAGGGCGTTCAAGGAAGTCTTTGCTTCCGACTTTAAAGTTACCAGGTATGTTTGATAAATATGCTAACTAAGTCAATATCATTGAGATAAGAAATATACAAAGTGAACAATTTCAAAAACTAGAACCCTAAAAAATCCTGATTGTGTGATGCTGAGAGTGCCATTCTAGCCCATTTTATAGCCTTCCCCAATCTGAGCTTGGTTTCGTACCTATTAGGTGTATTTCATAGCTATCTGTGTTTTGTCGATGAAGAAGTTACTAAAAATTGTGAAATTTCTTTCTAGACTATGATGAACCATCAGCGCCAACGGAAGAAAACTGCTTTAAAGGTCCGGAAGCCACCGAATATCCTTATGTGAGACCGGAAAAATTAAGAGGTATTTTGTAACGAATTGCTGTAGTTAATGACAAGCTATTGTATAATTATGTTTTCTTTTTTATAGAAATTCTGCAAAAGCTGCCTGCAGCAGATGCCACAGCTGGTCCCTCGACCTGTGAAGACTCCAGCCCACAAGTACAAGTAGAGCAAGAGCCACGGAAGTTAACATAATTTTGTTAATTTACATCAAAACAAATCATAAAATATCAGGCAAGGATGTTTTAGCGGCAGGGCAAGTTTATTGCTAAGAACTGTTTGTTGACTAACTAGTACTAACTACAGCAAACAACAGCTTGCTTTAGTTTAGCAACAGATTGCTTGCCAAAACAAACCCAGTATTTGAAAAGGTAGGACTTGCCATTGTCAAATAGCAAACAAAGCAAAAGATCTCATCGAGTCTGAAGGAGTGTTCATAAAAGAGGGTAAAAGAGTGAATGGGTTGAGCAAATGGACTGAGAGAATATGACGTGAATGATTCAAGTGACTTTAACCTTACTTGTAAATAATTAGGTTTGTTGAAAACATCAATAACCGAATTCAAAATTATCTGCTATTCTTCTGACAAAAGGATGAGAGAATTTTTTTTTACTGGTACCTGAGCATATTTTAATCTAAGCGCCCCTGTTTTAATGATGTGTTCATGATAGAAGAATCAAAATGTTGTTGTGCTATTTACTTCAGTCATCCAAATAGTAAATCAAGTCTTGAGTATTGATTCGGACTTACCTTCTCAGATACTCTATTTCTCTGGTACCTACATCAACAGAAGACATCATGCGATACTGTATTTGCAATCATTATTGTTTTATTTATTGTATACCGACCCTCAGTTGACGGAACAAAATTAGTTGTGGATGTTCGTTTATTAGCTCTTACTGGATCTCTAAAAAGCTATTATTTGTTTTTGTTCCAATATAAATTATAATTAGATATTACAATAACTTGTTATGAATTACTGCTAAATAAGCTATTTTGTCATCTAATAAACCTGCATCTTAATACTGTTTTATTATGTTTGATTTGATTATTATTACAAGTTGTAACTAGCGTCCATTAGACTGATGCATTAATTTTGATACACTGAATGAACGTTTTCTAGCTATGAAAATTTCTAAAGTCATAAAACTTCAAATTGTATTGAAGTTAATGCATCAATCGAGGCATCAATTAAACTTCATTATTATTGAGTGTTCATTCCCGCTGAGATATTTTCATGACATTTTTAACTTACGTGATACTTCGAGCCAAAATCTCACATTTTCTGAATAGCTTGTTTACCTTGGGCCATTCAGAAATGCGAAATTTTGACCAGAAAGTATCAAGTAAGATGAAAATGTCATGAAAAATTCTCATCGTGAACGGACACCTGGATAATGAGAAAATTGAATTTACCGGGTAAATGTCGGTAATGAAAAACTACAGGACTCTGCTGTTAAAACAAGAGTCACTATGTGAAAGTCCGATAGATGGCGCTGAAACTCGATTCCGTTTGAGAGCGAGAGAGTCGGCGTTCTCTACCTTGTTGCCCTCTGCTCATTTATCCCCGAGTTCTACCACCGCGAAGGCGCGAAGACATCCACTGCTAATACGATCCACCGGGAAAAGGTCCACAACGCATTTATCCCCGAGTTCTACCACCGCGAAGACATCTACTGCTAAAACGATCCACCGGAAAAAGGTCCACCACGCATTCATCCACCGTCAGGTGACTTCGCCCATAGACATAGCAAAACTAGAGAAGTTGGGTGTATGTATGCCAACTGCCGAAATTTAGTCGGCGGTAGCTTCTCTCCCCGCCCCCCTATGATTTCGTCCCTGGAGAGCAGCATTCCAATCAAAAATGACTTGTGGAGTTGTGGCACTGAAATTTCCAAATTTCACTGATAGGATAGATCACTGATGTTAAAAAACGAGCAATTGTCGAGTAATATGGACAAGAAATGAACTGCTGCTATTTTTCATGCTAATATACTTATGCAACCAAACATACATTCAACAGACCATCTACCAGTTTTTAAATGTCTATGGGTCTAAGCGGCATATGACAGTGGCTAAATATGAGCAGTGGACTTTTTCCGGGGGGACATTTGAGCCGTGGGATGATTTATCGGTGTGAAGGCTCGGGGATAAATGCGTGGTGGACCTTTTTCTGGTGGACGGGTCCATATTCAGCAGTCCACGGCGAAACCAGCCCACAGCTCAAACGTCCCACCGGAAAAAGGTCCACGACGCATTGGGCGCTTTCCATTTAGCGACACAAGTCGACTTGTGTTGACACAAAGCGACACAAACGCGTTCCATTTGATCTGTGTTCCTTTGTTTCATCGACACAAGCTGACACAAACCGACACAAATGTTTTAAATGGAAAGCGCCCATTTATCCCCGAGTTCTGCTACCGCGAAGACATCCACTGCTAAGACGATCCACCGGAAAAAGGTCCACAACGCATTTATCCATCAGACTGACATGCGAGAACGTTTTGCTTTACGTTCTGAGCAATACATGACATCATTGCTCTTTACCACAGTTTGCGGTGTCGGTACACTAATTACGAATGTTATTTTCTGGATTCATTGGGGAGAGTTGATAGAGTAGGACTCACACTATTAGGCGGATTAGGCCCATTGGGTGCTTTCCACCTAGCTCCAAGTTTGGTACACCTGCCATTTACGCATGTGCAAGTGCAAGTGCCAAACGGTGCTTTCCATCTGCGTGTTCCTACCCGGTTCTGTGCCGTTCATTGGACCACCTAAAATTGTATGCCATATGCTATGGAACATATGTGCCGTCTGGCGGTGTTTGTACCGTCTAGGTGGAAAGCACCCATTGTATCCCTACACGAATGCTACATTCCATTCAAAGCTTGGCATTTATTCGTCGATTGATGGCTGATATTTTTGTAGGAAAACGATAACGCTCAAATCTTCAGGGGAATTCACAGCTCGGAAAAAGCAAAAGGTGCTACAATGGTTTCCTTGTTGTTAATAAAAGGAAACTACTGTTTATGTTCTTCAAAATAATAATTTAAAATCGTCAATAGTTTTTATACAGGTGTCCCACGAAGTAACCGACATATTTCAAGGGTAGATGTACTTTCTCAAGGCAAATCAGAATCTGCCTTCGAAATTTTTCTGACGTCCCCCGTTTTCGATATACAGGGTGATTTATGTGTTCAACCGAAAAGTTTGGAATATCTCAGGAATACATTGATAGAATCTGTTGAAATTTTGCAGGTATATTCTAGAACCAAGAGCTTTTGTCTGATGTCATATTCGGAAACTACATGAAAAATTCTACACAATGCGATTCCCAAATTATTTGGCACTAATTTAGCTGATTCGAAAAAAAATTATCAACAGAGATTTTTCATGATTATTTTTGAAAATTTGATTCAAATCATTCAAATGCTGTTCCAGGTGGTCAAACAAAGTCACAATTTCAATTTTGATGTTCTACCAAACTGAGGATAATTTCAGGAGATTTTCTGGAAACATGAATTTGGGTAGGAATGTGAGGTACCTACTAAATTCATGTTTCCAGAAAATTCTCCTGAAATTATTTTTGCTTGGTTAGAGCACCACAATAGTAGTTTTCATGACAATTTTGTGTTTTAGTGGGCATGTGCAAGATTTGACAGTTCGGGTCGGCTAGCACCACAGGTATAGAATGGGGAGAATGATTACAGAGCTGTGCGAGTCTGGCGAGCACGCGAAGGTCGAGTTTTTGCCGACCGGCAAGGAACGTGAGCATGCGCTCGAGACCTGATGAAAACTACTATTGAAATAGTGACTTTGTTTGACCATTTTTAGAATGGATCGAGGTATAGGCAATCAATAATACAAGTTAAAATTTAAATTCATTTATTTAATACTTAACCTTCATAACGTTTCTCTTTCAAAGTGATATAATAACAAAAGTATTTTTGTGTGATACATAACAACAAGCTTAAAATAAATAAGTACAACACCAAAACTCAAATTAACATACATAAAAAAATGTCTATTCAATTAAAATACTTATAGAACCATAATCCACAATACGTTTTTGATATTTTCTTGTATGTGTGCCTTTCAGTTGTCGCAAACTTCGATGGCGATTGCGATTCCCATGCCACCGCCGACGCAGAGGGCGGCAACGCCTTTCTTTTTGCTCAAGCGTCGCAAATTGTAGATGAGCGTCACCAAAATTCGGGCACCGGAAGCACCGATCGGGTGGCCGAGAGCAAGTGCACCTCCAGAAATGTTCACCTTGCTCCTGTCCAGTCCGAGTTGAAATTCGACTATAATACTTTGAACGGCAAAAGCCTCGTTGAGCTCGAACAGATCGACTTCTTCAATGTTCCATTTCGCTTTGGCCAGCTGTAAAGCAAAGCCAGTTATTTTCTTGTACGGGGTAGGTACATGCGATTCGGTAAAAGAGTATCGTCAGGTGAAGTAGTGGTTCACTTGGGAAAGAACGTCCTCGGAAAAATGTCCCCGAAAAAAAAGGAGCGGTTTTGTTCCTGGGTACATCAGATTTTGTCTTGTACAGTCTGTAACCCTATTTGGGCCCTTGACAATCTAATAGTGTCATTTATATTCAGTGCAGGCACCAATGTCGCCACATGTTATCAGGAGCACTATGTAACCCCCGCCCTCCCGAGAATCTTTGAGTTTTTTTTTTGTTTATTGCGGGTACCACTGCCTTCTTTTATGATATTTGGATTTATATGGAATAAACGAATACTATACTATGGAGCCCTCTTTGGTCCCCGGGAGTCTGAGTGTCTTTCTTGCGAGTTCCTTGTTTAGTGCGAGTACCAGAGTCTCGTCTTGTAAGGTGAGAAGCCCTATTTGGCCCACGGGAGTATTTAGGTGTAATTTCTGTTTAGTCGGGGCACCAGTATCGTCTTGTATGGTGTGGAGCTCTACTAGACCTCCGGCAGTCTGTGTGTCACTTCTATATAGTAGGGGACACCAGACTTGTGTTATGTGATCAATAGTATTTAGCCTTCGAGAGTCTCTGCGTGTCTTTTTATATATGGTGTGGAGCCCTGTTTGGTCCCCAGAAGACTTGAGGTGTCATTTCTGTTTATTGGGTAGAGGAAGGGGGGTACCCGAGTTTCATGTGATAAGGAGCTCATATTTGGTCTCCGGAAGCATTTAAGTGCCTTCCTTGTTTGAAGAGGCTACCAGTGCCGCCTTAGAAGGTGTGGAGCCCTATTCGACCCCCGAAAATCTTAAGGGATCATTTCTGTTCATTAGAGGCATCAGTACTGTTTTGTATGATATGGCATCCCATTTGGCTCCCATGTCTTTTGGTGTTTGTCTTTCTGTTTGTCACAACAGTGTGATCACCAGGAACTGTAGCTGCAAGAGTCCCTTAGAATTTGTTTACGGATACATGTAAGTTTGATGGGGCACCAGTCATCAGAATTTTTTTTTTGAGGACGTTATTTCCGATGACGTTTTTTCCGGTTACCAGAAGTGTTAGCGTGTGATTCATCAAAAATCAACGTGAATCGTGACGTAGTGCGAGGAACAGTGGCGTAGCATGGAATGCTTAAACGGGTCAACGCTCTCGGACCTTTTGGCCATAATAATTCGAGCAGAGCATCAGTTGAATACGACCTCCTCCATAAGATCAAAACTACTGCACATTCGAAATTCGTGAATGATATGTGGAGGTTTGATGAATTCCGCTCTAGCGAACCTGCACAAGTTATTTCTAGTCAAAGCAGTGACTACCATGATGTGCTCTTCTCATTCCGTGTTGAAGCTAGGAGGTGGTCAAGTGTCAAGGTTGCATACAGTCAAAATACAACGACTGACTTGAAGGTAACTAACTAAACTACTTACCACTTCTTTGACAGCTTGTACCGGTCCCAATCCCATGTTGAGAGGCTCGATTCCCACTTCAGCTGACGCTACGATTTTAGCCAAGGGCTTGAAGTTTCGATCTTTGACCTTGCCCGAGCTGCAGAGAACCACAGCAGCTGCTCCATCATTGATCCCAGATGCATTTCCGGCCGTTACCGTGCCGTTCTATAAACTACCGATTTTATGAACCGCTCACACACACGAGTCAAGTACAATACAGACCTTGGCGAACACCGTCCGAAGTTTAGAAAGCGACTCGAAAGTAGTGTCGGGTCTGGGATATTCGTCTTTTTGATAAGCGGAGTCTCTGTTGCCAGGAACTGCTACAATTTCGCTGGCAAAATGACCGTCGCGTGTCGCTCCGCCGGCTTTCTGTTGAGATTCCAGAGCGTATTTGTCTTGAGCTTCGCGGGAAATGCTGTGCGTTTTGGCCAAATGCTCGGCCGTTTCACCCATATGAACGTTTTCGAAAGCATCAGTCAAGCCGTCGCTGATCAGCGTGTCACTGAATGAAATTCCACCGAGCTTGGCCGCACGGATGTAGGACGAATGGTGAGCTCGCGTCATGTTTTCCTGGCCACCGGCAACAACAACGCTGCAGTCCCCGTTTCTGATGGCTTGATAAGCGTAGCTGACTGCTCTGGAATTATTCAAATAACTAGCGTTCGTCAGGCTCTTATCAATACCTATTATCATAACATTTTATGTGAATGTCCGGCTCTTGCAGTCAAATGACATCTGATTTTTTGGACAACGATAGATTCAGAAGTAAACTGCTCGTCAAAAGTTGAGCATATACCAAAATTTGCTCCAATTTCAAGCAAAGATTTCCCCGGGGAAAAAATTTCGGATTTTTTTCTCTTCAGTTTTAGAAAGCGGATATCAATATCTTGAAACGGTTTTTGACTTTTGATCGTATTTTGTTTCTTCAAAGAGTTCTTGATTTTTCTATGGAATTTGGATTCCTTGATACAGAATTTGGTAGAGCTGTTGCTTTTTCTTGAAAATTCACAGAAATGTACACAATAAAGGTTTCCTAAATTGAGCGTCTCTTTCTGGCCCGTGACGTCACGTTCGATTGCACAGAAAATCGTCGCAGTCATAGTGTGCCAACATTGCTCCGATTCCGTAAGCCGAACGTGTGTTTTGATCATTTGATGGTGTTATTATTGGTATTTATACAGTTTTTACAAGTAGTTATGGTGAATAAATGTTGTGTGCCACTATGCAAGTCCACAAGTTATACAGTGATGGCCATAATACCTACACCATTAAAAGTATTAAAACTGGGACTTGGAACACGCACTTACCTGTGCTTTCTGGGCACGTCCATATATCGTTGATATATCCATTACAAAAATAGTTGTATCCGCGCATCAAATGCCTCTCTGGCAAATTCTTCTATGCGAAATATTTATTTGCAATATTCATTGAGAAGTTATATTTTTAGCGACTTTCCCAGCATGGTTGGCTTTAGAATTCAAAAAATAAAACGCACTTTCAACACGGCGGAGCAATGTAAATACAAATGGCGCGATCACTCATGGCACACTGTGCCCAGAACGTGCCGAAAACAGCTGCGCGGAATCGCGGGATTCTCCATCTCTCTTTTGAGGAAACCTGTATTGCTGGATGAATTATACCATGACAAAATTTGACCTCATGGGCCCCCAGAAGAGGTTATCTTCTGGACCTCTTCAGGGGAGATACCCAAAGAAGCATTCTGCGACATCACATTGACACTTATTGACTCCAGCATGAATAAAAATGCAAGACTTGTAACCATACGTTGCATCAAAATTACCATGGTTATCAATAGGCTACTGGACACTGGTGCTATTTTGAGATCTGACCATGATCGGCCTATCAAGTACACATCAGTTAACCTATTTCGAGGAGAAAAATTTGGCTTTTTCCACGCGTCTATTTGTTACAGCGATTTTTAAAATTTGCGTGACGTCATAGCCGCTTCCATAAGCACTGCGCGTGGAACGAACACAGCATGCGAGTGTCGCGGTAAGAAGAGCAGGGATGGAGATAGCTCAGTAGTGACGTCATCAGCGTTCTATTTCAATTTTTTTGAGGTACTTAGAATTGAGATATCGCGCTGCGGTTTTCACCATAAGTCATATAAAAAATTGTACCTAGTTCAGTTTGGAAAGACAAAAAAATTAGTCCAGTAGCTTGTTACTGCTCAAGTCACTGAAAATTTCCAGAAGTGATATCTCCCAGACGAATAGACATAGAGCCGTAATTCATATTTTGATTCCAATCGGACACATTATTGGCCATTCGAGGCATGATGTGCAAATTTTTCACGTTTATACTTTTTCAGTAGTGGGGGGTAATTTTGAAGTTTGTCATGTCGGAACTTTTTGCTTGTACTTGTCATCATTGAAATGTCAACATGAATGTATACTGTCATTTTCAGCTGATAAATTTCAATTTTACGTTCGATGTTTTTCTTTCTCAAAGTCCAGGTTTCCTGAGAAAACCTTTGTTGGTCTTTTGTTTCCACTACTGATGTGGAAGTGGTAGATTACATTCATGTTGACATTTCAATGATGACAAGTACAAATAAATAGTTCTGACATGACAAACGTCAAAATTCCCCCCCCCCCCCCACTGAAAAAGTAAGAAGTGAAAAATTTGCACATCATTCTCGAATGACCAATAATGTGTCCGATTGAAATCAAAAAAAGAATGACGGCTCTATGTCTATTCATCTGGGAGATATCACTTCTGGAAATTTCCAGTGACTTG
Source organism: Anaspis maculata (assembly GCA_949128115.1). NCBI lineage: Eukaryota > Metazoa > Arthropoda > Insecta > Coleoptera > Scraptiidae > Anaspis > Anaspis maculata. Next base: position 8,586,352 of record OX421968.1, read on the forward strand.
AGCAGTAACAAAATCACCCATAATGGGACTAATTGGTAACCATGGTAATTTTGATGCAACGTATGGTTACAAGTCTTGCATTTTCATTCATGCTGGAGTCAATATGTGTCAATGTGATGTCGCAGCATGTTTCATTGGGTATCTCCCCTGAAGAGGTCCAGAGGATAACCTCTTATGGGGGCCCATGAGGTCAATTTTTGTCATGGTATAATTCATTCAGCAATTGTGTACGTTTCTCTGAATTTTCAAGAAAAAGCAACAGCTCTAGCAAATTCTGTATCAAAAAATCCAAATTTCACAAAAAAATCAAGAACTCTTTGAAGAAACAGAATACGATCAAAAGTCAAAAACCGTTCCAAGATATTGATATCCGCTTTCTAAAACTGAAGAGAAAAAAATCCGAATTTTTTCTTGAAAAAGTTCCACGACTTCAAAAATTAACACTTTTGACACTCTTTCCTTTGGCATCCTGTATATCGTGGACAAAGTCGATGGTCACATAGCGTCTTGTAGCTGAAGAAAAGCTCTACCAGGCACCATCAATTTTTTTCAAATCGGATATCTTTCCCCGAAGAAATTCTTGCTTGAAATTGGAGCAAATTTTGGTCTATGCTTAACTTTTGACGAGCAGTTTAGTTACGGAAACACTTATACAGGGTGTCAAATTCAAAACTTATAATTGCCTGTGAGTCTGAAACCAGAGCAGATATAAAAAATCGACCAAAACCGTTCTGAGAGAATGGAGGGGGAACCATTATAGTGAAGTCAGTGACTCACGACTCACCCCCCACTCAGTGTCTGAGCCCCAGCCCCCTCCACTAATTTTTTTCAAATGGCAACCCCCCACTTGTGATACATCATTGAAAAGCCCTTGAAAAATGCTTTCCAGTGGCACTAATTACTCCATATTTCGTTTGAGTAGTTCTCGATTAATTTGGAAAAACTGTCTGTTTAGTTTATGGATATTGATTTGAATGAATTCACTCCACGATAAATCAAATTTTTACTCCTTCAAATCAACAAGAATGACCGAATGTTCAACAATAAGGGTTCAAAATGATTGTTGTTGTTTTCTAGGCAATAATAACGCCTGTTCTCAAACTCTCGTCGAACGTTTTCGAAGGTTCTCTTGAAAGCGCGCGACATTCTTCAGTAATTCTACGCCGCAGTTATTCAATCGACTACGGCTGAGTTTTGAAAGCAACTGACTTCAAGCGATTCCAGTGATTCTCCGTACAATACAATCTTGCAGAGGCCATGAATGCCATGACAGAATCACGAAACTTCAGTAACAGGTACATGTAACTTGTTGATGTAAGTTACTACTGAACAAATTAATATTTTGCACGTAAAATACGAACGATGGTGCCGACCCATGCGATGTTGGTGGTCGGTCAAAACCCCTACCTTGTGTTGGAACACAGCGGTTCGGCAAACTTTCCGGTATAGTGGAGGAAGAGGCAAGCATTCACCGGCGTCGGTGTTACGTCTCGTTGCGGAAATAGGCTGACGTTGAATAAACGTATATATATATATTTATATCTATACATCCAATGTACCTATGAGAGGGAGTAGTCCCAAGGGCACAAGTCAACCAAACCCACCTCTAATGTACACACATCAAAAGAATCTAGGGGACAAGCAAATTCAGACGATTTCTAAAATCATCATAACTTTTGATTTCTGTCAGCGATTTCATATCGGTTTTCAGTGTTCGATAGACCAATCTTTCGTTCCCATGCCTTGATCACGTCAAATACGAACAATGTTTTACAAGGTTGCTACAGGGTGATCAATGGGACCGTGTAAAATTGCCGAAAGTTCAGTACGAGCGCGATTTTCCAAAAACAAAATTTCATGCATTCCAATAGCACAGTTATGAAGATCGGTGTTCCAGCTTCAGTAGCGTTCTTGAATTTTGAAAATCGAAGATGAATTGCCAAAGATATTGGTCATTTTGTGCCGCCATGTTGAACTTCCAAGAAAGAAAAATGTGATCCGATTTCATTGAAACTTGGAACACACTCATGTCTGGTTCAAGTAATTGGAATTTCAAGGTCAAATTTCACTATCGATCACTATCGAGCCGCTGCAGCGCTGTACTAAATTTTTACATGAATGATTCGATTTGAATGAAACATGAAACACACTAGAATCGAATTATTTACATGAAAGTTCAATGTGGCGGCTTGAAAGTGACCGAAGAAGACATTTGACCTTGAAATTTCAATTATTTAAACCAGACATGAGTGTGATCCAAGTTTCAATGAAATCGGATCACTTTCTTAGAAGTTCAACATGGCGGCACAAAAGATCAATATCTTTTGCAATTCACCTTCGATTTTCAAAATTCAAAAACGTTACTGGAGCTGAAGCACCAGTCTTCATAACTGTTCTGTTGGAATGCATAAAGAATTGTTATTGGGAAATCGCGCTTGTGCTGGGGCCTTATTTCTAGAAGGGAGCGATCACCAGGCGATTGCGGTGCAGCCAATCACAGCCCTTGTTGCCTAGCAACTTCGCATGTGAACGGATCACATCCTTTCTAGAAATAGGGCCCCTGAACTTTCGGCAATTTAACACTGTTCCATTGATCACCCTGTAGAAACTTTATTAAACATTGTTCGTATTCGACGTGATCAAGGCATAAGATCACAAGCAGCAGTCGTTGCTGGCCAGATTTGGTCATCGGTCCTTGGAAAGCCGAAGAACGGTTGGCTACCTTCTTTTCCTGCATAGGCTTGTTTCGGGTGCGGTAACCTCCCCCGGTGTTCTTTCAAGGATCTCCCTAAATGTTCCGAGACAGGGCCTAAGGCGGAGTGATGTTTTTTATGTGAGGCCCACACAAAAGCTCTTTTACTTCAATTCTCCAGTGAACCGCCTAGCCCTGACATACAATAGGTTCCAGGAGAAGTTCGACATTTTAAACTGCAGTGCGGCGGATGTCAGGCGAGTTTTTGATTGAGATACAATCGACGCATTGTTCTTGTCTGTGAGTGGTGTTTCGACGGAATTTCTTTTCTTCGTTCCGCGGTTACGCTATTATTGGACTTGTTAGTCTGTTGCGTGCCCGTATATAATAATAATAATAATAATAATAAGAACGACGGATTGGGCTATCGAACACTGAAAACCGATATGAAATCGCTGACGGCAATCAAAAGTTATGCTGATTTTAGAAATCGTCTGAATTTGCATGTCCCCTAGATTCTTTTGATGTGTGTACATACATACTTATGTGAGCATAGGTAAGTTAGGTACGTTTTATCAAGATCTACAAACACTCATCAGTGCCTACAAGAAGTCTTGAAAAAAAAAATTACGCTAGAATGACGAATGACCACACCACGTAGGGAAGTTAGTAGCCGGTACAACCATCTTACGGACGACGAAGAACTTGAGATTCTGATTAATTTATTTCGCACCAAGTTGAAAATATTTCAATCAGTTTCTCCAATAAAAATTACTTCTTTTATTGTCGTTGAACCAAACTTTTTTCAATTAAAACTTGATCCTTTGAATTATGTTTGTCAAAATGTGCCGCAGGCGAAATTTTTTCAAAATCTAGCCATTTCATGACCATTTTTGATTTTCAGAAATTTCTTCGCCATCTCTCAGTGGGATTGTATAACTATGTAAATTTTTGGTTTTTCTCAGTCTTCACAGAAGTTTTTGCAAAAATGTTTATTTCTACTGACCGGTTTCGAGGGCCTCTGGTCCCTCCTCGTCAGAGTATCTACATAAGAAATCAAATTTAACAATGCAAATGGAATAAAAATATAACAGTACTACATACCAAAAAGTGCATGTGAAAAGAGATAAATAAACAAGCGTTTATTACACCGGTACCAAAAGTAAGAAATCCAACGGAGTTTAAACATTTGCGTCCAATAAGTATTTTGCCAGTATTTGGAAAACTGTTCGAAAAAATTCTAGCTGCTCAAATGCGGGAATTTTTATGTTCTAGTAATATACTTCCAGAAAAACAATCGGGTTTCAGATCAGGCCACAACTGTACGACTGCAATGTTTGATGTTACTGATGATATATTAAGGGCGACAGATAGGGGCATGGTAACTTTGTTGGTGCTATTGGACTTCACAAAGGCGTTTGATACAGTAAATCATGAAGTGCTAGCGGCTATATTGGGCTTCGTCGGATTTTCGGCCGAGGCATGCAAACTGTTGAGTAATTATCTTCATCATCGAACACAGCGAGTAAAATTTGAGGGGATTGTTTCACAGGCAGTTGAGATTACAAAGGGTGTACCTCAAGGTTCTATATTAGGACCCTTACTTTTTTTAATTTACATTTGTCACCTTAATCACTTCATTAAACATTGTTCGGTACACGCATACGCTGATGATACTCAGTTATATTACAGTTTTTACCCACAAAACCTCGATGAGGCAATAATTAAAATTAATTCTGACTTGGCATCATTTTCAGAGATAACCAGAAAGCATTGTCTGCGGCTGAATCCGGCGAAGTCGATGTTACTCATGTTTGGTGCAAGAGCAGCACGCCAAAAACTGTGTGGTGAAGTCAAAATTGAATTGAATGATATAGAAATTCCATTGGTATCAGAGGCTAAGAGTCTGGGCCTGACACTCGACAACAGTTTTCGTTACCAGCAACATGTTCTCCAATGTATTGGGAAGGCTTACATGTCATTGAAACAATTGTATCCCCACAAAGATTATCTATCAATCAAAATAAAGCTAAGACTATGCGAGGCTCTCGTTCTGTCACACTTTAACTTTTGCGCTCCGGTGTATTCGTTGGGACTTGATGTTGAGACTCTGAATAGGATACAGAAGGTTCAAAATGGTTGCTTGAGATTTGTTTACGGAATTAGTAAGTTCTCACATATTTCCCATAAACTTAGGGATGCTAATTGGTTGAACATGAAAAGCCGTTTTGAGTTGTTACGGTCTTGTCTCTACCATAAGGTTGTCAGCACCATGAAGCCTGCTTATTTGTACAATAAAATAGGCGAAATTCAGTGCCATTTCTGCGCTGGCGCAACCATGCTAGGGGATTTGAGAATAGTGCCGTATGCTAACACATGTAAAAAGCGTAATTTCAACATTGTATATTATTGAAACGGCTGTAAAAGAAAATTTCAAATAAGCTATAGAAAAAAGAGTTTCTTGATCTTCCATTGTGTTCAACACCAGCAATGATGGATCAGTTTTAGATACACAAGGAGCGAAAATATGGTAACGTGTTTATCAGTTGGCGTGTTTTTGAAAATACCGCCCTACTTCTAGTATTCTTCTCTGCCTTACGGTTGCCGTCCTGTCTGTCAATGGCATGAAACTGCATGTAAACAAATGGTAACTAAAATTTTATCGGGTTATATAATTATAATATATCAGAGGTTTTGTGTTTCCTGTTTTTTTTTTCAAAAATGACGGGCAATTTGTTGAGTGCCTGGCTGCAAAAACCGTACGAAAAGAACATTACAGTTTCATTTCATGAGTGTTCCCAAAAAACATCACCTTCTAGGCAACCAGTTATACACTGAAAACGGCTTTTTCGTTCTTTTCGGAACACTACGCGCGAAATTAATTTTTTCGACAGCAATGCTCAATGCACATGGACAACATCATTCCGCATAATCTAGCATGGAAATCAGGAGTTTCTTGTCATCTATTTTCCTTTGTTAAATCGATGGCTGAAAATTTGCAGGTTTTGACTTTTCCTAGGTCGCGCAGACGCATGAGTTCCATCCCCTAGCTTTGCGAACCTACAGCGCATGTCGCGCCTTTGAATATCGCATATTGAATTCAGGACAGATGTACATAATGTAAATATACGCAAGAAGTCTTTAATAACTCCACCTCTTCACAAGACATCGGTCTTTGAAAGATCATTTTCGTACGACATCTCCAAAACCTACAATGATGTTCCTGAAGAGCTGAAATCATGTTCGGTAGCGGGTTTCGGAAGGGGTCTCCGTCGGCTTATGATGAGTTAAGTTAGTGTTTGGTCTCCTATTCTGATGTACCTGATTATTCTGTTTTATACACCAATGATATTTATACAGGCTGTTTCAGGGATGACAGCAAAAAATTTGACTGTGGGTAGATCTCGTCAAAATATGACGAAAACCCATATACCATTTTGCAAAGTTCGGCTTAATGACAAAGATGCAGCCCTCCAAAGTTCACTTTTTTCGAATTTCAAAAATTTTTAACTCAGGAACGTTCCGACGAATTCAGCTTTAAGTTAGCATAAGCCGATTTGTTGTAATTATCCATCAACCTACCAAATATGAAAAGAATCCAATCAGTGGTGTAGAAGTTATGAGAGGTCACCTTAAGTCAACTTTTCTTCGGATGCTTCTAAATTATTGACCCTCATAACTCCTATACCACTGGTTGGACTCTTTTCAAATTCACCAGGTTGATAGATAATTATGACAAACCAGCTTTTGCTAAATTAAAGCTAAATTTGTCGAAACGTTCCTGAGTTACGAGTTTTTGAAATCCGAAAAAAGTGAACTTTGGAGGGCTGTATGTTCGTCATTGGGCCGAACTTTGCAAAATGGTATATAGGTTTTCGTTAAATTTTGACGAGATCTACCCACAGTTAAATTTTATGCTATCATCCCTGAAACACCCTGTATGTTGTTTAATTCTTAAAAGGCGTTTGCGACATTATTTATTTATTGTTCAATTCTTAAAAAGCGTTTGCGAGTTAATTTTGTTTATTTGCATATGGGGTTAAGTGGTAGAGCAGGGGGTGTGATTGTGCACCCATCTGAACTTCGCCCTTGATTTTTCATTGTTTATTTGGCTTTAATTTTTATTTATTATACTTTAATACTGGAAAATCAATAAAGACAGTTTATTATTATTATTATTATTATAAAAAATTGCATATTTTCGCAGAAATCTGACGTATAAATTTAATTGAAGATGTTACTATGTGTCTGATAAAGGTAATTGTTAAGTGAATAATGATGTTAACTATTGGACAAGTATTTTAAATGATTGTGCTGAATCTACATCCAATGACTCCCACAATACAATAGATATCTGAGGTGACTAAAAAAAAAAAAAAAAAAAGGTGACTGTTGACGTGTATGGTGTTGATGAATACTGGAAAATGTTATTGATATCTAATGCATTGTGAAAGCCACCAAACGGAAACTCAACACAATCATTTAAACAAGAACAGAGTTGTTGTTTTGAGATTTACAAATTTCTAAAATTTCAAGGTTATCACCTTTTATGCGAAAACCATAATTTTTTAGGAGAGATCAAAATTTAGAAATTTCACATTTTTGTGATGAAGGACGACTTCTGGATAACCTTGGAATTTCAGAAATTTGTGAATCACAAAACTACAACTATGTTCAATGTTTAAATGATTGTGTTGAGTTTCCGTTTGGTGGCTTTTACAAGGCATTAGATATCGATAACATTTTCCAGTATTCAACACCATACACGTCAACAGTCACCTCCGATATCTAATGCATTGTGGGAGTCATTGCCATTGGGTGTAGATTCGGCACAATCATTTAAAATACTTGTCCAATAGTTAACACCATTATTCACTTAACAATTACCTTTATCAGACACATAGTAACATCTTCAATTAAATTTATACGTCAGATTTCTGCACAAATATTATACAATTTTTTATCTCTTTTCACATGCACTTTTTGGTATGTAGGTACTGTTATATTTTTATTCCATTTGCATTGTTATATTTTATTTCTTATGAATCATATGTAGATTAAGGTGACCAGACGTTTCGGAACTGTACCGTTTTCGGGAGACACTTTCCGATTCGACTTTCTGTTACCTAAATGCTCCGATTTCCGATTTGAGCAACGAACATTTCGAAAAATACAAATATCGGTATATTTTGCATGTCTATCCAACAACAAACGCTGAAAAATAAGGAATAGATGATAGGTATAGGTGCCTGGAACTTCTAAATCAGCAAATATAAGTTGGCCACGCCCTTTTTTTCGGGAAAAAAAATCGATTGCGGTGCATCTCGGGGGGCGCCCCCCGGACCCCCCTCATGTTCCGATTTCTTCACTGACAAATTTGGTCACCTTAGTGTAGATACTCTGACGAGGAGGGACCAGAGGCCCTCGAAACCGATCAGTAGAAATAAACATCTTTGCAAAAAACTTGTGGGAAGACTGAGAAAAACCAAAAATTTACATCATGACCATCTTGATGGAATTTTTACTCAATTTTAGTAGGTTCACATTCTATGAATTCTCTCATTAGCCCAGTCAACGAAGAAAAAATTGCGAAAATAGTGTAGTTTTGAAAATTGGTAGCTTGAAAGCTTGCTGATTACCTACTGTATAAAAAGTCCTGATCTATAGGTGGTGTGGAATCACCGCCATCTTGGATTATTGGTACATTTCAAGTTTTTTTTTTGCAGTTATCCCGATACATTGCGATCCCATCAAAAAACCGCTCGGTTCGAATGAGAGGCCATAAAATTGCCTGCAAAAAAGTTGTGTATCATTTTCACGTATCTGTCACAACTTTGGAGAAATTGGCCTGTGAGCGTCAGGTGTGAGTCATGGAGGAGATATTCCATTTCTCACGGTGTTTTTGAAGAATCACGAAAAACTACAATGCAGTGCTGTTTAGTTAATCTTCGTTAATGAATATTTAAATGAAAAAATTTTTTCTGGCCTTCACTTCAAAAAATATGAGGGGTCAAAGGGAAAAAATTGAACCTCATATTTCAGTAAAAAAAAATAAAAAAAAGGTTTGGGGAAATGAGGAGTGATCCTTTTACGCTACAAGGTGCAAAAGACAGACCAATCATTGTACAGGGTGAGTCTGTACCCCGGATTCTTTCAGACCGCGCGTAAACCTGCAAAGCGCATCTCAACACCTGAAAATGTCCGTAACCAACACTACGAGAATCAGAACAATGGGTAACCTAAACTGGTTTGTCTGTCACTCATTATTTTGATTTTGGTAGTGTTGGTTACGATTATTTTCAGATGTTTAGATGCGGCTTTGCAGATTTACGCGCTGCCTGAAAAAATCCGGGGTACGGACTCACCCTGTACAATGATTGGTCTCTGTCTTAAAAATGTCTCCAAATTTTCCTAAACAACGGAAATATTAGAGGTTCAATTTTTCCCCTTTGACTCCCCCATATTTTTTGAAGTGAAGACCAAAAATTTTTTTTTAATTTTATTATTCATCAACGAAGATTAACTAAACAGCACTGCATTGTAGTTTTTCATGATTCTTCAAAAACACCGTGAGAAATGAAATATCTCCTCCACGACTCACACCTGACGCTCACAGGCCAATTTCTCCAAAGTTGTGACAGATACGTGAAAGTGATACGCAACTTTTTTGTAGACAATTTGATGGCCTTTCATTTGAACCAAGCCGTTTTTTTTATGTGATCGCTTTTAATTGAGACAATTGCAAAAAATACTTCAAATGTACCAATAATCCAAGATGGCGGCGATTCCACACCCCCTATCGATGGGGACTTTCTACACAGTAATCAGCAAGCTTTCGAGAACATCTCTACCAATTTTTAGAACTACACTATTTCTTTTCGCTATTATCCTAAATAATGCTTTCATTGACTGGGCTACATAGTGACTCCACTCAAGCTAGAGCTAGATTTCCGAGCCAGATGGGAGTTTTTACCCGCCAGACCGACTACTAAAATAGTCAATTCTAGTCTGTTTGGCCTGTCTAGCCTGACAACAAAGTGTTTGCTATACAGGATGTTTCAGTGACCTTGTATAAAATTTAGGGAGGTGATTCCTCCAAAGACAGACCCTCAAAGGTGCAAAGGAGGGCAGAATTTGTAATCATTTACCCAGTAAGTATCAAAGGTGGGAACTTCAAAGGCGTAGGGAAGTTTCTTCGTCATGCAAATGTAATACCGTGAAGTTTAAAAAACCTGACAAAAGCCCCAAAAAACCTGACATACATACATACGACCGACTGAGACGGAATTTTTTTTCGACAGATCTAGACGCTTTAGCATACGAGGAATCCAAAAAACAATTTTTTTTTCGCGATTACCTTCTCATTTTTAGAAGAATTCAATGAGAAGTAAGAATAGATAATCTTATGGGATTATTGCAGGGGAGACCGCCTTATGTAGAGAGCCAGACATGGGATTCCTGAGCTTTTGAATAAGTAATTATTTTGTTTTCTACCTGGTGTTGGTGACAACTTACTTCAAACCAGATCCACAAAGCATATTCACAGTGTTGGCAGGAACCGAATATGGGATACCTGCAAACACGGCCGCTTGTCTTGCTGGGTTCTGTCCCTGGCCTGCAGTCAATACCTATAATCATTAGCATAACAACGATATTTTCTTTAAATAGCAGGTAGTTCAAATACCTGACCCATTATCACTTGATCTACATCTTTGAGTTCTAAGATATCGGCTCGCTTGATGGCTTCTGCAATGGCAATGCCGCCCAGTTTTGATGCTGGAATCTTTTCAAACTGCCCTTGGAAGCTACCTGGAAGAGTTTTTTTTTATATCAAGTCCGGGTGTGTTACCTTTTCTGGACCAGCTATACTTACCAATTGGTGTTCTGCATGCCCCCACAATAAACACATCAGTTTTGGTTGACATTGTTCCTAGGTGTGTGGACAGGGCAATTTTTGTTAATCTACAGGAAAAGAAACTTGGGAGGAGTCTGGAGAAAGTTCAAAATGCGGCCAGTAACATTTTACTTGCAATCCCCACTGCTGCCAGGATGCCAGGCTCAGTGAATAGTGAGCTTAAACCTAACCTACAAACTCAAATGCTTTTGGTAATGGTGATTCATTTGTTGCAAATTCTGAAAGACTTACACAATCATTTATCTCGTTACACCACCACACGTTGCTCACGTGTCATTCTAAATTAACAATTATTGTTTAAATTTATTTTTGACACTGAGCTGAGCCGTCAACGTCAGAATCACAGACGTCAGAATGTCATTTTATTTTGTTCTCTCATAAATCGAAAGGGAGCGTGGTGGGTGGTCGGTGGAGTGGGTATTACAGGTTTCTGTTTTCGAAATTGACACATGGCAATGAAACGTCATCATGTATCATGTGGAATATTCCGATTTTCTGCGAACTTTTACCTTTTCAGTGATTTCGAAATGGGAAAAAACGGCCGGCATGAGAATCTCGCTATGTTTGTTTGAGCTTCGGTGAAGTCTTTTGGGCAATTTCTCCTAGCGGTAAAACAGAGAAACGTCAAACTTCAGATTGGGAACGTCAAATCAAAAGGTTCCGCAGTTATTGGTCGTTTCGTTGATGTGGTGAATGGCGTAGTGTGGTGCTTGCCAAAATGGCAGAAAACGGACGGGATATTTCCGATCAAGCCAGGACTGCAGGTTAGAAACATGCACGTTACCCCTAACCTTGTCACATTCGCACTTTTCCGCGGAACAGCGAAATTGCGGCCAGTGGCGATGTGTCCCTATGGGCCATCAAGTTATATAAGTAAAAAAAGACCACCATCTGTGGATATCAATGGTGCATCGCGAACAAATTAGTTTCGATTTCGTCTTTGCGGGGGTCGTTCGTTGTGTATTGCGCCCGTGGGACACCAACTTGACTGCCCCGTGTCTTAACGGGTTCCGCGACAACGGCCTGCCGCATCGGCGGTCGTCAATTATTATTATTATTATTATTATAGTCCAACTCAACTGTCAAAAATCAAAAATGTGCCCCTTGGCCGGAGTTTCAAGTCGAAGACCCTGACTCCCGCAATATTTCAAGGGCCCGACCTTTTGGGGAATAGCGATTGGGATCAGGTATTTGAAGAATGAAATACCTTTCCCATGTGGCGAGGTGTGGTGCCGCGATGATGTCGATGTCTATTTTAGAGCGAGTTTTTTTTTCTGTTTTTGAATTTTTCGTTTTTTTTTCGTGTTTTCCTCATTATCTTACTCCGACCCTCGGCAGCGTCGATCCGTCGATCGATTTTGAAGATTGCTACATCGACCTTTTGATGTCAGCGAAACAAACCACACAATAATGAGTGTGTTATTATTGTCCTCGATTGATGAATGTTCAAAATTTACCAGGAAAATTGATTTAGATTCTTTCTTATGGATGGATATATTATGTGCGACGATGTCATCACGTGTTTCCCAAATAATCATTGTTTGACTTACGAACTACTCTGCTTTATCAAAATGTGGAGTTGAAATTTTAAAATAGATGATTTATTTAGATAGAGGTCCATCTATGCATGAATGAAAGAGAAAACGTTGTTCATCTCCAGCCGGCCCACGTAAACGCTGAAGTTCATCCATCTGACTCTGTCGTTTTGACCCCATTGTTTAGTGCTTCACGTGCCATCAATGAAATTACCATTCTGAGTTGGCTTTCGTAACAAAAATCAAATGCAAATACAACGTATGGCTTAACTTTGAATGGATCTTTTACCAAATTAAGCATAATCAAAATCACTTGCAAGTACAACGTAAGCAAGAAGAGCCCAAATGCTGATGGTCCGGGTCCGGTTTCAGCCCGATCCGGATAAATACGAGTGCCTTGATTTAGTTGGAAATGTTGCAATGCTTCCTAAAATGCAAGGGCGTGTCCGAGGGGTTCACCACCTGAGAAAAATATGTACACCAAAATCGCCAATTGCCCGGAAATTGCCACAATTGCCAGAAAATTACCACACAATTGCTAGAAAATTGCCACAATTGCTAGAAATTCGCTCACGGCTGTACACCAAAATCGCCAAGTGGTCAACCCCTCGGGCGTGTCATATGTCGGCATTAGCACGTAAAATTCGAACGATGGTGCCGACTCCATGGACGTGTTAGTGGTCGTTGAAAAGCCCTACTGTTTTGGAATGAAACAGGGGTTCAGCAAAATTTCGTGGAGGAAAGCATTCACCGGCGTCGATGTTAAGAAATAGACCGACTTTCAATAAACGAACAGAAAACAAAATCTAATCGAAAGCGCGATTGGGCACTTGGGCAGTCAATGTTTTACGATCGAAAACTGTCGAAATTTTAAAGTCATTACACATTATTTATCCTTTCAGTACACAGGGTGTTTCTTTACTAGATACCTCTTCAAGTTCGCATGATTATCGGTATATCGGCCTATTTTCGGATTACATCGGTATCGGCCGATGTTTGGCCGATATGTCACCGATATTTGAATATGTAGAACGCTTCTTATAAACAATTTGAAAACATATAATCCAAATGATCTTGAAACATGTAACACTCAAAAATCATACCAAATTATTATTCTTCTTACAATATTCGGAAATGAGAACAAACAAAAAAATACTCGAGAAGACAATCATATTTGATTCATTAATTTACCAATATCGAACTAAAAATAAATTCTGTAAATAAAAAATTAACAATAATTTGGCGATTATTCAGAATGTTTGTGATAGAATTCCTTGGAGACTTAAACATCGAAAAACCTTCCGCCGATACGGAAAAAATCCTTTATTTTTATACACATTGGGCAGTGGTATAATACAAGGTGTTAGGTACTGGTTATTTGATAGATAATTAATCACGGTCACTTTTGAATAAATGTTGAACATTTACGTTTTTTTATTGTCGGTGCTGATTTTGTTTTCAAAGCACTCTTTGAAAAATAAAAAATTTTTTTGCTCAAAAGCATGACTTCAACAGTGGCATGTCACACATCGTTGTAACCAGAAAAGAATACTGTATTCAAAAATGTCAAAATCCAATATGGCGCCCATAATAGAAAAAAAGTTGAATGTCATATCTCGGTTGTTTTGAAAGCTAGAATGAAGATTTTGGCAACATTGAATTCCCCTTGGAAAAGTGCCTGGACAATGTCTTGATTATGAAAGGCTACCTTCAACCGTTTTTCAAATAAAAAATAAAAACAAAAATTACAAATTTCTATTTTTTCTCAATGTCTCGAAAACTAAAACTGATAAGTCAAATATCTTTTTGGATCATTGATCGTCATGAAAATTCGCAACTTTTTTCTAATTTAACCGACTCTGTATCTCTAAAGATAAGCGAGATACCCATGCTTAGCCTCGAAAAACGGACACCCTGTATAGGGTGTTCATTTTCACACTTCCCACCCCAGATTTCTCATTCCCCTTTCCCTTTCCCCCGCCAGATTTTTTTCAAGAAAAACTCCGGAACAGGTCGATTTTTATTTGCCGAATTCTCATCGATGAAAATCGACCTGTTCAGACGTTTTTCTTGGAAAAAATTTGGCGGGAAAAAATCCGGGGTGAGAAGTGTAAAAGTGAACACCTGTTATTCAGATATCAAATTACATATCTGGACTCAGAAGAAAAAGCCGCATCACTCGTCGCATCATTTCCAATGATTAGATACAAGAAGTTAAAAGTTATAAAAAATACGGTTCTTCGTATACGCGCCTTTTTGTCTCAGCGCATTGGCGCGGTCAACTTTGGAAACAATGCTATACCCTTATGTCTTGAATATTCAACTGAATGAATGAATGAATGCATGAATGAAGGAATGAATTAATAATTAACCTAATTGAAGTTGACCTTTTTTTTTAATGGTTCTATTCGTTAGATTTGATACCATCATTGTTCTTCTTTCATAGTTAATTTTTAGTGTGTTAGGTGTTCTACTTTTGGTGAAATGCGCAGGTTTTAAGCAATCGAGTAGCTCCGAGTAGAACTGTTCTGTAACGAATAGTTGGGTTAGGGTAACCGTGAGAAGTGGTTATAGAGGCGTTCGTTTTGACGAGATCAGTGATCTGAACAGTGCTTTATATCGATGACGATGGGCATTTGAATAAAACATAAACAGTGATCTTCCGTATTTTCTTGTAAATGATTTATTGAACAAAACCGCCTGGAAATTTACAGCGTTTATCATGATTGTGTCAGAGAAGTTGAGTAATTTATTTTGGTAAAAACTCAAAATGTCTCCATTTTACACCTATTCGGGCAGGTCCCTTGAAGCCGCCGTGATGGATGCTGCCAGCGACAAGTGTGCGATATCTTGAAGCGCCAACTAATTTGTCATTAATATGCACATAATTATTAGTAGGTATCTTAAATACTTAAATGGCCAAGGTTATTGTGGTGTTGAATCATGCGCGCAGCATTAGATTATGTTATTTTGTATGAACACATTAAAACATTTGGTTTATTGGTTTATCCATTGATGGGTCGGAATTGATTGTTGTGTTATATGTGTGAATGTGTGTTGTGTGATTTATTTTGTGCCACAATAACAATGGTCGCGAAGGGAAGCCATGAAGAAGCCATGGATTTGCACTACATCAGAACGATCCTGGTCAAATCGCTTTCGTCCGAAAACGTCGCGAAAAGTGACATGCTCAAAGTGGGACAATACAAGCGTAACGCAATTCATAATAATAATAATAATAACAACGTCACCTTCAGTTCTAATCATGTGGGTAAGAATTCTTGCGGACCTTTTCTTTGACATTCGCATACGCTTACGAATTTTTAAATGGTCGGGTTAAATCATCAATTATTGTGGGACTCACCGCGCACGCAAAATTTCCATCGCACCGTTGTTGAATGTGAAGTAGAAAGGTGCGTCACGATATTAATTATAATTTTTCGGAAGGTCTTCTGTACGTATACCCAACGTATGTACTGGGTGTTCATTATTGAAATGCTTCGAAGCTGACCGTGATTTACAGAACGCGTGTCCATGATTCCATGTTCAGCTGTTCTTTTGTCATCTTTGAACTGACATCTCTTGATTGATTTCATCTTTATGCTTTTATTGCTATATTTTATTTATTTATTTATTTATTGTCATTTTTTATGTATATCTATTTATTTGACACGTTCAACGCCTTTGAGACATTGTACCGCGAGTGCTGAGCAAATGAACGCATCTATTTGTTATCTCATGTCAGAATGGGCACGAAAATTTAGAACAATCTAAAGTTACTTGCAAAATGGGGAGTCGTAGTCGTTCGAAAATGTGTATTTCTTGCATTCCACAATTTTTCAAGCATTCCAATATAATGAACACCCGTTATGTAAATGGATCTCTCATTCCAATTTAAGCCGTTTGTATTTTATTGTTTGAATAAATGGTGTAGTTTATCGTCAGCTCATAAAAGTAAAGGCATGCCCTTTGTGCCTCGCGGAATAAAATTCATAGTTGTAATGTAAACATTTCGTCAGTTCTATTTTCGTCAACCGCCAAGTAATGGTAGAGCCGAGGATAGAGCATTGTTCCGTTGCATTACGCATGCACTTTTGAGCACGAGAAGAACAAAAATTCTATTCGATTTTTGTACTAGCACATCAGCAGTGTTGTTTTTTTTTTAATAAAGATATCAACGGTAATTTTTTTTAAATAAACAAATTTTGATATAAGTACGTATTTATTAATAAGTCACAAAAACGTCAATAATTTTTAGTAAGGCGTTTGATATCGACACAAAGAAAATATGTTTTTTAGGGCAAAGTAATTTTCAATAAAAGAATTCATTGTCAATTTCTTGTCATATTTTAGACCGCTGGTTGTCACTTGATTTCCATTCCACAGTCTGCTTTTCGGTCAATTCCTCCCGTCAAATGTTTGTTTCTTCTTGGGCTTCATCTGATTTCCTTGGTTTTCACCACGGCTGTAAAAATCAGATTAGGTCAAAAATACAAAAAAAAATATAGAGCTTACCACTGATAAAAAGTCCATAATAGCATCGAACCTCATATTTCAATATGGACGACATAATATTTATGTCCAAATTTTAACAACTTAGAAACAAGTGAGTATGCCTTCACGTGCGTGAGTCTCAGTAGCGCATTTTCTCAAAGAGGCATATTGTAAACGTAAAGAAATTTGGTTGAAGGAAAAACACCATTCCTTGCCCACTTTCTTAATTCGAAACTCATTGTGATATTTTGTTATCAGAATTGCCAATGAAACAGATTTGAATGAAAATTCTTTCACTCATCAATAATATTTTTTTGTTTGAGGGCGGGAGCTGGGAGCGGCGACTAATGAACAGTAGTCTATTCTTTCCCATTTTTAGTCGGCTATCCATATAGCGAAAGAATTAGATCGCTATGTCTTCGGGTTTATGTTTTCCATTTATGTCTTACTTTGAGGGCAGCGTGGGGGGGGTGGCAGCATTCGGCAAAGTAACTGTTGCACAGTTTGAGTTAGGAGTTTCTAAATGTTTAAGGAAATATGACAATCAATGAAAATTGTGAAAGTTGCATTTTTTTTTTGTTTGGGGGCGGGAGCTGGAGGCGGCGACTAATTAAAAGTGGCCTATCTCTTCCCATTTTTAGTCAGCCATCTATATAGCTGAACAATTAGATCGCTATGTTTTCAGAGTTATGTTATACATCTATCTCTTACTTTGGGGGCGGCGTGTGGGAGCGGCAGAGTTTGGCAAAGAAATTCTCCCACAGTTTGAGTTGGGAGTTTCTGAATGTTTGAGGTAACATTAAAATGTAAATCAGTGGAAATTATTGAAAGTTGCACTTTTTTCATTTGGGGGTGGAAGTTGGAGGCGGCGCCATATCAAAAGTAGCCTATTCGTTTCCATTTTTAGTTAGCTATCTATATAGCGAAAGAATTAGATCGTTATGTTTTCGGGTTTATGTTTTTCATTCATCTCTCACTTTGAGGGCGGCGTGTGGGGGCGGCAGCATTCGGCAAAGTAACTGTTGCACAGTTTGAGTTGGGAGTTTCTAATTTCTAAATGTAAGAGAAATATGACAATCAGTGAAAATTGTGAAAGTTGCATTTTTTTTCGTTTGAGGGCGGCAGCTGGAGGTGGCGGCTAATTAAAAGTGGCCTATCTTTTTCCAATTTCAGTCAGCTATCAATATAGTGAAAGAATTAGATCGCTATGTCTTCAGGTTCATGTTTTACATTTATTTCTCTTTTTGGGGGCGGCGTGTGGGAGCGGCGTGTGGGAGCGGCGGAGTTTGGCAAAGAAATTCTTGCACAAGTTGAGTCAAGAGTTTCTAAATGTTCGAGGTAACATTATCAGCTGAATCAGTGAAAATTTTTGAAAGTTGCACTTTTTTTCTTTTGGGGGCGGAAGCTGGAGGCGGCGCCATATCAAAAGTAGCCTATCCTTTCTCATTTTTAGTCAGCTATTTATATATCGAAAGAATCAGATCGCTATGTCTTCGGGTTTATGTTTTTCATTTGAAAGTGATTGGGGGCGGTTTTTAGCAGTTTTTTCATGTCGGCGGCGCATATTGAAGACGGAATGTTTCTTGGCTTACGTTTATAAGTGGCAACTATGTATTATTCAAAAAATGAGAACACCAGAGCATCAGGTCTGGTAGAAAGTGCAATATTATGTTATTTCAAGTTTATCGGGGGCGGTTTTCTCTATGTTGGCGGCGCAATATAGACATCCAATATAGCCTAGCCCTCCTTTGGGAGTGGCAGCTATGTAACAGCGAAAAAATTAGAAAGCTAGGTGGTCTAGTTTGGGAGGAGTTCGAGGAACGGACGGACGGACGGACGGACGGACAAAGCGGTTGCAATAGCGATTTTCATCAAGATGGAAAATGCGCTAAAAATAGCCGTGTTTAAGGGTTTTTCTTTTCTCGAAACTACAATACCGAGCTACAAATGTAAGTTTTATTCCAGGACCAGCCGATCACAGCCCTGGTTGCCTAGCAGCTTCACATGTGAACGAATCACATCCTTTCTAGGCATAGGGTCCCATCTCAAGTTTCTACCTTTTATTTGAAAATGTGCATATCCACAAACTGGGCAAAAAATTGTAGCTTTGGAAATAACTGAAATATACGAGGAAATATAACTATTCCAAGAATTATAGGACAAATAGCAGGAAAAATTTCAGCGAATGTAAAATAGGTAACTCTTGACAAAACGGAGGCTTTTACGCTGAAGCAATAACGATGTGAATAATGTGGGTGCTTCTCACCTAGCTCCAAGTTTGGTGGTACACCTGCGATTTACGCATATGCGGGTGCCAAACGATGCTTTCCATCTACGTGTTCTTACCAGGTTCTGTGCCTTCCCGTGGGTCACCTAAAATTTTGTGCCATCGAAAAACACACAGGAAACGGATGCGAATCAAGTAAAAAAATCTCGCCAGCCGTGGATTGCTGGAAGATTTAAACAACCGTGATAACAAAATCGGGATAGGTTGAGACAATTCGAAGTTATACCGTTTTGAAAAAGGGCAAAGTTTTAGATACCGACATTTCAAATGTTGAGCAGTTCATTTACAATACGGTTCAAAACGGTGCGTGGCCACTCATTGCGGAAGGCCGGTCATAGATGGCGCCGCACGGGTGCCTGTCTCTTGAGTACCCTACAGTTTGGAAATCTCAGATTATTGGAGCGTTGAGCCTCTACGTTGTGCCTCCGCCCCGAATGTCACAGCACTCCCAGCACCTCTAAGAAGCAAATACAGGGTGTTAATTTGAAAAGTTGTTACCACTTATTTCTTGCCGCCAACAGTTTCTACAGGAAAACGCCGAAACAGGTCGATTTTTGTTTCGAGGGGGACACCTAGGACATATATTGTAAAATTTTTACCCTCAACCCCATCGTCTCCACCCCACCCGACTTTAAAATTTCAAACAGCATTATCTATCTTGTGATACATCAAAAAAGCATTGTTGCTTTTTGTAATTCTCTTCCCGTCAAACATATTTCAAATTTTTTAAACCACCCCCTAACCCTTGTGAAAATCCTCTCTTAGTTGATGTTGAAAGGAAAAATTTTATGAACTCCCGATTCTTGAAAAATAGACTTTCCAGCAAAAACAGGTCCATTATGATTTCAATGGGGTCATGTAAGACACGTATGGCCAAATTCACCTTCAACCCCTTCGCCCCCATTCTACCTTACTTTAAAATTTCAAATACCATTATCTATCTTGTGATACATCAAATTGAATGCAATAGAATTCTCTTTCTATCAAACATGCTTCTAATTTATTTAAATCACCCTTCTGAAGTGGGGTGGGAGCGAAGGAGTTGAAGATGAAAATTTGACCATACGTATCTTAGATGACCCCTTATGAAATAAAAATCGACCTGTCTTTGCTGGGAAGTCTATTTCTAAAGAATCGGGAATTTATAGGGGAAAACTTTTTTTTTCATTAAGAAAGAGAGGATTCTCACAAGGGCTTGGAAAATTAAAAATATGTTTGGCTAAAAAGAGAATTTTATTGCTTTCAATTTGAAGCTCACAAAATAGGTAATGCTATTTTTGAAGTTTTAAAGTAGGGTGGGGTGGGGGCGAAGAAGTTGAACATGAAAATTTTGAAATATATCTCCTAGATGTCCTCTTCGAAACAAAAATCGACCTGTTTCGGCGTTTTCCTGTAAAAAAATTTGGCAGCGAGAAATCAGAGGTGACAACTTTTCAAATGAGCACCTGTATACATGAACACATGACTCGATGACTGCCGGATTTAGATAGTTGTTGTTCGGTCGGCCTGATGACTCTGATGGTCTGAGATTCTCTTCCCATATACAGGGTGTAACATAAGTACTGCGAAAATTTCAGGAGGTGATTCCTAAGATAATTCTAAGAAAAAAGTTCATATGAACATGGGGTCCGAAAATGCTACTTACCCGCTGAGCTATAGCCCCTTAAATTTGGGACCCTGAAAAAGGTTTCTATTCATCATCTCCGAAACTGCCCAACGTAAGATGATGAAATTTACCACATTCACTAATGTTTTTATGCTTAATAAGATGAGCATCATTTGCGGTGGTTTGAAAAAAAATTTCGGCGTGATTTACATGTGGCCGCCAAATGTGGGAGACCCGATCCTTCAAATTTAGAAAAAAATTCGCATATATTTGAACTGTTCCATCTGCTTTGTTCAAGTTTTAATCAAAGTTCACTAAAATAAGTCTTTTCGTAATCCACGTTCAATTTAAAAGAAAGTTAGCCCTGTAAAATTTGAATTAGAAACTTGGTTCTAGAGATATTCAAGTATTAATTGTCAGAAAATTTGCTGTTCCTCAGCTTAAACGTCGTTTCTTAAGGAGTTTCTAGTGCCAGTGGTAAAGTGTATCAGTAGAAATCACTTTTGTAACCTTTATTTTGGAAATAGAAAATTAACATTTGACATGCGACTTTCTTCGAGAAAAATGCTATTCAATTTTCAAAACTTCTCAAAAATTTTGATTTTTTTTCTTGGAAATTTTGGAAATAGCATTGCCAACTCAAGGGAGTCGCATGTCACATTTGAATTTTCTATTTTCAAGATAAAGGTACCAAAAATGATTTCGACTAAATCCACTTTTTTAGTGGCATCAGAAACAGAACCCCTAAGGCTGTATTCTCAGCAGGCCAAAATTATTTCGAGGATCTGTCCCCTCAAAAATAAAGATAAAAACTCAATTTTTTTTATACGGTGTGCTAAGTTTAATACAGAGCGTTTTTCAATGTGAAAAAAATTTCTTTGTTGTTAACAAAAAAAAAACGGCTCTGTACTCAATTTTCTACGTCTCTCAAAATTATGAAACAGTTGATAATTTTTTCGCTTGTCAAAAAATGTCCCAGCAATCCTTTAGAAACTTTTTCAGTGTATTAGGGCTATTCGGCTTCTAAAAAATGCGGAGTAATCCCAACGGAAACAAGATGGACAAACATTTAATGGAATCCAATCAAAATTTCTATAATCTCTTCATCTTCATTTTTGAGAGAGAAATATTGACAACCCGCGTATACAGCCTTAACGTAAAACGCTTAGAAGAAATCATGACTTTTGCTGGATTTTCATTTTTAGGCTCTTGAAATTGGTATTCAAACTGTCATCCTTCATACTTCAGATTTGGGGGGAAAATTTTATAGGAAAAATCCTGGGCGGGCCGTTTTGAAATAAAAGCCCTGTATGTAGGCATTAAATAATAAACTGGAAACGCTTGTTTACCTTCCAAATAAAAATGACGCTATCCTAACGCTGAATGGACAAACAGAAATTGAGTAAACTCCACTTTCCCAGAAATTTGAACAAGTAACAAGCGGCCGGAGAGCGAGGCACCTTTAAAGGTGCGTTCAGTCAGCTTATTTAGCCGCAAGTTTCAATTTTAGTCGCAAGCGCAGCGACACCCATTGGCTCTTATGAACCAGCCCCCTCAGAACAGCCAATAAGCGATACAGCACTTACGGCTGAAATTAAAACTTGCAGCTAAATAATCTGACTGAACGCACCTTGATACCTCGTCATAAGGTGTGTTCAGTCAGCTTATTTAGCCGCAAGTTTTAATTTTAGTCGCAAGCGCAGCGACGCCCATTGGCTCTTATGAACCAGCCTCCTCGGAACAGCCAATAAGCGATGCAGCGCTTACGGCTAAAATTAAAATTGCGGCTAAATAAGCTGACTGAACGCACCTTTACTTGATACCTTTCAGTATTATAATGGATGCTTTCCACCTAGACGGTACAAATACCACCAGACGGCACATGTTCCATAGTGTGGCACAAAATTTTAGGTGATCCAGTGAACGACGCAGAACCGAGTAGGAACACGTAGATGGAAAGCACCGTTTGGAACCCGCACATGCGTAAATGGCAGGTGTACCGAACTTGGGGCTAGGTGGAAAGCACGCAATAGTAACCAACTATATACACCTTACTGTGACACTGACAGACAAAATCAGATATTCTGACAGCTGACAACCCCACATCAACTTCAACTCCAAACACGGGTAGATACCACTTCATATTGTACGAAATTTTATACAACGACCTTATAATTTCAATTTTATTAAATATTTTTGCGAAACTTGGAGGAAATTTCTTGTAAAATAAAAACAAAACATTTGTAGCATTTCTGGTTGGCTGAGCTTGATAATTTTTCTGTCGAAGCTTAGGCTAGACACTATTATTGCACTATATTTAAATAAATAAATAAATAATAAATAAGCTTTATTGTACCCTCGGACATTAAAATAAAATGTACGGGTGAATGTCATAAGCACAATGAATAAATAAATGGACAAGAACTAAAATAAATAACAATACACGCGACTGTCCACTATTAGAAAAGTCGTTGAGAGTGTAAAAAGACCATATTTAAACTATATTCTGTTTTTCCAAAGATAAAAATTATTTAGAAAATTTGCAACACTGGTGCTTGCAAGTGGTGCTCATGTCCATCAAGTTTGATTGCTATCGGTCTATAACACAACACCGAAGAAAAATTCCGAACACCGACTTTTTTTTGTGTTTTTGGCGGAAGATTTGATAAATTTTTTCAACTTGCAAACTTGAATTGAATCGAATCTATCCGCATTTACTCAAATCCTTGTGAGTTAGGTGCTCTTGTTACAAACTGGGCTAATATATTTTCATCTTGAATGAGATACGCTCGTATAGGTACATACATATAAATTCGAATGTTGTCTCGAAATGCGGCTTGGCCTCTTTTAATTATCCTTAAATATTTGAACTGAACCGTGCCATGTTAGCATTGAAATAGGTTTGAATTTAACGTCGGCAAATATGTTTACATAAAACATGAAATGATTGTTTCGTGTTGTGTTGCAGCAGATAAGGACGCCAGACTGAGGCACTTGAAAGACAGGCAAAATGAGGAGCGACAGAAGAAACTGGAGGAGATCAAAGCACAAGCACTCGCGGCACAACGGTTCAAGGAGCAGAAAGAGATGGAGCGCCGAAGGCGGCTGGAAGACCTGAAGGGCAAGGAGGACGTGCGGCGGTCGCAAGTCGAGGAGAGGAAGCGAGCCATAGTCCAGGCCGAACAGGACCGGCTGGTGTCGATCCTGAAGCGGAACCAGGAGCGGGACGCCCGGATTGAGGCGAAAAGACGGAACGAACGGAGCAACGTCGTGTTTGCCTTCGGCTCGTCGACGCCCCGCATGCTGGATCCGACCGACATGACCTCTTCGTTTTGGGGCCACCGGCGGGCCACTTCCATCCAAAACATCACCTGCGCCTCCTCTTCCGTCTCTTTGACTAGAAGACAATCGGAACGAGACTTGGACGGCGGCAGCAAGAAACGCGCGACTTCCGCTGGCGGACTGGAACGAAGTGGTTCGTATTTTAAGCGAGCACGCGTCGACACGCGCTTACACTCGAACGCAAAGGCAACACTCGCCTGTACCTGCTCGTGACATTTTTGTATGATAGATTGATAGAATTAGAATAT
The DNA here is from genome assembly GCA_949128115.1 of Anaspis maculata. NCBI lineage: Eukaryota > Metazoa > Arthropoda > Insecta > Coleoptera > Scraptiidae > Anaspis > Anaspis maculata. The sequence continues at coordinate 8,610,471 of OX421968.1, forward strand.
ACGCATCCTGCAACTTTGTGCTTCACGAAAGTTTATTTGCTTCAAGTTTTGTATTGCATTACAATCTTTCTTTTTTACTTCTGATGACACTACTTCCAAAACGAATAGCAGAAAAAAGTTACAATGATCAGTCGGTGTCCGTGTTTGTAGAAAATCAACAAGGAAAACGGCATCAGTTCAGCGGCGGCATTTTTGCCACCAAATGTGCCAAGATGAATTTCAAGGACATACCGGGTGACCATTTGGATACTATCCACCTGCATCAACTCCCGATTGCTAGTGAATATTTCTTCGAGCAAAAACAGGTCGATTTTTATATAGAGGGGGACATCTAAAACATAAATTGACAAATTTATATCTTCAGCCCTCTCGCCCTCACTCACCCCAACTTTAAAATTTCAAATGACACCACCTACCTTGCGATACATCAAATTGAAGAGAATTAAATTGTCTTCTTGACAAAAATATTTTCAAATTTTTTAACCTCACCCCCCCCCCCTCTTCTCTCCCTAAAAATTCTCCTCAGAGTGTATTATAAAGGAATAGACCTTTCTTGTCAATTCAAGACCACAATCAGTGAAATCGGGTCATCGGCTGAGGAGCTATTGCGAGTTGAAGCGAAGTCTACTTTCAGTTTTTTCATTTCCGCATAATTGATCCAAATTTAGGTATCCTGTCCGCCAATCCCCTATTGGCTCATTTCTCAACCGATTTTCTCAGATTTGGTATCAATGGCTAGCCAATTGGACAGGCTATCTTTTTAATATGAGAAAATGACGTACATGTTAAAATCCAATATGGCGGAAGCAATTGAAAATAAAATTTGTTTTGTCCTTATTGCTTTTGATAAAGCAGAAAGTCAGCAGAAAGTCAAAACCAATAATTATTATGAAGGAATAGACCTTCTTTGACAATCCAAGACCGCAACCAATCAAATCAGGTCATCTGCTGAGGAGCTACGGCGAGTTGAAGCGAAGCCTACCTACCGGTTCCTTTATTCCCGCATAAATGTCCCAAATTTAAGAATCCTGCCCGCCATATCCTTATTTTCCAGACGATTTTTCCAAATTTGGTATCAATGGCTAGCCAATTGGACAAGCTGCCATTTTCATATAAGAAAATGGCCAACCTGTCAAAATTCAAGATGGCGGAAACTATTGAAAATGGGCCTTATTCGTCCTTGTTGGAACAGAAAAATGGAAAGTAGGCTTCTCTTCAATTGGCTGTAGCTCCTCATCAGATGAACCGATTTGATTGGTTGCTGTCTTGAATTGTCGAGGAAGCTCTATTCCTTCATAATAATTATTGGATTTGACTTTCCGCTCATTTTTCTTGAAAAGCAATGACGACAAAAGAAATTTCATTTTCAATTGCTTCCGCGATCTTGGATTTTGACAGGTCTGTCATTTTGTCATATGAAAAAGGTAGCCTGTCCAATTGGCTAGCTATTGAAACCAAATTTGAGAAAATCGGTTGAGAAATGAGCATATGGCGGATTGGCGGACAGGATACCTAAATTTGGGTCAATTATGCGGAAATGAAAAAAACGGAAAGTAGGCTTCGCTTCAACTGGCAACAGCTCCTCAGCAGATAACGCGATTTTATTGGTTGTGGTCTTGAATTGACAAGGAAGGTCTAATCCTTCATGATACATTATTGGTTTTAACTTTCCGGTAACTTTCACTAAAAAGCAACGAGAACAAAAGAAGGCCTATTTTCAAGTTTTTCTGCCATCTTGAATTTTGGTATGTCGACCATTTTGAAATACAGAAATAATAGCCTATTCAATTGGCTATCCAATGCTGAAAAGTTCGATAAAATCGGTGGAGGAATAAAAATTTTAGAAGGAAAAATTCAGAGCATGGTTTTTTATGGCCCACCCGGTATGTTTTAGATGTCCTCCTTGATATAAAAATCGACCTGTTTTTGCTCGAAGACACCTTCGCTGGGAACCGGGGGTTATTGCAGGTGGATAGTTTCCACATGATCACCCAGTATAGTAGTTTTCTCCATCAACTCGTCTAAACTTATGATGCTCATAATGCCTTCAAGATACAGCGTGATCAAACGGGAGACAACAAAACAAGGCAGTCGCTTTTTAACGTTCGAGTGTCGCCAGTACCGAATGTTTTTTTTTTATTTTTTTTTTTCGTTTTACAGATAGTACTCCGTTGACACCTGCCGGTTGTGTGAGTGGCTACGTCGGCCGACGGCGGACGGATCTAATGCCAACCATTCCTTCTAGAGACTCGTCGTTCAGTGCATCGCGCAAATCACTCAATCACTCACCAGGTAGGGCTTATTCAATGACGCGTTTAGATCAATTAGCGAAACCGCGCAAGAGGCCGGAAACGCAACCACCGGGCACAGAAGCGGCATCGTCGTTCACTTTCCGTCCCCTATCCTCACCCAGAAAGTCCTCTGTCACCCGTAGCATGAGCCACCTGGCTGTAGGTAAGACCAACGGACCCGGAACCGGAGGACAGCAAGCCAGAAAGCCACTCAACAAGTCAGACAGCAGAAGTATGCATCAGCTCTCGCTCGATGGCCTCGCACTAACAACACCTCGTACCACGCGAGCTACGCAGTTGAGGCAGCAGAAATTGCTCGCCGCATCCTCTAATTGCAGCGAGGGTACGTCTGTTGTACACGCCCTTTTTGCTATCTTTTTCACGCACTCTACCACTACACTTCTCAGCCAATTAACCGTGGGCTTTTGGTATAATAATTATAATAATAATCGTTCTTTACAGTGCACAATCTAGGTGACCGGTGCGTGTTTGCGGCTCTGCAGGCAGGCAGGGCCGCTGCTTCCTAACAATTCAAGTTACAAGTCCTGATTTCCCAACTGCTACCCGATCCGTTTCGCTTCTTAGAGGTGGTGGGCGATCCTTTCGGTTTTCTTCTTGGACTAGTGTTAATTCCATAATGTTCTTGCAAAGACACACATCGAATTTCACTTGATTCATAATTATACTCAGTGTTTTTGAACTGTAGTATAGTTTTTTGAGTTTGGTAACTCAGGTTTTAACTAATGCTGGCAAAAACCGAAAAAAATCAAAACCGGTTAACCGATTTTGGGAAACACCGGCTTTGGAAAAAACGCGGTTTTCACCAAAACCGTTTTTCGTTGGAAAACCGCGGTCTTCGAAACCGAAAAACCGCCCGGTTTCTAAAACCGGAAAATCGCTCTGTCTAAAATCGAAACGGCAAAATTCTTCAGTCTCCACTGTCAGCCTATTTAAAATTTTGAGTATATAATAATAATAATAATAATGAAGCGACTTTATTCGGCGAAGTTTAGCTCAAAGCTACTTTAACACTTGACCGAATATGAGTATAAGGCGTTTTACGTGGGTATGTTAGGTATTGCACGAAAAAATTAAAAAATCCAAGATCATGTAGGTGGTTCACTTCACCGCAATAATGAACGTCAGTGGTCCCATAACCTATGTAGAGCACAACAAAACACAATTAGTTTTGATAAAATTCTTCTGCTTCTGGTTGTTCATGAAAACTGAATTTTTGTAGTTTATGACTCACCCTGTATAGAAAACAGAAATTCAATACAGATTCAGAGGTTGATTTTTTGTACTCATTATTTCTTCATGAACAGTTTACTAAAATCTTTTAAAACAACGAAAATAGAAGCAATCGAATGACCAACTTCTGCACCTCCATAACTTCAAAATTAAAAAGCATAGAATTTTTTCAACAACTCCCCAGCACTCTACTACACCTCCATATTACGCACCTCCAAGGTGATCCGACACTTTTGAATCACCTGTATAACAGGACGTGTCGATTGTATCATAATATCGAGAAATAAAGTAAATAAGAAATTCCATTTTTTTTGCGTTCAATACAGGTTTCCTCAAAAGAGAGATGGAGAATCTGCGATTCCGCGCAGCTGTTTTCGGCACGTTCTGCGCACAGTGTGCCATAAGTGAACGCGCCATTTGTATTTACATTGCTCCGCCGTGTTGAAAAAGCGTTTTATTTTTTGAATTTTGAAGCCAACCATACTGGGAAAGTCGCTCAAAAATATAACGAACTTCTCAATGAATATTGCAAATGAATATTCCGCAGAGAAGAATTTGCCAGAAAGCCATTTGATGCGCGTATACAACTATTTTCGTAATGGATATATCAACGATATATGGACATGCGCAGAAAGCACAGGGCCGCCATTCTTGAATCGTGTGAGAGAAGTCCCTGGGAGTTTTATATAATCCGTACTACACTTCTGTAGCGAAAGTTGCCTAAAAACCACGATTTTAGGCAACATTCGCTACATCAGTGTACTGCGGAATGTATTTTACTCCCAGGGACTTTTCTCACACGATTCAAGAATAGCGGCCCAGGTAAATGCGTGTCCCATGTCCCACTTTTAATATTTTTTATGGTGTATTATGGCCATCACTATAAATTTGAAGTGTTTGATGCAAAAATGTGGCCAAGTGTACCCTTGAATTAATGATACTTGATGAACTAAGCAGGAAGCTCCCTGCTGTTATAACGCTGAAGGGCTTGTGGTTCTTTTTGCTTCTTCGAGTGTCACGTCGTATTTTATGGATCCATGCTTAGGGACACATTCGCTGTATAACTTGTGGACTTGCATAGTGGCCCACAACATTTATTTTCCATAACTACTTGTGAAAACTGTTTAAATACCAATAATAACACCATCAAAACACACGTTCGGCTTATGAAATCGGGGCAATGTTGGCACACTAGGACTGCGACGATTTACTGCGCAATCGAACGTGACGTCACGGGCCAGAAAGAGACGCTCAATTTAGGAAACCTGTATTGTTCCATGTTTTGCTTGGCTTTGTCCGTAATTTTTCGTAAGAAAACTTTGTCCTAAATAGAACTAAAATTTATTGAAAAGAAATGAATGACTATGGAAAAGAGGCCCCTGTAGTTTCAGCCGAATCGTTAGTGGTCGAATATACAGGTGTCCCATAATAAGCGTGCAATACTTCACCAGCAGATTCTACGGCTGAAAACAAGAAAAAAAGTTTCGATAAACATAGGTCGAAAAATGCTTCATAAGCGAGCTACAGCCCTCTAAAAGTAGTACCCTGAAGATGGTTTTTATTCAATATTTTCGAAACTCTTGACAGCAGAATCATGAAATTTTGCACATTGGCCAATCTTTTGATGTCTAATAACATGCAATAATAATAATTTCAAAATTCTATCCAGAAATGGGTTAGACTGTGGAGGGGGGGGGGCTAAATCACCCCAACTTTTCCAAGTGTCGTTTTTTTGCAACTTTAGCATGAAGTTATGAAACGTCAAAGCATTTTGCATGAAAAAGGTCCTCTTGTTCAACTCCGATAGGAAGCACCGTTCTCGAGTAAAATCGATTTGAAAATTACCCTACCTGTCATAAAAATTCATAATGAAATTACAAAAAGAAAAAAATTGAGCGTGGGCCATGGAACACGACTACTATGTTTGGGGAAAAATAATTAAGACAGGGTGACAGATTCATGAAATAAATGACTGTGTTTGAAAGTTGTGTTTAAGGGGTTTCTGATGCGACTAAAAAAGTTGTTGACGGGAATAGATTCTATTTTATTTTTTTTCATCAAGTAAAAACTCTTCCAAGAAAAAAATGTACGGACATTGCTTTCAAATTTTGTGAATTTCAAAAAAAAATTGAAAATTTTTGATTTTGATTTTTGAAAATTCAAAAACTAGATAGCATCGACAATGCATCTTTCCCCAAGAAAGTCGCATGGCAAATTTGAACTTTCTATTTTAAAAAAAAGGTACCAAAAATGTTTTCTACTAATTCACTTTTTCATGTCTACGAAAAATCATTTTTGGTACCTTTTTTTTGAAAATAGAAAGTTCAAATTTGGCATGCAACTTTCTTGGGGAAAGATGCATTGTCGATGCTATCTAGTTTTCCAATTTTCAAAGATCAAAATCAAAAATTTTCAAATTTTTTTGGAACTTTTCAAAATTTGATAGCAATGCCCGTACATTTTCTTTTTGGAGGAGTTTCTACTTGACGAAAAAAATAAAATAAGACCGGTTCCCGTCAACAACTTCATTAGTCGAATCAGAAACCCCTTAAAGCTAATTGAAGAAGTTTTATTGCGAACGTTTCAAAAACCAAGAGCTGGCAGACATACACTTCGTGCTCTGGCCTGTCACCTGTCTCGATTATTTTTTTTCCCAAACATAGAAGTCGTGTTCCATGGCCTACGCTCAATTTTTATTTTTTTTGTAATTTTCATTATGAATTTTTATGACATGCAGGGTAAGTTTCAAATCGATTTTACTCGAGAACGAGGCTTCCTATCGAAGTTGAACAAGGAAACATTTTTATTGCAAAATGCTATGGGGTTTCATAATTTTATGCTAAAGTTGCAAAAAAAAACAGCACTTGAAAAAGTTGGGGTGATTTTACCCCTCACTCCCCACAATCTGACCCATTTCTGGATAGAATTTTGAAATTGTTATTATCACATATTATTAGACGTGAAAAGATTGGCCGATGTGCAAAATTTCATGATTCTGCTGTCAATAGCACATTTCGTGGAACTTATGCGCAAGCGTGATATCGAACATTGACGGATAAGCGAGTCTGCCGTCAACTGTCGAATTTTGCGCGAGTTCCGTTTTCTCAGAGACTCTCACCTGGGCCGCTATTCTTGAATCGTGTGAGCCAAGTCCCTGGGAGTAAAATACATTCCGCAGTACACTGATGTAGCGAATGTTGCCTAAAATCGTGGTTTTTAGGCCACTTTTGCTACAGAAATGTAGTACGGATTATATAAAACTCCCAGGGACTTTTCTCACACGATTCAAGAATAGCGGCCCTGCTCTCTGTTTCGTGATGTTTCGAAATGGTGTAGACACGCTCCGGCTGTCTGATTTGCAGCAGCAAAAGTGCACCATTTTGTAGCGCCTTGTTTTAAACGATGCACGGTCATTTCCATGTGGAAATTAGCACGTTGGAATTTCACGGTTTGTTGGTTATGTCGGTTTGTTATTGTTATTGACTCGCAGGACTGTCATTTTCTGCCAAAAATCTCGTGCATGCGCTCAGCTTCGTGCAAAAAGTGTGACCTTGAAAATTCCATGAAATGACCTATAGTTTCGCACATATTAAATGGAAACCATCTTCAGGGTACCACTTTTAGAGGGCTGTAGCTCGCTTATGAAGCATTTTTCGACCTATGTTTATGGGAACTTTTTTTCTTAGTTTGGGTCGCAGAATCTGCTTGTGAAGTATTGCACGCTAATTATGGGACACCCTGTATTAGGTAGGTACGTAGGTAGGTAGCCTTTACGGCACAAGAAATAGGAAATACCCCATTAGAGAGAAAATAATGCACTGCACTTTGCCGCTTGACCACTTTGCTGTGAGGTCGTTACCGGACAATCGTTCGTTTTGTAGTGCGGTGCGGAGAGTGCACCGTGTGAAACGGCAGATGAGATGACAATAGGGCGATTGCATGTAGGGGGCGCTTGCGGCGCCGTTTGCCACCTGGGGACTTTGGAGCTTTATCAATACACAATATTCCGCGGAAGTGGCGCTCCGACACGGATGTCATGCGAACTAAGAAAACGGTGACAAGTTGTCATCGCGCATGTTCAGGGCCGCTATTCTTGAATCGTGTGAGAAAAGTCCCTGGGAGTATTATATAATCCGTACTACACTTCTGTAGCGAAAGTTGCCTAAAAAACACGATTTTAGGCAACATTCGCTACATCAGTGTACTGCGGAATGTATTTTACTCCCAGGGACTTTTCTCACAGGATTCAAAAATAGCGAGCCAGAACTCGACAATGACATCGACTTCAGTGTTTGACGTTAACGTTTTGTACAGTTCTATCAGCAACTTGTGAAGTCTTCCGATTTAAAATGCATATTCGGCGGTCGAAAAAGTGTGTGCCACTCAGAGGACCGACTGTCGCCACACCATGCTGTCGTCAATACAATACAGCACTGATTAAATGAAATATACCCAGACAATTTCGCGGTAAATTTGAATGTTATGGTTGAAGTGTTCCATGTTTTTTTATTTCGTAATTTGGGGCATTTGGGAATGATCCCTAACATATGTGCTTTCATGAATAGGTTGCGAGGGTTACTCCGATTTTTCTATGTAACCACTTCTACTTGAAAACGACGCATAATCCATTGAGCTTAGTTTGAGAATCACCTATTTTACAGCGTAACATATGGAAGACTTAAAACGAATCACCTCGTTTTTTAGCGCATGCGCTAAGCGGTCACGCAATATTGTGTATTGGTATTGCAAATCGCCAAATCGTGTGTCATAACTGTCAATCGCGTGATTTTGGCACTTATATAAATTAACATTTATCTCGCCACACCAATTACCCGCTGTCATTATTTCTGTTTTCATCTTTCTATAAAGTCGACGCTGAAAAATGCCCCATAAATGTTGTGTGCCACACCGCGCTCAAAATTCAACAAGACAGAAATGGCATAAAATTCCACAAGTTCCCCAGCAATGAAGTTCTGAAGAAGCGATGGGCCGTTGTCCGACTTTTATTCGCAATTTGCAAAAACATAAACAAACGAAACTATTCGATAATATGGATCTGGCGCAAGCGCGCTGTGCCACCGAACCAAAGCCACCAAGTGGCGACAAGCTGAACCAACATCATGCAATTGCCCTATAGGGAACGGATTTTACAATGCTTTGCGTCTCTAGGTACATTTGCTCACTCAACGTTAAAGGTCAGTACAGGATGTTCGTTTAAGGTAGAAAATGCGTTTACAAAAAACGTATCATTCTTATTTATCGCGAAAAAAACGCACAATTCATTGCATATCAGCACTTGATTTTGGCGGCAAGCATAAACGGATGGGGAAATAACGAAAAAATGTACGCTGATTACCCAGCTGTTGGCCTTTGAAGAAAAAAAGAGGCGAAGCTCTGAAGCATACCTCTCGACTATTACAAGGGTGCGTCACTCCTAAGCACTTCTGAGTGCAGGGGTCTCGGGTCTCGGGTGTTGGTTGCCGTCATGATATTGTGTAAAAATTATCAGGGAAACAAGCTCAAGTTGAGGATTTTCATAAATCAAAACTGATATTTTTCTGAATAAGAAATGGTTGGAGCCGGAAATAATCTAATGATTTGAGTCTTTGCAAGAATTCACTACCAGCGTGGAACTTGCGCACTAATTGGTAGCTTTTCGTGTGCAGCATCGTCGAGACCAAGCAGTTCGCTTAGTCAGCAAAGCACAACCAGTGTCACCAGCTCGGTAAGCGTGAGACATCGCCCGTCGGCGTCCAGACGTCCGAGACCAGCCAGCATCGCAATAACCGGTGTCACCCATGATTTGATTAAAAATGACGCTAGGAAAGGTGACCCGAAGCCGCCCATACCAAAAGCTAGGAAGCCAATAAGTCGAGACGGCAACAAACCATTCAGAAGTTCCAAACCATCATCGGGTGATGGAACACCCAACAGCTTGGCTTCACCAGTTTCGGCTGCTCCAACTGCTTTCGAAAGTAACCAACCCCCACCATCACCACCACCTCAGGATCATCCACAGCAGTCACCACCGCAACAACAGCAGCCACCACAACAACAACAACAACAGCAACAGTTTAATCAGGTGCCAGCACAAAATAGTGAACCTGTAGTAGAGATAAACGAACAGAAATTCACGGAAACGGTCAAGGAACCAGTTCAGGTGGATTCCGTAGTTCCCGAGCAACAGAAGCCAGTGATAGAAAACACGGAGTGCCTAAATAAGTGAGTAGTTGAACCAGAATCGCCACGGTATATTTACTTGTAACTTGATTCCAGTACCGTATCAAACCCGGTGATAGAATCGTCAGTAGAAAAGCCTGAAGCGGTTTTGCATTTGCAATCAACACCCGATGAAATCAAGCAAATCACGCAAGAATTGATCAAAACCGAATCGATCCCTCCCGCAGCTGCTGTTGCTGACGTCAAACCGGTGGCGGCTGTTGCCGTCGAAGCGACCAGCATGACGGCATCCATGATCGAAAATGAAATGACAACTTCAGTCACGAAAGTTCGCATCAATACTGAAGAGGAAGCAAAAGCCGCACTGGCAGAGCGACGACGTCTCGCCAGGGAGGAGGCCGAAAGACAAGCGGAACAGGAACGACTGAGGATCGAACAGGAGACGCAGGTCGAGCTCGAGAGACAGAGGGCGGAGGAGGAGCAGGTCCGCATGCTGATCGAGCAGCAGAGGATTGCGGAACAAGAAAGATTAGAGGAGGTAAATGTCTCAAATAAGTAGACCAGTCCCGTCCGTGTCCCCTGCCCGAGTAGACCCCAATATCGTAAAGAGGTTTTTAACGTTTGACAAGAGTAGAGCTCTGTACGTTTTTATCTACTCCTAAAAGTGAAATTCGGAGGAACAGCATCAAAATTGAGCAGTTGGGGTCGCCCTTGAAGCTTAGTACACATTTCAAACGCCCTTTGCATGACCTCAAGCTGTCAAGCTCAGAGGCGCAGATATGCAAGAGCATGGTTAAGGTGCGCCAAAAAAATTAAAATCAATAGTATATTATTCAACAAGCGGGTAATGATTGCTTCTTTCTCATGAGGATGCAGTTTGCCGGCACGAGCCCTGGCGAGTGTCGTAAAGCATCCGAATGAGTAATAGCCATTACCCGCGAGTAGAATACTATGCTTTATCCAGTCTTATTGAAAAATGCAGGCATGTAGCGCGTGATGATGCGTGCATTATTCAATAGGACTGGATTAAATAACTTATCCAATCCAATATTATAATTAATTAATTCATGAGTCCGGAAATTCTCGGATAACATTTGGATAACTTCTACACTGATCAAGGGACATTCCCAGTGGCGTAACTAGAGGGGGGGGTTCCGGGGTCACCCCCCCCCCCCCCCATTGGCCATCGAATTCCCTGAAAAAATTTCAAATGCGACGCTTTTTTATTCGTTTTGCTCCTCGCATATTCTTCAGTCGTGATCCCCCCCCCATTGGACACTTCTAGTTACGCCACTGGACATTCCTCACGAATTTGATCTTTCAAGTCTTCCAGATTTTGTGGTCTGTTGATGTAGACTTGTGATTGAAGTATCCCCATAAGAAATAATCAAGGGTGTTGAGATCCGGAAATCTCGCGGGCCACTATATCGGTCCTCCTCTGCCAATCCACCTTTCAGGAAAACAGTGCGGCAAGCACGCCGTCTGTTTGCGAATTTCGTATACGAAGCTTGCGTATTTTCTTTTGTATAAACTTGCCTATTGTCATTCGTCTTTGCAATCGGAAACGATCGTAAAAAGTCGTGCCCGTGGATGAAGGTCGCCATATTGCTAAAATTTCAGCGACGAAGAGGGAAGATGCAGATATATTATGCTAGACAAAGACAAGAAAGATCGACACTTTACGCAAAACCTAAGGTTTTTGAATTTGTACGGAGCTTGTGGGCTGTGCATAGGCACGGCTGTGGGTAGGATACGCAAGGGGCTGGTCGATTTTTACGAAATACGAAAGTGGCGTGCTCACAAAATTCGGATACGAGAGCGAACTTCGTAACCGTTTGAACGCATGCTCTGCACGGGGCAGAAGACGCAAGGGATTGGGTTATTCACTATTTACGAAACATGAAGTGGCGTGCTAACAAAATTCGTATACGAACATGAATTTCGTAACTGATTGACAACGTGCTTCCAGTAGGTGTCCAAAAGAGTAAGGACAGGTCGCGCATAGTGACCTAAAGGGAAGACTGAAGGGCCTAAAGGGCGACTGGAAAAGTTTGACCTTGAAGTGAAATATTTTGAGAGATTTTATGAACATTTCTACGATAAAAATGTTTTTATCTTGTCAAAACATCATCAATAAAAAACTAGAAATTTACCACCTTTGATAATTATCATCTCGGAAACTATTAGTTCAAAAGGTGTAATTTCACATTCTCCACAGGCTATCAAGGAAACTCAAAAGAAAGAGGAGGAAGAACGATTGAGACGAGAAGAGGAACAGCGCTCGAAAATTTTAAAAGAAGAAGCCGACAGGAAGGCGAAAATCGAGGCGGAAAAGAAGTCCGCTGAACAGCAAGAACGACTCAAGAACGAGGAGAAGGAACGCGAAGCGCGCAGAAAAAGAGTCGAGGCTATAATGCGCAGGACGCGAGGGATGAACAACGTTAACTCGCCGCAGGTGTGTTTTTCATTCGAAAATTTGCACATCGATATTGTGAATTGGTGATTGTTTTCTTTTGTTTTGCTTTCAGAATTCTGAAGACAAAAATGAGAATAAGTCTGAGAACAAATTAAATGGGACGAAACAGGTGGAACAAGAACATGGTGCTAAAAATGGAAAAGATGTCGATTTGGTAGATAACATGTAGGTATAATTTGGCTTTTAGTTTGCTATGCTACGTAAAATGGTAATGGTAATGTTGTGGTTATTTCCCTTTCTGTTTCCAGCATCCCAGATGACACAGTGAAAAACGCGAATACTGTGTCCATAACTACAATAAACAGTACAGATTCAATAAATTCAAATAATACATGGCAAACTACACAGCAGTATGGTAATTTTGTTAATAATATAACTAACAGTTGTGGAGGCAACTGATTTGTGTTTTTCAGATTCGTTGATGTGAACATTACATTTGAATTATAGTTTTGTTCCGTATTATTGTATTGTACGATACCTAGAATTGCCCTTGTTCTAGTTAAGTAATTTATTTTGGTATTTCGCAGTGGTTACATGCGTACACACTAACGGACGCGAACTTGCACTTATTTACATACATGTGTATATATTTACTATAAGGTGCATGGAAAGTATGGCAACTCCATTTATAATTTGTTTATTATGTTATTATCATTTTCTGACTGAGAGTGTACTATAGATATTCCCGATCAAAAAATGTTATTATTAATAAATATTTTACGATGTTATCATTCAGTATTACACGTTATATGCTTCGGAATTATGTTGAAATCGTGTCCGTGTGAGAACTTTTTGTTGATTACCCTTTTTTCCCCACTTCGATCGTACCCGCTGTAGTAGGTAAGTAAGCAGTTTAACAGAAAGAACAAAATTCAGTCCGATCGGGTTTTCCACACATCTTCCAATAAGCAAACTCAGTCATTACTAGTCATCTTGATTGTATGTTGAATTGTTGTGTAAAGTTATCTTATACCCCCTGTCTTGTGTTGAAGCAGTTGGTTTTTTTTTTTAATGTATGTTCAACACTTTTAGGCAATTTTATTTAATATAGTACTGTATATTGCATTTGAAATTTATATAATACAATATTTAAAGTCACACCACCTCCAGTTCGCATGTGAACATGTTTTATCATTATGGAAAAGGGTTATTTCGTTACTAGTGTTAACAATATATTTTCAAGTACTGTTTCCTTTCATTATACATGAATATGAAATCTATACTGTTAGTGTGTTACATAGATTTTGTATAGATTAGATAGAGAGAAGAAGAATACGACGTTTTTAATATATATGCGTACTTTTTTTGACTGGAACAGTAATTGTTACTCTAAAATTAATTTCATATAACATGTGATTAATTCATTATTATATTATTAAATCAATTTCAATACTGAAGACAATTATAGATTCAAATGTAACCCCCATTAATAAATATTAATTATTGTGGTTTATTACGATTCTGTAAAACGCTTGTTAAAAGTGCTTAATAAATGTAAAATTTATTTATGACTTCTGATTTATTATTTTACATTTTCCTAGTCTTCAAACTTGAGATAGGTACTGAATCTTGAAATCTTTGTAAAGCCAACTTGAAGTCCAATTTTTTCATGAAGAGGTGGATTAGTCAGCTTGTTTAGTTGCAGTATCAACGTTAAAGGGCATTAGCCATAGCTATAAACTTGACTATACAGGTGTCTTGAAAATACACCGACAACGTTCTAGGGCAGCTTCCTCTCATCAAAACAAGAAAAAAAAGTTCCTATGAACATGGGTCCGAAAACGCTTCCTAAGGGAGCTACAGGTCCCTTGAGGTGGGACCCTGAAGATGGTGTTTATTTAATATTTCCAAAACCGTTCAAGGGAAATGAATAAAACTTGACACATTTAATAACTTTCTTATGCCCAACAAAATTCGAATGTCTAACAAAAATGAAGTTGCTTTGAAATAGTTTTTCTTTCGCCTTGAATATCGTAATTAAAAATCGGTTGTGTCACCCCAAAACTTTCCCGTCTAGTATCCAGGAACCTATGGAATGTTTTGTTTGAAAAGTCCTTTCGAATGGGAAGTTGGAATTAGGGTAAAGATCGAAAATAATTTGCAGGAAATTGAAAATTTTTTCAGGAAAATTTCAATTTTTCGAGAAAACCACGAATCTTCTTCGAAATCATCTTATTATTGAAAAATCGTGAATTAAAGCTTCACTTTACACTCCATAATTCAAGTCCGGTCTTGAGACTCCAGGCCGGTTCTACATTTTCAACCGGAAAATTCTCGGGAAATTGGAAAAAAAGAGGTTGGAAAATGTTCAAGAACCAGTTACCTCTTGTTTTAAAAAAATTGTGAAAATCTGTTCACGGGATAAAAAGTTGGAAAATTTGCAGTTTTTCCAGAGAGGAAAACTCGAAAACAGCGAGTCCGATTTCAAAAGTTTTTCCTCTAAAAGTTAATTCAATCTTTTCTCCAACTTTCATTCGCAGCATGTCTGCACCTAAAATGAATATTAGTCCAGTAAAATTAGGATTTAACTTGGAACAAATTAGGGGCAGGATGAAAAAAATATGGCGATGTAGAGAATGAAAAACTAAATAAGAAAAACCAAAGTTTCATTTCCAGTCATCCCGGGAACCATGGAAAAAAAAATGGAGAAGATGGAAAAACATGCGCCGCGATCTTTCTTTTGAAACAGTGAGAGAACGGTGAGAGATGTGTGAAAACTGTCAGAGACAAAGTTGTAGGGAATTCAATAATCTACAAAAAAGTCCCTGGGGGCATATGTCTAACTTCTTCAGTTTAGCCGTTTATCGCAGTCAAAGTTGCGCGCCGGTCTAGTGAAGTGGAAAAACTGTCCGCGTGACCTTTCTTCTTGGATGCTGTGAGAACGACAAGAGATATCAAAAAATTGTGAGCGACAAAGTTGTAGAGAATTGAATGCTCCACTAGAAACTCTTCAAGGCCAATTATTATCTCTCCTAGTTTAGCCGTGAACCACGTTTGAAGTTGCGCGACAATCCTGTTGATAAAGTGGTTCTTCTGAAAAACTTACAAAAACCCTAGACTCGATGAAAAAACTATGACAATGTAGAGGATGAAAAAATGGATCTAAAAAAACAAAGTTTCATTTCACACCGTTTCGAGAAACCTGAGAAAAAAAAAGAAAAACTTGAAAAATAGTGATTTGCACTCGCAGCTTCCTCATTGAATACTGAAATAAACGTGATGAATATAGAAAATCTGAACAAACTAGCTTGTAGAAGATTAAATGATCTATAGAAAATCCCGTGATGTCATGTATGCATCTTTGTCGACTTAGCTGCGGAGCGCTATCAAAGTTGGGGTACATGACTCGTGACGCGTCGCATATGTGGTGAAACTGGCACGACGTTGCGATCATTGTTTAATTGATTATAAAACATGATTGAATGATTTGAAAAAATTGCGTGCTTTGTTTAACGTCTGGGTAGCTACTTATTGTTAGAATTATCATTGTAGTCATCATCATCGTCTTCCGAAACGACAATGCAGGAAGCGTGAGAACAGGTGGTTCCACGGCAGTGGTGGTAAAACTTGGTACACTTGAGGTCAGATTTTCTGCATCCACAAGGCTTTTCGCAGTTTTTCAAGCATCTGCAGGAAATCAGCCGTAGCAGATTTTCGAGAGCTACGTTATCCTGGGTTCTAATAGGCATCAACAGAGAAATGTTTAATTTCCAACCCCATTGTTCAGGTGGACAGTTGTTGTTGTTGAATGATAATTGTTAATCAGAAATCAGTTGAAAAACATCTCATTATCTAACGTGAATCACGTTTTTCAATTATTATACATATTGTGCTACAAAATACGAGTACTTTCCCAGTTTCAAGCCTGAGTGTCACGATACTATTTTCGTACTATTTCGATGCTATAAATAATTATATGATTAGAAAAGACAAATTCAGAAATTCCCTAGCAACCTAGTCTCTCGTCCTAGATTTCTAGAATGAAAATATGGCAAAAATAGTACAGTGACACTCACGACTCTAATTTTGCCAAACAAGAAACTTTATACATAACAAAGCGTTCATCCGCGGAGTTACATTTCCAACAATAGTTACCAGACGTTCAACAAAGCACGCAATTTTTTTCAAATCATTCAATCATGTTTTATAATCATATGAACAATGACCGCAACGTCGTGCCAGTTTGACCACATATGCGACGCGTCACTAGTCATGTACCCCAACTTTGATAGCGCACTGCAGCTAAGTCGACAGAGATGCATACATGTCATAACGGCATTTTATATGGATGATTTTATCTTCCACAAGCTAGTGATGCCAAGGACGAACGGGGCGCAGCTAGGCGGAAGGGCGGAGCCTTCGGCCTCTGGCGGAAGCGCACTCTTGATGGTGGTGGTGAGACCCGAGGCCTCGATTGCGAACGATTTCCGCTCGGCGGTTGATTCGGAAAGGTGGCCCCGAGAGGGGCCGATGCTTTGGCCCTGAAAAGGGCCAATGGTTTCTTGAAACGGATGACTGTCGATGGGAAGCATCTGGGCGAAGGCCGTCTGCGGACGTGCGGTGCGTAGTCGATGCGGCGATGTGTGTCGGCTCAGGACTGCTGAACGACTGGGGAGAATCATACAAGCGTCGGCTTATATAGGAGCGAAGGGACGAGCGTTGGCTCCGCCTCCTTCCGGCCGGGCCGGTAACACTAGTTTGTTCAGATTTCCCATATTTATTACGTTTATTTCAGTATTCAATGAGGAAGCTGGGAGTGCAACTCGCTATTTTCCAACTTTTTCTTTCTTTTTTCTTAGATTTCCCGGAACGGTGTGAAATGAAACTTTGGTTTTTTAGATCCAGTTTTTCATCCTCCACATTGTCATAGTTTTTTCATTGCGTCTAGGGTTTTTGTAAGTTTTCCAGAAGAAAAAATTAACCAACAGGATTGTCACGCAACTTCGAACGTGGTTCACGGCTGAACTAGAAGTGATAATAATTGGCCTTGAAGATTTTCTGGTGAAGCATTCAATTCTCTACAGCTTTGTCGCTCACAATTTTTTGATATCTCTTGTCGTTCTCACAGCATCCAAGAAGGAAGGTCACGCGGACAGTTTTTCCACTTTACTAGACCGGCGCGCAACTTTGACTGCGATAAACGGCTAAACCGAAGAAGTTAGACATATGCCTCCAGAGACTTTTTTGTAGATTATTGAATTCCCTACAACTTTGGCCCTGACAGTTTTTACACATCTCTCACCGTTCTCGCACCGTTTCAAAAGAAAGATCGCGGCGCATGTTTTTCCATTTTCTCCATTTTTTTTCCATGGTTCCCGGGATGACTGGGAATGAAAGTTTGGCTTTTATTATTCAGTTTTTTATTCTCTACATCGCTACATTTTTTTCATCCTGCCCCTAATTTGTTCCAACTTTGGCCTAAAAATCGCCTCATTTTACTGGACTATATTTCGTGGGGCTCACTGCATGTCGAAGTTTGCAGTGCATTTTTTTCAAATTCACAGAATATGCAGGTTTCATTTTGAAAAAACTACCGTCGGAAAACCGGAACCGTGTCGATTTTGAAAATAGGCCTACATGACGCCCAATCCAATCTACTTACGTTATCAGTTGCAATTTTTCAAAAACGGTCGAATCCCGAGCAGAAATGAATTTTTGACCATGGTGGAGTCCTACTACAAAAGCGAGTCGTTCTGGTCAAAACCAGGGCGAGAGGCCGTCTCGGGTGGCAACGGCCAGGAGAAATTTCAAAAATTCATAACGCCTGGCTGAAGAATTGTGGAAAACTGCAACTGCAGACTTAATTTGACGCTTTTGTTGTGTTGCTCCCTGCCAATTTTGGATCAACGGTTCGGCTGTTATCGTGGAAGATCACAGACAGACAGACAGACACACACGCACGCGCACACGCACACGCATACACACACACACACACACACATGCGCAGCACAGCATGCGCTCTAGACCTGAACTAACGTGGCGAGGTATGAGTTTATCTTTTATGCCTCCAATGTTAGAATCCAGAAAAAAGAAAATTTCTTCAAATAGGAGCATGTTGAACGCCTGGCAGTTTTGCATCGCTTTACATGTCACCCAGTCCCAGTATAAACTTCACTCAAGTTGCATTGAGTTTCTTATTCGTAGTTATGGATTATCAGAAGATTGGGCTAAGCAAGGGCATAAACAGATTCCAAATCGTCCAAGACAATCAGGAGTTATCCCGATTTGAAAAGGGGCAAGATTTTCGGTGTGTCGTATTCAATGTTGCGTAGTTTAGAACATTCGAAATACACTTTTCCACATGATTTAATTCAATTTGTTGGGCCAGCCCAAAAAAAAAAAATTCGTGAGGAAGTCTGCATTGCACGTTCTTTCAACTTTGTTTATGTGATGGTTAGACCTTTTGGATCTGTAGGTACCTACTCAAAAAATTGTGAATTGTGAATGTGTCATGCGGACTTTTCTGGGGCCCTGAATCTGGAACAGTTCAAAAGTGCTCTTTCTGTCCTTCAGGTTGGACGGCGTCTATCCTAGGGATTTCCCTAACAGAGAGTTGCAGATCAGGTTTCACTTGCAGAGTTTGAACAATTGAGAGTTGTTCACCTGAACAAAATTCTTTTCGGGGAGTTGACTGACTGCGCTGAGATTCTGAGCAAGATTGACTTTCGCGTACCTGGTGCTCATTTGAGTTCAAAGGCTCTTCTGTTTCTGCTACCTTCTGCCAGAACAAATCTTATGGCGTTTTCTCCTCTCAGCAGGATGTACTTGCTCAAATCACAGCTTGATCAAGAATGACGTTGACCATCCTGTCCTGCACTCTTTCAATATACAGCCTTCTCTAAACTCGACCTGTGGCCTGTTGGTCGTTCTAATCAATAATAAATAAATAAAATCGGGCTTCTTGTACCTACCTACTTAGTTTTATTCCAAGAAAACGCCTCTCTATGATTCTGTTTTGTAGCAGGCTAGCAGACACGCTTTCATCACTTTTGAGTTTGTTTGCAATAAACTTTCAATTTTAGACACTTTGAATTACTTGAATTAAGTAAAGCTTTCTCGGAAAGGTGTCAATTGAGGTGTAATTGGTTTCTTTTTTATTAAATTTGTAAAACCAGTTGTAAAACAAATAATTGATATAGAGGTACTTAAGTATTAGACATAATCAACAGAAGTTGTATGTATGAAGAATAATAATGAAGAACACTGCATACATACTGACATACAAAAAAAAAATGCTAAAAAGGTACTTATCAGCTAGTCTAGGAAGAATATTTTAAAAATACGTACTGATGGGTGGGCCATAAAAAACCGTGCTCGCAATTTTTCTTTCTAAAATTTCATTTCCCCGCCCCGGCTAGCTACCATCTCCGTATTTCAAAATGGCCGACATGTGAAAATTGAAGATGCGGGAACAACTGAAAACAGGCCTTTTGTTCTCGTTGTTTTTTATTAAAAGGTGTCATGTCAAAACCTATGTCAATCTTTAACAGTTTCCGCCATCTTGGATTTTAACATGTCTGCCATTTTGGAATGCGGAATTGGTACTGGGTAGCCAGCCTATTCAATTGGCTGGCCTATGCTGTATTGCTCGATACAATCGGTGGAGAAATGAGAATATGTTACAGAAACAATAATTCAAATTGAAATTAATTTATACATACTAGGAAACAACCTGTCCTATTGCACTTTCGTTGTAAAAATCACGTGACATACCTAAAGGATGTCCCAAATTTCTTGTTCCTGGCTGTTACTTCTACTTCTAGGTAGGCCAAACGGAGAAAATCGACTTATATCCAAAGCTCGATTTCCATGAAACATGAAACGTTGAAAGGTGAAAACTGCACTCCAACATCTCCAGACCTGTTGTTTTTGTGAGAGTTGTGAGATGTAAAAAATGTTGTAGATGTCTTCAAGTTCCGAGGGTCTTTTCAACATTGAATAATGATATATATTTATTGAAAAATATACACCGGGTGATCATTTGAAAATTATCCACCTACAATAACTCCCGATTCCTAATGAAAATGTCTTTGAGCAAAAACAGGTCGATTTTTATATCGAGGGGGACATCCGAAACATACATTGGCGAATTTCTATTTTCAGCCCCCTCGCCCCCACCCACCTCAACTTTGAAATTTCAAATGACATTACCTATTTTGCGATACATCAAATTGAACAGAATCAAATTATCTTTCTGAAAAAATATTTATAAAATTTTCAACCCCACCCCCCTTCTTCTTAAAATTTTTTGAGTGTCCAATTTAATATTCTTGACCTCTCAATTCTCTTCAATGCAGTCAACGTCATCCTGCACAGCATCGGAAGAGAAAATTTTCTATGGAAAAAGTGCAACCCAAATTCACCCTTTCGCTCCCACCACCTCACCCAAAAAATCTAAAATAACAATACCTACTTTGTGATACATCAAATTAAATTGATGTTGGAAATTGAATTCTCTTCCTTGACGAAATTTTTTCAAAATTTTCAAAACCCCCCATTTCTCTCCTCAAATACTTCAAATGTCCAATTTATTGGGGGAGGGGTTGAAAATTTCGAAAAAATTGTTCAAAAAAAGAGAATTCAATTCCCTTCAATTTGATGTATCACAAAGTAGGTGATGTTTCTTTGAATTTCGAAGTTGAGGTGGGGGGGGGGGGGGCAATGAGGTAAATTTGGGTAGCACTTTTTTCACCAGAAATTCTCTTCTTCGATGCTTTTCACGATGATGTTGACTGAACTGGAGAGAATTGGGGGGTCCAGAATATTAAATGGGACACTCGGACAATTTTTAGAGAAAAGGGGGTGGGGTAAAAAATTTAAGAAATATTTTTTCCAGAAAGAAAGTTTAATTCCATCCAATTTGATATATCGCAAGGTAGGTGGTGTCATTTGAAATTTCAAAGTTAGGGTGATTGGGGGCGAGAGGGCTAAGGAATCGGGAGTTACTGCAGGTGGATAGTTTTCAAATGATCACCCGGTATGACTTCTAGACATAGGTCGTTTCATTTTTTTTTTGTTTTTTTTTGAGTGCGCATGTGTGGCGCGAATTTCACCGATATGTACACCGATATTGAAAATTAAGACTAGAAAATATTGTAGTGTAGTACCTAAAATTTCACAAATAATTTGGTTGAATGACAGATACCATTTTGGTATTCAAAGGAAATATTTTATTGGAATTAAGTTCAATGATCATTTTTTGTGGAAGTACAGGAACAACGAAAATAGCAACAGCGCTTGAAACAACAAGAGATCGGCGCCAACTGTCACTTGTGGCAATAGGGCAATTGCATGATGTTGGTTCAGCTTGTCGCCACTTGGTGGCTTTGGTTTGGTAGCACAGCGCGCTTGCGCCAGATCCAGATTATCGATTAGTTTCGTTTGTTCATGTTTTGCAAATTGCGAATAAAAGTCGAACAACGGCCCATCGCTTCTTCAGGGCTTCATTGATGGGGAACTTGTGGAATTTTATGCCATTTCTGTTTTGTTGAATTTTGAGCGCGGTGTGGCACACAACATTTATAGAGCATTTTTCAGCGTCAATATGGAAAGATGAAGACAGAACTGATGACAACGGGCAATTGCCGTTGTCAACCCAATTGGGTTGTTCAATATGGCAATGGACCTTTTCAGGAAAGAGAGACAGATGCATGCGCGTTTGTACCGCGCAGTTGGAGGTGTCTAGCTATAACGGCGCCTAATATCTCCAAGGGAAACTCCGTTCGTTATGAAGTAGTGATGGGCAAAACTGTTATTTTTACGTAACAGATACAACCTGTTACTGTTATTTTTAAATAACAGTTAAAAATAACAGATACTGTTAATCTGTTATTTTACAAATTAACCAGGAGCCCGTTTCTTAAAACTACAAATGGCAAATTACAAGTGTGTGTGTAGTCTTGGTAACCCATTGTTGCAACAATCGGTCGTCAAGGTAATACATTTGTAATTTGGCGTTTGTAGTTTTATGAAACGGGCCCCAGGATTCTCAATATCACAAGGCAAAAGTAACAGAACTAACTAACAACTAACGCCGGGCGTCGACGATCGGCGTAAACTGTTATTAGTGTTATTTTGTATCTGTTTAGTCAGTCTATGGTTCAGTCGTTCACCGTTGATCGCACCGGGCGTCGACGATCCGGGTGAACTGTTATTTTGTATCTGTTTAGTCAGTCTATGGTTTAGTCGTTCACCGTTGATCGCGCCGGGCGTCGAAGAACCGGGTGAACTAAATATTATTTTGTATCTGTTTAGTCGTTCACTGTTGATCAGTTGATCGCGTAAGGCGTCGACGATCCGGGTAAACTGTTATTTTGTATCTGTTATATTTCAACCGAGATAACAGGTTGTTATTGTTATTTTCAAATAACAGTCGAAAAATAACAGATAGTTAAATAACAACCCATCACTATTATGAAGTGCGCGGCACCACACTGCAGTCATGCGGGGGCTGTGACGTAAATCGTGCGAGAGAGACTGCCTTTATTGAAAAGGTCCATTGACTCCATTGGTGAGGCGAGATAAAATGTTAGGTTATTCAAGTGCCAAAATGACACGATTGACAGTTATGACACACAATTTGACGGTTTGTAATACTGATTGATACACGTCAAGTCCCCAAGTGGCAAACGGCGCCACAAGCGCCCCCTACATGCGATCGCCCTATTATGATGACACTTCTCGTTTCTACCTAACCTCCATTTCATTTGATCATGTTTGACGAAAGAGCACAACTTGTTGAAAATGGTTCTACCGTGAAGGAAAGAAAGTGATAGCCGAGAACCAGTAGCTGGTCAAGGGGATAAACAGAGCCTGCAGCGTTGCCATTCAACTGACAGGTGTACGGTTGCCATTCAACTGACAGGTGTACGAAAGTTTAAAAAATTTGGCGCCTTTACGCATGCGCACTTGTCCGAACGAAATAGCCTAGTGGATTACCTTGTAGACAGTATTTGAAGAGAACCTACCTATGAAACGTTTCATGAAAATCAACGTTGCTCTTTTTCTGTCAGATCCAACGTGTGATCAAATTAATTTCAATTTAGGCAGGCTGCGGTCTGGTCAAAAGTAGGCCGCACCCCTACATTTGACCAGGTCACAGCTTGCCTAAATTAAAAATTCATCTGATTACATGATATAATAATTATGTTGGAAAAGCAGCAACCAAAATCAAGTAATTTGGGACACCTGTACAGTAAACCGAATAATGCAAATTGATGCATTTCAAGTGAAAAATTATACTAGGTGTCACCAGCCGCACTTTCTGGGCTTTCTTTTGTAAATTTGGCATACTGCTTTCAGCAAGTCTTTTAAAATCGCCGACTGGGCGACTACGGATTGGCTTCCGTTCAGTTCAATTGTTGGAATAAATTTGACTGTGGGATTCAAGGAATGCGTTCGTACACCATACATTTTCAAAAGTTCCACTCCTCTGTCACCTTTGGCGCATTCACCAATTGGAGTGTAATCAATGTTTAATTCTTGTCCACACTGAAAAACACATCAGTCAAGCATTTGTTTTCCTTTGACATTTTAAAATAAATATAGAATAAAATGGGAATACCTTTTCCCCTGCATCATCCGGAATTACATTGTCAGTTATCATGCAGGCCACGTAATCGAGGAGCAGCATTGGATCATCTATCAAATCAATGGCACAGGCGTGGATCTTGTTAGCAAAACATTCAACCTCATCGTGTTGGCAATAAAAAATTGTCTTACCATCGACTTCAACTGTCTGAAAAGTTTTAAGGCGTGTTAAACGAGACTCATTGATGATTTCAGGATGTATACTCGAGCCTTGCCATATGGGATCAATTCGACATTGATATGCTCCGGAATGGTTTTGTACACGCTCAGCAACTGATGCGTGACGAAGAACTTGGAATCCGGGCAGAGAGCCTCGTAGTACACAGTAACTTTCACTTTTTCTGTCACCTTAGAGTCCTCCACATCTCCGGTATCATCATTCAAAAAGACAGGAAAGTATTGAAAGCTCTTCCAAATCAAAAGCACGGTCAGTAAGAACAGCAAAATCCTGTATCTCCCATTCATTTTTTCAACATCTCACCATCTGGAATTGCGTCATTAAATTGTAAATTCTCAAAAAATAAGTTGCGAGATTGAAAGGTTATCATTATTGATTATTTTTTAAATACGTACTGTTCCTTCTCAATTCTTTTGGATGTTAATTATTGTAGTAAAGACTAAGCAGAACAAGAACAAGAACAAGGCATTAATAAATAAAACATCTCAAATCAACTTTTAGGTTAATCGTTCAACTTTTTTTTTGGTCGCCAGGCATAGAATCGAAAGTCATAGCACCGAACATCGTACAATCGACACGCGCCATATTGAAGCAGTGACGCTCAAATCGCTCAATAGTCTAAGGTGCGTTCAGTCAAGGTGGGTTCAGTCAGCTTGGTTTTAGTTTTAAGGTGCGTTCAGTCAGCTTATTTAGCCGCAATTTCAATTTTAGCCGTAAGCGCTGCATCGCTTATTGGCTGTTCCGAGGAGGCTGGTTCATAAGAGCCAATGGGCGTCGCTGCGCTTGCGACTAAAATTGAAACTTGCGGCTAAATAAGCTGACTGAACGCACCTTTAGTCGTAGTCGTTGTCGTAAATTTGAAAGTAGAAAGCACGCGTCATATGCGCGGCGTTCATACAGAGTTTTAGTTTTAATTTTAGTCGTAAGAATTCCGAACTTTGTCGTATGATGCCGACTTGCAGGTTGCGTAATTACCGGTATAAGGTATGAATGAGCATGGATGGTGATGGTAATGGGTTGTATGTATCAATAAAAAAATAGCATGAGCATTTGCTTCAATTTCAGAGGAGTTGTACTCCTCATAAATGTAAGCAAATACTTATTTATGCTTATTTTTTTACGAGTTTTTATATTAATACTACCCATTATGAACACGGACCGTGTAAAGATGAAGGTTCGCGCAGTATCATTCGAGCTCCTATTGGTCAATTCTTACGACTAAATCTTGCTGTATGAACGCTCTTCTCTGTTACGACAACGACTAAAACTAAAACAGCGACTAAATAAGCTGACTGAACGCACCTTGAGGTATGAGCATGGATGGTGATGGTAATGGATTGTATGTATCAATAAAAAAATAGCATAAGCATTTGCTTCGATTTCAGAGGAGTTGTACTCCTCATAAATGTAAGCAAATACTTATTTATGCTTATTTTTTTACGAGTTTTTATATTAATACTACCCATTATGAACACGGACCGTATGAAGATGAAGGTTCGCGCAGTATCATTCGAGCTCCTATTGGTCAATTCTTACGACTAAATCTGGCTGTATGAACGCTCTTCTCTGTTACGACAACGACTAAAACTAAAACAGCGACTAAATAAGCTGACTGAACGCACCTTATGACGCTCAACAAGTCGGGTCGAAACTCGACTCGGAGATTATGTGATGAAGGATGAAGTGTGGATGAAGCCATTTGCACCACAATGGACCTTTAAAAAAATAACTGTAGGTATCTCGTACAGGGTAGGTATTTTGTGTATGGATAATTATTAGCTGAACGAACGCCAGCAGACGATGCAGTGAATTTACTTTGAATCCCTGACGAATATTTATACCTAAACGTACAGGAATACATTTTTGGTCAAAAATCGCGTCCCGAATTGATGAAATAATTTCTGGACAGCAGATTTCTTTGGAGATCTGTTCTAGAATGTCTCCAGACTCTTCCGGGTCTCTTGGTCCTGACACCATATAAGTACCTACCTAGTCACCTCTACCTACGCAATAATAGATGTATTATGTATTGCCCCATCTCGTTTAGGTATAGAAAAATATGTGTGGATTCATTTTAAATAACTATTAACATTACACAAAAGTATCGTTGTGAATTATTCACCTCCGTTCCTATTAATTCGATGTTATACAAGTAAATATAGGTACCTAAACACTCACACTCCAAGATACACGTACCTATATTTACTACACCTACAGATATTCTTTGACCTACAGATAGGGTTACCAACCGTACTCTTTAAAGAGTACAGGTACTCTTTTTAAGGTGAAAAAGTAGCGTACTCTCACTTTTCACGTTCTGAAGCCAAATGTACTCTTTTTAATTTATTCGGGCGAATTTTTCTTATTCTATTTTTTCTATTGCTGTAGACCATATAATATTAAAATCTATGACTCCACAAATTAGGCATGTTCTTGGGCGCATGCGTACTACTGTAGATTCAAGACACAATCAAGACCACAGATATCAAGACCAATAATATCAGTCCACTGCTGTGACTACTGTGCAGTGCGATATTGGTGATATCGATATCTGTGTCAGTAATGTAACCACTAACCAAAGCTCCCTGTACCTACTATCACGTTCGCATGCAATCATGCATGCGGCCAAGATTCAAGAATATGAGGAATTTCTATCAACTATATTTTTGTTATATTCAACTTTTCCGTTGTGTTTCACATTAGGACGACATCATATTATACAATATGCAATACACGCGAAGCAGAGGGTTATTTTCATGTGTGAATATCGCAAAATTTTGATTATCAATAATTGTCAAATTTGAAGGGTCAGCAAATCCTTGAAAAATTCAAATTTGACGAGCGTCATCGAATTTTTTTGCGAATATCTTTATATGGGAATCCACCTCAAGTCTTCGTGGTATTCAAAACTGACTGATCACGCCCCTTTTCCCGAAAAATTTTCGCCCGCGGCGCAATTTCGGTCGCTTTGCTCACACTGTACTCTTTTCGTGTGGTTTGAGGATGGTAACCCTACCTACAGAGCCATACACAGACCATATGAAAATGCCGCCCTAAGATATCTCCATACATACATCGATGTCTCCGCTAAGATGCATGGTGCATTATACATACAGGTTTCCTAAATTGAGCGTCTCTTTCTGGCCCGTGACGTCACGTTCGATTGCGCAGTAAATCGTCGCAGTCCTAGTGTGCCAACATTGCCCCGATTCCATAAGCCGAACGTGTGTTTTGATGGTGTTATTATTGGTATTTATACAGTTTTCACAAGTAGTTATGGGAAATAAATGTTGTGGGCCACTATGCAAGTCCACAAGTTATACAGCGAATGTGTCCCTAAGCATGGATCCATAAAATACGACGTGACACTCGAAGAAGCAAAAAGAACCACAAGCCCTTCAGCGTTATAACAGCAGGGAGCTTTCTGCTTAGTTCATCAAGTATCATTAATTCAAGGGTACACTTGGCCACATTTTTGCATCAAACACTTCAAATTTATAGTGATGGCCATAATACACCATAAAAAATATTAAAAGTGGGACATGGGACACGCATTTACCTGGGCCGCTATTCTTGAATCGCGTGAGAAAAGTCCCTGGGAGTAAAATACATTCCGCAGTACACTGATGTAGCGAATGTTGCCTAAAATCGTGGTTTTTAGGCAACTTTCGCTACAGAAGTGTAGTACGGATTATATAAAACTCCCAGGGACTTCTCTCACACGATTCAAGAATAGCGGCCCTGTGCTTTCTGCGCACGTCCATATATCGTTGATATATCCATTATGAAAATAGTTGTATACGCGCATCAAATGGCTTTCTGGCAAATTCTTCTCTGCGGAATATTCATTTGCAATATTCATTGAGAAGTTCGTTATATTTTTGAGCGACTTTCCCAGTATGGTTGGCTTCAAAATTCAAAAAATGAAACGCACTTTTAACACGGCGGACCAATGTAAATACAAATGGCGCGATCACTCATGGCACACTGTGCGCAGAACGTGCCGAAAACAGCTGCGCGGAATCGCAGATTCTCCATCTCTCTTTTGAGGAAACCTGTATTGCATTCTGTAATGATGCCACCAGCCAGAGCCACTGTTTTGGAGCTCCTGTAAGAAGGGCAAAACGCATGCGCGGGATATGTCATTTTCGGCTGTACGACGTTCGGTGCAATGCCTTTCGATTCTACGATACGGCGCTTTTCTTTTTTTCGAAAAGTCGGTTAATCGAAAAGTCAGCTGTGCTGTGGCTGTAGCCTGTCAGTACTGTCACTTGTCACATGTGACAGCGAGCGTGAGAAAACTGCGAGGGGTCAGAGAGGTTATGTTTTTCAAAAATGTTGCGAAAATGGCTAAACCGCTTTTTTGTGATATTTGAAGCCACCAGAATGCACTAAAGTGAGGTATAGTCACATCACATTATTCAACTTCTCTATTAACATCAGATTTTTCAGCTATGAAATCGAACACCTAAATAAATTATGATTGCAAAGCAGAGATTGTTGATTTACGTATTTGTGTTGATTCTGAGCCCTTTATTCGGTTACTTCACCAACGTCCAAGATGACGATTGCTTTTGTCAGGTAAACTGGTACATCCCAAAGGAAAATAGAATCATCAACAATTGCAATTTTAGTTACAAGGAAAGGTTGACGACTGCACCTGCAACGTTGATACAGTGGACCACTTTAATAATGTGAAGATTTATCCAAGGCTGCGTAGCCTGTTGCAAAAGGACTACTTTCGATTCTACCGTGTGAATCTGAGGAGACCATGCCCATTCTGGTCGGACGACAGCCAGTGTGCCATGCGGTATTGTCACGTGGAAGCGTGCCATGAAGATGACATTCCGGCGGGTCTGATTGGTGAAAACCCCGCAAACAAGGTACTAATATCATCGTCACCTCTACACCATACCGGGTGTCAACAAGTGATGTAAATAAAAATGTGGATACAGTATAGATAACGGCCACATGCAAATTCAAACAAAAAAATTGGCAAACCACTCAGAACGTTGAGTACAATGATATTCTAAAATAAAATTTTCGGATTATCCAGAAATTTTTGCATAAAAAATAAAGAAGGAACAACGCTGTAAAAGAACACCAGTTAAAGTATCTATTCAATGTCGTTGTTGTATTGTTGGTTGCCTACCTTACATCACTAGTGGAAAATAAAGGTGGATTTATGCTCGCAAAAAAAAAATGACTAAGAATGATAAGTATAAAAAAAAGAAAATGTTAGAAATGAGCTTCCAGATTCAAGCGTTTATGCTCCAAAATTCACTGTTGCGTATTGAAGATGCGCAGATGTGTCAACAGTGGCGGCTGAAAGAGTCTTTGAGGGCGAAATGTTACCTAAATTCTGCACAAATCAATAATCATCCTTAATGTTGATGAATAATCAGGTTACGCGTTTAACTTATGTAGAATATAATATTTATGTAGAATATAATATTCTACAATGTGTTTTAAAGCCTTCCGTGGCGTGTGTCTCCTTCCTGGCGTCTGTTTCCTTCCCACGAGATCCTAGCCCCTCCCAAAAAAAACTTACCGCCGCTACTGCCCAACAAATTTAAGGTGCGTTCAGTCAGCTTGAGGTGCGTTCAGTCAGCTTATTTAGCCGCAAGTTTTAATTTTAGCCGTAAGCGCTGCATCGCTTATTGGCTGTTCTGAGGAGGCTGGTTCATAAGAGTCAATGGGCGTCGCTGTGCTTGCGACTAAAATTAAAACTTGCGGCTAAATAAGCTGACTGAACGCACCTTTAAAGTATCGAACGGGCGCCGTATCGTAGAATCGAAAGGCACTGGGTGCTTTCCACCTAGCTCCAAGTTTGGTACATCTGCCATTTACGCGTGCGGGTGCCAAACGGTGCTTTCCATCTGCGTGTACTTACCCGGTTCTGTGCCGTTCATTGGACCACCTGAAATTGTGTGCCATACTATGGTATGGAACATGTGCCGCCTGGTGGTATTTGTAACGTCTAGGTGGAAAGCACCCAAAACGCGATATTAGTGTGACGTCAGGATCGCCATTTTTAAATGCCGGATCCAACAATAGTCTGAGGAGAACAAAGCAAATTTCAGAAATTATTTTTTGGTAGCATTACCTTGCATATTTAACTATATTGGGGTACGAAGTGACAAACTACAGAGCCTAGATGTCATTTTGGAGCATATTTCGATTTTTTATCTCTTTTCTTGAACATTATATTAGCAAAAGAAGTTTGAATATGACAGCGCGACATAACCTCAAACCTCAATGCATAAACAACTTGTAGAGCGGAAGCGTGGTTTTGCGCTTGTTCTTACCAGGGCTTGTGAAGAAATGGCAAATGCATAAACATGCACCGGGTCCGTGTTCCACATTTCGCCTTTAACGGCAACAGTACCTATGCGATTAGTGATCTAGGTAGGTATCTTACTTCATTAGAACAATAAATAATTCACCAGACGTACATTTCGTATTTTCGTTCCTAATCACAACATAAATAAGTAAAAATCCATTGTTCTTGAAGTGGTGTTGTATAAAGTAGAAGGTATATATTGAAATAATCTTGAAACTACACCACAATTTTTCTATTTTTCTTTCACCAACCGATTTCGCCTTTCAGCATCGTCAGGGTTCTGTAATTAGTTGTATGAAATAAATTAATATAAAATTTGATAAAAGCTTACTGTATAATATTTAAAATATTTTCTTTTTTGGAGAAATTTGTAAAAGTTTTGACATTCGTCAAAAATTAATTCAATTGACATAAGTAATAATTAATTTAATTGACATGAAAAACAGTTGGTTCAAGATAACATGATAACAGTTTATTATAAATTAAATTTCGAGAATAGAAGATTTGAAAAAGGTTGATTATTATTGATCAAGGTAGATGTACTCAGCATCCAGTAAAATTTTAATTGTTTTGGCTCCTTCTAAATCTTCAGTTTGCTCATTTAGGTATTGGTAATTTCGATAATGTTTCAATTTTAAAATTTCTAGTGATTCAAAAAGTATTCTTTGGTTATATTTTGTTGTTTGGTGTAAAAATTTAACATCTGTATTTGGATCAAATTTATGTTTCGCTAAAATAATATGATTTGCAAAATGTGATTTACTACCAATGAGACCAACTGATTTAGATTTGATTATATCTCTGTTATGTTCTCCTATTCGTGTGGAAAATTTTCTACCTGTATGACCTATATATTTTGCATGGCATGTCTGACAATTCAATTCATAAACACCAGATCTATCTTCAATTGGTAAAAAATCCTTTGGTCTACTTAAAATTTGTTTTAAATTTGAATTGGTTTTGAAAGAAATTGAAATATGTGGGTTGCTTTTTTGAAATATATTAGCTATTTTGTAAGAGGTTGATCCAAGAAATGTTAAGCATTTGTATATTTTATTTGGTTTTATTTTAATTTGTTTACTTGTGTGTTTTGAAAGGAATTTGTTGAAAATTTTATCCATAAAATAATTGGTATAATCATTATAAGAAAAATAGAAAAATTGTGGTGTAGTTTCAAGATTATTTCAATATATACCTTCTAATCACAACAGTTGGGCATGAGAAAAATTTACATGTTCGCCGCTCATTGTAGTGTTTACTATCTGATGCCCAACACATTACTTAGGTACCTACCAATTTCACTACAAAATGATCAACCGAGTGATCAACTAAAAATCACAAAAAAGCTTCTCCAACACGTCCGCAGCTCTGCACTTTGCCGTGTGGTTGACTGGATGACTGTTTCTTGTTGTTGTCTGGTGCAGGTGCAGTTGTTTGCGCTTTGAGGTTATGTCATCGCTGTCACTTTCAAACTTCTTTTGCTGATAAAATCTTTTAGAAAAAAATATCAAAAATTGGAATATGCTCCAAAATGACCTCTAGGTTCTGTAGTTTGTCACTTCGTACCCCAATATAGTTGAATATTTGAGGTAATGCTACAAAAAAACATTTTCTGAAATTTCCTTTGTTTTCAGCCCATTGTTGGATCCGGCATTTAAAAATGGCGACTCTGACGTCACCACTAATATCGCGTATTGCACCGAACGTCGTAGAGCCAAAAATGACATATCCCGAGCATGCGTTTTGCCCTTCTTACAGGAGCTCCAAAACAGTGGCTCTGGCTGGTGGCATCATTATTACAGAATGCAATAATGCATCATCTAAGCGGAGATATCGATCTATGGAGATATCTTGGGGCGGCATTTCCATATGTGTTATACCCCATATGTGTTCCATAAGTGGGATAGCAACCAGTCATACAACTTTGTTCGGCTAATAACATAGATTAATACTAAACTGCTCAACAATTGAAGTGGTCCACTCGAAAATTTCGCCCGATTTCAAATACGAATATCTCGGGAAAAAATTGACCGATTTCAAAAAGTGCAGTGTTTTTGGATAGCTTATTTTTTTCACTATAAGGTGCAATAATAGCACAAACAATTGAATACATGATGTATGATATACAGGGTGACAACGAAAGGAGTGTTAAAATGTTGCATTCTAAAGCACGTCCCAGTTTTTCCACAAAAATCGCCGAGTCTTTCTGATTACATTTTTAAGTAGTGCACATCCATGGCTCGGAACGGTTTTTGAAATTCACGCTTATCTTCTTTGGTTACAGGGTGATGTAAAATGAAACAACTTTTTGTTTTTATAGTGATAACTTTTTTGTTTTTAAACTGATTTTCACAATTTGGAGCTTATGTTGAAGCGAAGACCCCAGTTAAGAGGAATCGAGTCACAGAATTGAATTAACACATCATTTAAAAAAAAAAGGTTGGATCAAATGTGACCTGAGCATGAAATGAGGCCGAGATCCGATTTGGGGGGATTTTTTAACAAGAATCAGCTTGTCGTTGAAGGAACCACTCATTGCGAGCATTTTAAGATCAGTCTCGCTTATATAAGGCAACAATTAACGACGGAAAACCCAAATTGGAACTGCATGTTTTCACACGATAACTGATGCCTTTGCTCACCTGAAAACACACGTACTTATTGTTACTTTTGACTGTTTCTGTCTACCCTCTGTTGACTGTCCAAATCACGAAGGAAACTCGATCAGTGATTCTCGTAACATAAGTTACGTGTATTTTCAGGTGAGCAAGAGCATCGGTTCTCCTGTGAAAACATGCAGTCTTAATTTGGGTTTTCCGTCGTTAATTGTTGCCCCAAATAAGCGAGACTGATCTCAAAATGATCGTAATGAGTGATTTCCTTAACGATAAGTTGATTCTTCTTGAAAGATTTCCCCAAATCGGATTTCGGCCTTATTTCATGCTTAGGTCACATTTGATGCAACCCCCCTTTTTGGAATGATGTGTTAATTCAATTATGTTAATCGATTCCTCTTACCTGAGGTCTTCGCTTCAACATAAGATCCAAATTTTGGAAATCGGTCAACAAATAAAAAAGTTACCTCTACAAAAACAAAAAGTTGTTTCTTTCACATCACCCTGTAACCAAAGAAGATAGGCGGAAATTTCGAAAACCGTTTTGAGCCATGGATGTGCACTTCTAAAAAATGTACTCGAAAAGACTCAGCGATTTTATTTGCAAAAGTGGGACGTGCTTTAAAATGAAACATTTCAACACTCTTTTTGTTGTCGCCCTGTATATTATGCATTATGTAATCAATTGTTTGGTCTATCAGGGCACCTTATAGTGAAAAGAATAAGCTATCGAAAAACACTGCACTTTTGAGAATCGGTCAATTTGTTTCCAAGATATTTGTATTTGAAATCGGGCGAAATTTTCGAGTGGACCACTTCAATTGTTGAGCAGTTTATTTTCTGGGGTTCCAATAGGCGAAACTCAGTGCCATTTTTGCGCTTGCGCAACCATGCGAGGGGATTTGAGTATAGTGCCATATGCTAAACACATGTAAAAAGCGTAATTTCAACATTGTATATTATTAAAGCGGCTGGAAATGGAATTTTCAAATAAATCATAAAAAAAGAGCGTTTCTTGATTTTTCATTGTGGTCAAGACGAGTAATGATGATCAGTTCTAGATACACAATGAGCGAAAATATGGTAACGGGTTTTTTATCAGTTAGTGTTTTTTTGGAAATACCGCCCTACTTCTAGTATCCTTCTCTGCCTTACGGTTGTCATCCTGTATGTCAATGGCATGAAACTGCAAGTATACATTGGGTGCTTTCCACCTAGCTCCAAGTTTGGTACACTTGCCATTTACGCATGTGCGGGTGCCAAACGGTGCTTTCCATCTGCGTGTACTTACCTGGTTCTGTGCCGTTCATTGGACCACCTAAAATTGTGTGCCATACTATGGAACATGTGCCGTCTGGTGGTATTTGTACCGTCTAGATGGAAAGCACCCAGAATATGCTAAATGAAATTTTATCGGGTTATATCAGAGGTTTTGTGTTTTCTGTTTTTTTTCTCTCTCCAAAAATGACGGGCAGTTGTTGAGTGCCTGGCTGCAAAAACCATACGAAAAAAATATTGCAGTTTCATTCTATGTATGTTCCCAAAAAACATCACCTTCAAGGCAACCAGTTGTACACTGAGAATGACTTTTTCGTTCTTTTCGGAACACTACGCGCGGAATTCATTTTTTTCGACAGCAGTGCACATGGACAACATCGTTTTGCATAATCTGGCATAGAAATCAGGAGTTTCTTGTCATGTATTTTCCTTTGTTAAGTCGGTGGCTGAAAATCTACAGGTTTCGACTTTTCCTAGCTCGCGCAGACGCATGAGTTCCGTCTCCCAGCTTTGCGAACCTACAGCGCATGTCGTGCCGCTGAATATCGCATATTCGATGGTTTGGGAGTTTGGGACTACTGTAAAGCTGGTAAAGCGCATGCGGAAATTTCGATCCTACGACGTTCGATTGTACGACGTTCGATCCTACGACTTTCATTTGAAATTCATTTGTATACTTACCTATTCAAGTATTATTCACAGATTAGTGATACTGTATAACACCAAACAAGACAAGTTGTTTGCGATTTTCGTGTGGTAGTTATCCGTACTGTACCCAAAAATGCTTCAGATTTGGCCACGTCGCCGTCGTGTTTTGGGTCATAAAGGGCAACGTGATTTTGATAATTCCAAAATAAGGAATAGACCAAAGACAGTGTCCAATATGGTTTTATGAGAAAAAAACTGCGGATTATCCACTAGTTTTTTTGAATAGAAATACTTAAATTTGGGAACCACATACATGATAAATTTTTTACGCCGGGCGGGTATGCAACTCAAAAAGGCCAGCCATAGCAACGAGTAAGAATCTTGAAAACAAACCTTCAATCTTCAATGAATGGTTTATGGCTAAGGTGGGTTGATGGCATTTCTCTGCATGGCATGGCGCCGTCACAAAAAATGCCGCACATCAATAGGGTGATTGCATGTAGAGGGAGTTGATGGCAAAATATCAACAGTGTCACTGTCATCTTTCAAGTTTCATCCATGTCGGAGTCAACGTCAACCGGACTAACCTCACTAAATACTGTCATTTTCACGCGTTTTGTTCACATACGGTTTTGTTCGAGGTTTACGAGATCGAGATTGTGATTTCAAATCATTCTAACAATGTCTTACACCTGTTATGTGCCCCAATGCAATTCCCCAACAAACGTCAAAACATGACTCGATCCTTGCGCTGCCTGCCGGTGATCAGGTGTACGAACTTCATGCAATCACCCTATTTGGACGAAAATGAGGTACCGGAGGCGATAATGCCGGTCGCCGCCTGTGTAGAAGCGTACGGGTCGTACCTTCGTACATTTGAAACGGTAGCTCGTGTGGAGACACGCCGACTATCGGACTTGCAGTCCACAGCAAAAGCACAAGTCTTCTAGGCGCTTTGTTTGTAAACATCCACTTCCATCCTGTTTCAATTTGAAAATAATACTGGTTGAAAATTTAGTCGTAGCGCACGTAAATTATTATTATTATTATTATTATATATACGGGCACGCAACAGACTAACAAGTCCAATAATAGCGTGACCGCGGAACGAAGAAAAGAAAATCCGTCGCAACACTACTCACTGACAAGAACAATGCGTCGATTGCATCTTAATCAAAAACTCGCCTGACATCCGCCGCACTGCAGTTGAAAATGTCGAACTTCTCCTGGAACCTATTGTATTGTCAACGCCCCGGTACTCGGGGACGCGGACCGCTCGGCTAGCTCAGGGTCGGTGAGGGTCGTGCCGACGCACTGCCGGTAACATCGAGAACGGATCAGCTCGTGAACGGAGGGAGAATGAAGATTGATTCGCAAAATTGGTGCAGCTCAGAAGGAACACACGTCACCCCTGACTGACGCGCTTGACATCCTGTCGCCTTCTATTATTAAGACTGTGGGACCGAAGTCAGCCGTGGTTAACGGTAACCATTGGGGAGCTGAAGGCTCCGCAATGACAGTCGCCCCCCCCTGAGACTTAGGGCACACTCTTTATTCAAAATTAACAAATTCATTTTACAACAATGAACGACCGTAGAAATACCTTAAACTAATGTATTACACCTGAGGGTAACTACGTTAAAGTAACATTTTTTTTTTAACATGGCGGAGAACTTTCGCTTTAAAAAGGGGAACATTTTTGGGACAAGGCGCGCACTTGTAAAGGCTAAACAAAGGTGTCAAGGTCACAACGAGTGGCAAGAGGACATGTCCTGGGGTCGCGACACTAAGTTTTCTTTGTTTGCCATAAGGCAACGTACTGACGGAGGTAGGGCGCACACTACACTCGACGACGCGGTCGTCTTGGAGCTCTTCTAAGTTTATCCACGTGGTACTTGACGAGTCGCTCGTCGATGTTGACGATGAAGACGCCGGGACTGACGTTCCGCACGATGGAGTGAGGACCGAGCCATTTCGGATGAAATGCTCCTGGAGCCGGAGGATGCCGGACAAGAACGAGATCGCCTGGCAAATAGTCGGGCACAGGTCGATCTGGAACTCGGTGGCGAGCTTCAACATATTCGCGCTGGTGTTCGTGGGCGGCTTCGGCACGTTCTGCTGCCGATGCTCGAGGCAGGGGTTCCGCGGCTTTCCACTCGCCAGGAAACCTTAAGGAGCGGCCGATCAACAGCTCCGCCGGACTTTGTCCGGTGGCGGCGTTCCGACGCCGACGGAGACTGAATAAGGTCGCTGGCAAGTGAACGTCCCACTCGGTAGCCGGTCGGTCAATAAGGCGACAGCGAAGGCCCTTCTTGATTTCCTGGTTGCGACGCTCAGTCGGGTTTGCGCGCGGATGGTACACGGCAGTCGTCCAGTGGTGACTCTGCCACCTATCGCAGGCGCGGGACCAGTACGCGGACGAAAACTGAGGACCGTTGTCCGAAATGATAGTACGCGGGTACCCATGCAACGGGAAAAAGTGTTCGTCGAGCGTGGCAACGATGGATTTAGTCGAAGTCTCACTTAGCGGCCAGGCGTCGATCCAACGTGTGAAAAGGTCGGTGATGACGAGAATGAAGCGATTTCCCTTTTCGGAAGTTTCGTACGGTCCCATGAGATCCAAGGCAACGGCCTCGAATGGCTCACGTGGTTGACGGGGACGCTGTTCCGCGGGAATGTGTGACGATCGGCCCTTCACCAGCGAGCATATTAGACATGATCTGACGTATGCACGGCAGTCCTTGTCGACGCTTGGCCAGTGGTACTGCTCGGTAATCGATCGCTGCGTTTCTTCTTCGCCAGGGTGGCCCGCTAAGTGAGCGTCGTGATGTTCGTAGAAAATTCGGGGTTGTAGTTCGGAAGGTACATACAGCAGTCGACGTCCATCGTCCGCTAGTCTGTACAGCACGTCGTCCTCCACCTCGTAATTTGCCCTGAAGCCGGCATGCCAGTCCTCGGTATCCGGATCGTTCTGAAGAGAGCGCCGTATGCGCATCATCTCCTGTGCCGTCCTGGAGTTGACCTGAGCCTCTTTGACCTCGTCCGACAATGTCCTGACGTCCGTCAGGAACACGTGCTCGCGCCGATCGGGTTCGTCAACGCTAGACGTCTGTGGCGCGCCGTCGGCCAACTCAGGAGGCAACATTCTGGTGGTACAATCGGCGGAAATTAGCGACTGATTCGGCTCTGGATTCCGTGAGAGAGCGTCCGCTAACTCGTTGGCTCGGCCGGGTACGTGTTCCACGGAATAGCTGAATTCCTGCAGGAGCAGCGACCAGCGCGTGAGCTTGGCCTTGGAATCTTTTGCCTTATTCAGCCACAAAAGCGCTTGACTGTCAGTTCGAATCGTGAACGGTCGGTCTTCCAAGTACGGTCTATACTGTTTGACACCCCACAAGATGGCAAGGCACTCTTGTTCGTTAATGTGCAGGCGGCGTTCTGTACGGTTGAAACGTGCACTGGCAAACGAAATTATGGCTCTCTCGCCGTTGGGCTTAATTTGGTATAACACGGCAGCCATGCCGGTGTTGCTTGCATCGGTCTGCAGGACGAAGGGTAAAACAGCGTCGGGACGGCTTAGCGTTCTCGGGGTTGCCATGGCGGTTTTTAATCCTTAAAAGGCGGCTTGCTGTGCCTCTCCCCAGGAGAATCGGCATTTCGGCGACGTCATGTCTGTCAGCGGAGTCGCGATTTCGGCGAACCGTGGGATGTATTCACGCAACCAGTTACAGGTTCCAAGGAAACTCTGGAGTTGTTTTCGATTCGTCGGCTGCTTTGCGTCGTGCACGAGCCTCACGTGCTTTTGCAGCGGCGTATTTCCGGCGTCGCTTACGGTGTGGCCCAAGTACTCGATGCTCGAGCATGCAAACTTGCACTTTTTGATGCCGCAGCGGAGGCGATGGGTCAGGAGACGCTCCAGAACGAGCCGTAGGTGATGAAGGTGCTCTTCTGTCGACTTCGAGTAGACAATAATGTCGTCCATGTACACCAGACAGAATTCGTGAAGGTAGCCGTTTAACACTTCCTGCACCATCATACGTTGGAAGGTGGTAGGCGCATTGGCCAAGCCGAAGGGCATGACCTTGAACTGCCAATGGCCGCCATCCACGGTGGAGAAGGCCGTATATCGACGACAAGACGGATCGAGCGGCACTTGCCAATATCCTGATTTTAAATCTAGAGTAGAGAAAACATTGGCTTCACCTAGGTCTTTGAGCGTCTCATGGATTCGCGGAATCGGAGACGGCTCGGTGATTGTCTGCGAGTTTAGTTTTCTGTAATCTAGGCAGAATCTTGGTTTATCGTTCTTCGTGACGATAACAATCGGCGATGAAAACTCCGAGTTCGAGCGCTCGATAATGCCGTCTTTCAACATCTGATGCACCTGCTCCTCGATAATGGCTTTCTTTTCGGATGTGGTCCGGTACGGTCGAATTCGAAATGGGGTTTCGTCTTTGAGCCGGATTTTGTGAGTGGTAGTCAGCGTCGTCGTAGGACGCGGGTCCTGGCTAAGTGTCTGCACGAAATCGGTCAAGAGCTGTTGAAAAGCTCCGTGGAGAGGCTCCGGGAAATTGTGCTGGACGTCGTCGACAGATAAAGGTGATCCTCTTCGCTGTCGAGAGGCGTGGTCCTTATTCCAGAAGACGGTACGTCGCTGCTGTTTTCCGAGGTGGAGGCACTCCCGCTGGAAATCAATGACGGCTCCGGACTGGTG
Source organism: Anaspis maculata (assembly GCA_949128115.1). Classification (NCBI taxonomy): domain Eukaryota; kingdom Metazoa; phylum Arthropoda; class Insecta; order Coleoptera; family Scraptiidae; genus Anaspis; species Anaspis maculata. The sequence goes on from OX421968.1 coordinate 8,650,034, forward strand.
GCAGAAACTCTTGCCGAGAATGACGGAATGTGCTAGACTACGCACCACGTGGAAATCTGCGGTGTATGGCGCCTCTTCGGCGGTAAACGTCAGACGGACGGTACCCTCCGTTCTCAAGGGCTCAACTGTTGTGCTTGCGAGGCCTACGGACAAAGTGGCGGTCTTGTCGATCTGCTGGTCGTTGACGAGCGTGTAGTCGATTAAGTTTAGCGTCGAGCCAGTGTCGAGGTAGGCATGCACTTGATGGTGGTCGAGTCGAAGAAGAATTAGGGGAGCGTTGTCCGAAGAGGTGGCGCACAGCGAAATTACTGATGCTGGGGACGTTGCGACGCCCGCGCGTCGTTCGTCCCGGTGGGGTTTTCCTGGTGCTGTTGGTACTGACGGAACGCGTCACGTGGCGGCTCGCGCCGAGCTTGGAGCACAGGACAATTTCGATGATAATGCCGCTCGGGGCAATATCGACATGGCGGCGGCAGATTCGACGTCGCGCTGCCTGCAGGTACTTGCCGTGTGGTTGCCGTCGTGACCTTCGGCGCTTCCTCGCGCAAGGATTCTACCTTTTGTGCCTTATCCACCAGCTCGGCCAGCGTCTTCACCGGATTTAATGTAAGGTGGTACTTAATATCGTAATCCGTGAGTGCAATCAGCATGCCGATGAGTTCCTCGTCAGGAAGGTACGGTGCGATTCTCCGTGCGAGCTTCACCTTCTTCCTTAGGAACAACAGAACCGGTTCGCCGTTCTGCGTTTCGGTGTGGAGCTTTCCACCGGCTTGTCCGCGTCGTTGCGGCGAATCAAAGTGGTTGAGAAGAGCCTGTTTCACTTCTTCCCAAGCCAGGTCCACCTGGAGGTACGGCTTCACCCAGGAAGCGGCTTCTCCGGAGAGCTGGTCGGCTACCAGGTGCAACCATTTTCGTCGCGGCGTTCCGGCTGTGGTGAGAGATTCCTCCACACCTCTCAGGTACTCTCTTACATCTTCATGTGGCAGCCCCGCGAATGGCGGAATTTCCGGCTGAGCGTTGGAGCGGAAACGCGTTTCCAGGCTCTCGAGGACGCTCGCGATGCGCGCATATTCGGCGGTCGGCAGCTGCTGTTGTTGTTGTTGTTGTGGTTGGGGCGCCACTAGGAGAGACGCTGCGGAGACGGCAGCGGCTACATCCCCTGCTCCGACTCCTAGACCAGAGAGAGGCGTTTCGGTCGTTTTCTTCTTGGGCGCATTCTTCGTCGGCGTCTTCTTCGCAGATGTTCTTGCCGGAATTACGCCCGAAATGCGCGCGCGCCGCATTTTTTCACGGTCCCGTACGTGTCGCGCTTTTTTGCAGTACTGGTCCCGCGGACGAAAACGTGTTTGGGGGGGTGGCTAGGGGCAGAGCCTTACCGTGTCCCGAGCACCACCAAGCAGGCCATAATCCGCCTTGGATTAAGACGCTACAAGGCAGCGCCCTTGATGCTGGGAAACCCGCAGCACGATTAAAACCCGCTGGGCTTGACACCAGTCGCGTTTTTAATCCGCCACAGGGCTCCAGGTGGTGATCCCGTGAAATTTTGACTCTCGGCGCTCCCCCACGTTGCTTCTCCGTTCCAAAAACGAAAAAACGAGTTATGGCCCCAAGTTGGGCACGCCACTCTGTCAACGCCCCGGTACTCGGGGACGCGGACCGCTCGGCTAGCTCAGGGTCGGTGAGGGTCGTGCCGACGCACTGCCGGTAACATCGAGAACGGATCAGCTCGTGAACGGAGGGAGAATGAAGATTGATTCGCAAAATTGGTGCAGCTCAGAAGGAACACACGTCACCCCTGACTGACGCGCTTGACATCCTCTCGCCTTCTATTATTAAGACTGTGGGACCGAAGTCAGCCGTGGTTAACGGTAACCATTGGGGAGCTGAAGGCTCCGCAATGACAGTATGTCAGAGCAAGGCGGTTCACTGGAGAATTGAAGTAAAAGAGCTTTTGTGTGGGCCTCACATAAAAAACATCACTCCGCCTTAGGCCCTGTCTTGGAACATTTAGGGAGATCCTTGAAAGAACACTGGGGGAGGTTACCGCACCCGAAACAAGCCTATGCAGGAAAAGAAGGTAGCCAACCGTTCTACGGCTTTCCAAGGACCGATGACCAAATCTGGCCAGCAACGACTGCTGTAAAGTAAACTGTAAATTGTAATAATCTCGTTTTTCAAGATTTCACGTAAAATCGACCTTCGCGTGCTTTTCAGACTCGCGCAGCTCTGGAGTACCTACGTTTCAAAACTCTACCCGAGCACGTCAGTTGGGGTGTGACGTATGATTAAATATTAAAAACAGTACAACAACAACAATAATAATAATAATAATAATAATAATTGTGAGGTCACCACTTTTGCTCGAAGTTTTGGAACGGGGTCGGGTAGTGTCGTGTTGTCATCACAGTCAATTTGGCGTCATCTCGTCATAGTATATTTGTCTTGCTTGAAGAAAGTAGTTCTCTTTTCAAGCCTATTTTAGCTTAGAAGAAATATGCACTAGGAATTAGGAGTTATTACGGGTGGTGGATATAGTTAATGATCACCGGGTATACAGGGTGCTTCAGAAATAAGTACCTAGCTATACATCCCCGGATTCAGGTTGCGATAAGAACGAATTGCAAGTTACGGCCCTTCAAAATTCAGTTTTGAAAATCTTTTTTTCAACTTAACTTTTTTACCGTTCAACCGAACAGCTTCGATTTTGGTATACGATATCACATGATGCATAGCAATAGTGTGTGACTGCCACGATTTCCATGAGATCCTTTCAGTAGTGTGGGTTAAATTGAACTTTTATTTTACGGCCCCTCAAAGTTCGATTTTATCTACGCCACGCGATAGCCCACTATGGATTCTCGAAGCCTATAATTAATTAAAAATGATAGTTTGCCAATGGATACAATGAGCATTCAATAGAATTAGCGACCAGGTCATAGCTTACTATGACGTCAAGTTCAGTTCAAGAAGTAGAAGTTGAGATTTTATTCAAAAATTATAGAACTCATTGTAGAATTGTGAAAAAACCTAGCAGGCGAGGCGAGGCGAGCAGGCGTCTTGAAGATTAGATTATCCGTAATTTTTTTGCACTTCTGTACGATCACAGGTACATTTGCTATTTCCCGAAAGAAGATTTTTCGAGATATGTCGTGGTGCAATTTAGTAGAAATAATAAAAGTGATGTTGAGAATGGCAGCTCATCGGTAGCGGCCGACGCAATAATCGCCAACGCAGTATAAACAGGGTAATACACAGAAAATAATTGAATATTGATATTGCATGAACGGACACAGATCGAGCTGTGGAAACCTAAAGAAACGTTCTTGTTTCAGTTCTTATCAAGATGCGGTAAACCGTTTTGAAATTTCTTCAAAAGTTCCTAAAATATCTTGATAAGGAAATTTTGAAAATTTTCACTTATTCAAATTTTTTCTCTCATCGATTTCTTCACCTTTGTCTTTTCTAATTTTTTCAGATCTCGTGGTGGTACTTGGTCTTATATCATAGAATAAGTGATGTCCGGTGAAATCAAGGGTGGAAATAGGCAACGTCCGCAATTAGAAAGACTGAATGGAGCGTGTTATTTCTTCAAGTCTTTGCAGCTCCATCTGTGTCAGTTCATGCAATATGAATTTACCATTATTTTCTCTGTATTACCCTGTATACGGTGTCAGCCATGGTTGTGGCGGTGGCTTTAGATTGAATTTACTTTCGACATCACTTTTATCATTTCAACCAGATTGCACCATGATATCTTGAAATAATCATTGAATAGTTGAGAAATAAGAATTACGGCCATGGTGAAATAAAAAGTTGACAATATCTTTGGAAATAGCAGATGTGGCCGTTCGCTTTTTATTGGATGATAAATTCAAAATAGTTCACTGCACCTCAATAGGGATTCACTCAAGCATATTTGCACGAACTTTCACATTGAATCACCCTGTACCTACACGGCGTCAGCCATGGTGACGGCGCCGGCGGTAGTTCAAGAGACCCCCGCCAATATGCCTGCCGAGTCACAATGCTTAATACCAAAAAAGGCAATAGCGCCCAGACTAAATGAGATTAACTAATACTAAAATTATAACTGATAATTATTGAAGACGTGGCTGAAAAATATAGAAGTTGTGTTTGTTCACTTAACGACCGATCGTGCTCCCTAGCTTTAATATGCAGTGATTTGATACGGACCGTTTTATGTGTGGTGCTCATATGCGCTGTATACCTACCAGAGCTCGCAGGAGGAGAGGCTCGACCTAGCGTAGGAGAGCCCGAGAGGAGAATTTGATAGGGGTGGGGACTGAGCTTACATTTTCAGTCTCATAAACCGTATAAAACCGTGTAACAAATGCGAGTATAATTCTCAGACTTTACTTGACTGGACCACTGGTGGTCCAACCCAACGTCTAAAATACAGCTGATCTCGCATTTTCGTCGCACACACGGAACATCATAAATGCGGACGCTCGAACGTTTGTGCATCGATGTCTCAAGAAGAGGAGTGGGGACGGCTTTTAATATATAGATTGATCATATTCCATGCATCATAACAAAACAAACATTTGATTTTCAGTACACCGCAGAGGGCTGTACTGACCTGGATGAAAATCTCGGCTATTTGAACACAACAATAAGTGCGAAAACTCAAGAAGATATCGCACTTTGGAGTGCCTACGATGATGCTCAAGATAATTTCTGCCTTTTAGACGATAAGGATTTGGATTCTGAATACGTCGACCTGCTCTTGAATCCCGAAAGGTATACTGGATACAGAGGCAAGTCGGCCCGTAGAATATGGAACAGCATTTACAAAGAGAATTGCTTTCGTATTGGAGTCATCCTGAGTCAGAGCAACATCTTAAGTTCTACCCTCAACAGTCTGTGTTTGGAAGAACGGGTCTTCTACCGGGCCATTTCCGGCCTACATGCCAGCATAAACATTCATCTGTGCGCTAAATATCTATTGTCCGAATCGACTTTGACGGAGCCAAACGGAAAGTGGGGACACAATCTGAACGAATTCCAGAAGAGGTTCTCAAAAGAGACTACAGAAGGCCAGGGACCGCACTGGTTGAGGAACTTGTACTTCGTTTATTTGCTGGAGTTGAGGGCACTGAGCAAAGTCGCCGCATATTTGGAAAGCGAACAGTTCTACACGGGCAGCGAAAGCGAAGACTGGGACACGCGACTTGCCGTCAGGGACTTGCTGAATGTTGTCAAGCAGTTTCCGGATCACTTCAATGAAAGTTCTATGTTCAATGGTGGGGCGCACACCGCGAAGCTGAAGGACGAGTTTAAGCAGCACTTCAGGAACGTTTCGAGAATCATGGACTGCGTCGGATGTGACAAGTGCAAACTCTGGGGCAAACTGCAGGTGCAGGGTCTGGGAACTGCGTTGAAAATTTTATTTTCCGGAAAGTTCGACAGTGAACCGGCCGAACTCACATCACGAAACAAGAAGAATTTTCAACTGCAGCGCAGCGAAATCGTTTCGCTCCTAAACAGCGTCGGAAGGTAAGTGTGCCTTTGTTCAGTTAAAAAAAAAGTGAGAAGTAAGAATCCAAATTTGAAGAGAAAATGGCGTATAAGAATGAAAGAGTGTGTTCTTTTGTTGTCAACGCTGTTGTACGAGAGTGTATGATATTATCAGCAGAGCTGTCTGTGGTAGAGGCATCGCTCGAATGTTGTGGTCATAGATTTGGAGGGAGAGAAAATCATGTCAAAAGATGCGGACGAATCGGATGAGTAAACTGAATAGTGGGTCAGGGGAGAGTGTGGTCTGCTGTGAACAAGCCAATTCGTCCTAGAAATCTCTTGCACCGTTTTGGGAGCAACCTATTATACAGTGTGTCCCAAAATTAGCCAGCCAAACTTCATGAAAAAAAAATTGTCAACATCATGGACCAAAAAAAGTAAAGATAAGTGAGCTACAGCTCCTTGACGGTGGGCCTCTGAAAATGGTTTTTATCCGCCCAAAATGCAAGGAAAAAAGCAAATTGGAGGTACTCGCTTGATTATTGCACAAAGACAAATTTAGCCCTTTGTTGTTTTGTTTTTTTTTTTTGGTTTGAATATATGTACATGTAGTCAAAATAAATAAAAATCCAAACGCGAGCGCAGCTTTTGACGCAACGTTCATGTTGACGAATAAATAAGCTGGGGGTTCGCGCGGTTTCTGGATGGTACAGGGCAAAAGGTCAATGCTTCGTTTGCGACCCTTTGTTTAGAAAGACGGCTTTAGGTGTTCCCGATACGAGCTTCAAGAAATGCTTCTATTCACATTTCGCCGCTTTGACATCCGATTGTATCATAATAATTTCGTGGTGCAATCGTTTTCCCGATTTTGCGTGCTTATAAAATTTACCGAAAGGAAGTGATTTTTGGAAATGCAAGGCAACTTGATATTATTGATAAGCCAACTAAAATTATTTCTTTTTATTTTCAAATCATTTAAAAACCCAATCGGTAGTCTAGAAGTTGAAGTGAAAGGGGGGGGGGGAGGGGTAGAGATTTCGCCGGATATATCCAATTCGAGGTCCGTCAAGACGATTAAAGCTGGATTCCCAGATGCCATTTTTCACTAGTTGAACCTTGTCTATGGATGGAGTTGAAGCGTCTGGGAAAATCGCGAAATATGACTTACCGTTTTTGTTGTTCACCGAGAGTTGGCCCCAACCTTAGATGCTTCAACTTATCATGGTGCAACTGCGCAGTGGAGTGTGGATTTATGAAAGTAGCTATAAAAACGCACGTTTCTTTTGCAGGTTATCGTCGAGCATTTATGAACTAGATGAATTCCGCCATTTGCTCAGGTAGTACAGTGGGGCACTTCCGACAGAACTGACCTTGTGAGATAGATTTTATACGTTTATATCCATACCTGGTAACTCATAATTTGTCATTGTTGAAATGTTTTGTTAAATTTTATGTAACTAGCGTGCAAGTGTTTTTTATCCAGACACCACAGGGGTGGGTGTTTGCCCTTTTTCCCAAACATTGCATTCATAATAAAATCCCAAAGGTGATTTCTGGATTTGAAATGTAAACACGTATCGTCAGTTGTAACATTGTATTTTTTATACTCGTAATAAAAGGTATTTCGTTACCGATAAAAGTCAATGCCCATTATTATACAGGTGTCCGAGGTTTAAATCCAGAAACTTCAGCAATCGATAGAGAATAAAAAAATAAGGCGACCATGTCCAGAAATTTTTTTTCAAAAATTAAAAATAACGGAGATAGAGTCCTTCAAAGTTAGTTTCCAAAAATCGATTTTTTTTGAATAACTTTTACACCGTTCAACCGATTTTGTCCAAATTTGACACAAGTGATCCTACAATACATTAACATCAACAGCTCGGTATGACTTTTTCCAAGTGATTTCAGTGGCGTAGATATTGGGGGGGGGGTTCACTCCTTATACCTCCCTATTTTCTACGCCAATAAACATTTTGAGAAAACGATCAAAATTGCTGATTCTGCATTCAATTCCAAAGAACAAGTTATTCTTGGTAAATTTTGATTTGAGGCTTCGTTTTTGAGATATTTGAGTTTGAAAATTCCGAACACAACTACGAATCAAAATCATTTTTGTTACTAAAAATTCACTTTCCTACGTCACTTTAGATATTGCTTCCAAAATTGATATCGGTGATGGTTGAAAGCTTAAGGTGCGTTCAGTCAGCTTATTTAGCCGCAATTTTAATTTTAGTCGCAAGCGCAGCGACGCCCATTGGCTCTTATGAACCAGCCTTCTCAGAGCAGCCAATAAGCGATGCAGCGCTTAAGACTAAAATTAAAACTGGCGGCTAAATAAGTTGACTGAACGCACCTTTAACTCCATGAGAAAAATTATGACTTTGATCTAAACAGTCCAGTGGCGTAGATATTGGGGGAGCAACTGATATTATCCCCCCTATTTTTTACGCCAATGGATATTTTGGGTAAACGATGAAAGTTATTGATTCTGGGTTCAATTTAAAAGAGAAAGTTACTCCTTGTAAATTTTGATTTGAGGCTTCGTTTTTGAGTTATTTGATGAGTTTGAAAATTCCAAACACAATTATTAATTAGAATTATTATTGTTACTAAAAATTCTTTTTTCTATATCACTTGTGAAATTGCTTCCAAAATTGATATCGGTGATGTTTGAACGCTTAGCTCCATGAGAAAAACTATTTCTTCGATCAAAACAGTCCAGTGGCGAATTTCCAGTGAAAAAAATGATTTTGATTCGTAATTGTGTTTGGAATTTTCAAACTCAAATGTCTCAAAAACAAAGCCTCAAATCAAAATTTACTAGGAGTAACTTTTTCATCAAAATTGAAAGCAGAATAAATGTTTCGAATCTTTTTTTTTAATGTTCATTGGCGTAGAAAATAGGGGGGTAATAGGAGTGGCTCCCCCAATATCTACGCCACTGGAGTTTTGATAAAAGTATAAAAGTTATAATTTTTCTCATGGAGCTAATCATTTACACATCACTGATATCAATTTTGGAAGCAATATCTCAAGTGACGTAGAAAATAGAATTATTAGTAACAATAATAATTCTAATCCATAATGTGTTTGGAATTTTCAAACTCAAATATCTCAAAAACGAAGCCTCCAATCAAAATTTACCAGGAGTATTTTTTTCCTTCAAATTGAACACAGGATTAATAATTCTAATAGTTTTCTCAAAATATCCATTGGCGTAGAAAATAGGGGGGATAATATCAGTAGCTCCCCCAATATCTACGCCACTGGAATCATTTGGAAAAAGTTATTGCAAGCTTTTGATGTAAATGTATTATAGGATCACCTGTGTCAAATTTGGACAGAATCGGTTGAACGGTGTGAAAATTATTCGAAAAAACCGGTTTTTTGAAACTAACTTTGAAGGGATCTATCTCCGTTATCTTCCATTTTTGAAAATATTTTTATGGACAAATTCGTCTAATTTTTTGACTCTATCGATTGCTGAAGTTTCCGGATTTAAACCTCGGACACCCTGTATACCTCCTAGACTCATGTTGACTGATTCAAATTCTTGAATGACAATGACGAAAATGCACACATCTACTGTGTGTTTAATAGTAGTTTTCATCAGGTCTAGAGCGCATGCTCACGTTCCTTGCCGGTCGGCAAAAATTCGACCTTCCGCGTGCTTACCAGCGACTCACACAGCTCTGTAATCATTCTCCCCACCCTATTGGCGAGTTTCAAGATCCAATACGCCATCTGACGGCTAACGTGTAAACGACGTTTGTGCACGGAACAACCGCAGATTTGTGTGGGCTCATATGAGCGTTGCGGTATTTGGTGACATTAATTGATTCCATCTGACGTTGACGTTAAAGCGGCGTTGATTTTTTCTAAAAAAGTACGTGAGCCACGCACGTTTCATTATCTTGAATATACTAGGTGTCGTCGGTTGCAAAAGCATTGCGTTTTTAAATAAGAGTGGCACGTGTACGACGACTGGCAAGCAAAAGCGGCATCAGAATGGGAGGTGGTAAGATTTGTGATTTTGTCATAGTGACAAAAAGTGGCGGAGAATTTGTTGCGTTCCCGAGTGCGAGTCGCGCTGTGGAAACCGGAAAAAAGGAGAGTTACATTTTCACCGTTTCCCGTCGAAAGCGAAAGACGCAAGTTGGGTAGTCAAGATGACAAACAAACTTGGCACTGTGAAAAATATGACTACGAGAAAAGCCTGAGAAGTGTCGCTGAAAATAGGAGCTTTAAATGGCTGCATCGAAGAAGCACAGCTGCGATATGTTTGCATGTCCCGGACTGGCCTGCTTTGCAAGTGCATTTAAACGTTCCAATTTCACAGGAACTCCCGCAGGAACTGCTACTACTATTTCTTTTAATTACAATATCAGTTGCCTCGTGAGGAGATTCATACAATGCGCTTGTTTGTAAACACAATCCAAATATGTCCATGTTTGAACTGAAGCTTGATTCGGTTCGCTTTCGACCACACAACACAAGAAATTGTGACTTCAGAATTTCCTCTCCCATCAGTATCCCATCACGATAGATCGAGAATCCGTTGAGGCTTGAGGCCATCCAGTGATTGAAAACCTTCATAACACTCAATTCGCTTCTGTCATTTTCGAGTTCCACCGCAATAGGTACTAATTAACCACGTTTCACGTCTGGAGGACATTAAAAACCGCTTACTACTGATAAGATTTTTGAACGCGCGGGCAACAATCCGTGCCCTATCCGACATGTTTGTTTACATGCGAAGCGCATCAGCAGCGCCACCATCGGTAATGTTACTCGCCAATACCCCTGGTGCTATAGGCTGTCTGATTTCTACATGATTCTAGTGGGCTGCGTTTCTGGTCGCCATCGGCCGATCGCGGCCTGAATCGCAGCCCACTAGAATCATGTAGAAATCAGACAGCCTATAGCCGACTCTGCCGACCCAAATTGTCAGATCTTACGCATGCCCACTGAAACACAAAATTGTCATGAAAACTACTATTAATACAAATAATAACACAAGCTTAATTTTTATTTTGAAGCTTTAATACAGTCAAACTACATATAATACGTGAAATACTACAAAATATTCCAAAACGATAACGAACTAAAAACTACAGTTTCATTAATCATTACAATTTGAACACAGTTTAGAATAAACTTTCCACGCCGTTTTGTACCCTGGGAAGTAGCAAAATGTTCTACAACTAATGACTGCTTCACAACATTCATTTTACTTCTCATAATGAACAAGTATGTAATTTCCATAAAAAATATCAATTTTCAAGATAAAAAGATGTTTGTACAATGTTAACACATTCGGGTTGAGCGTCAGTTTCACATCTCAAGATGAGATTCAACAACTAGTTCACATCATCCTAACCTTAATCATAAAAAAATTTAATAAATATTATCACCTATAGTACTATTACACATTTTTTTTAATAACTTGGGTTTTAAAGCAAGAACGAACAAAATAAACACGGATCAAGAATATACAGATCGCGTTTAAATAAATAATTATCGCCCTGTTTCATATCCAGGAAACAATGTGCGAAGCGTTTCTGAGAGTGCCTCGTTTATATCCTTCAAATCTATTCCTTTGCTAAGATCAAACCTGCAGTTAGGGCAAGTTTGTATGTTAGCATCAAATGACCTTTGAAGACACTTCTGTAAAAAAAACATTATGTTAATTGTCATTTATAATAAAAAAGCTGATGGATGACCAACTTCCCATCCTCTTGACGCTAGATATAATTCAAATATCTGAGAAGCCCCCAGTCAGGAACTTTTCTGTTTGAAAACAAATTGTTGTTGCACAAAATTGTAACTGTTTTATCTGACTACTATAGAGGCATTTTCAAAAGCGTTTCTTTTCTAACGTTCATTCGTTCTCTATAGAACAATGCAGCCAACGGCAAAAAATCGATTTTCGCGAGAAACCGCAAACGGCCAAGAGAATGGATTTATGGGGTTTCTCAAATAAGTTATTTGTGTCTCAGAATTCAATGTCGAAACATCCACCACAGGCATGTATTAATCAACAAGTTTCGTAAAACATAGTATTGCGAAGAGTGCTCCAAAGGAATGAATATAAAATACAAGTGTAGTTTGAGCAGTATCAAAATGTGTCCATTGCACCAAAGCACATAAATATACAGGTGCCCCGTGTTTAATCGCAAAGATTTTGCCAGTCGATAGAGCATCAGAAAAGAATGAGACATGTATAGAATTTTTTTTCACAAGCCCGTAATAACGAAGATACAGCTCTTCAAAGTTGGAAAACAAATACATACCGTTGTTTTGATTCAACTTTCATAATGCCCAACCGATTTGCGTCAAATTTCTTAAAGTGTTCAAGAAACAAATGCCTGAATGAAAATCGGAGTTTACCGGAAACACAGACAAATTATTTTTGATATAAAGGAGGCACTGGAGAATATACAAACAAGGCAGGGTCATGATTTGTTCTCTTACAAAATAAGGTCTGCACTCATCCCTGTAGACCTGTAGACCTGTAAATGTTTTGAAAATTGCATTGCTACATCATTGAAGATAATCAGTTCTAAGTTCACACTTTTGTTTTTGCAAAATTTGATTTTTTTAGGGGTCCGAGTTCCATATAGATGGCGAAGAACAGCAACCTTCAATGTCACCGTTTGCAGAAATTCAGCAAGCTCCTATGTCAAAAAGGGGTACTTTTCAGAAGGAACAAAATTGTACTTTAAACGTGATGTACTATACTTTCTTCCATTTCAAGTTAAAATAATATTCACAATAAATTAAGGTGACATAATGGGATATGAAATTTGATATTATTCACTAGATTTGGCTATGAAACGTGACGTAGACGGTTTTATCAGCAATATATTGATAATTTTCGAGATATTGAACATAGAAGCACATAGAAGGTTGTTATTTTGCACTTGACATAGGTAATTAGTCTAAATTGGAATCCGAGGTTTTGTCAGTCAATTAAAGGCTGGAGTGTCGATTGTTTGATCCATTATTTTCAACCCTGCTGAAATTGACATAGGAGGTTGTTGATTTACCACAAATGGTGACAGAAGGTTGCTGTTCGCCATCGATATTCGGCACTGAATTGGGACACCCAGTCAGAAAGAGCGACGCCAAGCAAGCATACATGATGCATGAAAATTGACCAGAGCTGTGGAATCATGATTTTTTATCCAATTTTCAAAATTTAGACATCAAATTTTCAGTTTAAAATGTCATATGGCAACATATACTTTTTAGATGATTCTGATGATATTTCCATATTTTCTTCTGAATCAAACGATGTCAACATGTTGATCTTGGACCAAAATTAGTAGGGCCAAAAAACCCTGGTGTTGGTTGATCAATTATTTTAAGTTGATTTTCTCATGCCTGCTTGAAAAACCATCAGTTTCAGTTTGTTTCTGACCAGTTTTATCATTTAAATCAACATTCTGATGATTTATAGGAAATTATGGTTTTGTGCTCTGGGTTGCATAGCTATGCCTTCACAATTTTCATTTCGGGCTAACTCTACCCTTGAGGTTGAATGCCATAGATGCCATTGCTCCAACAATCTTTGGCTATTTCTATGACATGGAATACGAGCCCAGAAACGACGACGAACCACAGATGGAAACTTATCTGTGAAAGCATTGAAAGCCAAACCTCGAACATTAAATGGAACCAAGATAGAAGGCTTGAAAAGAAATACCACGATTTATTAGTATTTTCAACAGTTGTTAACCATCGGCAAGCCCGTACCGCCAGGAAAAACTTCCTATTCAACCCCACTAGAATTGAACATGGCCTTATTTACAGAACGACCCTGTTGTAGTATCAAGTGAACTATGACCCTCTGAGTAGAATACTATATTACTGACCTGCTGTTGAGCAACGTGAAGTCACTAATTCAACTATTTGTGATAAGGCTCCCGGACGGTAACAATACCTTTTTCCCAGTTCCCATGACAATCTAGTTTGAAAAGAAAAAACATACCTGGCACACGTTATGTGCGCAAACTGTGGTAACTGGATCCAAGACGAGATCCTGGCAGCAAACACACAAGAAAAGTTCCTCGATTTTGGCTAAAAACTTTTGTTTTCCTTCCTGCAAAGTTTGCAAGCACTCCTTCCATGCCTTTTGGTTGACGAAGTCGTCGTCGATCACATTCCTCACCTCGTCAGATAGATCGAACGGTTCTGTCTTTTGGATTTTCACTGTTTTTCTCGCGTCCAGCGGCGCGGTCGACTTCCTTTTCTTTGTGGAATTGTTCTTAATTTCCTGAGCCTCTAGGTATCCAGGTGGCAACTGAAACGGAGATGGCAAAATTATTTTTTGAGGTGTGTTTTTGACTTTATTTTAGACCTCATTAGTGTGACTTATTATCAGCGCCAGCAATGGCAATCGCAGTGACGAATAGAAAAAACGTAAATAAAAACTCACTATGATTGGGAGTTCTTGACCGCCTTTCTCCCAAGGTGCCGGACTGGGATCGTCCCTTCGTAGTAAATATCGCCAGACGATAAAACCAGACTTGCCTTTTTCAGGGTAATACTTGACAACTTTATAAATTCCATCATAGCGATTTCCGTCTTTCGGTGCGTATTTGGAATGTTTGGCCAGTTTGTAATTCCTGACGACCCGCACGGGCTTGCCTTTTCTCCAGTCTTTTCCGGCGTCGCCTCCAGTTTTATTGTTTAATTTGACGTTACAGTTGACCGCAAGAGCTCTAAGGATTGAAAATGCGTTTTTCAATTAATAGCTCAAGATTTTATGTTGAAGAATCGACAGTTATAGTGGGGACCGCATAGCGCGTGGTACACCGTTCCAGTCGAAGTGTAAAACTGGATTGCAGCAACGCGAAGCTAAGTCAGTATTTGGATAAGTAGACCCCATCCAATTCTGAACAGGCTGATAGATCCCTTCTGATGGTTTTGGGCAAGCCTTTCTGAGTATTACGTCCGCAGCTGGCGATACGGCAATGCATAGAGGACAAAGGTGGGCACGCACCATCAACCGAAAAATTAACTTCGTTCAATCATTACCGAAAAGTAACTTCGTTAAGGGCGCGGGACGCTAAAATGCACACGAAAGCATGTTACGGCTACCTGCCATTTAGCCTTATTTGAGGTCCAAATTTGATGATTTATTGAAAGATAAAAATTGTATCTAGTCATCTACTCCTCCTTTTTTCTAATTTCAAAATAAAAGTTGGATTTGAGGGGACAGAAAAGCCATCATGAACGGCAATTTTAAAAAGAAAACAAAGGGAAAAGTCCAGTGGATTAAGTAACAAGACGAAGTTTGAAACGATTTGATGCAAAAAATCTAGATTTCTCGATATAGTCTTCATTTGCGACAGGAATTTAGGATTCTCGTCGAACGTTAAAAACGCCGTAATTTAGGCAACATAATATGCGTAAAGCCGTCCCTCTAGACAGAACTTGGCTGTGAGTGGGTTCACCACATGTTCCACCAGGGACGCGATTCTCAAAATCATTCGACATCCGACGGAAATCCGGAAATCACGTTGAAAATTACTAGGTGACATACAGGGTGATTTATGAGTGACCTGAAATAGGCTAATGGGAGATAGAGAACTTCGAGACGAGTCAGGATCCACAGAAGAAATTTTGTTTTCATTGGATACAGGGTGTTTTGTGTATTTCGTATGAAACTTTGATAAGCGATATTTCTGAAACGGCTAGAGATATTTCGTTGAAATTGACCAGTGGTATTTCTCTGTAGGAACTTACCCCGAAGCCATACCGGGTAAGTCAAAATCCAGGGCCGGGCTAGAAAAAATGTGCCCTTTTATTTGATCAAAAAGTACATTTTCTGACCGCTTTTCTGAAAAACTGCTATCGGATTCAAAAAGCTAAGAAAAAATGCTTCAAGAATCACTCTTCAATTCAGAATGACGCACCTAAACCGTTTCGACAATAAAATTAAAAGTAAAATTTGTGAGGTAAGTTTCCATTCTCGACCGGACATAATCGACTCATTGTTTGATTGAATTCATTCAAATAAATTTTTAAGCTTGTCTCTGTGGAATAGAAGGGCTTGGTTGGAAGAAAAATTCCATAGCCAAAGATTTTTTTTACGACCAAATCGATTCTTATTTTGTGTTTCACTCTCGATTTTGTCATTAGAAAAAAAAATGGTAGGTTCTGGATTTTTTTTTCAACCAAGCCCTTCTATTTAACAGAGACAAGCCAAAAAATGAATTTGAATGAATTCAATCAAACAATGAGTCGATTATGTCCGGTCGAAAATGGAAACTTACCCACAAATTTTACTTTTAATTTTATTGTCAAAACGGTATAGATGTGCCATCTAAATTGAAGAGTTATTCTTGAAGCAGATTTACGAATCCGATAGCAGTTTTTCAGAATGTACATTTTGATCAAATAACAAAGGGGCACATTTGTTCTAGCCCGGTTCTGGATTTTGGCTTATCCGGTATGGCTTCGGGGTAAGTTCCAACATAGAAATGTTACTGTCGAATTTCAACAAAATATCTCTAGCCGTTTCAGAAATATCGCTTATGAAAGTTTCATACGAGACACACAAAACACCCTTCTCCCTTCACAAAACGCATCTTCGTAACCACTGGAGAAAACAAAATTTCACCTGCGGCTCCGGACTCGGCTCGAAGTCCTCTATCTCCCATTAGCCATGGTCACTCATGAATCACCCTGTATATCTCGTTCACTTTTTAATTTCGGTAGAATGACTTTTTGGAGCAAAAATTAGGTGACAAGCCCAAAATTTGAATTTGGGCCAATGGAATGGCCTGATCTTTTACAAAATGTCAAAATGACGGGAATTGAATGTTAAGGGAAGTTACTTAGTCCGTTTATGATTTTTCAAGCTCAAAGAACTCACTTGTTCATTCTGGTTAGCTCTTGGTTCGAGCTTTGCTCGCTGATTCGCTTGTTCCCAGATAAATCTCTACCTCCCGAACCAGTGTAGTAGAACTCGTTCCCGTTATCTATGTCGTCTTCGTATCCGCCGCTCAAGACGATGCTGTACGCTCCATCGGCCTCTCTACCATGAATCCCGGCAACGTGAGGACGGTGAATGCCGGCCTCTGACACTTGAATCCTGAATTTCCAGCAAGTCCCTACTTCTATGCCAGGCACTGGACCAGAATGCTCCGGCGGGACGATGGTGCAAACGCTGGTCCTTCCCACGCACGCCATACCTTGTCCCCAATCCCGGTTCTTCCCGTTCTCTTTGTTCTTGACGCTTGCCATCTTCTGTTTCTTGTTGCTGGGCTTCAGCATCTCTCCAGCTTTGACGATTTCGCTATCGTCAACTTTACATTCGCGGCAGTACCTGTGGAAGGGAATGCTGCGATCAATCGACATTTCGACGTATAAAGCTTTAAAACTCACCATTCCGGGTCTGACGGTACTTCGGACAACGGTGGATCAAGGCAGCGTAAGTGAAACGCGCGATCGCATTCGTCGCACATCAACAGTGATTTCGCGTCAGTTTTCTTGGAGCAAACATGGCAACCGCAAAATTTGCAGTTCTTCTTCGGCTCGTCCCTGCAATGGTTGCAGTAAAAGGGCAACTTCCTGAGTGCAACCTTTTTGGTGTTTTCTTCATCGTCGCGCTCGGTCAACAGTGTAACTTGTTCTATGCGCATCACTTCGTTCTTAAATTTAACGTTGATGGATTCGACGACAGTGTGATCTTTCCCGAGCAACAATGTACCCTTGAGGACCTTCCTGGTTGAATCGACCACTTTGAAGTCATACCTGCAATATATCTTTCACGTAAGCAACTTTGGAATAAAAGCAGGTTTTTTTAATGAAAAGAGCACAACGGCCAAACGTAGATATGATCAACAGACATTTCATTTTCGTTCTGACTTCCCCTTCACCCTTTCTTGCAAGCATGCCTTGATGTAGTGGGAATGGGATCGACTGTGTTTGTAGTCATTCATTGTTCAATTGTTGCAGACACCCAAGATTTTTCTTTAAATTAGGAAGAATATATTTTTTTGCTATCCGATCAGGTCAACACAAACAAGCGTTTGCTGAAAAAGTATTTTACAAAGCAATTTTTATGAAAACTGCCATATAGAACTAGGTACCTAGATGAAGTTTGAAGATAGGATTACCATGCACTAGTAAAAATTAAAGAGTATGGGAAAACAATCTAATATCGATTTAAGATAGATCAAGATGACCGGCCCTCCAACTCCACGCATGTAGATTTCTTGTCATGTTCAACAATTTTGGCGCACGATCTTGCATTATTTCTTTAATTACAACAAAAGTACACAAGGGATATGCAAACTTTCTCCATAGTGGAAGCATCAGCACATTCTACTGAGAACGCCACTGAAAAAAATATTTTTACCGATAATAGTCTTCGAGTAATGGCAAATTTCGAAATTGGTGTGCACTGCGCGAAGACATAACTAAGAGCGAGAGCATATCGCTGATGTGATCAACCCAGGAGCGTGAGTGCATCGAGTGCGGAGCGACAGCATATCGGACTTCTTGGACTTGCTTGCTAACTTGTTTACTCGTGAGCCGATTTTCGGAATCTGGGGCTCATTTTGAAGCTAAAACTGTAGGTAAGTAGACGGGAAAGCAATAATAAGTGACTTCCAAAATACAAAGTTGCTTTGAAAATGGCCCAAATCTGAATCGCTCCTGGAGTGCGGTTTGGGTGGAGAATTTAATGAAAATCAACTTGCTTTCGAAATAGACCGTTTATTTATTCCTTGATTCAAAACTCTTGATGTTTTTTTTTTTTTACCTGGATGGGAGTTATAGCGGGTGTGCCATAAAAAACCGTTCTCGCAATTTTTCCTTCTAAAATTGGACCATCAGACCAAAACTGAACAGACACGTGTTTCGCCCTCTATTGGGGGCTCATGAGTGCGCAGGCATCCAGCCCGACCATCCGGTACCGGTGCATTCGTTTTTTCATTCCCGCATAACTGACCCAAAAGTTGTCCTGCCCGCCATATCCTCATTTCCCAACCGATTTTTTCAAATTTGGTATCAATGACAAGTCAACTGGACAGTCTACTATTTTCATCTGTGAAAATGGCGGACGTGTCAAAATTAAGGGTCAGTTTAGTCAGCTTATTTAGCCGCAAGTTTTAATTTTAGCCGTAAGCGCTGCATCGCTTATTGGCTGTTCTGAGAAGGCTGGTTCATAAGAGCCAATAGGTGTCTTTGCCCTTGCGACTAAAATTAAAACTGAACTGAACTGAACGCACCCTAATACCCTTGACAGACTAGAAAGCTTAATGATCATTAAGCATAAATTACGATATCAATAATTACTAATGTGTCACATTGTCATTTACTTATGATCATTTAGGACCTTAATGATCAATAACTAGCAGTAACCATAATCGCCGAATAATCGCCGGTGGTCGTGCATCATCGCCGTGATTTTTGAATACCATTGGCCAGTTTTTCTGCAATGAATCGCGTTATCTGTCATCTAGTCTGTCATTTCAGTACGCCATTCAGAGTGTCAGACACGTATTTCTGTAATGAAGGAACTGGATTTTGTGTCTTGCCTCTTGCAACAACATCTCTTGTACCAAATTATGAGATAATGCCCGTAGCGTGCACGTATAAGCACGTACGAAAAATTAAAAACTCCCGGTTTTACATAAGAAATGACCTCCTATTCGCGGAATTTGGATGATACGAACATTGCAAACGTGCAGCACGATATCGATTGGCGGCACTTTATTTTTGCAAAAAGTCGAATTTCTTGATGAGGAGATAGGTTTCCGTAAGTATCCGTGAGACAGGTAGGTATATATAATGCCCGTAGCGTGCACGTAGGTATAAGCAGTAAGCACGTACGAAAAACTGAAAAATCTTCTCGCTTTACTCAAGAAATGACCGCTTGTTCGCGAAAGTTGGATGATACGAACATTGCGAACTTGTAGCTGAATATTGGTTTGTGGCACTCAATTTTTGGCGAAGTCGAATTTATTGATGAGGGAATAGGTTTTTCCGTGAGATAGGTAGGCACCTATATAAGTGTTTATTTCCATAAATATTCTTATTCCATACTAATCGCAAAGCAGATGAAAAATTGCAAAAAAGTTAGAATGACCACACGATAGATACGAACACAATGAACTGTAACATGCATCTGTCAGTTGCCTTGCCACTTTCTAGCCGCGCACATAACCAGGGCTGCGCGAAATTAAAAGTTGGTTAGACTATGGGACTATGCGATTTTGATCAGGTTATTGATTAAATCATCAGTCTCTTACTCTTCTTTTCATCTATTTCTTTCGACTCAATACAAATTCAACATATAAACTGCTCAACAATGAAAGTGTTACAAAGCAAAAATTCACCCAATTTAAACCGCTGTTACTTTTGATTGGCACAAGCGATTCTAATTCCGTTTCAAGTACTGAAGAGCTCAATCTTTTGGCCATCTTTCTTGTCAATATGGAATCCATAGAGCCCCTCATAAAACTTCTACAGGGTGATGAACAGAGCAGTGCAAAATTGATGAAAGTTCAACATACCCCCGTTTTCGTTAAAAATTTTTTTCGGGAGTATCAACACCAAATTTATGAAGAATGATGTGTTCCCTCGAAACGGTTTTTGAATTTTCAGGATTCCAGTCGAAACAGCCGAAATATGGTTTTTTATTGTGAATACTGTATATTATTCCTGTAGCAACGCAAAAACATTAGAACTTTTCATACCAAGATGACGCCTCTTGGTAGGCTTGTTCACTGAACAATTCTGAGCAATTTGACTTGCAACACGTTCCTATTGTCTAGTGTAGGGGTGAAGAAAAGCCCAATTGGCAGCGTACTTTTTGGTACTACTCCTAAAATTCGGGTTTTTAGCATTGAAAAAAGGTTAATTTTCACTCTCTTTAGTCAACATGGGACTACGTCATTAGAGTTGGATTAACCACATTTCCGCTATTTCGGAATTTTTTGCCTTTACCTCAAATTTCAAAACATAGGCATGTTTGGCATAATTTCTTGAAATGTTGGTCCCCTAAATGGGATTCTGTCAACAAGATCTGTCTATCTGTTTGTTTATCTGTCTATCTCTTTCCGAAAAAATATTTATAAAATTTTCAACTCCACCCCCCTTCTTCCTGAAACTCTCTGAGTGTCCCATTTAATATTCTTGATCTCTCAATTCTTTTCAATGCAGTCAACGTCATCCTGCATAGCATCGGAAGAAATAATTTTCTGTGAAAAAAATGCCACCCAAAATTTCACCCTTTCGCTCCCCCCACCTTATCTCAAAAATCTAAAATGGCAACACCTACTTTGTGATACATCAAATTGAAGGAAATTAAATTCTCTCCATGAACAAAATTTTTTCAATTTTTTTAAAACCTCCATTTTCCTCACAAAACACCCAAAATATCTAATTTATTTGGAGAGGGGTTAAAAATTTCAAAAAAAATGTTTTCGGCAAGAGAATTCAATTCCCTTCGATTTGATGTAGCACAAAGTGGGTGGTGTTTCGTTAAATTTTAAAGCTGAGGTGGGGGAGAGAAAAAGGGTCAATTTGGGTAGCACTTTTTCCACCGAAAATTCTTTTCTTCGATGTTTTCTATGATGACACTGACTGAATTAAAAACGATTGAGAGGTCCAGAATTAAAAAGAAGACAGTCAGAAGATTTTTAGGGCGAAGGAAGGTGTGGTTAAAATTTTTGTAAATATTTTTTTCAGAAAGAAATTTAACTCTCTTCAATTTGATGTATCGCAAGGTAGGTCATGTCATTTGAAATTTCAAAGTTGGGGTGAGTGGGGGCGAGGGGGCTTAAGATAGGAATTTGCCAATTCATGTTTTAGATGTCCCCTTTGATATAAAAATCGACCTGTTTTTGCTCGAAGAAATATTCACTAGGAATCGGGAGTTATTGCAGGTGGATAGTTTTTAAATGATCACCCAGTGCAGTATTCACAATAAAAAATCCCATTTTGACTGTTTCGACTGGAATCCCGAAAATTCAAAAACCGTTTCGAGGGAACACATAATTCTTCTGACCTTTTTTTTTTCACGCTGCACAATATTGAGTGAATATGTCATTGAAAAGGCATTAAAAAGTTTCAATGGACAAGTGCAAAAAGTTTCCGAAAATTTCCAGCGGTTTTCATTTTATGATAGAAAACAAAAACTTGGAAAAACACGTTTTCATGTATAAAATGAGAATCAATGAGAATTTTTCCAAACTGCCAACTGCATTCAATAAAACTCATCAAAACGGTCAGTATGATGTGTAACTCAATATGCAATGATTATTTTGAAATTATGAGATTTTCTGAATGAAGATTTTGATGAGTAAAATTTAATTGCCTCAAAATTTTAAAATAGCTATTACATATTGAGTTGAACATCATACTGACCGTTTAGATGTGTTCTACTGAATGCAGTTTGCAGTTTGAGAAAATTCTCATTTATTCTCATTTTATACATAAAAACGCATTTCTCCAGGTTTTTGTTTCTGTCATAAAATGAAAACCGCTGGAAATTTTCGGAAACTTTTTGCACTTGTCCATTAAAACTTTTTAAGGGCTTTTCAATGACATATTTCTCAATATTGTGCAGTGTAAAAAAAATGTCCAAAATTTTGAGGTGCCCCCGTACTCGGAGTTTTGATGAAGTAGTTTTATTGACATATCAGATATGATCAGCAATGGAAGCTGAATCCAACGGTCTTTACCGCAACTCGATAGCTTCAACGGATCTCGAGAAAAATGGGGGTGGACATCTTTTTTGAATGACCCTGTAGATAATAAGGACAATAATAGTCCAATACTTCGGACCATTCGACAATTTGACATTGACATTTCAGGGGGAAATTGATCGCCACGTTTATTTACGCGCTACGGCGCAAGCTCATCGGCTTATTACGATTTGTAGTGTGTTACCCCCAAATTCGCAATCGTCATTTAAACTTGTCAGTCTAGTCAGGTCTGACAGTCTGTCTAGGATATTAGTATTTTTTTTAATCGCATCCCATGGCTTGTGGGACTCCTTGGAAGGCGTCCAACCATTATCAATAATAGATCTGAATACAGTTTTTAACAAGCTTTCCCAATGAGCCCCCACAATAAGCCATTGGGTGCGATTAAAAAAATACTAAAGGTGGCTGGGGGTTAAGGGGTTGACGGTAGATCATGACACGTATCATGGAAAAACGACTTACCCTTTTCAAAAATCGACCTGATCGAGCGTTTTTTTTTCCATATGGTACGAAATTATGAATTTTGTTTAGGACTTTTGAGTAACCCTGGGGTTCCTCAAAACTTCATGGTGAAGTGTTCGATCTAATTATCAATGGTAGATCTGAATACAGTTTTTGACAAGCTTTCCAACGAGCCCCCCCAAGACATAGGGTGCCATTTAAAAAAAAATATACCAAGGGTGGCTAGGGGTCGAGGGGTTGACGGTAGATCATGACACGTGTCATGGAAAAACGGCTTGCCCTTTTTAGAAATCGACCTGTTCGAGCGTTTTTTTCCGGGAAAAAATATGGTCAAAAATTATGAATTTTATTCCGGACTTTTGAATAACCCTGTATAATTTATGACAACTTAAGAAAATTGTATCAACAAGTACTAGTGGAAATAACATTATCGATGGCGAAGAACAGCAACTTTCTATGTCACCATTTGCAGAAAATCAACCTCCTATGTCAATTTCAGCAGTTTTGAAAATAATGAATCAAGCAATCGACACTCCAGCCTTTAATCGACTGACAAAACCGATTCCAATTAAGACTAATTCGTATGTCAAGTGCAAAATATCAACCTTCTATGGCAGACAAAGAAGGTTTTTGCAGAAAATACCATGACAAGGCAGATGATAATAACCTTCTATGTCAAAGATGGAAGGTTGTGGCACAAAATTTCAGTGACAAGATGGAAAATTCTATGTCAGACAAAAAAGCTGCTATAAAGCTTCTATTCTGCAAAAATTATCAATATATTGCTGACAAAACCGTCTATGTCACGTTTTATAGCCAAATCTAGTGAATAATATCAAATTTCATAACCCATCATGTCACCTCAATTTATAGTGAATATTATTTCAACCTAAAATGGAAGAAAATATAGTACATCACGTTCAAAGTACAATTTTGTTCCTCCTGAAAAGTACGCATTTTTGACATAGGAGCTTGCTGAATTTCTGTAAACATAGGTGACATAGAAGGTTGCTGTTCTTCGCCATCGTTATACTATATGCCCATTTTTAGGGACGCCATTTTTGCTCCCACGACTTGTTCGCGCGTCAAGAAACCAGCCAGAACTAAACTGCTGACGACGTCACACTTTTTACCACATTCTCCGATACACCGGAAGAAAAAACAATAAATAGAGGAAGTGTAACTGCAAGCCTACATACATTTTCAAAAAATAAATCCAAAACTATAGAAAAACTAGAAAATGATGACGACGCTGAATTTTAAAACTGACATTAGAATCTGGTGTGCGATGTCAACGTCGGTACTTTATATTTTAGTTTTTACTGCTAGCTATTCAGTTTGCTAGCTCTCATTTTGTAAATTGTTGAATCAAGATCGCTGATGTGGTCGAGGGTAGATGGTCAAGCGCCACAATAAATCTGTATTTTTATTAATGTGATCTGTTATTTCTGACGCTTAAAAATGAAAACCTATAGCTCTCCGTCGGAGGTAGCACCTAGGACATTATGTAGACCCCGCTTGGGCAGGGAGTGCCACGCCGGGAAAGGCGTTTTTACGCCTAGAAAGGAAATGAGTTAAGGACACTGATCATTGACGCAACAGAAAAATCCCAATTTGAAATCGCTCATAAAATGCGATCAAGTAGGCTGGGTGCAGACTACAAAGTGACATTGACTGATGTTGTTTCTTGCTCCTTTTCAGAAAATTAACTTCAGCCATCAGGTACAATAATCAGTTTTGAATTATTGTTTTTTTTTCCTACTGGTAATATACTTCATCATTCATAAAAAAGACATTTTTAGAATCAAATTTTTTTTTCAAAATTTGATTTTATTTTGGATTTTGAATATGGCAATAGGCTCAAACTAAAGTATCTCCTTGTAGCTTTCAAAAAAGACCTGAATGGTAAATTTCTATCAAGGAATAAACCCACAGCAATTGATTCCGCAACACCTTATTTCACCAATTTAACTCCACCCTTAAGATTGTTTTTTCAAGTCTGTTAATCTCAGTAGAGTAAATAAAAATACTAGTACGTACCAGTAACCTCTCTCTTTGGGTTCCTCAATGTTATAGTTTACCAGCACAACCATGTCAGGTTTAAGTTCGGACGTTGGAAATGTGTAATACGAGCGAGGACGGATGTCGCTGAAAACGGCGTCTATGGGAGCGACTTCTTCGTTCCTGTTGGTCTCCATTTGGATTCTGAAAACCAGGTTGTCCTCGATACCCTCATCGGAGGTGGTCTGCTTGTCAGATGATTTTTCAAAAATACCAAGAATTTTTGCTTCAAACCAGCCCCCGATTTGGTCATCAATTACGTCAATCAAATCGCCTTTCTTATAGTAGCAACTCTCCGCTTCGACCGTCGGTTCTTCTGGCTCTGTCACTGCAACTGGCGTTTCGGTATCCTTCTTCTGGCTTTTCGGTGCTTCTTCGATCACGCCACATTTCTCCATAAGTTGGATAACGTCGTTGAGCCGGATCGAATAATCCATGATGGTGTGCTCGTCCACCAACTGAAAATTATATTTATGCTGTGCCGTTTGTGCATTTTCATAGAAGACTCACCAATTTTCCATTGTAGTACAATTTCTGTTTGTCAACGTCCACATTCAAGCGTTTCGATACATCGTTTTTCAAGTCCCCGATGGTCGAAGTCTTCGAAATAACGAAAATCCAGTCGTGCTTTGAATTTCCAGACAAGTGCCTCACTCGAACGTACATCCTGCTATTTGTTTATAGCCGAAGAGTGCACTTTTAACCGGCTTCTTACTCCACAGCTACGAAACTGTCGAAGTGACGGTTGAGCGCGGGAAAACAGCAATAACAACACTGCTACCAACACCAGAGAATACCAACACATCAACCTGAAATGTTACTACTGCGCCGCTCAGCGATGGAGTAGGGTAAACCCGGGTAAGCTTGGATAAGGTAAGGTTATCACGAAACACCAAAAAGAACGTCGTCATAAGTAAGTATCTATGTATGATGTATGTTGTTTAACCTGGCGTCCAGTTGCAATTACATATTATTTTACAGGATGCTTCAATTTTAAATCGCGTCATTTCAGACAATGATGGGAAACTGCAAAATAGGTGGATTTCCTCAAAAAAAAACACGATGAATAATAACGAAAATATATAGGCTTTCAAAAATGTACTTCGGAAATCAATTTTTCGTCACAATATTGAAACTTTCCAAGCGGTTTCACTTAAGGTGGGTTTAGTTAGCTTATTTAGCCAGAAGTTTTAACTTTAGTCGCAAGCGCAGCGACACCCCCATTGGCTCTTGTGAACCAGCCTCCTCAGAACAGCCAATAAGCGATGCAACGCTTACGGTTAAAACTAAAACCGCGGCTAAATAAGCTGACTGAACCCACCCTAAAATATCTCTGCATGCTTAAATTTAGCTCATACGCCATCTACATAGACACCTCTACGACTTCAAGAACGAAGTTATATTGGTAAAATAAGCGTTGCGGAATCAATCCCTGCGGGTCTATCCCTCAACAGAATCTTACCATTTAGGTCCTTTTCAAAAGCTACAAGGATCAAGGATGTACTTTGGTTCGAGCCTATTGGCATTTCCAAAATGAAAAAAAAATGTTTTGAATTTTTGGATTTTGGAAATGCCAATGGGCTCAAACCAAAGTACATCCTTGTAGCTTTCGAAAGAGACCTAAATTGTAAGATTCTGTCAAGGAATAAACCCACAGGGATTGATTCCGCAACGTTTATTTTACCAATTCAACTCCGTCCTTAATGACATTAATTTTCTATAAGAGCCCAGCGACGTAAGTAAATACTAGGGCTCCGCGCGTTGGTTTATGTTTTATGTTACTTGGCCGCCATCTTTGATCCGCTTTTTTGAATTTCTCTGAAAGTGGTCCGATTTGAGTAAAATTTGCAGGCGATCTGGTTGAGATTATCCGGTTTTGGAAATTGATACTTCGCCACCATCTTGTAATAGGTCGCGGGAACATAACCGTCACCTTGGCACCCGCTATGGCAACGTTGCAGGCACGCCGGCACAACGAAGCGCCTCTGCCAGCTCCTTGCCCGCGCTTGCGCCTGATACGGTGTCAAAGTACAGCTGTAGAGATTCGCTTGTTTTTGATATTACTCACTTAAATCTTGAGTTTAGCACATTATAATTTCTATGATAAATCGAGAATTGTTCAATAAATTATCTATATATTTATTACAACTTTACAACTGAAGAAAATTGTATCGCCAAGTAGGTACTAGTGAAAATAACATCATACCATATACCCATCATCTTTAGCACGCCATTTTTGTTCCCGCGACCTATAGCCATACACGGCTAACATTACATATACAGGCTGTCCCGTTTTTCAACGCTCACTATTGGTATCTCGGAAACGGTCAGAGATACAAGGTCGGTTAAATTACAAAAAAGTTGCGCAATGCTATGACTATCTCAAATATGTCAAGATATCCAAGATATCTTTGGTCATTTGATTTTTTCTTATGGACACCATATCATTTATCCACCCCAAAAAAATTCACCTTTTCTTTCTTTTCACAAAGATATGAAACACTTGAAGCATTTTTGTCAAAATAACCTGTAAAAATTGGAAAAACTGTTTGTGAGGCGAAAAAATCGAGTTACCGCTTCGGTTGCCATGCTCTCGTGGCATATAAACAATGGCATTTGGTTGCTATGGTCTGTTGATTCTGGAAAAAGTTGAGTTACATTCCGTTTTTGTGTATTCGATAATGATAATAAATAACAATAAAACAAATACAAAACGAAGTATTACACAAAATAACATGGCAATAGCAATAAACATTCATAATTCACAATTGCTCAAATATTGGAGTCCATTTTGCTCTATGCAGAGTTGTGTGCCTTTTAGCCATGTTTTCAACGGCTGCGCTGATATTGGGCGAGTTAATTATTGACTGAAACGCAAACGCATCATCAACTCCTTGCTTCGCGCTCTTGGTTGCTTTGAGATTATCTGTCATAAACCATAAATTTGATCTTTGAGCGTTCCCCGCAAAATGGACTCCATTTCCAGTAATTGTAAATTATGAATGTTTATTGCTATTGCGATGATGTTATTTTGTGTTATACTTCGTTTTGTATTTGTTTTAATGTTATTTATTATCATTATCAAATAAAAAACGGAATGTAACTCAACTTTTTCCATAATCAACCGACCATGGCAACCGAATGCCATTGTTATTATGCCACGAGAGCATGGCAACCAAACCGGTAACTAGATTTTTTCGCCCCAGAAATGGTTTTTCCAATGTTTACAGATTATTTTGACAAAAATGCTACAAGTGTTCTATATCTTTGTAAAGAGAAAGAAAAGATAAGTTTTATAGGGTGAATAAATGTCATGGTGTCCATAAGAAAAAATTAAGTCAACTGTCATATCTCAGAAACTAGTAAGTGCAGGAACAAATTATTGACGAATTATTGAGAAGATAATATCGTACGAACTCTAGAACCACGTAGTTACCTTAAATCACATTCACGAGGTACCTACCAACATACCTATGTAAATACCTATGTATTTTATATTTTTCCAATTAAAATCAATACCGGATCGAGTTTTCCAAACGACATTCTTATACTTTGTGGAGATTATTAGATTGCCATGCTGTGCCTGCCAGAACACAGTTTCCACCGTGCTGTAATATAACCGGGAAAATCGTACAGTGAGAAAATCCGTCACGATGTCACATTCGCATAATTATTTGTGGAGAATATAATTGATGAAAATAGATATTTATTGTATTAGGGGTATGAGTGAGATTTCATGTGACGGAGAATGGGAGTTTAAGCGCCGAGCGCAGCGAGAAAAGAAATAAAAGAAGTCTAATCGTGAAAAAATCATGTCGAAAGTACTCTGCCCTTTGAGTGACTAATAATAATAATAATAATAATAATAATAATAATAATAATAATAATAATAATAATAGTAATAATAATAATAATAATAACATTAATAATAATATTATTAATAATAATAATAATAATAATAAGATTGATAATAAGAAAAACAAGATGATACAAACCGTGAGGGAGCGGAGCGGGAGTACGAAAAGAACGCCTCTTCGAACGTTGTTTGCTGATTGATTCATATCTATATTTTTTTTATTGGCGTTTTTAACTTTTCAAAGAAATAAATACCGGCTTTTTTGTTTCAATTGTTTTTTTTTCATTAAATGGTGATCTACGTTCCCAAATCGTATTGAACTATTTTACTTATATTATTTCATGTACTTGAAACATATACCTAGCATAAAACAGATCGTAATAAATCGCAACTTTGCACTTAACCGGGTGTGCCTATTTTACTGACCAACTGACCGACTGACTACTGACCGGTCAGTAAATTATGGCTATTTTACTGACCGACTGACTACTGACCGGTCAGTAAGTTGTGGCTATTTTACTGACCAATTGACCGACTGACTACTGACAGGTCGGTAAAATGTGGTTATTTTACTGACCAACTGACTATTGACCAGGCAGCAAAATGCCGGGGAAATCTATTTTCGGTCCCCTTTTTCATACCTGTCTATTTTAGGTGCTGACCAGAAATAAACCCTTACTGACCGGACACTTATGGAAGTCTCAGGAACTTGAAATTTTGTGGATAGACTAACAAAACAACATTTTGTCGAAGAAATATTCGCCCCTCATCCCCTTTTTCATACATGGCTATTTTACTGACCGGGAATAAAGCCTCACTGATCGGACACTTACGGAAGTCTCTGGAGCTTGAAATTTTGTGGATAGACTAACAAAAACAGGCTCAACATTTTGTCGAAGAAACATTCGCCCTTCATCCCCTTTTTCATACATGGCTATTTTACTGACCGGAAATAAAACCTCACTGACCGGACACTTACTGAAGTCTCAGGAGCTTGAAATTTTGTGGATAGACTAACAAAAATAGGCTTAACATTTTGTCGAAGAAACATTCGCCCTTAATTTCTTTTTTCATACATGGCTATTTTACTGACCGGAAATAAAACCTCACTGACCGGACATTTACGGAAATCTCAGGAACTTGAAATTTTGTGGATAGACTAACAAAAATAGGCTCCACATTTTGTCTAAGAAATATTCGCCCTTCATCCCCTTTTTCATACACGGCTATTTTACTGACCGGAAATAAAACCTCACTGACCGGACATTTACGGAAGTTTCAGGAACTTGAAATTTTGTGGATAGACTAACAAAAATAGGATTTATATTTTGTCGAAGAAACATTCGCCCTTCATCCTCTTTTTCGTACATGGCTATTTTACTGACCGGAAATAAAGCCTCACTGACCGGACACTTACGAAAGTCTCAGGAACTTGAAATTTCGTGAATAGACCAACAAAAATAGGCTCTAAATTTTGTATGTAAAATTCTTTATTTTGGGGTTTTTGGGCAGGATGGTAAAAAACAGTGAAATTGTATATTTTACGCGTAACATACATAATTTTACATATCAAATGTGAAGCCCATTTTTGTTTGTCTATCAACGAGATTTCAAGTTCCTCAAACTCCCGTGTCCGGTCAGTGAGGTTTTATTTCCGGTCAGTAAAATAGCCATGTATGAAAAAAGGAATGAAGTACGAATATTCCTTCGACAAAATGTTGAGCCTATTTTTGTTAGTCTATCCACAGAATTTCAAGCTCCAGAGTTTCGTAAGTGTCCGGTCAGTGAGGTTTTATTTCCGGTCAGTAAAATAGTCATGTATGAAAAAGAGATGAAGGACGAATATTTCTTCGACAAAATGTTAAGCCTACTTTTGTTAGCCTATCCACAAAATTTCAAGCTCCTGAGACTTCCGTAAGTGTCCGGTCAGTGAGGTTTTATTTCCGGTCAGTAAAATAGCCATGTATGAAAAAAGGGATGAAGGGCGAATATTTCTTCGACAAAATGTTAAGCCTATTTTTGTTAGTCTATCCACAAAATTTCAAGCTCCTGAGACTTCCGTAAGTGTCCGGTCAGTGAGGTTTTATTTCCGGTCAGTAAAATAGCCATGTATGAAAAAAGGGATGAAGGGCGAATATTTCTTCGACAAAATGTTAAGCCTATTTTTGTTAGTCTATCCACAAAATTTCAAGCTCCTGAGACTTCCGTAAGTGTCCGGTCAGTGAGGTTTTATTTCCGGTCAGTAAAATAGCCATGTATGAAAAAGGGAATGAATGGCGAATATTTCTTCGACAAAATGTTAAGCCTATTTTTGTTAGTCTATCTACAAAATTTCAAGTTCCTGAGACTTCCGTAAGTGTCCGGTCAGTAAGGGTTTATTTCTGGTCAGTACCTAAAATAGACAGGTATGAAAAAGGGGACCGAAAATAGATTTCCTCGGCATTTTGCTGACTGATCAATAGTCAGTTGGTCAGTAGAATAACCACATTTTACTGACCTGTCAGTAGTCAGTCGGTCAGTTGGTCAGTAAAATAGCCAAAATTCACTGACCGGTCAGTAGTCAGTCGGTCAGTAAAATGGATTTCCCCAACTTAACCGCGGATGACATATCATTCACATGACATTAACTGACATATGCAAGGCATATAATTGACAGCTCGGCTGTTTTTGTTTGTACTGTTTGTAACATAACTTACATACCGTAAAACCACATAACTTTGAACAGCGACAGCAACTTTGAACATTTTCTAAATTTCGTTTCGCGTTGTTGTAGCGCATCTATTTTTGAAAATATCATGAAACTGTAAAAGGCATTTGAAAGTAGGGACATTTAGCTTTATAATATAATAGTGACAATTTTGCCTGTCGTCTCAACATCTCTGTCACAGATTGGCGCCCATTCAGTATTTTTCGGAAAAACGATTGCCAAGAGCAGTGCGCCAACTTCTAATTGGAAAGTAAGTAAAAACACACTTTATGGCTATAAATCTTCAACATGTGATACATTCACATGTATTGACTATTGTGAAATTTGTTCCAAGTCGATATCTTTTAACCAAGTTGAGTAATTATTTTTGTTACGAAAGGCTGCAACGAAACCTTACCTTAAAACGATGCAATAATTTTCTTATTTTCCCTGGAAATGGCAGAATTGGGCCAATTTTTTTTTTTAATTTGAAGTTTACGTATTCTATGTTGAAAATATCACAATGAAGTTTATAAAAAATTTATTGACACCATCTAAATGTTTCATAATGTTTTACTCTCGTAGATTAAGTAAAAACCCTCGTAAATTTAGTAAAAATTGGAATATCGGCGTAATTTTTTTTTTTTAAAAGATCTATGGTGTTCAATGTTGCAGATATGAAGAAACAACTTTGAAAAAGAGCCAGGAACATCCTTGTTCAAAGTTGCCGTTTTTGACGACAACTTTGAACACCATGTTATTATTTTTTTTATTATTTCATCAAAAAAACATCAGTTTTGTAATACATACAATCGATTCGGTAGAGGCAAGCCTCTATAATGCAATTTTTGTTTTTGGAATATCTCTTTTGGTTATCGCGTTATGAACAAAAGTATGTCAAAAAGTGTTCAATGTTGGAGGGTTTTACGGTACCTCAAGCTTCGAGCGTTGCAATCGTTGCATGGAGATGTTGTTAGAGGAGGAAGCTGGATATTGTTGGAATATTACACACAAAAAAGAAAAAAACCGAATAACCTTGTTTTAATAAAAAAAAAAGTAATATGAAAAGAAAAAAAACTAACACGTTTTCTTTAACCCACATCTCTGGTCCAGCATGTAAAACTGACCAATGGTTTTGTCACTTGGCCGCCTGATGTGAACTGAATGAATGAATTTGGAGGGGATGTGAACTTCATCAAGATACATCCGATTCGTGACCTTTTTGTTCGCCTTCAACTTGTACTTATTCGCCATACTTTCCAATTTTTGCACTTCACATTCTTTACTTAAATCTTCTCTACTAGTATACAGGTGTCCCGTGTTTAATCGCAAAGATTTTGCCAGTCGATAGAGCATTAGAAAAGAATGAGACATGCATATAAAAATTTTGTTCAAAAACCCGTAATAACGGAGATACAGCTCTTCGAAGTTGGAAAACCAATACAGCTCTTTTCACCTAACTTTCATACTGTTCAACCGATTTGCGTCAAATTTCTTACACGTATTCACTAATCATATGCCTATAAACCTCAAATAACACATTTGGTGAGAACAGCCCCATGGCGTAGATAGGGGTGGTTGCGTCCGTTTTATCATCCCTACTTTTTCCCCACTGCAAATTTTTCAAAATCAGTACCATTTTCGAGTTGTTCGTTCAATTTTGGGCAAAAAGTTGCTCTTGCAAAATTTCGATAGGAGGCTTACTTTTCGAGATGATTTAGTTTGAAAATTTCTGATCAATCTTGCAACAAAATTTTCTTCAAATTTGCATTGCTACATCATTGGAGATAATCAGTTCTAAATTCACACAAGTGATGTTGAGATCATCAAGTATCATAACGTAAGAACGATTTTGATCAGAACAATCCACTGGCGTAGAATCAGGAGGTTTTTTATCTTACATCCATTTATCTGCTACGCCACTGGATATTTTTTGAAATAATTATTTTTTTTGAATTTGTCTTTCGATTCAGAAATAAAAAGTTGCTCTTGTGAAATTTTGATTGGAGGCCTCGTTTTCGAGTTATTCAAATTTTAAAGTTTGAGATCAATAAAAAAACGTACAATTCAAGTCCCTGCTATTTAGAAGCAGATAGGTACATGACTCAGAACATTAAAAATTCGAATAATTCGAAAACTAAGCCTCCAATCAAAGTTTCACAAGAGCAACTTTTTTTCTGGATCAAACGAGAAATTCAAAAAACTTATTTATTTTGAAAAATATCTAGTGATGTAGCAGATAAGTGGATGTCAGTAAGAAAGCCCCCTAATTCTACGCCACTGGATTGTTTTCATCAAAATCGATCTTACGTTAGGATACTTGATGATTTCAACATCACTTGTGTGAATTTGGAAGTTTAGAACTGATTATCTCCAATGATGTAGCAATGCAAATTTTAAGCAACTAGAATTATGAGAAGTTGCAAGATTGACTAGGAATCTTCGAAATGAATTATCTCAGAAAGTATGCCTCCTATCGAAATTTTGCAAGAGCAACTTTTCGCTCAAAATTGAATGAACAACTTGAAAATGATACTGATTTTGAAAAATTTGCAGTGGGGAAAAAATTAGGGATGAATAAAGGGCGCAACCACCCCTATCTACGCCATGGGGCTGTTCGCACCAAATGTGTTATTCGAGGTTTATAGGCATTTGTTCACTGAATACGTAAAAGAAATTTGACGCGAATGGGTTGACCAGTATAAAAGTTAGGTGAAAAGAGCTGTATTTGTTTTCCAACTTTGAAGAGCTGTATCTCCGTTATTACGGGTTTTTGAACGAAATTTTTATATGCATATTTCATTACTTTCTGATGCTCTATCGACTGGCAAAATCTTTGCGATTAAACACGGAACACCCTGTACATCTAGTAGATAGTATAGGTGAGTACTTATTTTACGCGTCGACATAGACTTATTTCAGTACACTTAGATTGAAATTTTATCAAAATCAGTTGAACGGTTCAAAAGTTACGGTAAAAAGATGATTTTGAAAATTGAAGTTCAAGGACGGCATTTCCTAGTGTTTTTTATTTAAACTTGAGTTTCATGAGAATCAGTGGAGTAAGAGACTTGAAAAAAAGAAGAGTTATCTGAAATCTGGAATGAAAATTAATAAGTATTTAAATGTCAAAATTCGAAAAACTCAATTTTTTTTCAAAATTTTTATATTTTTTTTCAAAAAAGTCCTTCATTCTCTTGCCAGCCCAGATTTGAGTTACTCTTTTTTTGTTACATTTAGAGCTGCTCAGATTTGGCAGAAACTCACGCCACAAGAATCTATCTGTTTCTTCTTTCGCTCTGCAGCTAATACATGTTTCAGCCATTTTTTATGCTAGGAAATGCCGTCCTCAAGGAACCGTAACTTTCCTAAGGAACACACCTCTTGCAAATTCATAGGTCGCGGGAACAAAAATGGCGTCCTAGAGATGGGTATATAAAAAAAATGTTTTTCTCCTTCTCGGCTTATCAGCGCCATAGAAGTTTTTGCGCCTTTTTATTGATAACAGTGAATTATTACATAGGAATTACAATATACGCAAAATTTTCAACACACAAAACATCCATGACTTACCGAGATTCGAACCCGCGCCATCCGCACCACAGACGGCAGACGACCGACTGTGCTACGGGGCCGTCTTAGAGATGGGTATATGGTATAATGCTATTTTCACCAGTACCTACCTATACTTGTTATACAACTGTATTGAACAATTGTCGCTTTATCAAAAAAAAAGTGCTAGACTCAAGATTTGACTGAGTAATGTCAGAAACAAGCGAATCTCTACAGCGGTACCTTGGCACCCCATCATTCGCAAGCGCGGGCAAGAAGTGCTTTCGTTTTGCCGGCAAGAGCTGCTCAGGGTAGATCACTAGGCAAAGAGCAGAGTAGATCGAGCTGGGCCGTGATTGGCGTATGTATCTACTTTCTCTATCTATAGTGATCTACCCGGAGCAGCTCCTGGCGCAAAACAAAAGCGACTAAAAAACGCGGAAATGCGCAATGCGCTGTTGCCACGTCCGTCAGGCATATTTGCAACGTTGCCATAACGGGTGCCAAGGTGACGTTATGTTCCCGCGACCTGTTCTTATTGCAAACTTCATATTTTTGGAAGCTGAATCAGACGATATATAGCTAGGTACTTACTTCTGAAACACCCCGTATAACTCGCCGGAATGTCACGTAGAGTATCACTTTCAACACCAAATAGAGATTAATCCAAATGAATCCTCAAGCTAGTTACCTCATTTACAAAAAGTTTGTGAGAAACCGAATGCGCCTGTACAGTGTACAGCGTACTTCAAATTTGCTATTTCATTGTGTCATTTGATTACACAAGCCAAATAATGAATATTCGTCTAAATATATTCTTGTTTTCCTTCACCAAATTGATGAAAAAATCATAAAAAGTGCTACAATCAGCCGATTAATTCAACGCCAAGATCGAGCGACATTTGTGACGTCACCGTCCCCTGACAACACAAGTTCGCGGCGCATCAGCTGGGTGGTTGGAGTGAGATTGTGACAGCTCGCTCAGTTTGCAGTAACCACGCATGAAACAAGCACAAGCGGGTTGGATCAGTAACGTACTATACAATGGTACTATCATGCCAATGTAGTACAGTATGGGTGAGAAATTCAACGGCTCCCATGAATGAGTTCATTCAAACTGAAGTTCATTGCTTTGTTACATCAACAACTATTTTTCCAATCATTTTAATCTTTAGGATTTTGCCATTTATACGCAAGTTTCCCAATTACAAGAAAATGTCTACGCTACTGTTAATTTCTGCGCTCTAAACGCAGTTTGCCACACCTCCGATCCATACGATTGGATGGGGGACAATGACGACACATACGGCGCGTATACAATGCGTTTGAAAATGGAAATGAAATTCTCAAAGTTTACTATTTCTATTTTTTTCTCCCTTGAATTTTCAAAATTTCACAAAATACAAAAACTTCATCAATTTTAATCTTCGTTGAACTTTCTGCTCAAACAAACAAAAAATACACTGTATAGACCCATTATTAAACTACGGATGTTGCTCCTTGTATCACTTGCATTTTGCTTTTGCACTATCATCACAACGCGCTGATTACAGGACTTTTCTTTCTAAATATAAAGCCAAGCCTGATATCCAACAATAATTATTACAGCTCTGCATTTAGAAACATTTTATTCAGAAGAGAATACAAAAAGTCAAGAACATGTAGGTAGATGCAGCAAGAGCGCAACTGAAAGTGATTGAAAATTTGAAACAAAACGAGTCAAAAAAACTGATTTAACAGATTCAACTAATTAAAAAAATTCAAAGTAAAAAACTTGAATACTTCTGTCGGTTACTTGCCTACAGACTTCTCTCTGTGGACACCTTTGACGTTGAAGAACCACTCGTCGATGACGCCATCATAGTCTGACTCGTCGACTATCGGTAGACCACTGGGGTTCTCCAAGATGATGGTGCCTTGCACATTTTCCAAGTTAAAGTTGTGTACTTTGCACGAAGGTACGCCGTCTGCAATGTCCGGCAGAGCAAACGGCTTGGATGCGCTGGGCACGACGAAAATGGTTTGACTCGCGTAATCGCGGAGGTTTTTGTCCGTCACTGGGGTGAATTTCTTATCGACGAATTTACAATCGCGGATGCCGAACAGCCTGTATGCCGAGTTCAACAGTTCAGGTACAGTCACGACGCGGTTGCCTTTCTTCAGCAGAGCTATCCCTTTGCTGAAGCCGTTTCCGTAACGTCTTTCGTTACAGACGTGATACAAGTTGACCCAGTCGACTGTGGGACAGTTGGCGCCACCTTCGCGGGTCAGCGTTATGGTCAAGTCGCAATCTTTCAGCTGCTGAGACTGGTCGATGATGGCATGATCGCCTTTTTGGAGTAACGCGTGTGGTTTGAAATCGGCTTTGATGGCATCTTGGATGAACGCGCTGTGCGAGATTGCGACTCGTTCCAAATCACCGGTGGCTTTATAATACACGGCGATGCGGTCGGTAGGCACCAGCTGAGCTTTCTTGCGCAGCTTCTGGATGCGATTGATGATTTCTCTGGCTGTGCCTTCGTCGACCATAGCCAGATCTGGCACTGCGTGCAGCAACACCAACACGTCGTTGTCGGTGTTTATTTCGTATTTGTCCAAAGTCATGTCTTGGGTCGTGAATATAGGACGTATCTCCGAAGCTGCGATGACGTGTCCGCCGATGGTTTTCTGTCCAGCATGGAGCATATCGGTGATTTCTGCGTCCTTCATCTGACGAATGGAAGCCGTGACGCTTTTCAAGTCGCCTTTGAGTTTTTCGCCCAAAACTTTGTAGTCTGGCTCGGCTCTGAGACCGATCTTGAATTGGTGACGGTCGGTGGTTGTTTTGATCTCACGCACGTTCGTTTCGGACAAAATGTACTTCTGCAACATGTTGATGTCGGCTATGTAATCCTTTTCTTGATGCACAATGATCAGCTGCGGTAACGGCAATTTGTTCGGCAGACCTTTCTTTTCCCGGATCATTCGCACCAGTTCAACGACTCCCTGCATGCGATCGACTGCCCTTTCGACGTCTCTTCTGACAAAAGCTTGATCGCAAGGTTCAAGAAGCAAGAAATGAACGCTTTCCTGTTCCAAATGTGCCAAACGTTTGATGTACTGGTACATGTTTTCGGTGAAGAACGGAGCGAATGGTGCCATGACTTGGACCAGCCGGAAGTTGACGTGGAACAGCGTTATCAAAGCGAATTCGCAATCTTCTTTTCCATTTTCGCCCCGCATACGCAGCCTGTTCATGCGCACGTAACAGTTCGTCAGCTGTGAAATGAAATTGACGAGCTTCGGGACCACGTTGTACAATTTGTACTCTCGCATTTCTTTACAAACGTGTTCGATCAATGTTTCGACGTAAGATACGATCCACTGATCCATGATGTTCGTTGCGCGTTTTATCTTGTTTTTGTCGTAAGTGAACTTGGCGTTTTGTTCTTTGACGTAGCCTTCGATACACTGGAACATGAAACGGCTGGCGTTGTACCAAGGCAGAATGACATCTTTAAGGACTTCACGGACGCCGTCTTCTTTGAAGCGCAGGTTCTCGCCGCGAACAATCGGCGATGTGATCAAGTACAATCGCAAAGCGTCGGCTCCGTACTTGCCGACGATTTCCATAGGATCAGGGAAGTTCCGCTTGCTTTTCGACATCTTTTGTCCGTCTTCGGCCAAGACCAAGCCATTGGCGATGCAATTCTTGAATGGAGCTTTTTCGAACAGCAACGTGCCGAGCACGAGGAGGGTGTAGAACCACCCTCTAGTCTGGTCGATACCTTCCGCGATGAAATCGGCAGGAAAGCCGGAGAAAAACTTGGCGTTGTCGCCTTCAAACGGAAAATGCGCCTGGGCATAGGGCATGGCTCCTGATTCGAACCAGCAGTCGAAAACTTGAGCGATGCGTTTCAAAGGCGGTCGACCGGGAACCGATGACGGAATCTCCAATTTATCAACGGTCTCTCTGTGCAAGTCTTCCACTTTTACGCCAGTCAAACGGCTGAGCTGCTCTATGGAACCGACGACGACGAATTCCTGATCGTTCCTCCAGATGGGAATCGGACAACCCCAATATCGGTTTCTGCTGACGACCCAATCGCGGGCATTGGCCAACCAATTACTGAATCGCTTATCGCGGACATGGCTCGGAACCCAGTTGGTATCGGCGCAAGCAGCTTTCAACCGCTCCTGAGCTTCTTCCACTTTGACGAACCACGACGGCACTGCTCTGTAGATCAACGGCGTACGTGATCTCCAGCAATACGGATAACTGTGCTTAACTTGACCCTGCGAAATCAAACTGCCTCGCTTTTTGAGCAGTTCGATTATGCTTTTATCGGCATCCTTGACGTACTGTCCAACGTAATCCACCACAGGTAATTTGAACTGACCTATTTCGTCGATGGGACAAACCGGCTCGGTTTCTTTGGTGATCACCTTGTTTTCCAAGCAAACCCTGTAATCGTCCTCGCCAAAATAAGGGGCCTGATGGACAACTCCCGTGCCAGAATCGGCCGTGACGTAATCATCGCAAAGGACGCGGAAAGCAGTGTCTTTCATTTTTTCAAAATATGGAAAAATGGGCTTGTAACGCACTCCCTCCAACTTTGAACCGTCAAAAGTGGAAAGCATGTCGATTTTGTCATCCTTGAACACGGACTGGATCAAGGACTCCAACATGATGAACCGCCTGCCGTCCCTGCTTTTGACGCTGAAATGGGCGTACTTCATTTTTGAATTGACACAAGCAGCCAAATTACTGGGAAGAGTCCACGGCGTGGTCGTCCACACCAGCAGTTCCGAACCGAGCAGACCCTTGAATTTCTGATCGTCGATTATGGTCAGAGCCACAGTCACAAATGGATCCGTCACGTCGCGGTAATCTTGCCCGGCTTCAAAATTCGACAAAGGAGTGCTGCACCCTGTCGAGTAAGGCATGACTTTCACGCCTTCGTACACCAATCCTCTGTTGTACAGTTCCTTGAAGATACTCCAGATCGATTCCATGTACCAAGGATACAATGTTTTGTAATCGTTTTCGAAATCTGCAACAATCGATAAATATCACAGTGCGGGAAGGTTAGTGTATCCGTCTCTTGATGAACATGAAACTTATTTGACAAAATATGCTGAATTCGGTATTACGATTTTTAGCTGGAGTTCAAAATTTTCGAGTTCAACCTAGATATGACAGCTGACATCACAGGTGCGATATGACCATCATTTCATGGAAAGCTCCCATTTCTCGACTCTACAAGCCAAACCATCGAGAAGATTCGAAGACCTCGGTATCTACTGCCGAACGTTGTCTGAGATGATCTAGGTTGGCCACGCCCAAATCCGAGCATTTGCCGGACGCAGATATGAAGCCTAGATAATCTCGGGGCGTTTCAGATGCTTAGACCAAACTCAGCGGCAGTTATCTCAAAGAAAAAAGGGAAAAGGGGTAGGCAATCACGATCATTTCCAGAGTGATGCCTGTCTGTCATTCAATAGGTACTGTGGTGGCCCGACTTTATAGAAGAAACGAGTTACGAGTCTAGTTATTTAAGTATAAAATTTTTGCAGATGCAAAATTTTGTTCAAAATCAAGTCGTAGTTTTAAAACTAGGTCATTGTAAACATTCAAAAAAGCCGCCAGACTCGAACATCTGG
Source organism: Anaspis maculata (assembly GCA_949128115.1). Classification (NCBI taxonomy): domain Eukaryota; kingdom Metazoa; phylum Arthropoda; class Insecta; order Coleoptera; family Scraptiidae; genus Anaspis; species Anaspis maculata. Next base: position 8,690,505 of record OX421968.1, read on the forward strand.
AAGAGTCGTGAAATTGAGCCCATGCCTGCAGAGGGTGAAATAGACATTCCTGGGTTGACGAAGAAAGCATAATAGAGGGAAAAGAAGCGACAGCTTGGATATTGGACCAAGATCCAACACGCGAGGGGCAGTGAGACTTGAATAGAAAAGCGGGGTGGTTGTAAAGTAAGAGGTGCAAAAATTAGCCGATTTGTAGAAAGGGAAGATTGTATTAACTCTATCAAACCATCAGCACCTATTTTTGTTTGGAGTGATTTAAATATCTAAATTGATTAATTCAGTTGCACAGTTAGTATTCTCTTTAAAGGAATCTAGAGGTCACTTTCTAACTAGGTTGAAAGAGTTGAAGTTTGGTGAAATTGTTCGAGTGCCCAGGGGAAGACAAGGTGTTGACGGAACCTATTCGGCAACAGGTTAGTGACACGCTGTATTATTATTATTATTATTATTATTATGCGATGGGTTATGTTTGAGTGAGTTACGCGTGATGAAAACAAAGTGATTGAATTGGCAATTAACGCCGATTGAAGGGTAAGACATTTGCTCTGGCCGGTGAAAGGCCACTTGAATTCAATTATTGAGAATCATAAGCTCCTTATTATCATCTATATGATGGTGTGGTGTTTTGAGCCCAAAGTTTGATGATTGAAGGCTGAAGGGGTTATTGAAGAGATGGCCAACTCATTCATCCCGATGCAGACCACGCTTGGAAGTCCGCAGTGCAGCTCACCACAAGATTGGTAGTGATCTGATTGGCGTGAAGCGAATGGACCAGGCCAAAATGCTGCGAGACCCCACTTGAAGTACCTCTTTGTTTTATGCTACCAATATGAAACTCCGTGCGAAAAGGGCTACAAGTAACATGGCGTGTGACTCACAAAATTCCACCTGTTTCAAGTTTGAGTTAATTCATTCTTAAAAAGAAGCTAACCTATTGAAATTCCGCGCGGACGTGAATCGAAGGGTTGCGAAAATTTGCATGCTTGATTCAAAACGCGGTGGCACGATCGTGAAAACCGAGGGAGCACAAATAATGGATTTTATAGTGTCTAAGCCAAGCATACATCATAAATTGTGCCCTCCAATTATCTACATATTTGCCATATTGCTGATGACGCCATCAGCTACCCTTTTCCAAGACAAAGGTAGATGGTACCCCGTGTATTATAAATAGCTAGTAGGTTTTCAGTCCGTTCCAGCTGACGGATAAGGATAACCCCGCATCTTCCTCTACAAGAAGGCCAGAATGTTCTTAGCTAGAGTAGATGATGAGGAACCTTTGTTAATCAGACCTCCAATAATTATCGTAGAGAAACAATTAGACGAGACACCTCGTAACACCATGTTGTGTTTAGCAAGCAGAAGTTTCACGAAAGAGACGAGTCTAACCGTTTCAAAAGCTAGTGATTATTGCTTGATTGAATTGAAGAGTTAATTATCAGAAAACTGACTGATTAATATTCCAAGAAAATTGTAAATATGAGCCTTTGAAACTAACGAGTTACTGAAGATAAAGTCGAGTTGAAATTCGCAATGAATATCGACGTGCGAACTCATTTAAACAAAACACTATCGGCGTGCACTATCTCATTTTAGTTGGGCTGCATCATTGCGACTAATTTACCTGTAGAGGTGTTCATTTATTTGTTTAACTCGTAATCTCTTCACAACTATTTTTTATTTTAATGCATTTCGGCCTTGCCGTGAGGCCATTTTCAGTTGATAAAAGGTTGTGGAATTTCCACATATTTTTTGCCGGTGGTGGGCAACGTCTGATGTACCCTCAACCCTGTAGGTCTAATGTGCATTGATAAGGTTGTTGAAAATTGCTTTGTCTTACATGTCAGACCGGGGGCTCAAGGCTGGTATGAGCTTGTCAATTTTCGAAAAAATGGCCAAAAATTTACATCATAAGGTACAGGAATGAAACCAACTGGATTTTGTTGGGGAACATCCCCTCAGTCGAAAATCTGGTCGTAAGACAAAATTTTTGGGGGCTTTCGGACCATAAGACAAGTTTGAAATTTTTAAAAAAGGACCAAAATCTATCAAAATTTTCAAGGCGTTTTGTTGACTAACCCACTTGGTGTGATATATATTTGTAATCACGATGAAAGACGGAATCGATTTCCATGTTAAAATACAGGGTGTACGATTTGAGAAAATGTTTTCGATGTTGCACCCTGTAAGCGATGTACCGTTAAAAAAATTTGTGAACAGATTTGAAGCCTACAAAAAAATCATGTAAGAACCGTTTTTTATTCCTAAAATTATGTCAAAGAATAAATCTCCAGGAGGAGGTAAATTTTAGCCCTTTTTGAAAATTTCAAACTTGTCATATGGACCGAGAGCCCCCAAAAATTTTGTCTTGTGACCCGATTTTTGATTAAGGGGATGTTCTCACACCAAAGCCCGTTGGTTTAATTCATGTACCTTATGACGTAAATTTTTGACATTTTTCGAAATTGACAAGCCCTATACCAGCCTAAAGCTCCCGGTCTGACATGTTTTTTTTTTTTTATTGTCACCCATGTATACTTACAATCTGTTTTTATAAACATTCAGTAAATTAAATAAAATTTGATTCTGACATAGTATAGACACTGACCCAGCAGCCAGCTCTTTTCTCTTTACATAACAATCCTTACAATTTTGCTATGTTTTTTGGGCTCCCTGCATCTATGCTGATATCGCTTCGTTGAGGTCGGTCCAGGGGGTCGAATCTTTTCAGTCTTCTACTAGGAATGTCGACGAGAAGGTTTACAGCTAGTTGGTTAGGATGGTCGGAGAGTCGGTCTTGGTATTTCTTGCTTTGGATGGAGATCTCTTCCTTAACTGTGGTGATATTCAGGTCATGATGTAGAACGTGATTTGGGACGAACCACGGTGCATTACAAATAGCACGCAAAGTCTTCGATTGAAATCTTTGCAGTTTCAAGACGTTTGACTCACTAGCCGAGCCCCACAGTTGAATGCCATATAACCAAATAGGTTTTATGATGGATTTATATAGCAGGACCTTATTTTCAATGCTAAGGTGCGAGTTTCTATTCAGTAACCAGAACATCTTCCTGTAGGTGAGGCCCAGTTGTAGTCGTTTGCTCCAGATATGTTTTCCCCACGTCAGGCGTCGATCCAGATGGATGCCGAGATATTTTACGTCGTCTTTTTGAGGAATCGGGTGGTTATTCAAGAAAACCTCAGGGCAGGTTTCTTTTCTGAGAGTGAATGTCACATGGGTGGATTTGGTACTATTGGGTTTGATTCTCCATGTTTTCATCCATTGCCCAACTTCGTTAAGGTGTCCTTGAAGGTGTCTCGAGGCGACTAAAGGGTCTTTATGTGCCGCCATTATTGCTGTATCATCGGCAAATGTGGCTACTTCGGTGCTGATGGTGGTTGGCAGATCGGCAGTATAAAGGAGGTACAGGAGCGGCCCGAGTACGCTGCCTTGTGGTATACCTGACTTCATGGGTACCAGTGATGAGAAGACCTCGCCTTGCTTCACGAATAGGTATCTATTTGTTAAGTACGATTTGAGTAGCTGGCAGTACGGATGGGGCAAGCTGGTCTTGATTTTGTAGATCAGGCCTTCATGCCATACTTTATCGAATGCTTGGGACACGTCCAAAAAAACGGTTGAGCAATACAATTTATTCTCGAGGCTTTCTCTGATCTTTTTCCCGACTCTGTGGACTTGCTCGATTGTTGAGTGTTGTGCCTGGAAGCCGAACTGGTGCTTTGGGATTATTTTCTTTTCTTCCAAGAGTGGTTTAATTTCGGCCAGAAGAATTTTCTCAAACACCTTGGACAATACTGGCAGGAGGCTTATCGGCCGATAGGAACTCGCTTCTGCAGGATCTTTGCCAGGTTTCTGTATTAGGGTCATTTGCGCGACTTTCCACTGTGATGGGAAATAGTTCAGTCTCAGAATGGCATTAAATATGAAGGTGATCAACAAGAAGCCTTCGTGTGGGAGTTCCTTCAACACTTTGCCTGTAATCAGGTCGTAGCCCGGTGATTTCTTTGGATTTAGATGTTTTGCAATTATTGACTTGATCTCAGTAGTTTTCAAAGATTTAATCGGCATATCCATTTGGTAAGGGGCTTCGAGAGCTTGCTCCATGATTTTTTCTTCTTGTGGGAGAAAATCGCCGGGAAATGGCGTGAAAACATCTCCAAGGTGTTCCGCAAACGCACATGATTTTTGTTGGTCTGTTCTTGCCCAGTCGCCAGTTTTGGTTCTGATGGGTGGTTGTACTTGCTGTTGATACTTCATCTTTTTTGTCACTTTCCATAGGGAGTAATCAGTTGCTTCTGTTGGTGAAAGAGATTCCAGAAGTGCCTTGATACTTTGATCTTTGGTATCATTTAACATCTTTTCAAGTTCCCTGGTGGCTCTATTGAGTTTGGTTTTGTCTTGTGGGGCGTGAGTTATTTGCCAGCGCTTTATAAGTTGTCTTTTTTCTTCTAGTTTTTTGTTGATGTGGTCAGGACAGTGGTCAGGTTTGTCATCAGTGCTCGGTGAGGTTGGTGTTGCTGACCATGCGGCCTGTTGAATTTCTTTTGTCAGGTGCTCAACTGCTTCATCGACATCTTCTTCAGATTTCAAGGGTATTTTCAGATTTAGCTGGCTTGCTAGCATAAGACGGAACTTGTTCCAGTCTGTTCTTCTGTTTGACAATGCTGGCGGTGGCGACTTCTTCCGTACTCTTGAGTCTAGCGTGACTAATAGTGGAGAATGATCTGAAGAGAGGTCTAAACAGGATTCGATGTCAAGGTAGTTACAGGAAATTGCTTTGGTAACACAGAAGTCTATAACATCTGGTGTTTTTTGTCTGTCTGTAGGCCAGTAGGTTGGTTGTCCGGAGGAGAGCTGCTGTAGATTCTTAGCCATTAGTGCTTGGTAGAGTTGTCTGCCGCGTGTTGTCACAAGTCTTGAACCCCAGTGTTGATGTTTTGCATTAAAGTCTCCCCCGGCAATAAACCGGTTTCCAAGAGTGTCAAAAAAGGTTTCGAAGTGCTCTTTTGTAATGGTGATGTTTGGGGGGCAGTATACGGCTGCTAATACCAGTTTACCGCTCCAATCTTCTATTTCTACTGCAGTTGCCTGCAGGTTCCGTTGCTTGTATTTGGCGATTTCGTGATGTTTAATATTATTTCTGATAATGACAGCCGTACCTCCTCGAGCTCTACCTTCAGGATGTTGGGTGTGATATATTGTGTATTTTGGTATTTTTATGAAGCTTCGTTCCGTCATATGAGCTTCCGATATCAATAATATATCTAGCTTATGGTTGATGATGAAGGTTCTTAGTTCTTGGCCATGTGCGACCAAGCCATTGGCATTCCAGACTGCTATTTTTAGTTTTGTAGCAGTCATTATTATATCTTGGCAATCACGTCTGACATGTGAGACAAAAAAAATTTCAACAACCTCATCAACGCATATTAGACCTACAGGGTTAAAATCATGTACCTTATGACGTAAGTTTTGAGGCACCAGCTCCCTGTCCATTGGAAAACCACACAAAATCGCCACTTTCCAGGGCCTAAATTGTTTTTTTTTTCTAAAAAAAACTTCATGTTTCTCAGCGAAAATGGTGGTTTATCAACTTAAAACATCCAGAAAACTCATTCCAGTTGCGATTCATGGGTTTTCTTGAATTTTAATTTTGAGGCACAGGAAAGTGGCGATTTCGAGGTGTTGTCCAATGTTTCAATCCCAAATATCTCGGAAACAAAGCCTCTTACCAAAGTTTTGCAAGAGTAACTTTTTCTTTAAATTGAACGCAGAATTCAAAAATTGAAACAATTTCCAAAAATATTCTGGGAGGTTAAAAACAGAAGGAAAATGGGAAGGGCACCCCCTATTATCTTCGCCCCTAGAAATGTTTAATGAAATGCGTTATTATTGTTCAATAGAGACCTGTTTCAGTAAACTTTGGTTTGGATTTGACTAAAATCAATTGAACGGTTCATGAGTTATGCAAAAAAACTGTTTTTTAAAAACAACTTTGAAGAACCTGTATCTCCGTTATTATGCGTTTGCGAGGGTATGTTTATTCAGATCAGTCCCCTTATTTTTCAATTTTCTATCTCCCTGTGAGTTTTGTAACACTTATTCCGGGACACCTGTATAGGTAGCTACCTATCTCACGGATACTTACGGAAAAACCTATTCCCTCATCAATAAATTCGACTTTGCCAAAAATAGAGTGCCGTCAACCGATATCCAGCTACAAGTTTGCAATGTTCGTATCATCCAAATTCGCAAGTTTTTCCAATTTTTTGTACGTGCTTATACCTACGTGCACGCTACGGGCATTACATACCCCCCTGTCTCACGGATATTTACGGAAACCTATCTCCTCATCAATAAATTCGACTCTGTCCAAAAATAAAGTGCCACCAATCGATATCGTGCTGCGCGTTTGCAATGTTCGTATCATCCAAATTCCGCGAATATGTGGTCGTTTTCTATGTAAAACGGGGAGTTTTTAATTTTTCGTACGTGCTTATACGTGCACGCGGCACGTTACGAACATTATCTCACAATTTGGTACAAGAGATGTTGTTTCAAGAGGCAAGACATAAAATCCAGTTCCTCCACTCCAGAAATACGTGTCTGAATGACGTACTAAAATGACAGACTTGATGACAGATATAGCTATTCATTGCAGAAAAGCTGGCCAATGGTATTCAAAAATCACGGCGATGATGCACGACCACCGGCGATTATCCGGCGATTATGTTTACTCCTAGTTAATGATCATTAAGGTCCTAAATGACGTTCTAAATGATCATCAAGTAAATGATGACGTGACACACTAGTAACTCATATCGTAATTTACGCTTAATGATCACATAGTTTGCTAGTCTGTCAAGGGTATAAGGATGGGTATCTCGCTTATCTTTAGAGATACAAAGTCGGTTAAATCAGGAAAAAGTTGCGCATTTTCATGACGATCAATGATCCAAAAAGATATTCGACCTATCAGATTTAGTTTTTGAGATGTCATGAAAAAACAGAAAGTAATTTTTGTTTTTATTTTTCATTTAAAAAAACGGTTGAAGGTGGCCTTTATAATTAAGACATTAAAGGGTTTCTGATGCGACTAAAAAAAGTTGTTGACGGGAATCGGTTTTATTTCATGTTTTTCGTCAAGTAGAAACTCCTCCAAAGAGAAAATGTACGGACAATGCTATCAAATTTTCAAAATTTCCAAGAAAAATTTTGATTTTGATTATTGAAAATTTGAAAACTAGATAGCAACGGCAATACATCTTTCTTAAAGAAAGTTGCATACCAAATTTGAACTTTCTATTTAAAAAAAAAAGACCAAAAACGATTTCAAGTGAATTAGTAGAAATCATTTTTGGTACATTTTTTTGAAAATAGAAAGTTCAAATTTGGCATGCGACTTTCTTGAAGAAAGATGTATTGCCGTTGCTATCTAGTTTTTGAATTTTCAAAAATCAAAATAAAAAATTTTCAATATTTTTTTTTAAATTTTGATAGCATTGCCCGTGCATTTTCCTTTTGGAGAAGTTTCTACTTGACGAAAAAATCAATGAAACCGATTTCAGTCAACAACTTTTTTAATCGCATCAGAAACCCCTAAATTAATAGGGCAGTTTTTCAAGGGGAATGCAAAGCTGTCAAAATCTTCATTCTAGCTTTCAAAACAACCGAGATGACATTAAACTTTTTTTTTCTCTTATGAGCGCCATATTTTTTTAAATTTTTCAAAGAGCGCTTTGGAAACAAAATCAGCACCGACAATAAAAAACGTAAATGTTTAATATGTATTCAACAGTGACATGTGATACATCGTTGTAGCTAGAAAAGAATACTGTATTAAAAAAATGACAAAATCCAATATGGCGATAATATCCAATCCAATTGTTTTGAAAGCTAGAATGAAGATTTTGGCAGCTTTGAATTCCCCTTGGAAAGGTGCCCCGACAATGTCTTGATAAGAAAAAGCCACCTTCAACCGTTTTTTAAATAAAAAATAAAAACAAAAATTCAAATTCCTGTTTTTTCACGATCTCTCGAAAATTGAAACTGATAGGTCAAATATCTTTTTGGATCATTGATCGTCATGATAATGCCCAACTTTTTCCTAATTTAATCGACTTTGTATCTCTAAAGATGAGCGAGGTACCTATGCTTAGTATCGAAAAACGAACATCCTGTATTTGTACTGTACCTTAGCCTTAATTGCCACAGATTTTTTCAATTGTTGAACAATTTGATTGAAACCAGAAAAATCTGATCTTAATTTAAAAAATCCGATTTATATCGAAAAAATCTGATTTATATCGAAAAAATCTGATTTATACAGGGTGTTTCATGACTTATACGACATAGCTCAAGGATAGATCCAGTTTTTTGAGGCGGATCCGGATCTGGCTTCGAAATTTTTCTAAGATCCTGCGTTTCAAAGTTACAGGGTGATTTATGTATTTTGGTCAAAACTTTGATAGGTCATAACTTTGGAGCAAATGAATGGAATCGAATGAAATTTGACAGGAAATGTCTCTTACCACGAACAATCACAATGACCAACAAGGCATGAAAAAATCCAGGGCCGGACTAAAAAAAATGGCCCCCATCAATTCTTGGGGCAAAAAAGCCATTTTCGCATCGGAAAGTTAAAAAAATGCCATTGTATTTGGAAAGTTGAGAAAAAATGCTACAGAATCAGCTATCCAATACGAACGGCACACCTCAGTAGGTTTAGTAAAAAAATAAAATAAAAAAAATTAAAAATTTTAATGGCGATATTTTCTGAATGATTTGAGATAATTCATCGCAATTAGTACTTTTCAAACAGGAAACAAGCAACATTTGAATAAAAAATCAAAACTCCTAACAATAGGTGATAAATACATTACATGTTATTAACAAATGGTTTTCAAAATACCCTCCCCCAACTTCGACGCATTTTCCACATCTCGTCACTAAATGTCTAGTGGCTTTTCGAATGGTTGGTGTATTGTTCCGCGTTTCATTAGCAACTGCAATGATCTTTTCTCTACAATCCTTCCTGGTATTCATTTCCGTCTTGTAGACCTCTACATCTTTCATGCGGCCCCATACATAGTAATCTAGGACTGTGAGATCAGGAGATCTGGGAGCCAGGAATGAGGACCCCCGCGACCAATCCAGCCATGGGGGTACTCTGCGTACACGTGTTCTCTGACGTTTAATGAAAAATGAGGCGGTGCCCCATTTTGTTGAAAATAGGCAAAACATTTTGGAGGAAGTTTAGATAGCCTTCCCCCGTCAGCCGTTTCTCAAAGAAATGTAGCCCAATTAAAGTGTCGTCAACCACTCCGCACCACAAATTCAGTGAAAACCTCCGCTGAGAGTTCTTTTGTACCGTGGCATGAGGGTTTTCGTGTGCCCATAAGTGGGAATTTTTTAGTTTCAGTTTTGAAGGTTCTCTTCATTTTTTTTTGTTTCTCCTCGGTTCCGTTTCGCCACCCGCGTTGTGCGAGGGCGATTTCGGACTTCTCATTATTGTTATTGTGTATCACTCCATTTTTCAACCCACAACCTACCCTACCGTGACGCGCTGGACATCAGCGGACCATGCACAGAGAGCGTTCTCTCCATCTCACGGCGCTGGACGTCACAAGGTAGGTCCTTTTTAATTTTTTACTTCAATACCCAAGACAGTGCATCCCAGCTGAAACATCTCGGCGTGATTTTTTCAGAAACCGTTCAACCAATACAATTCCTTTTTTGTGGAAATAAGCCCTAAATCTAAGCTTCAATTAGAGAGGTGCCGGTGTCTGCAGTTGCTCTACTTCCCAAAATATGGCAATTTGAACAGGCCCCGAAACAACAGGCACATAATTATGGAGATTTATGATTAGCAAGAAGAACAATTCTACATCAGAATGCAATTGGAGCACTGTCTTAATTTCCCATCAAACGCCAGAGAATACTTGGATGCAGAATACCCCCATCGCTGGATTGGTCGCGGGGGTCCTCATTCCTGGCTCCCAGATCTCCTGATCTCACAGTCCTAGATTACTATGTATGGGGCCGCATGAAAGATCTAGAGGTCTACAAGACGGAAATGAATACCAGGAAGGATTGTAGAGAAAAGATCATTGCAGTTGCTAATGAAACGCGGAACAATACACCAACCATTCGAAAAGCCACTAGACATTTAGTGACGAGATGTGGAAAATGCGTCGAAGTTGGGGGAGGGTATTTTGAAAACCATTTGTTAATAACATGTAATGTATTTATCACCTATTGTTAGGAGTTTTGATTTTTTATTCAAATGTTGCTTGTTTCCTGTTTGAAAAGTACTAATTGCGATGAATTATCTCAAATCATTCAGAAAATATCGCCATTAAAATTTTTAATTTTTTTTATTTTATTTTTTTACTAAACCTACTGAGGTGTGCCGTTCGTATTGGATAGCTGATTCTGTAGCATTTTTTCTCAACTTTCCAAATACAATGGCATTTTTTTAACTTTCCGATGCGAAAATGGCTTTTTTGCCCCAAGAATTGATGGGGGCCATTTTTTTTAGTCCGGCCCTGGATTTTTTCATGCCTTGTTGGTCATTGTGATTGTTCGTGGTAAGAGACATTTCCTGTCAAATTTCATTCGATTCCATTCATTTGCTCCAAAGTTATGACCTATCAAAGTTTTGACCAAAATACATAAATCACCCTGTAACTTTGAAACGCAGGATCTTAGAAAAATTTCGAAGCCAGATCCGGATCCGCCTCAAAAAACTGGATCTATCCTTAAGCTATGTCGTATAAGTCATGAAACACCCTGTATAAAAAAAATCGATTTTTTTAATTTTTCGGTTAAATTATGATTTTTTTTGCAGCCTGATTAGTGTCATTGATTATTGATTTAATTATTGGTGGCTAATTGATTGAGTTAACACAACGTAGGGTCATGCCTGTAAGGTAGAGTGCGTAGTCGATCTAAGAGAGTGAAGCACCCAGTGTAAGCAAAAGTTATCAAAAAAGGGTAAGCATAAATTTCTTTATCATCACGAGCCAATTAACTAGAAAGGGTAGGTTTGTACCATCACAGTACCTACCTACCTAACCTTGGATTATTCTTATTTATACTTTTGGACTACAAACTTCATATTTTTGGAAGCTGAATCCGACGATATACCGGGTGGGCCATAATAAACCGGAATACTTTTTTTTGCCTAATGCCTATAATTTTTTTTCTCTGACCGATTTTGACGGAAATGATACCAACGGAAAGCCAATAAACTAGGTCGTACACCACAAAAGTCAAAATGGCCGTCACTTCAAAATTCAAGATGCCGGAAATGTTTGAATATACACCTTCTTTTGTTTTCGTTCTTTTTGTTCAAAAGTTATGAAAACTATGAAAACAACAACCCAATCGGAAAGAATGGAGTTTTTCTCACAATTCAAGACCATTCCGAGCTTATTCGGTCCATTCGTTCTGGAGTTATAGCGAAATTAAAAAAAGCCTACTTTACATGTTCTGACCAGAAATGATGGTTTTAAATTTTGGTTTCCGGCCTACAAAATTTTTATTCCTTGACCGATTTTGACGGGAATAGTACCAACGGAAAGCCAATAGACTAGGTCGTACACCACAAAAGTCAAAATGGCCCTCACTTCAAAATTCAAGATAGCGGAATTGTTTGAATATACACCTTCTTTTGTTTTCGTTCTTTTTGTCCAAAAACTATGGAAACTGTTAAAACAACAACATAATCGGGAAGAATGGAGTTTTCCTCACAATTCAAGACCATTTTGAGCTTATTCACTCCATTCGTTCTGGAGTTATAGCGAAATTAAAAACGGCCTTCTCCACATGTTCTGACCAGAAATGATGGATTTGAATTTTGGTTTTCTGCCTCCAAAATTTTTGTTTTTTGGGACCGATTCCACAAAAATTGGTGTCAATGGATATTCAATTCAGATAAGGTTTGATGGCAATATCATGGCGATCAAAAGAACCTGATCTACTCCAAGATGGCGGACAAAACTGAAAAATACAAGTTTTTCCGTATTTACCTGAAGATAACGCAACGCTTGATCTGTTGAGAAAATAAATCATAAAATACAACACGAACAAATTGTTTTATAACTTTTCCATAAGAATACTGTTACAATACTAAATTAATATTAATGGAACTTAATATTAACTGGCGTCCACCAGTGATTACGAACTTTTCGTAAAGATGCGCAGAGCCTTGGAAAAAAATCAAGTTCATTTGATTGTCATGATATTGTTCATCAAACTCATTTAGGTAATTATTGGGTATCCATTGACATCAATTTTTGTGGAATCGGTCCCGAAAAACAAAAATTTGGGAGGCAGGAAACCAAAATTTAAGTCCATCATTCCTGGTCAGAACATGTGAAGAAGGCCTTTTTTAATTTCGCTGTAACTCCAGAACGAATGGAGCGAATAAGCTCGGAATGGTCTTGAATTGTGAGAAAAACTCCATTCTTTCCGATGATGTTGTTGTTTTCACAGTTTCCATAGTTTTTGAACAAAAAGAACGAAAACAAAAGAAGGTGTATATTCAAACAATTCCGCCATCTTGAATTTTAAAGTCACGGCCATTTTGACTTTTGTGATGTACGACTTAGTCTATTGGCTTTCCGTTGGTACCATTCCCGTCAGAATCGGCCAAGGAATAAAAATTTTATAGACAGGAAACCAAAATTTAAAACCATCATTTCTGATCAGAACATGTGAAGTAGGCCTTTTTTAATTTCGCTATAACTCCAGAACGAATAAACTGAATAAGTTCGGAATGGTATTGAATTGTGAGAAAAACTCCATTATTTCCGATTATGTTGTTGTTTTCGAAGTTTTCATAACTTTTGAACAAAAAGAACGAAAACAAAAGAAGGTGTATATTCAAACAATTCCGCCATCTTGAATTTTAAAGTGACGGCCATTTTGACTTATGTGGTGTACGGCATAGTCTATTGGCTTTCCGTTGGTACCATTCTCGTCAAAATCGGTCAAGGAATAAAAATTTTATAAGCAAAAAAAAGTATTCCGGTTTATTATGGCCCACCCGGTACAGCTAGGTACTGACTTCTGAAACACCTTGTATAACTCGCCGGAATGTCACGTAGAGTGTCACTTTCAACATCAAATGGAGATTAATCCAAATGAATACTCAAGCTAGACTTCAAAGCTTCGCCCCAAACCAGGGTTTGAAAAAGCCCGGGTTTTCTTGAAAAAGCCCAACCCACTGGACCCATAGAGGGTTTTTTCGGGTTTTTCCGGGTTTACCGTTTTCACCGAGTACCTCGGCCAATATAGGGTAGGTACCTACAACAAATTTTCAAAGACTCATATTTTAGGAGATGCACCTAGCTAGCATTCTCAGCCAGGATAAATGCATACCCATCAATAAATGAAAACAATTTTTAAAGTGACTTTTATTCTTCCCCCATCAGATTTTCCAATTATTTTCAGGAACAATAATTCATTTACTACATATCCAAGAGTCGAGGGTGAAGTGCGAGCGCGTGAAGAAAAACTAGCACAGTATTTTTTTAATAAAGGAATCTTATTGCATATTATCAAAATGTAATACTTTTTGTCCAGTATTCCATTTTGATGTTTTTTATGTTGAGTTCTAAAGCCCGTCTGGAATTAAATGAGTTTTTCAAGCGGAACACGTTGCAAAACAAAAATTTTTGGGCTAAACTCATTTGGACAAGTAGGTATATAGTATATATGGGTTTTTTCAAGTGGGGCCAACCCGAAAAAACCCATTTGGGCAAACCCGCGGGTTTTTTCGACTTGGTCCAACCCGAAAAAGCCCACTGGGTTTTTCCGGGCTGGGCCCAGTGAGGCGAACCCTGCCCCAAACCAGTTTGCATCTCTCGGCAATACAGAATAAAATGGTATGTATACGAGTTTCCTCGCGAATTTCAAGTAGTCACCTCATTTACAAAAAGTTAGTGAAAAACTGAATGGGCCTGTACAGCGTACTTTAAATTTGCTATTTCATTGAGTCATTTGATTACACAAGCCAAACAATGAATATTCGTCTCAATATATTCTTTTGTTTTCCTCTACAAAATTGAAAAAAATAATAATAAAAAGTGCTACAATCAGCCAACTAAGGCATGTAATTCTAACTTCTTGTGAAATTGCATCATCTTACCGATCCACCTGCCCATTCTCGTCATGATGGTTTTCCACTCCTTGGCATACTTGGTGACGATCTTCCGACACTCGCTGTTGTAATTTTCTATGCCCATCTTCTCGACGTCCTGGGGTCCTTTGATGTTCAGGGCTACATCGATTTCATGTTCAACAGGCAACCCATGAGTGTCCCAGCCGAACCGACGCTCACAGTAATACCCAAGCATGCTTATGTGACGTGTGATGGTGTCTTTGATCGTTCCTGCCAAAACGTGTCCGTAGTGCGGCAGGCCGGTGGCGAAAGGAGGCCCATCGAAGAAAGAGTACCTGCAAATGCACGGTGAACCCAAATCGCGCACTGACATTGCTTGCCGCTCACCTGGGCCCATCCTTCCTCAATTCCAGCGACTTTTTGAAGTGATCCCCTGCCTGCCACATGGCTAACATCCTTTCTTCCTCTGTTGAAAAGCTCATGGATTCGGGTATGCGGGGAACATCTTGAACGACGGCCGGCTTCGACGAACAAGTATCTACACCGTTTGCGGTGCCCTCGCGGTACAATTCCGTCCTGTTTTCCATTATTTCGCAATAATTTAAATTATTTAATAAATAGTTTTATCACAGGTGGACGAAACTCATGGTGAAGGCTCACACAACCTCAATTTGACGTGAACTGTCAGTCAGTCAGTCAGTTTGTTGTCACTTGTCATGTCATGTCAGTGACGTGCACTGTGTGCACATGTCCGGTGCTGCCCTCCCTCTCCTGCCAAACGACAGACTGGGACTGGCCACATTCTCTGCTGGCCACTTGGCCAGTGGCCGTACATGGGCTTGCGGCCCCCTGCGGCCGACTTCTTCCTTCTAGCTGAAAATTCAAGTGTAAACAATGCTTTACTTAGCTATGAATATTAAGCGATTTCCATTTAAAACATTTGTGTCGGTTTGTGTTGTGTTGTGAACACAGATCAAATGGAACGCATTTGTGTCGATTTGTGTCGACACAAGTCGACTTGTGTCGGTAAATGGAAACGCCCATTGTAGGCATGTAATCACAGCCTTCCGTGATTTTTTGCAACAGGTAAGTGTAATGGTGGCCTTACATTGAGCATCAAATGCTGCAGCTTTGTTTGCAGCAAAATTCTGATTGGTGGGCAAAATTCAAAAAGTTTTGCCGCCATGCAGCTAAAGAAGTTGGCTGGCTGGCAGCATAGCGGCAAAACTTTTTGAATTTTGCCCATCCAATCAGAATTCTGCTGCAAAGAAAGCTGCAGCATTTGCTGCTCAATGTAAGGCCACCATAAAGGTGCGTTCAGTCAGCTTATTTAGCCGCGGTTTTAGTTTTAGTCGTAAGCGCTGCATCGCTTATTGGGTGCTTTCCACCTAGACGGTACAAATACCACCAGACGGCACATGTTCCATGGTGTGGCACAAAATTTTAGGTGATCCAATGAACGGCGCAGAACCAAGTAGGAACACGTAGATGGAAAGCACCGTTTGGAACCCGCACATGCGTAAATGGCAGGTGTACCGAACTTGGGGCTAGGTGGAAAGCACGCATTGGCTGTTCTAAGGAGGCTGCTTCATAAGAGCCAATGGGCGTCGCTGCGCTTGCGACTAAAATTAAAACTTGCGGTTAAATAAGCTGACTGAACGCACCTTAAGTGCGAACGACGCTTTAGCTCCATCGTTTTTCGGGCGTTTTCCATTTAGCGACACAAGTCGACTTGTGTCGACACAAACGCGTTCCATTTGATCTGTGTTCCTTTGTTTCATCGACACAAGCTAACACAAGCTGACACAAACCGACACAAATGTTTTAAATGGAAAGCGCCCATTCTATAGAAGCGAATGCTGACCACTTGCTGTTAGATGTAAATTCAAGTGTAAAGGTGCGTTCAGTCAGCTTGGTTTTAGTTTTAGTCGTAGTCGTTGTCGTAAATTTGAAAGTAGAAAGCACGCGTCATATGCGCGGCGTTCATACAGAGTTTTAGTTTTAATTTTAGTCGTAAGAATTCCGAACTTTGTCGTATGATGTCGACTTGCAGGTTGCGTAATTACCGGTATAAGGTATGAGCATGGATGGTGATGGTAATGGGTTGTATGTATCAATAAAAAATAGCATAAGCATTTGCTTCGATTTCATTTCACTCCTCATAAATGTAAGCAAATACTCATTTATGCTTATTTTTTTACGAGTTTTTATATTAATACTACCCATTATGAACACGGACCGTATGAAGATGAAGGTTCGCGCAGTATCATTCGAGCTCCTATTGGTCAATTCTTACGACTAAATCTTGCTGTATGAACGCTCTTCTCTGTTACGACAACGACTAAAACTAAAACAGCGACTAAATAAAGGTGGGTTCAGTCAGCTTGGTTTTAGTTTTAGTCGTAGTCGTTGTCGTAAATTTGAAAGTAGAAAGCACGCGTCATATGCGCGGCGTTCATACAGAGTTTTAGTTTTGATTTTAGTCGTAAGAATTCCGAACTTTGTCGTATGATGCCGACTTGCAGGTTGCGTAATTACCGGTATGAGGTATGAGCATGGATGGTGATGGGTTGTATGTATCAATAAAAAAAATAGCATAAGCATTTGCTTCGATTTCAGAGGAGTTGTACTCCTCATAAATGTAAGCAAATACTTATTTATGCTTATTTTTTTACGAGTTTTTATATTAATACTACCCATTATGAACACGGACCGTATGAAGATGAAGGTTCGCGCAGTATCATTCGAGCTCCTATTGGTCAATTCTTACGACTAAATCTTGCTGTATGAACGCACCTTAAGCTGACTGAACGCACCTTAAACAATGCTTTAGCTGTATCTATTATGTAATAATTGCTTTTTTGTGTTTTTTTGCAACTTGTAAATTCCAAGTGCAAACGACGCTGAAGCTTCATCACTTTGTATATTCTATAGAAACGAGTCTCGATGAAACGAGTGCTGACTTCTTCCTTCTAGCTGAAAATTCAATTGTAAATATTATTGCTTTAGCTATGAATATTGTAAGCATGTAATCACAGCCCTTCGTGATTTTTCGCAACTTGAAAGTGCAAGTTCGCATACCATAAAAAACGAGTATGCCGATTACTTGCTACTAGATGTAAATACAAGTGTGAGCAACGCTTTAGCCGTAATGTTGTAGACATGTAATGGGTGCTTTCCACCTAGACGGTACAAATACCACCAGACGGAACATGTTCCATGATTGGGTACACCTAGATGGAAAGCACCGGCATCGTTGACCGACGCGGCATCTGTGATCTGGAGGCGAAAGATGACTATGGCATTCAGAAATAAAGAAATGGCAGCGTAAATTTTAATCGATCGTACGTTATCCCTGCAGAGAAATAAAATAAAACATGGATGCATGGATAAAACGATAAAGAGAGAGACATATGACAACGGAGTGCTGGATTACAGCTGACGGTACGTCATTTTTCGCATCCGTTTCCGGTGTGCCTTTCGATGGCACAAAATTTTAGGTGATCCACGGGACGGCACAAAACCAGGTAAGAACACGTAGATGGAAAGCACCGTTTGGAACCCGCACGTGCGCAAATGGAAGGTGTACCAAACTTGGAGCTAGGTGGAAAGCACCCAATGGTTATAAGCGGTAAAGGAAGTGCCGCCATTTTGATATCATCACCGGTTATAGGGCGCTTTCCATTTAAAACATTTGTGTCGGTTTGTGTCAGCTTGTGTTAGCTTGTGTCGATGAGACAAAGGAAAACAGATCAAATGGAACGCATTTGTGTCGATTTGTGTCAACACAAGTCGACTTGTGTCGGTAAATGGAAAGCACACATACATTTCATAACCTGGGTTGCGTTCGAGAACTACGCTATTCTGCGATTGTTGCAGAAATGACCGTTCGAGATCTCTTCTGTGCGCACTATCGGCAACGCAGTAAACCGTTCGAGAACTCAAAACATGTCGCGTTGAAGTGACAAATTTCGCAGCACCTCCGAGCGCCGTGAAAGTTACTCGTCATGCGCACCTCAACACCCCACATATATTTCTGGTCAAACTTTATTTTATTTTGACCATTATCTTTCGATTGGGTACTTACGTGGTAGGCAGTACCTATAAAAATGAGTACTTTATCAGAAAAGCTTACTTTACTTTGAAAGTAAACAGCACTGCGATCGCCATCAGTGAGATTGAGAGTGACATTTCCACCACAGCGGAAATTGTTCGGAAAGTGGTAGTTACTTTGCCTTACTTGATACCCCCACTCCAAAAATGCAAGAATTGCAGAATAGTGGGCGCTTTCCATTTAAAACATTTGTGTCGGTTTGTGTCAGCTTGTGTTAGCTTGTGTCGATGAGACAAAGGAAAACAGATCAAATGGAACGCATTTGTGTCGATTTGTGTCAACACAAGTCGACTTGTGTCGGTAAATGGAAAGCACACAGTGTAGTTCTCGAACGCGACCCTGGTCATGAGTCTGGTTATTGTTATGGTGGGGGAACTAATTGTGGCGGCAACAGATTTGAATTTGAAACAAGCAGCGGTCCAGAATTTCCAAATGTGAAACGTACCTAATCTAACCTCAAAAACTTGACAACTTGACTGGGCGACGAGAAGAATCGAAAACGATGGACTCATCTGCGATGAACCCACAAGAGCCCACCCGGGTGACTTCGGAAACGAGATGTTTATCGATTCAAGTGACTGGATTAGCTGAATGACTGAATTTTTCACCTTTAAAGCTATCCTAGATTACGAATAGTTCAAGTAGGTACACGGTATGTAACAGATACAAGTACAAGTATACGTAACTATTTGAAGCTATCATGCAGTCCGCAGTCCCTCTTTTCCCGCCAAATGCTGATAACCAAAGTTATAACCGCAACGTTTTAGCGAGAAATGTCAGATGTCAAAAAATGACAGTATCTGTCAATCTAATGTCAACCGCTAATAACCAACCGGTTACAAAAAGTTACTAGCTCGAAAAAGACTATAGTGTGGCACAAAATTTTAGGTGATCCAATGAACGGCGCAGAACCGAGTAGGAACACGTAGATGGAAAGCACCGTTTGGAACTCGCACATGCGTAAATGGCAGGTGTACCGAACTTAGGACTGAGAGGCATTCTCGCAAACGCATTCCAGAGGGCGCGACATAGGCTTGGGACCAAATGTCAATGTCAAGTCCAAGGTCAAGCTTGCAGTTGTCATTGCTTGTCAGAGCATAACCTAACCTATCTTTATTGTTTATTGTCGTCGCATGACTCGCACGGTGTTAGTGTCACCGGTACCGGGTGCTTGTCGTTTGAAAGGCAGGGCAAATGCGAGCGAAGCAGCGCGGGGCCGTCTGGCGGTTCGTGCGAGACAAAATCCCGGCCGGTGAGACGATAAATGCAACCCACAGTGGTCCCAAGCCATCATGTTTAAGCAGGGCTCCGTTAAACTCCGGGTAAGTTCAGTTTGACTGCCCAAGGCAAAAATCCATTTTTTTCACTACTACAGACCCGAGGGGCTCCATATGGTGTCTACTGAAGAGGCAAAGGGATGCTCTGAATAAGCCACTCCTGCTTCATCCTAGCACATGGATAACGGAGAGAGAAATCAGACTATCAGTGTGGAAAACTCTCTGTAAAGTGATGGTTTGAATTATTGTAATAAAGTGAAATGCCCTGACTGATTAAAGAACTGTATTTCATGTGTATAATTTTCGTATACTACGCACAACGCTGTGAACATAATAACTTAACTGAACAAGTTCAAAACTTCAACATAGAACCAACATAACCTAGATCCCTTCATGCAGCTCAGCAGTGTCAATGTTTTTCGATGATTCCTGTCTCCAT
Source organism: Anaspis maculata (assembly GCA_949128115.1). Classification (NCBI taxonomy): domain Eukaryota; kingdom Metazoa; phylum Arthropoda; class Insecta; order Coleoptera; family Scraptiidae; genus Anaspis; species Anaspis maculata. The sequence goes on from OX421968.1 coordinate 8,710,485, forward strand.
CTGTCTGGTAGAATGGAGCAGGAAGGGCTTATTCAGAGCATCTATTTACCTCTCCAGAGTACCATACCGGGCCCGGGTCTACGATAAAAGTGAATAAAAATGTATTTTTTTCTTCGGTAGTCAAACTGAGCTTACCCGGAGTTTGGGGCTGCGTCCTGACCCTCGTCGCAAGAGCCTACGGCATCCTAATGAACGATTCAACGATACGACTAAAAAATCCCAATTTATGTTCACGGTGACATTTCTAAAGATTTGACGTTTATTGATTTGACGATTTGACACAACGCGCTTGTTCATGCAACCTAGCCGAGATAAAATCCCTAGAGGTCCCAAACAACTGCAGCGCCTCCTGGCGGGAGCAAAATCGTCCATGCCTCCCGAGCTCAATAACTTCCTGTTCTTTAGTTTAATATTAATTTTCTGTGAGAAACCAAACTCCTACGTCCTACGTGTAGATCAGATTTTTATAGTAACTTTTCAAATCTGCCGCCATGATTTGGCACCGTTTGGTGGGTGTACGTACCTAAAACGCAGGCGGTCTGCAAATTGCTGGCGGGGGCAGGGGCCCCTCCGAGGGGGTTGATTTTCTGCACGGAGGTGCTGCTAAAGCCGCAGCACCCTCTCCCCAAAAATTAACCTCCTACTGCAAGCCGAAGGGTAGTTTTGAAGAATTTATCTGAATATCGCCTAATGCAGGCAACCAAGAATACACCAGACAAAAATTGGACGGTATGGGACCACTGGTGGTACTATATCGATTTATTCATAGCGTTTTCCACTGGGAGTTTTAGTGCGCACTTTTTGCACCGAGGCAGTGGAATCGTTTTCCACTGGCGAGAGTGCATCGTACCAAATTAAAGTGTACGTTTCACTGGAAAGATGAACTTGCATTAAATGCGCATCTCGTCCAGTGCAGTTGCAATGCAATATGGCGTCAATTCGAATTAAACAGAGTAAACTGCAGTTTAAATTGGCAATTGATCAATTTGTTAGGGAATTTGTAGAGTCCAGCGATTTTTCGGACGAGGACATAAAATTATTGCACTGATGAAGAAAAACAAAAGAGTGAAACCCAAAATTCACAACTTTATTGAACATGTTGCTCATAAATCTTCGGATTTAGTTTAATATTTTGGTTTGGTTTAATTTTTTATTGTAAGAAAATTACTTCATCTTCCAATCCACGTTTACCATCACCGTACATCACTTCAGCGCACACATGAGAACGCATACCTGCAGAGCGCGGTAATTTCAATTTTGACGCACGAAGTGTCACTGTCAATGGCAACTGTCAATCAATAATCGAAATGTAAACAAACAACAAACATAACCTCTTAACCATTCAACATTTAATATTGTTCAGAATGAAATGTTGTGTGCCGTATGGCAGAAAGACGCAGAAAAGATTCAGGTGATAAGAAACACAACGAGCTGCAAGGCGATCGACGAAACAAGAGCGTTATTTGGTTAGATCTGTCGAAACGTCAAATCGACGTCAAGCGCTGTCAGCTGAAATTTGCGTGACATTACACACGCACACCGTATTACAGTGTTGTCAACTTGTTGTCGTGATATAGATATGGCAACGTCCTACTTTCACAGGTATGCGCAGAAGCCTTTCGGGAAACGTGGATTTAAAGCGAATTTTCGAGTGGGAAAAGGCACTTGCGCCAAATTGTCGCAAGTACACGCAGCATCATATTCCACTGAATACACAATATTGCGCGGAAGTGGCGCTCCGACACGGATGTCATGCGAACTAAGAAAACGGTGACAAGTTGTCATCGCGCATGTTCAGGGCCGCTATTTTTGAATCGTCTGAGAAAAGTCCCTGGGAGTTTTATATAATCCGTACTACACTTCTGTAGCTAAAGTTGCCTAAAAACCACGATTTTAGGCAACATCGCTACATCAGTGTACTGCGGAATGTATTTTACTCCCAGGGACTCACACGATTCAAGAATAGCGGCCCAGAACTCGACAATGACATTGATTTCAGTGTTTGACGTAACGTTTTGTACAGTTCTATCAGCAACTTGTGAAGTCTTCCGATTTAAAATGCATATTCGGCGGTCGAAAAAGTGTGTGCCACTCAGAGGACCGACTGTCGCCACACCATGCTGTCGTCAATACAATACAGCACTGAATTAATGAAATATTCCCAGACAATTTCGCGGTAAATTTGAATGTTATGGTTGAAGTGTTCAATGTTTTTTTTTATTTAGTAATTTGAGGCATTTGGGAATGATCCCCAACATATGTGCTTTCATGAATAGGTTGCAAGGATTACTCCGATTTTTCTATGTAACCACTTCTACTTGAAAACGACGCATAATCCATTGAGCTTAGTTTGAGAATCACCTATTTTACAGCGTAACATATGGAGGACTTAGAACGAATCACCTCGTTTTTTAGCGCATGCGCTAAGCGTTCACGCAATATTGTGTAGCGGTTCCAATGCAAAGCTCGTGGAGTGCGTGACGTCATTGCACTTCCACGATTTGCACTAAAGTGCAAGCCAGTGGAAAACGCTATCAATTTTCATACCGACACCTTCACCTAAGAAATGCTGTAGGACCCAATCCTCACCCAGAAACTACCCCCCCCCCCCTTCCCCCTCACCACTGTTGAACGATTACAGTAGATGATGGGCTTGAAAAAATCAACTCCTCAGTCCTCACGTCTTTTGCAGACGGGCTCATATCTTTGGAACGAAAGGCACTAGCCCCTCGAAACTCTACAAACATGTTTAACAGGTAGAGGCCGAGCTAGCAGCAGTAAAATTTTTTTGTTGACTCCACCCCTTCGAGGGGGTGGTTTTTAAAAATCATCCGTGACATTGTCAGGGATGGTTTTTTCAAATCTCTTTTTGCTTTTCATTAGTGCAGCGCCTGGTCAAGATGACTGCCAAAAATCAACCCCGCAGGACACATACAGCGGGAGCAGCAGCTGGAAAAGTGGATTCACCCTCGCTACCTAATTTGCAGACGGGCTCATATCTTTGGAACGAAAGGCACTAGCCCCTCGAAACTCTACAAACATGCAGTGGTGGATCTAGGATTTGTGCTACGGGGAGGGGGGGGGGGGCGCAACACAGTGGCGTACCCAGCATATTTGCCACCCGGGGCGGATTATCCAGTGAGACCCCCCCCCCACACCTAACTTTACACCTATATCTAGAGAATGAGCTGCAGACTGCAGAGCCACCCGAGTGCCGGATTATACAATTTTCCACCCTAGAAATTCAGGGATCGAAAAATGGCGCCCCGCAGCTTATTGGTGACATGTTATTCTCTTTCTCAGACGCAGGAAAACGATTTCCTGACAAAGCGGACAATACCACAAACAGCGACCAATGCTAGGAAAGAAGCGCCGCAGGTGAAAATTTTTTAGTCGATTTAACCAAGCATTTAAATCTGCAAATAGAAAATGCAGCCGTAGCAGAAATGTCTATGTTTGATATGTTTGACTAGAAACTCTAAGTTCACCGAAAAATCACATGCAGTTGTTGTTTGAGCCGATTTTACCAAGAAAAAAATTGAAACGTAAAAATGACTTTTCACTCTGTAAATTGAAAATCATCAGTCAGCATGACATTATAAGCTTCCAAAAAAACCGAAACCGGCTTCGATCTAAGCATATCAATTCCACCAAGAAAAATTGAAGATGAAAATAGTTTTCATTTCACCCTGTAACTTGATGCACAGCAAACGGTCATAAATTCTCCAAGAAAGAAAGAAAGAAAGTAAAGAAAAATAACAAACTTTCTTAGAGGGGACTGAAAGCTTGCGTTTTTCTTTGAATTAATTCCAGCTAAAATTGTATTTCCAATAATACAGTATGTTCATTAAAAAATTCAATAATGGGAGGCCGTGGACCGATGATAACCTGGCCGTTTTCGGATCGAATGGCCTGCGTCACAGCCTCCCTTTATTGAAGTTTTTAATGAACATAAGGTATAAGTAGTACTCGTATACCAGACCCGACTTTCCACATCGGCACACCGGCAATTTTTTTCCGGGTAAGTATTGTATCCTATACTGGTCACAATTTGAAGTGGGGTCAATCACTTGAGAATTATCAGATTTTGAAATAACTTGCACCACTCTCCTGATGACATCTCACTCTCCTGACATTAATCACATATCCTATCCCACGCTCAGATGTCAGAGAAACGCCTTTCTTTCATAAAGGCATCAACACTAATCACTTGCATACCTATACTCGGAAGGTCAGAGTACAAGTGCACTCCTCCATCATGTGTGAGGCCTCAGAGTGGTTGATGAGTCGGCTGTTAACTAGCTTCCGCGACCACTGCTGCCTCGACATACACATTGCGGAGAGCCGCTAGTAGATGGCGCCGCACGGGCATCTCACCTGTGAGTACCCTCGGAGAGCACACATAGGAAAGTCTTGGACCGTTAGACCATCGAGCTTCTGCCTTTGAATGCTTCAGCACTGATGAGACCCAAACAGGTCGAAACACGTGGCTGCTGGATTTCGATGGTGGTTGCTCGGTCGGTTCGATGGTCTTGGGACTTCTCCTGACATTAATCATATATCCTATCCCACGCTCAGAGGTCAGAGAAACGCCTTTCTTTCATAAAGGCATCGACACTAATAACTTGCACCAATTTCAAGACATATCTTCCTATTATCACCATCTGCAAATGCTTGTTAGCTTGTGACAGCGATGGGCTTAATACAGGGTGGTGGAGGATACCTTGAAATTTTGTACTTCTTTGAAATGGTGCAGGAACTTTTGTGGCCACCCTATAATTTTGAGATTTTTTGTATAGGGTAGTCAATAGTATGAGTAACTTATATTTTCTTACTTTGATGCTCTACGTTGCTTAGTAACAAACATATGTTTTTTTTTTCTTATTTAGTTACTTCATCACGTTGAAGCCACCCGCATTTGGCGGGCCGAAAATAATTCGGAGGAAAATAATTCAAAGCCGTAAAATCGAGGTATAAGAATGTGAATATTCAGAGTCAAGGCATCATTAAAAGATGTCGCTAGTTATTTAATTCATGCGTGTAAATCCCGCGAAGCTCCACAACATAATTTACTGGCTCCTCATCGACATTCAATATCCGTTCCTGCTCGGCGTCCGATGAAATGGTGAAAAGAAGTGGGCATTGAGTAACGCACCCGCGCTTCAACAACCGGCTAGTGTGCTGGCGCACTCCTGCTCCTGCTGCCTCGGAGCTCCGCGGTCCGCGCTCGGTCACCCGCTACCCGCTGCCCAGCCACGTCGCCGACACTCCGGTGCGCTCTGTATCAAATTACCCATCGGAATTTTTACAACTATACACCGTTCGCGATCGTTTTGGATGCAATAAAATATTCCGAATTGCTGGGAATGGAGGATATCGCCGGAGATTGACCGTGGTACCTGGACCAATCCTCTTGGGCTGCCGTCCGCTCCCGACTTGTCACGTCCGCTGCCGAGTGCTTCTGCGGGCCTGTTAGCGAAGAGTTTTAGTCCCCTTCGAGGAAGCTGAGTTAGAACCCGTTCATGTTGCGTCGCGACCCTCCTAGAGGCCAAAGCGTCGAAGCCCCAATGATGAGTCCCAGCCCACTTGGAAAATGACGAGTCGATTCCCCGGCTGATGTGTCTCAAAGGCCCCCTGGAGAAAGTCGAGTTGGAAGCCTTCGGAGACGTGCTTTGGTCCCCTTGGGGGCACGTTGAGTCGAGAACCCTCCAGGTTGAGTTTTGACCCTCCGAGAGACTGATGAGTTGCTTCCCCCGTTGAGTTGCAACCCGTCTCTAGGATGTCGTGTCAGAGCCCTTGGACGTTGAGTCTTGATCCGCCTTCAGGTGTCGAGTCAGAGCCCTCCGACGACGAGTTCCAGCCCTTTGCCTGGTCGATGTGCCAAGGCCCTTCCGGTGTTGAGTTTCGACCCTTCTCCAAGTCGTAGAATTGGGACCCGTTGACGAAGTGTTTCGAACCCCCTCCAGGATGCTGAGTCGCGTTCCCTCGACGATGAGTTCTAGCCCATCTCGAGGATGTCGAGTTGAAACCCCTAAATGAACCAGGCCCGATAGAAATGAGGTCTCTCGTTTCGGTCTCTCGTGTGGCGGAGTGATGACCTCGACGAGCGGGAGGTTAGTCTTGGTGAGTTGGGATAGTTGCTTACGGTTAGGCTTTGTCGGAAAAAAATGTATGATGGGGCTCACGCGTGCGTTCTGAATCTGCCTGCACGTGCTGGTATCTGCGCTACTGTCTGCCCACAGGTACAGCCACTTTTAAGCCTCGTCCTTTGTTGGATACCTTCATAGAAAGGTATTCGCGCTCTTGGGCCCTTTGGACTTGGCTTTGTGACTGCGGTGCTCAGAGCACCGGACCTAGTGGGTTAGATCTGGAAACTCGCGGGTGAGCTTCCTCTACGTTTCTGAAGCTCCTAGTTATTCGGAAAAAGTAAATTTTGAGAACCACGTGGAAACTCAAGTAATTGAAAAAAAATAGAATCGCGTTTGTATCGGGGTTCGGACCCTGCCGTAGAGTCGCAATTGTTGATCGGATTGATGGACATCCCCCCCCTCATTGAAACTAATAATTTTGTTTTAGCGCCACGACAGTTCCGGATATTTCCATGTAGAGCTTGTCCCGAGAATGAAAACGTTCTTATTCGAAACTGATGAATTCATGCCGGTACCCAGCGATGCCACCGTTCAGATAGGGACTTTGTAAAAATGAATCGTTATTAGGGCTCGATCAGGAATAGTGTAGACGGCGATCATTTCGTGTTAGAGCAAAGATTATTTCGACGCCTCTCCGCATCGGCTTTTCGGCGAACACCCTGTATAGCCAATTCTCTGCGTTTTGTTTCTCCTGGCTGCGGCCTTCTCTCACAAACTGCTAAATAACAACGAACTAGCGCGTATACGGGGCCTGCTCAAAACGTCCTCCACATTAAATTAGTACCTTGACTTGAGTAATTGTTTCGCGCACACCATCGGTTCGAAAGTTTTTGGAAGGGGGAAATTTGGTTCAACATTTCCGGTTATAGGCACTTTCGATCACGGGAATCTTTCTGAGCGTTGGGGGCAATTCACGGCGAAAACAGGTTTAAAGCCCCCACAAAGGCCAGCCATATCCAATCCCTTCCAAACGGGCAAAAGAGAACCATAGCCCAAAAAGAGCGTTAGCCTTTGAAAAGAGGCTCCACAAAAAGGGGGCCACCGCACACACCGGCCCACAAATCTTAGATTGCATTCGTGGTCGAAGTCACTCTTCTCTTTGCAGTGTCTAGAAGCCGGGCCTAACCCTAACATAACCTCTAACACTAACATAAGTGTTGGATCTGATTTAACCACAAAAAGAACTTTGAACCGCGAGAACCAGTCAGAATCAGGGCCTGTGCACTCTATACCAGCATGACGGGACACGGTTGTGCAATGACGCTAGATGGCGCAAATTCAAATTGTGCCGCTATAAAACACTCCCCTGCGCATTAGACAGGCGCTGTCCTGTCTGTGTGTTTTCGACCTTCGCTGAGGCTATTTCAGCGGCCATGTTCGTTCTTGCTTTGATTGTGACGATACTCATATCCTAATCCTGTTGTGTTTTCGAAAAATTTTGCGTTTATCTCGATCATCCAAGATGCCAAGAAAAATACAGTGTGTGTTTTTGGTTGCGGGGACAAAACTGCGGCCAGGTAAGTTGAAAAATAAAAACAAATTGAAAATTACATAAACATAACCCCAAAGGACCTGTTTCTTCTTCCATGCTTTCTAAGTTTATATGATAACTTGTTTGTTTTTTTAGGCACTCGATACCAAAAGAGAAGCGGGTGCTTTGGATGATCGACATTGCTACTCTTTTACATGGTTTATGAAAAACATTTTCGACACGCTTTTTCAATAACAAATTACAATACAGCATCTTTTTCGTTCAAGTAAAGTACATGTTCTGCAGTTTCTCACAGTTTTTATCATTTATGTCCTGATTTGATTGGCCAGCAGTTGGTGATATTTGAACAAAAAAAAGCCAATATGTCAATTTTTTTCATAGGTCTCTTACAATCAAATTCATGTTACGCTTCAAATGAATCGTTTTGTGTAACTTCTTTAGTATTGATAACTTCTTTTGCCATTTTCTGAAAACCTGGTAAAAGTGACTTAGTCCTTTCAATAATAATAAGCGATTTTATTGAAAAATGATTGTTGCATTCTGTTGAATATTGTCGTATGCTAAGAATTTCAAAATGTGACATATATAATCTATATAAATAATTCAACTCAGGATGTACATAACGTGTATCTATGTGTATTTGTTTGTGTGATAGTACATAAATATATTGGTGTTAAAACCTAAAAAGTGTTAGTTACTGACCCTTTTCCTTAAAGACTGGAAGTCCTCTCAAATATTGGATACGACTAATATAATATATATTTCAAATTTCGCGCTACATTCGTGCCGTCCCAAATTACAGAAATCTAGTTTTTTTTTAGTTGAAATTTGGTTTTGGTTATGTGCAGTGTCCAGAGATGGCGCTTTGAAACGTGTGTCCGGCTGATTGCCTATAGAGTGGGCTATCTCTACCTTGCCCATCCCAGGGCCGCGATTCTGTACTCGCCTACCGACACTTGTCGGTGTCGGTAGCTAGGCAGGAGCGAATTTGATTGGTTCTCACCCTAGCTACCGATCCGATAGTTGTCGGTAGGCAAGTACAGAATCGCGCTCCTGGTCAGAATTAAATGTCGGTCAAGATGTAGAGTCAGGTGTTCGTCGGAGGGTTGGGGTGTTGGGACGTCTAAAATAATTAGGGGAAAGGTATCTCTTTGGGAATAGGTTAGATCTTTTAGATAATTTAGCCTGCGATGTGAGGGTAGGACTAGGTATAGAAGCGAGCCATTATTTAAACATTTTGAATTGTACATAGAGGTCAATAGATTGCTGTTATGTTAAAAAAATTTTACTGTGTCTTATTGCGTTCAAACTCGTAGTCATACCTATCTCAACAATCTCGAGAGCTCTATAATCGAACAACAAGAAGAGAGGCACAACGGGATGTCGTCCTGATACTAGATGATCATCGGCTGGACTGCTCTTCGTGTTGTCGTACTGTTGGCCCGACAGGAATGGTTCTCGACTTGGCTTGAATAGATTCGAGCGGATGTGATTTATTATAGGGATAGGGAGGTATATTCAGGGCCGGGCTCAGTTCCGGCGCGCGCGGGTATGTATGGCAGGCGGCAAGTTATAGGGGCGGTAATATAATAAAAAAGTTGAATTTCGAAGGATTCTTTTCATTCCCGCATTTGGTGGGGCTCTCCACTGCCGGTGAGGGGGGCGGCAATTTTTCGGTGGCACGCAGGCGGCAAATAAGCCAGGCCCGGCCCTGGGTATATTCTTCAACGGACGTTTACAATTCAAAAATAAGATCGAATGCCTCACACCCAAATGTAGACACAACTTTCAGGTATTATGTACCTATCAAGCAGGAAAGCAGGAGTGGATGATTAAAGCCCAGAGGGGAAAAAGAATTTTCGACAATTGAGGCTGAAACAGTTGCTTAATGTTCTAGATGTCAGCTGATTGTATAGCGATGATATTACACTGGTTTGATAATCAAATTTTTATGTATGGAAATTGATTTTTGACATTATTCTTCGTTAATTTTTTGAATGGGTTGATTTCACCTCAATTAAATGTGACATTCTAAATATAAGTACGGTGGCGAGCACATAACTGGAAATACTCATATCAATTCTGTCAATATTTCAATTCAACCTACGGCTTTATTTTGATTGGAGGAGATGATATCGTAGGAACTCTAGATAACCACGTAGTTACAGTTGGGAGCGAAATGATTCATACGGCACCTCTAGGAAGTCGGCTGGATCTCAGAAATGTTAGCTGCTTGGATTGTTCTTGAATGCCAGTTTTGATAACGATCAATCCCTTATCAAAACTGACAGTCAAGAACAATCCAAGCAGCTAACATTTCTGAGATCCAGCCGGTTTCCTGGCGGTGCCGTATGAATCATTTCGCTCCCAACTGTACCTCAAATCACATTCACGAGGTATCTACCTACTGAAACGACCCCAGCTATCGTCTTGTACCCCTGAATGGGTAGGCAACCCATTATACTGGCATTTAATTCAACTTATTTGAATTAAATCACTTTTCCCGCTTTTGGAACCGCTTGGCCGATGATCATCTAGTATCAGGACGACATCCCGTTGTGCCTCTCTTCTTGTTGTTCGATTATAGAGTTCTCGAGATTGTTGAGACAGGTCTGACTACAAGTTTGAACGCAATAAGACACAATATAAAATTTTAACGTAACATCAATCTATTGACTTCTATGTACAATTCAAAATGTTTAAATAATGGCTCGCTCCTATACCTAGTCCTACCTTCACATCGCAGGCTAAATTATCTAAAAGATCTAACCTATTCCCGAAGAGATAACTTTCCCCTAATTATTTCAGACGTCCCAACACCCCAACCCTCCACCAAACACCTGACTCTACACCTTGACCGACATTTAATTCTGACTGGCTTTCGCGGTTCAAAGTTCTTTTTGTGGTCAAATCAGATCCAATATTTATGTTAGTGTTAGAGGTTATGTTAGGGTTAGGCCCGGCTTCTAGACACTGAAAAGAGAAGAGTGACTTCGAACACGAATGCAATCTAAGATTTGTGGGCCGGTGTGTGCGGTGGCCCCCTTTTTGTGGAGCCTCTTTTCAAAGGCTAACGCTCTTTTTGGGCTATGGTTCTCTTTTGCCCGTTTGGAAGGGATTGGATATGGCTGGCCTTTGTAAGGGCTTTAAACCTGTTTTCGCCGTGAATTGCCCCCAACGCTCAGAAAGATTCCCGTGATCGAAAGTGCCTATAACCGGAAATGTTGAACCAAATTTCGCCCTCCCAAAAACTTTCGAACCGATGGTGTACGCGAAACAAATTACTCAAATCAAGGTACTAATTTAATGTGAAGAACGTTTTGAGCACGCCCCGTATACGCGCTAGTTCGTTGTTGTTTAGCAGTTTGTGAGGGAAGACCGCAGCCAGGAGAAACAAAACGCAGAGAATTGACTATACAGGGTGTTCGCCGAAAAGCCGATGCGGAGAGGCGTCGGAATAATCTTTGCCCTAACACGAAGTAATCGCCGTCTACACTATTCCTGATCGAGCCCTAATAACAATTCATTTTTACAAAGTCCCTATCTGAACGGTGGCGTCGCTGGGTACCGGATTAAATTCATCAGTTTCGAATAAGAACGTCTTCATTCCCGTAACAAGCTCTATATGGAAATATCCGGAACTGTCGTGGCGCTAAAACAAAATCATTAGTTTCAAGGAGGGTGGGGGGTGTCCATCAATCCGATCAACAATTACGACTCTACGGCAGGGTCCGAACCCCGATCTCAACGCGATTCTATTTTATTTCAATTACTTGATTTTTCACGTAGTTCTCAAAATTTACATTTTCCGAATAACTAGGAGCTTCAGAAACGCAGAAGAAGCTCACCCGCGAGTTTCCAGATCTAACCCACTAGGTCCGGTGCTCTGAGTACCGCAGTCACAAAGCCAAGTCCAGAGGGCCCAAGAGCGCGAATACCTTTCTATGAAGGTATCCAACAAAGGACGAGGCTTGAAAGTGGCTGTACCTGACGGCAGACAGTAGCGCAGATACCAGCACGTGCAGGCAGATTCAGAACGCACGCGTGAGCCCCATCATACATTTTTCCGACAAAGCCTAACCGTAAGCAACTATCCCAACTCACCAAGACTAACCTCCCGCTCGTCGAGGTCATCACTCCGCCACACGAGATACCGAAACGAGAGACCTCATTTCTATGGGGCCTGGATCATTTAGGGGTTTTAACTCGACATCCTCGAGGTGGGCTAGAACTCACCGTCGAGGGAACGCGACTCAGCATCCTGGAGGGGGTTCGAAACACTTCGTCAACGGGTCCCAACTCTACGACTTGGAGAAGGGTCGAAACTCAACACCGGAAGGGCCTTGGCACATCGACCTGGAAAAAGGGCTGGAGCTCGTCGTCGGAGGGCTCTGACTCGACACCTGGAGGCGGATCAAGACTCAACGTCCAAGGGCTCTGACACGACATCCTAGAGACGGGTTGCAACTCAACGGGGGAAGCAACTCATCAGTCTCTCGGAGGGTCAAAACTCAACCTGGAGGGTTCTCGACTCAGCGTGCCCCCAAGGGGACCAAAACACGACTCCGAAGGGTTCCAACTCGACTTTCTCCAGGGGGCCTTTGAGACACATCAGCCGGGGGGAATCGACTCGTCATTTTCCAAGTGGGCTGGGGCTCATCATTGGGGCTTCGACGCTTCGGTCTCTAGGAGGGTCGCGACGCAACATAAACGGGTTCTAACTCAGCTTCCTCGAAGGGGACTAAAACTCTTCGCTAACAGGCCCGCAGAAGCACTCGGCGACGGACGCGACAAGTCGGGAGCGGACGGCAGCCCAGGAGGATTGGTCCAGGTACCACGGTCAATCTCCGGCGATATCCTCCATTCCCAGCAATTCGGAATATTTTATTGCATCCAAAACGATCGCGAACGGTGTATAGACAGCTCAGGTAATCTGAGAAGCCGCTGGAGAATGCGACCGGCGGTGCTAACACGTGTGGATCGGATGGTGGCGGGCGGCGGGCGGTAGTATGGCCGATGGCGTGTCAACACAGCAGGAGTGCGGCAGCAACTAACTGGGTCGAAGTGCGAGTGCTTTACTTCATATGCACCAATTCACCATTTCGTCGGACGTCAAGCATGAACGGTTGTTGAATGTCGATGAGGGGCCAGTAAATTATGTTATAGAGCTTTGCGGGATTTACATGAATGAATTAAATAGCTAGCGACATCTTTTAATGATGCCTTGACTCTGAATATTCACATTCTCATACCTCGATTTCACGGCTTTGAATTATTTTCCTCCGGAATATTTTCGGCCCGCCAAATGCGGGTGGCTTCACTACATACCTACGTAAATACCTATGTATTTTATATTTTTTCAAATAAAATTAATACCGGATCGAGTTTTCCAAACGACATTCTTAAACTTTGTGGAGATTATTAGATTGCCATGCTGTGCCTGCCAGAACACAGTTTCCACCGTGCTGTAATATAACGGGGAAAATTGTACAGTAAGAAAATCCGTCACGATGTCACATTCGCATAATTATTTGTGGAGAATATTATTGATGAGAATAGATATTTATTGTATTAGGGGTATGAGTGAGACTTCATGTAACGGAGAATGGGAGTTTAAGCGCCGAGCGCAGCGAGAAAAGAAACAAAAGAAGTCTAATCGTGAAAAAATCATGTCGAAAGTATTCTGCCCTTTGAGTGACTCATGATAATAAAAATAATAATAATAATAATAAGATTGATAGTAAGAAAAACAAGATGATACAAACCGTTAGGGAGCAGAGCGGGAGTACGAAAAGAACACCTCTTCGAACGTTGTTTGCTGATTGATTCATATCTATAGAAGTTTCACTTCTTCCGAGGGTGACTATGGTCACGCACCCACGTTTTTTTTTCGTGATAATTTTTTAAATTTTTTTTGTCCTCGTTCCTCGTTTCTTTAAGGACGGAGTTGAATTGGTAAAATGAAGCATTGCGAAATCAATCCGTCTGAGTTTATTCCTTGACAGAAATCTATCATTCAGGTCTTTTTGGGAAGCTACAAGGATGTACTTTGGTTTGAGCCTATAGATATTTTCAAAATTCAAAAAAATTCTGAAATAGAAAAGTTTTGAAATAATAATTTTCGGATTTCGAAAATGTCTATAGGCTCAAACCAAAGTACATCCTTGTAGCTTTCCAAAAAGTACCTGAATGGTGAATTTCTGTCAAGGAATAAACCCACACTGATTGATTCCGCAACGCCGTATTTCACTAATATAACTCTGTCCTTAACACAATTCACCTAAATCTTCCGTATCTTTTGAACGGTTCAATATATCCAGTTCATTCTTTCGCTAATCGAATCTCAACTATTGCAGGTTGATACCGACGACGTTCAAAGATGATCGGTCAAATATAAACAATCTTTAACAACAAAAAAGATTGCACAACTCGTCAAACTCATTTAAAATAGAGAAAACGCATGGATCTCAGCCTTTCCATCATCAGATCTTTGGATCTAATGAAGCTTTGTGCCTATTTTTGTTTTTAATTGAAGTACATATCCAGACCTTTGTCACAGTGTGGCAGCGATTGAGAAACAATGGTGTATTATTTATTTATAAGGTTTATAAACATTTTCATCGGCTATGAATGCAGCATGATTTTCAATCAGCGAGGAAAATTTTTATTTTCACAGTTTTCTATATACAACCAGGGAAGCGATTGGAGCCAAAGTATTGCAGAATTTTTTAAAAGAAAAAATTTTGATCTAGGACTTATAGTTTTTTAGACATGATTTTTTCTGACGCAACCAACAACTCCCAGTAAACACAATATGGTATATTATACGTTTAAAAGTCGTGAACATTATCGGTAGATAAGTGGTACATCAAAGCTAGTATAATTTCACGACAAATGTCCGCCTCATATCCCACATTTTATTCGTATATCGTAGACACATTTTATACGCATTCAGTGTACCAATTTTATTCGGATAATCAAAGACGTTTAAAAAATGGCAATGATAAACTAATATAAACCGAATATCATAAAACCTATAACTACCGGGGTAGGATATCCCATTTTAATATCGATATCATAATACTATTATTATTAGTATTTTAAACGTCTAAAAATACTGTATCATGTCCCACTTTTAGACGTATATCATAATAAAATGATATGCGTATGAAGGATGTAATAGAAATACTATTTATATACACTTTTCATAGGTGTATCATAATCAAATTTTATACGGATTTAGGAATTTTTCTAGGGGAAAATAACGTTTCAAAACAGAATAAACAACACAATTTGATAGATATTTTCAATTCATATTTAATTCTGTATTATATAAAATAACACAAAATAAGTGAATACTAAGAAAATAATTTTTCGCAACGGGCCTTATTCTTTGACAATTTAAGCCAGCCAGCCACAGCATTTGCAATGACTTTGTCGTCTGCTGCTCATCAGGCGCGAAGTTGATTTTGGCTACCTTCTGTAAAAAATAATATGAAGAGTTTAATATCGATCCGGAGCTCACCAGAGAGGTACTATAAAGTTAAAGAAACAAGTGAGATATTATAGGTTTACATACCATAAATAACAGACATCAGGTTATTAGTTTTTCGAAACATATATGTCTCGTCTCTCGTCTCGTGAAAAGTTGCGAAGTATTTCTGTGAAATTGGCACCCCGCATATGGCCTGGTGGGATGGCTCATCTGTAACATTTATATTATAGGAGTATACTATAGGTATAGGTACCTACTATATTATAAACTAATTGCAATGATTTGGGTGTAATTTCTCTATCATCCGACGATAACTCATCGACGACCATGTTGTTCAATCCTCTGTTTTATCGACATACTTTTAACCAAGGAATCGCCAGAAATCATTTTCTCCTCATAATCCTGAAGATGTTTCTCCAGTTCAGATTCGACGAAATCGTAAATACCTAAAATGAGCAAAAAAAATTAGATATCTATTAACGTAGGTACGTACATATTGCCATCAAAATATTATACACTTACTTGTCTTAAAATGAACTTTTTAAATTGCACAAAAAATAGGTACCCTGTCTGTAACCCTAGGTTGTCTTTGGAAATCTTGGGCGAAAAACGAAATACCTTGTGGAAAACTTATTGAACTGTTTAACTCGAGAAAGCTCGTAGTGAAATGAAACGTGTTGGCCTCTTCAGAAACTATCCTCTTCCATTTATGTGGAGGGAACAATGAGTAGGTACCTAAATTTTAAGAAGCACCCTGCGCTGGTGTCATTTTAGTGGCGATCGGGATTTAGGGGTGCATGCATGCGGTCACGGTATAACCTTGAAGGCACAGGAACATAATAACGTGATGGCCATATGTTTTTCACAAAAGGGCTGTGCTATGCATCCCTATTTCGAAAGCTGGCTTTTTCATTACAACTTGATGATAAAGCAGAGGCAGTGGTTTTTAAAACATTCATTCAATAACTACACATGCCATTTAAAAAAAAATGACCTGGCCCATATAAATACGTGACACGTAGGTTGTATATTGTAGGTACCTGCATCGCTGATGGTCAGGAGCTTTTTTCACTTAATTTTTGCTTCAAGAAGTCATTCTACTGAATTTAAAACGTGAATGGGCGCATATACTATACCACCATATTAAGGACGGAGTCAAATTGGTGAAATGAGGCGTTGCGGAATCAATCCGTCTGAGCTTATTCCTTGACAGAAATCTATCATCCAGGTTTTTTTGGGAAGCTACAAGAATGTACTTTGGTTTGAGCCTATAGATATTCTCAAAATCCAAAAAAATTCAAGTTTTGGGAGAATAATTTTTGGATTTTGAAAATGTCTATAGGCTCAAACCAAAGTACATCCTTGTAGCTTTCCAAAAAGATCTGGATGATAGATTTCTGTCAAGGAATAAACTCAGACGGATTGATTCCGCAACGCCGTATTTCATCAATGTGACTGTTCTTAATGGCTGATATATTTAGATACCTACCTATAACTTCATTGCTATAAGTCAATGGTGAACTCGAGGGTGAACTATAATTGCCAGATTTATGAAGCTGCGAATTTATAAGCAATTTTTTATTAATTTCCACTACCAAAATAACTTCGGCTTCAGATGTTTTATTGAAATGCAGATGCAAGATGTTTTTTTGCGAAGTTTTTGTAGAATACTGTAGGAGTCCACAGTGAAACAGTGAAACATTTATAACTTATTGAAAATAAAACGTTGATTTCACAGTATTGCATTTCGACAATTGCAATTTGGATGCAATATATACCTAACCATGTTGTGTGGAAGTTTGACTAATACTTATGTATTAGTATATGCGTGCGTTTATTTCACGGTAATATTTTTTTCAATATTAAACGTTAAAACTTTCAGAGGAGCTTGTGTTGTGGTGGTCATCGTGTTCGACTGCCACACTAAAGGTCGTGGGTTTGAGTCCCTCTGTGGGCGCTCGGATTTTCGTCTCAAAAAAGCTCTTACATTTAGTTGAAATGCTTGCTAAATGCAAAACGCGCCGTGTGTCGCATATAGCACGTAAAATACGAACGATGGTGCCAACCTTATGCGATGTTGGTGTTCGTCAAAAATCCCTACCCTGTGTTGGAACCACGATGTTGGAACACACAGGGGTTCGGCAAAATTCCCGAGATAGTATAGGAAAGCATTCACCGGTGTCGGTGTTAGGCTTCGTTGCGGAAATAAGCCAACGTTGAATAAATGAATAAAAAAAAACCTACGTTAACTAATCCTAAGTCCCTGAGCAAGTACGTAATAAGTAATTCATCGGTATCATTAGATATGTGTATTTTGTATAATTGTCTTCATTTGCTCATAAAACTTATACCATTATACCAAAGTACTACCTCAATGTCATTGAGTATGAGTATGTTTCTTTATTATCCTCATTCGGTTATAAAACTCAAACCATTATACCAAAGTAATACCTCAATGTCATTAGATATGCGTATATAACATGATTGTCTTCATCCGTTTATAACACTTATACCATTATACCAAAGTCCTTCCTCAATGTCATTAGGTATCAGTAAATTATATTATTATCTTCATTTGCTTATAAAACCTATATCATTATACCAAAATAATACCTCAATGTCATTAGATATGCGTACATTACATAATCATCTTCATCCGTTTATAAAACTTATACCATATACCAAATTCATACCTCAATGTCATTAGGTATGAGTGTATTATATTATTATCTTCATTTGCTTATAAAACCTATATCATTATACCAAAATAATACCTCAATGTCATTAGATATGCGTATATTACATAATTATCTTCATTCGTTTATAAAACTTATACCATATACCAAATTCATACCTCAATGTCAATAAATATGCGTTTATTATATTATTATCTTCATACGTTTATAAAAGGCATACCATTATACCAAAATATTACCTACATATCTATGTATATACGTATATTAAACCGTATTCGATATACCAGAACGTCTTTTATACCAATCATGCGTATATTATACGTATAATTGACCAGCTTGTGTTTACTGGGCTGTAAAGAAGTAGTGCGCGCATGCCACTCATACATACTATGCAAAATGCTCTATATTACTACTGAGGTGGGCATTTTTCGTATAAAGCTGAGCTTCCACAGAATTAATCAGATATTTGCTTTTTACAAAAAAAAAACAAGGCACCCGTTTAGGCTAGCCGAGTTATGGGGCTAAGACTGCCCTCAACGGTACAATGCGTGCTTTCCACCTAGCCCCAAGTTCGGTACATCTGCCATTTACGCATGTGCGGGTGCCAAACGGTGCTTTCCATCTACGTGTTCCTACTCGGTTCTGTGCCGTTCATTGGATCACCTAAAATTTTGTGCCACACGATGGAACATGTGCCGTCTGGTGGTATTTGTACCGTCTAGGTGGAAAGCACCCAATGGTCCCAATGAACATTTTTGGTTATATTAAGGTGATCATTACATTTTCTTCACTAGTTTATGAAACTATAGGTTATATTAGTTTGCGTTCGTTACTCCTACATAACTTTTACAAACCATCTATATATCCAAAGTGGAGAACCCTATAAAGGTTACCGTCACGTATCAGAAGTACCCGTTAGTTTTATAGTCTTGGTTATATTATTGTAATCAGCGTATCTTACAAACCTCTTATAAAACCTCTTATATAACTCTGCACAAGTTATTTGTGATCACTGTTGGTGATGATATGGTTATTATCACTTACTAGTAGTGATTATAAACTTAGTTTATAGAAGTTGTTATCATGTTTATATAACTACGTGACTGAGCTACTTCACAAAAAAACTATGCCTCTCTCTTGCTCGCAATATTTATTCATAATGTTGTCTTCCTTTCAATCCGGCATAAGATTTTTGCTAAGACAAGTCATGAATCCTGATTATTACAAATCTTTTCATCTACTATTATGATGGTAATCACCAATTTCTTGCCAGTAGACTCGCGAATAACACCTGGGAAGTACAATATATCGAGTAATTTTCTGACCTACCTCGATAAAAATCACGCGCTCCAAATATAATTAGGTTTTGATACTTTTTCATAGAAAATAGTAAAAATTATCATTGACAAATTTGTTTTTTTTTTGTTTTCCTTGAATGACATTCGATATTCAGACCTCTTTCCAAGAATAAATGAATTTTCTATGATTTCTTCAATCAAAATATGCATTTTTACGAAATGTTCCAAACAAGCTCCATTATTTGAACAAACAAATATGGCCGAAATTACAAGTCGTCAGCTATCACTCTTAAATAACAATTATATCACATGTATCGCAAATTTTAGACCTATTATACCCATAACAAACATTCAAGGAAGCATTGACACCAGTATATGCCTTCAGGTTATATAGGAGAAGTACAAATGACCGCAATATACCCGAAGATTATAAGTGGTAGCATCTCAATCGTAATAGTAACAGTTTGATGCCTTTAAGTTTTATAGCAGAAGTACAAATGACCGTGATATACCCGAAGGTTATATAATGGTGACATCTAGTCGTAATGGTAATAACTGATCTCTTTATGAAACCTGCAGTAGCAACTGGGTTTCTCCCGCGTCAACTGCATTATTTCCTGTGCGACGCAAAATTTTGTGAAAATTCTGGCAATGTCGTTCAAAATTGTACTTGTGAGATGTTGATTGTGAGATGTTCTCGTAAAAATGAGATTCAGGTTTTGTTTCGCTCTACAATGAAACGAACCCCTTCTTTTACTTTCTTCCAATTATTTTTTATTCGCGAATTCACTTTCTTAATCTCTCCCGATCTGTCATCCATTTTGTTTTGACTTCAAACGACCACATATCACTCGACATATTATAGAAAGACCCCACTGTAAAACTCAGTGTTTTGTAATTGAAGTTATAGGTACTTTTGGTTTTCTAACAGTATTAGTCGGCACTAATCTTTTACTTTTGTCACTGGGAAGATTTCAAATTGGTTACTTATATACCATTTATGAGAGTTGTTTTATTGAGGTTACAGTAATTCTGGGAAGATTTATAGTTGTGTGTTGTTACACCGCTATAAAACCAGATTACCCTCAGTTACATAGAGTGGTAAATGGAGACAACTATATATCCACTTTTATAAACCTATTAGGAATTAAACTTGAAGTGATCATGAACATGGTAACAGATACGTTTATGTCACCATTTTAAAAAACTGTAAGGTATATAACACTTCAGGGTTCTTGAAACTCTTAATATAACAACAAGTTGTTCAGAAAACCCTAATATACCTTTTATAAAACCAACATCCCTTTAGGTGACCCGAAATGTTCATTGGGGTATCAACGTAAAATAGGTGTGATGCAGATGAAACTATTCACCCCTTATTTCTACATCGAAAAGGTCATATTTCAAACATTTGCTCTGCTCGTGCCTTTCAAACTTTCAAACTAGTTGAATAATCTCCCATTTTTACCGCAAATCGCAGATGAGAGGTATTCTTACGTGTCACATACAGTTTCTCTTTTTATTTCATTGCCTTTTTTTTGCATTAATGACTACTTATTTTATCTCAGGTTACATTTGGCAAATATGTTTCGATATCACTTCAATGAAGTTTTAGAGTAGGTACCATCATTATTAATTTTTTGCCAAGCAAAGTTCAAACAGTTTTCAAGCTAACAAAACAATAACGATACTTCTTATTGTATGTGATATGATATGTGTGTACGTGTTTTATGTGTACTTTTTGTAATAATGTACCAAAATGATTTATTGCTGCGAAGACCTATTTTTTGGGCGAGGCTTCCTATTAGACACACCGCAAGGTGGGGAGATGGACTGGCTGAAATCTTATGTACCATTTAGTTTGTTTTTCATCGAATATTTATTGTGTTAGGCAGGCAGGCACTCGGGCAGGTAGGTGAGTTGGTGTGTTTTATTATAGTAAGTATGGACACCAGATGTGAATCCTTTGTTTGTCGCGGGCGTCGGGCGAGAAGAAGGGCGGAGGGGGCGCGTTTTGTGTAATGTTTTCAGAAAGTTTATTGACCATATTAAATATTCAGAGCGCAGTCGCAGATCGGGGAGAGAGACAACCACATGTGCTGGGTTGAAACTCCCATAAGAATATGCATGTTGAATGACTTGCATATTGTAAAATTATCAATTCAAGGTGCAAATTGACAATTTCAACGAATGTCACGTGTGTAAAAAGAAATACCTGATCTACTTTTCACCATAATGAAATGGAAAATCTTGCTGTGAAGTTTATGCGAAGCAATTTAGAATGGGGTTTTTGAATCCAAAACAATTTCAAATTACCCGCCATATTTTATTGCACAACTTCCGCTAACGAGGATTTTGACAGCGCTTGAAAGCGAACCGAGCGTCAGCCGTCACGTAAAAGTATGGTTAAAAAGGTTAAAACGTCCCAAGAATCAAGAAAACACCTTGACATCGTAAATTCTGACAGCGACAGCAAAGTTCCGTTTTCTATGCATGCTGTGGCGCGCGGCGCGCGAGATCTTCTACTGCAGTGCGCATGGTCACAGGCACATACCTAACTTACAAATGACTAGTGGAAGGGGAAAGTGAGAATAATTAATATGGTCTCTTAAGGTAGTTTGATACATTTTGTGTGAAAATAGAAGAAGGCCCCCGGCCACCAGCCACTGACTCGATGGGTTGACTGGGTGGTATTTGTGTGTGTTTGTGTACATTGAGAGTCGAATAGTAATACGCGTAGTAAAAGATACTCGAGTAAATATTGTAACATGGAAAAGCATCCTGACAAGCCAAGAGCAATAATTCACCTTTCTCGCTGACTTGGAAAAATGTGAATTGTCATGCGCGGCGAAACTGGCGGGAGTTAGCTAGGGACCCTAGATTTTCAAAATTGTCGACCGCAAGTGCGAGTGAGGACGATTATCAACGACCATGGCTGAATCCACTCACGATCTACTAGCTATAATTGATCACTAATTTATAATTTATTCGATCTGATTTCCTATCAGTTTATCACTCTATCACACTTTCACTAACACAGAACTGATTTGAAACGTACGATAGGTACCTACTAGGCGGTAAGAACAGCAAAATGGCCGAATTGACGTTGCCCGTCTAAAAAATTGACATCGCTGGCCGCTATTCTTGAATCGTGTGAGAAAAGTCCCTGGGAGTTTTATATAATCCGTACTACACTTCTGTAGCGAAAGTTGCCTAAAAACCACAATTTTTACCACGTACCACGTCCCATACCGTCCAATTTTTGTCTGGTGTATTTTTGGTTGCCCGCATTAGGCGATATTCAGATAAATTCTTCAAAACTACCCTTCGGCTTGCAGTAGAGGGTTGATTTTTGGGGAGGGGGTGCTGCGGCTTTAGCAGCACCTCTGTGCAAAAAATCAACCCCCTCGAAGGGGACCCTGCCCCCGCCTGCAGCTTGCAGACCGCCTGCGTTGTAGAAACTTCCCCGTTGGGTTGGCAGCGCTGGGCAGTTCAAATCCGGGCAGGCTAGATCACGTTTCGTGTCGTTTCCCATATTACAATCTGGCGGGATTTTGGCTAAATTAACGCCTGAAATGTGCCTGAAACAGCTCGGAAAACGCGTGAGAGCGTTTTTACTTGAAAACTCGGTCCAAATCGCTTCGATTTACGCGAAAATCTTGTTTTTTTTTCTTGTCGACTCGATACTAGGTCGCGGGCGCCCCCTACAAAATCTTCAATTGGCAGTTGGCGGCATAGACGTTGGCGGCGGCCGTTATTTCGAAAATATCTTTGAATTTATGAAGTGCAAAGTCCGCGGAAACTTTCAAATCGTATCGTTTTGATAATAAATGAAAATCCTTATCCGGTTAAATTGAAGTGACAAGACGAACATTCTAGAAGGAAAGCATGGCCTACTGCTGGGGCCGTCTTAATTTACATTTCTTTGACGTTTGGCCGGTTCTGGTGTAGTGATTTTGTGTGCAGTTTCCATGGAAATCCACGCCTGCTTTGCGATTCAAGATTCAAGTGGAAATGATCTCAAGCTTACAGGGTGAGTTAGAAAAAGTGAGGCTATGCGAGTTACTCAAAAAGCCTTCAATTTTGCAAATATTCACGATTTTCAACAGCCGCCTCGTGTTTTTTTGTCTGAAATGTAATGTTGTGGTTGCAGGTTGCCAGACGACTCGACGAGATCAATGAACTTTCGAAACCGTGGAAACAGTGATATTTTGCCCCTTACCAGCTGGCACCACTGACATCATGGCTACTAGATTTCGAGCCAAATTTTCTTTCAGTTTGTCTTGAAATTGAATTCAGTTTTCCACCGCTTTGGGCTCAGTGTAGACCTTTGTTGTAGCGTTTTCATGTGGAATTTTCGCGAAAATCGACGTCGGATCGGCTTTGTAAACTGCTCAACAATGAAGTGTTAAAATCAAAAATGTATCGAATTTGGAACCTGGGAACAATTATGTGTTCCCAGGAAACGGTTTCTGAATAGGTCGTTTTGGACGATTTGAAACCTGTTATTGCCGTTGCTTAGCCCAATCTTCTGATAATCCATAACTGCGAATAAGAAACTCAATGAAATTTGAGTAAAGTTTATACAGGGTGACATGTATAGCGGTGCAAAACGGCCAGGCTTTCAACATGCTACCATTTGAAGAAATTTTCTTTTTTTCTGGATTCCAACATTGGAGGCACGAAAGATGACTTCATACCTCGCCACGTTATTCGATTTATTCCCATAGCCTCTTTATTTACAGGGTGGTATCAAATAGTATATTATATACCAAGGTTGTGAAGGACGCTGTTATAGCTGCGGCGCCTGTTTAAATCCCAAAGCGCAGCTGAGGGATATAAGGCGCCAAAGCTATAACAGCGTTCTCAACCGTGGTTTATATACTATTTTTCTCACTACTAGCAAACATTAAATCCTGATTTGTAAAGATTTTTTAAGAATATGGAATGTGACAGGACTGACAGGAGGTTAAAAATGTGACAGGAGGTTAATAATAGTGACAGGCGGTTAATAATGTGACAGTCAGCCTACTGGTTGTGAAAAATCACTTCACGACCTCTAAACAGGTCAATAACGGCCTACTTCACAGCTAGTAGTGAGAAAAAACAGTTTTTTGGTTCTTCGGCGATAGCATTTTTTATTCTTGACCGATTTTCAGAATCCAGGGCTCAAATTGAAGCTGCTGAAACCTCAAGTAAGAAGATCCCATGATCAGAATCGACTAGAAATAAACAGTAACAAGTGAATCTGCCCTCACGTGCGTGAGTCTCAATAGCGCATTTTCTTAGTTCCAGGGCTGTCATCGATAGGAATGAAGTCCAGCTTGAAAAGACCCCAGCTATCTTCTTGTACCCCTGAATGGGTAGGCAACCCATTATACTGGCATTTAATTCAACTTATTTGAATTAAATCACTTTTCCCGCTTTTGGAACCGCTTGGCCGATGATCATCTAGTATCAGGACGACATCCCGTTGTGCCTCTCTTCTTGTTGTTCGATTATAGAGCTCTCGAGATTGTTGAGATAGGTCTGACTACGAGTTTGAACACAATAAGACACAGTATAAAATTTTAACATAACAGCAATCTATTGACCTCTATGTACAATTCAAAATGTTTAAGTAATGGCTCGCTCCTATACCTAGTCCTACCTTCACATCGCAGGCTAAATTATCTAAAAGATCTAACTTATTTCCGAAGAGATACCTTTCCCCTAATTATTTCAGACGTCCCAACACCCCAACCCTCCGACGAACACCTGACTCTACCTTGACCGACATTTAATTCTGACTGGTTCTCGCGGTTCAAAGTTCTTTTTGTGGTCAAATCAGATTTAACAGTTATGTTAGTGTTAAAGGTTATGTTAGGGTTAGGCCCGGCTTCTAGACACTGAAAAGAGAAGAGTGACTTCGACCACGAGTGCTATCCAAGATTTGTGGGCCGGTGTGTGTATGGTAGCCCACCTTATTGTGGCATTCTTTTCAAAGGCTGTTGCTTCTTTTTGGGCCATGGTCTCTTTTGCCCGTTTGGAAAGGATTGGATATGGCTGCCTTTGTGGGGGCCTATTCCCTTTTTTCACCGTGAGTCGCCCCCAACGCTTAGAAAGATTCCCGCGGTCGTGCGTGTCTAACCGGAAATGTTGAACCGAATTTCACCCTTCCAAAAACTTCCAAACCGATGGTGTCCGCGAAACAAATACTCAAGTCAAGGTACAAATTTAAGATGGAGAACGTTTGAGCACGCCCCGTATTAGAGTTGAGCTAAAGCGTGATTTCTAATTCACCGGTATAACTGAACGTGATTTTCCGTTCACAGTGATTTTTACCTGTGAATGTGAATCGTGAATATGGTCACCTATGTCACATATTCACGATTCACGTCGCGCGCTCCGATGTTGGCGGGCTCCCCGGTGAAAAATACCCGGTACCATGCCGGTTATTTTTCACTGTTTGCTCGTGTTCACATTGACATTGCAGCATATTGCACGTTCTAGTTTCACGACCTTCACTGAGAAGTAGCAGCAACAGTGAGCGATCACAGGTCGGCGTTCGTATCACTTGTATCGGAGAACGGTCGTACATGTGCAGACTGCACTCTGCAGAGCAGGGAACGTCGTTTGGTGTGAGCTATGGGTGTGAGCTGCTCTCGCTCTCGCCTAGAAGTTGCCGACTCTTGCGGTGATCGAAATCAAACAAAAGAGCGCATCGATTGAGAGCGCTGCTAATCTGCTAAGTGTTAAAAATGCTTTTGCTCAGTACTTGTCATTGCGTGAAAAATGAGCAATATGAGAGAAATCACGTTTTAGCAATCACGGTTTATTCTGTACTTGTTCACAGGTCATGAATGTGATTTCTCATTCACAGTGAATAATTCACAGGTAGTGATTTATCGCTCATCTCTACCCCGTATACGCGTTAGTTCGTTGTTGTTTAGCAATTTGTAAGAGAAGGCCGCAGCCAGGAGAAACAAAACGCAGAGAATTGACTATACAGAGTGTTCGCCGAAAAGCCCATGCGGAGAAGCGTCGAAATAATCTTTGCCCTAACGCGAAATAATCGCCGTCTACACTATTCCTGATCGAGCCCTAATAACAATTCATTTTTACAAAGTCCCTATCTGAATGGTGGCGTCGCTGGGTACCGGCATGAATTCATCAGTTTCAAATAAGAACGTTTTCATTCCCGGGACAAGCTCTACATGGAAATATCCGGAACTGTCGTGGCGCTAAAACAAAATCATTAGTTGCAAGGAAGGGGGGGGGGGGGGGTGTCCATCAATCCGATCAACAATTGCGACTCTACGGCAGGGTCCGAACCCCGATACAAACGCGATTCTATTTTTTTTTCAATTACTTGAGTTTCCACGTGGTCCTCAAAATTTACTTTTTCCGAATAACTAGGAGCTTCAGAAACGTAGAGGAAGCTCACCCGCGAGTTTCCAGATCTAACCCACTAGGTCCGGTGCTCTGAGTACCGCAGTCACAAAACCAAGTCCAGAGGGCCCAAGAGCGCGAATACCTTTCTATGAAGGTATCCAACAAAGGACGAGGCTTGACAGTGGCTGTACCTGACGGCAGACAGTAGCGCAGATACCAGCACGTGCAGGCAGATTCAGAACGCACACGTGAGCCCCATCATACATTTTTCACGACAAAGCCTAACCGTAAGCAACTATCCCAACTCACCAAGACTAACCCTCCGCTCGTCGAGGTCATCACTCCGCCACACGAGATACCGAAACGAGAGACCTCATTTCTATCGGGCCTGGTTCATTTAGCGTCGCGACGCAACATAAACGGGCTCTAACTCAGCTTCCTCGAAGGGGACTAAAACTCTTCGCTAACAGACCCGCAGAAGCACTCGGCAGCGGACGTGACAAGTCGGGAGCGGACGGCAGCCCAGGAGGATTGGTCCAGGTACCACGGTCAATCTCCGGCGATATCCTCCATTCCCAGCAATTCGGAATATTTTATTGCATCCAAAACGACCGCGAACGGCGTATAGACAGCTCAGGTAATTTGAGAAGCGCGCTGGAATGCGACCGGCGGTGCTAGCACGTGAGAATCGGATGATGGCGGGCGGCGAGCGGCAGCGCGGAGCGTCAATACAGCAGGAGTACGGTAGCAACTGGCTGGGTTGAAGTGCGGGTGCTTTACTTCATATGCACCAATTCACTACTTCATCGGACGTCGAGCAGGGACGGTTATTGAATGTCAATGAGGAGCAAGTAAATTATGTTGTAGAGCTTCGCGAGATTTACACGAATAAATTAAATAACTAGCGACATCTTTTAATGATGCCTTGACTCTGAATATTCACATTCTTATACCTCGATTTCACGGCTTTGAATTATTTTCCTCCGGATTATTTTCGGCCCGCCAAATGCGGGTGGCTTCAAGCTTGAAAATTAAATGTCCATACGAGACAAGAGTAAAGTTCCAAGTTCCATGACAATTCCTCCATTAATAACAGATTTCAATATATCGACCAAGATGGCGGCGGAATGATGAAATTTACCTTGAAAATAAGAACGTTCATACAAGACAAGTGAGTAAGTTCCAAGTTTCATCACAATCTCTCCACTGATAACAGATTTCAATATGGCGGCCAAAATTGCGGCTGAATCATAAAATTCACTTCGAAAATAAGATTGTTCATACGAGACAAGAGCAGGTTCCAAGTTTCATAGCAATTGTTCCACTAATAACAGATTTCAATATGGCAGCCAAGATGGCGGCGGGATCATGAAATTTAGCTTGAAAATAAGAATGATCATACGTGACAAGAGTAAGTTTCAAGTTCCATGCAAATCGTTCCACTGACAAGAAATTTCAATATGGCGGCCAAAATGGCGGCTGAATCATAAAATTCACTTTGAAAATAAGATTGTTCATACGAGACAAGAGCAGGTTCCAAGTTTCATAGCAATTGTTCCACTATAATAACAGATTTCAATATGGCAGCCAAGATGGCGGCGGGATCATGAAATTTAGCTTGAAAATAAGAATGATCATACGTGACAAAAGTAAGTTTCAAGTTCCATGCAAATCGTTCCACTAACAAGAAATTTCAATATGGCGGCCAAGATGGCGGCGGAATCATGGAATTCAGCTTGAAAATAAGAATGACCATACGAGACAAGAGTTACTTCCAAGTTTCATGAAAATCGTTCCACTAATAAGAAATTTCAATATGGCGGCCAAGATGGCAGCGCAACCAGGAAATCCAATCTGCCCACTGGCCACCCACGAAGATCTGAGATATCCATTGGCAAAAGTTCCAGGGCTTCTGATTCATTCCCCGAGAAGGAGTTCATTTTCTTAGAAGTGCACAGAAAATCTTTGTTTTGTGATAATAATAATGATAACTATGAATGTATAGAAAAAAATAATGCCCATTGGCCACCCTTGGTGACATCAGCTATCCATCGGAAGAAGTTCCAAGGCTCTAGCCTGATTCCCTGAAGAGGAGTTCAACTTCTTAGAAGTCAACAATAAATATCTGTTTTTTGATAATAGTAATGATAACTATGTATAAATAAAAAAAAGATTGCCCATTGGCCACCCTTGGGGACATCAGCTATCTATCAAAAAAAGTTCTAAGGTTCTAGCTTCATTCCTCGAGGAGGAGTACTTCTTAATTTCTACACGGACAGACAGACGGACGGACAGACAAACAAACCGGCCATATAAGCGTCATTTTCTTATGAAAATGCGCTAAAAATGTATGACTCCCTCAAGAGCGACCCGACGTTGCATCGGTCCCGGAATCTGGCTTAGGATGAGAATGAACTCATAATCGACCTTGCCCTTGAGCGAAGCATTCATTCTAAACATCTTCAGATGTTTAGAGCTTGAATGAGACAAAATAAAACTGTTGATAAAGGGACAAAATTACAAGTGCATGTTATCAAGGCAGAATAATCTTTCTTGCTCGTATGAAATCGCTCGTAACTAACGTTACGGAGATTAGAACAATCAGCATTAAAAAATTCTGTTTGTTGTAATTTCCGTAATGTTGATTACAAAAGCTGCAGGCTCGGCTGCAGGTGAGCGACGCATCTCGTAACGTTAGTTACAGGCTATTTCATATGAGCAAGAAAGATGATTTTGCCTTGATAACATGCAGTTGTACTTTTGTTTCTTTATCAACAGTTCTTGTCCCATTCAAACGCTTAATATCAGAAGATGTTCAGAATGAATGCTTCACTCAAGGCTTCGCTCATTATTGGTAAATTCTCATTCCAAGCCAGATTTCGGGGCCGATAGAACGTCGGGTCACTCTTGAGGGAACCACACATTTTCAATGTTCGTTTCCAGTCGATTCTGATTATAGAATCTTCTTACTTGAGATTTCAGCTTTAATATTTGAGCCCTGGCCCTGGATTTTGAAAATCGGTCAAGAATAAAAAATGATATAGCCGAAAAACCAAAAAATTGTTTTTTTGGTACCACCTTGTGGATAAGGAGGCTGACTGAATGAATGAATGAATGAATCGAGTGGGAAGGTATAAAATTTTTTTTTTTATCCGTCCAATGTTAAAATCCAAAAAATATTTAGAAAATTTGTTCAGATTAGAGCATGTTGAACGCCTAGCAGTTTTGCACCGGTATACATGTCACCCTGTATAAACTTCATTCAAGTTGCATTAGTTTCTTAAGGTGCGTTCAGTCAGCTTATTTAGCCGCAAGTTTTAATTTTAGTCGCAAGTGCAACGACACCCATTGGTTCTTATGAACCAGCCTCCTCAGAACAGCCAATAAGCGATGCAGCGCTTACGGCTAAAATTAAAACTTGCGGCTAAATAAGCTGACTGAACGCACTTTCATTCACAGTTATGGATTATTAGAAGATTGGGCTAAGCAACGGCACAAACAGATTCCAAATCGTCCAAAACAATCAGGAGTTATCCCAATGTGAAAAGGGGCAAAATGTTTGATGTGTCGTATTCAATGTTGCGTAGCTTAGTTTCGTATACCGATATTGAACACTAGAAAATCTTGTAGTGCACTTAAAATTCCACAAATAATTTGGGGTGCTTGTAAAAGTAACAGCCAGGAACCAGTAGCTCAGTAGTCAGGGGGGTAAACAGAGCATGCAGCGTCGCCATTCAACTGACTGCATGGTGTACGAAAGTTTTCAAAATTTGACGCCTCTATTCATGCGCACCTGCCCAAACGAAATGGCCTATAGGTCGCGGGAACATAACCGTCACCCTGGCACCCGCTATGGCAACGTTGCAGGCACGCCGGCACAACGAAGCCGAGAACGAAGCGCGTCTTGCCAGCTTCTTGCGCATTGGGGGGTGCCAAGGTAGCGCAGTAGAGATTCGCTCGTTTTTACTCATAACTTAGCCAAATCTTGAGTTCAGCGCATTAATTTTTTTAATACAGCGACAATTCTTCGATAATTTATCCTTGTATTTATTACAACCAAAGAAAATTATATTACCAAGTACTAGTGAAGATAACATCATACCATATAGTCCGGCGGCTTAAAGCCATATTCAAAATGAATTCTGTATTTCATGCCGAAGCCTATTTTATTTTATTTTTGCGAAATATGATTAAGAATGAAAGTTTTGAGGGGTGGAGCCATTCTCAATTTTCACCAGGGGGGGAGGGGAGGGGGTTGTTCTGGCTTTTTGGGGGCTTTTTGGACCTTTTCTTTTGCACTCGATGTTGTAAGCGGAAGCAAGGTGTTTTCTAGAAGCCAATTTTATTTAATTTTTGTGAAATATGATTAAGAATTAGAGTTTTGAGGGGTGGAGCCATTCTCAATTTTCACCAGGGGGTAAGGGGGAGGGGGTTGCTCTGGCTTTTTGGGGGCTTTTTGGACTTTTTCTTTTGCACTCGATGTTGTAAGCGGAAGCAAGGTGTTTTCTAGATCAGTGATATATCCAGTTTTTTTTAAGTGGTGTAGCCACCCCCTTCCCTTCTTGGGAGGGGGCTGGGGGGCTCAAGTTGACACATGTGGCCGATTTTCACTTTTTCTTTGATTTCGAACCAATATCGGCAAGTTTGGTATCATTTCCGACTAAATCACATCTTCTGAACTCAACCATGACTCAAAAAAATCGATAGCAACACGTTTAAACAAGTTGTGCAGGGAATATCATGTTTTTTTTGTGCTCCTATTTGAAGACATTTTTTGGGGGTGTTTTAGACATTTGTGGCTGAAGTCGTAAGGATCGTATTTTAGCACAGTCTTTTGTTTTGGGAAAAATAAAAAAAAAAGTTTTGTAAACTTGCTTTGAGCAAATTCTTTGATAATTCACGAACAACGTCTGAAAGGTTATGAAACTATATAGTTGTGGTCTGTGGTCTTCTTGAAGAGTCCTGCGTGGGTAGAAAGAAACCGTAATACCAAAGGGCGTGAGCCGCTCTTGATGGGGATGTAGAATCTGAGGGGGAGGGGGGTGAAATATTTTATTCATACCTAGTTTATGAACGGGCTAGAAACAATCTTTTCACGGTTTCTGATCCTATTTATTTTCGTGAAATTGGTCTCAAACCAAACTGAAAAGGGGGGATTCAATTTTGGGCTTGGTGACTATTTGAATATCGCTACTGCAACAGCAGCAACCCAAGTTTGGCGAGGGTGATTGGACATTTTTCCACCAGGTCTGTGCACCATCGAACGCTCAAGCAGGGACTTATAATTTATGAACAGGCAATTTATGAAGAGACAATTTTTCCATGATTACTGATTTTATGATCTTATTGGAGTATATTGGTGAAATTGGGCTCACATCAATCTCAAGAGGAGGGGATTACTTTCGGGCTTGCTAGCTGTTTTTGTTGTGATCAAATCACTCTCATCTTCTTGAAGAGGGGTAGTAGGGGGAGAGATTTTCTGATTTCGACCTTGATGGCTACTTTTGTTGTAACATATATCAACATGGGAGGCAAAAGGTTTGTATGATATGTAATTTTATATGTTTGTTTGATATGTATTGTTTTTTTGATTCAGAGCTTTTTATATACTTTTCATGCATTTTATAGGAGAATGGACGGTAGAGAATGCTTTTATTATTTAGCAACAAGTCTAGGAGTTTTTAGGCAGCACAGGCGTTTCTCAATTTCGTTAGGGGCTTGATTTTTTTCTTCATTTCGAGCTTGTCGGCTATTTCATGGTTTGCAGTGGATGCGAGAATGATAATTTAAGCTTGTCCATATTTAAAATACAGAACACAGTTGAGTTTCTTTTATATTTCAAGCTTTTGCCAATGTGTTTTCAAGAAAAAAGCTTGGTGGATCAGCTGCCATTTTTTCAATATAGTTTTTCAAATTATGTATTTGTAAAAAAATTGTTGCTGATGTTGTTGGGCGTTCAAAGGTGCACAGACCTGGTGAAAATATCCAATCATCTTCGCAAAATCCACGCAGAATTCAATTTCATAAAATATGAACAAAGAAAATCTCATTTTCATACACATAAACGCGGCAAAAGTCAAAAGTTGTAGTCCTCACCGTGGTGGTGGTGGTGGTGGTGACTGGACGTGGGTAGTGCCTGGTGCGAGGCCTGGTGTGAAGCTATGTTCTTCCAGCCTGCATGGCGAAGGCATCAATAGAGGGCTGAAATTCTCGCGTCCATTTTTTTTTTCATTGTTCACTGTTCTACCAACAGGAGGTGTCGATTAATATTCCTACTGCGTGTGCGTGTACGATTATTTAAAGTAGGTATCGTGTCGGGTCTGTGTATCATCGACCATCCTTGCTTGGAGATTCTTCCCTCACTGATGAGGCCCAAAAGGCCGAACCACGTATCTGAGTGTTCTTTACTTCCTTCCCTGCTCGAGGGTTCGATGGTGCACAGACCTGGTGAAAATGTCCAATCATCCCTGCAAAACCCACGCAAAATTCAAGTTACTGCCGCTAGTGCTGCTGCAGTAGCGATCTCTGAATAGTCACCAAGCCCAAAATTGAAAGATTCCCCCCCCCCCTCCCTTCGAGTTTTGTTTAGGATCAATTTTATCGGAATAAACAGAAACAGAAAAACAGAACAAAGATTGTTTCTAGCCCGTTAATGAATTTTGAGTGAAAATTTTCACCCCTCCCGCCCCCCAGATTCTACACCTCCATCAAGGCTCCCGCCCTCTGGGATTATGGTTCCTTTCCAACCCGCAGAACTCCTTAAAAACACTACAGACCACAATTATCAACTTTTATAACCTTTCAGGCGTTGTTGAATTATGAAAAAATTTGCTCAAAACAAGTTTAAAAATTATTTTTTTAATTTTTTTCCAAAAACAAAAGACTGTTCTAAAATACGTTCCTTAGGCGCAAAATAGTTCAAAAATAATACACCTGACATGGAATTCAATCACAAATGTTTAAAACCCCCTCAAAAAATGTCTTCAAATAGGAGCACAAAAAAACATGATATTCTCTGCACAACTTGTTTAAACGTGTTGCTATCGATTTTTTTGAGTCATGGTTGAGTTCAGAAGATGTGATTTAGTCGGAAATGATACCAAACTTGCCGATATTGGTTCGAAATCAAAGAAAAAGTGAAAATCGGCCACATGTGTCAACTTGAGCCCCCCAGCCCCCTCTCAAGAGGGGAGGGGGTGGCTACACCACTTAAAAAAAAACGGATATATCACAGATCTAGAAAACACCTTGCTTCCGCTTACAACATCGAGTGCAAAAGAAAAGGTCCAAAAAGCCCCCAAAAAGCCAGAACAACCCCCTCCCCCTCCCCCCCTGGTGAAAATTGAGAATGGCTCCACCCCTCATTCTTAATCATATTTCACAAAAATAAAATAGAATAGGCTTCGGCACAAAGTGCATAATCCATCTACTAAGCCGCCGGACTAATATACAATATACCCATCTTTACAGTGGCGGACTAAGGGGGGGGCGGCGGGGGCGGTCCGCCCCGGGCCTCGGGGCCTCAATCATCTGATGGGGCCCCCAATTCCTCTTGTTTGTAAAAAATACTGCAAAAAATTGGGATAAAATCCAAAAATTTCAATTTTTTTTCCTCGATGATCACTTTTTTTTGCATATTACTAAGGTGAGAAACATTGTTCTCCTATTTTTTCCATTTTAAAGTTACCTTAGCAGGCCCCATGACAACAGGTTTGGGGGCCTACACACAGGCAATAGAGGTGTGTCTGTATCACGGAGTCTCTGCGAATTATTTTCACTTTAGGCATTAGGGGCCCCGGCCCCGGATATCACAGTGCCAGGGGCCTCAAGCCTTTTGGAATTTTGTATTCTATTATTTCTTTTCAAAAGAGGGGAAAGACAAAACAACAAAATTATCTTGTCTGCGCGCTGCAGGTAGTAGAAATACATATAATTCCTAATTTTGTATATACGAGTAGGTTTTAGCATTGAGTCAACAGTCCAAATACAATTCAACATCCAAAGCTGGAACCGAAAACTTCTTGTAGGTACTGGTGGTCAGTGGCATAGCCAAGGGGGGGGGCGAAAGTAAGCGAATGAGGCCACCCCCCCTACCTCCCAAGTGCCAATGGCACTTCATTCCACACTAAACCGATACAGAAAAAAATTCTGTCGAAAATTTTCAAGAAGCGCAAAAATTTTCTGAAAAGAAGTTCGATTATCAAGTAATTTTGGTGAAAACGTCGAAAACCGAAATCGCAAAACACACGAAATATACCGATTATCATCAGAATCATTATTATTATTATGCCCAAAAAATTTCGCCTGCGGCGCTACTTTTCCTTAACTTACACCCTTACCGTTGCCTTTGCCCTCTACGCCCTCAAATTCTGACTGCGCTACTGTGTGTTTTATAGTCAAGTTATTAACAACACATTTTTTGTTTCTTAGGCTTTTGCTCAATTACGGCGGGGCAGGGCGGGCCAAAAAGTCTGTCGGCCCCTCTTTATATTCTCAACTTTCACTCCTTAGGGGCCCCATCTCACAAGTCCGCCCTGGGCCTCCAATTCCCTTAGTCCGCCACTGCATCTTTAGGCAGACATTTTTGTTCCCGCGACCTATTATCGGGATTCCAATCGAAATAGCCAAAATGTGATTTTTTTAAATTCGAAATGCTGTATTTAGATTTTTTCACATCAAGATGACGTCAATTGGTATAGTAGGTTCACTTGTACTGTGACTCTAGTTGGCTGGGCAAATTTTCTACTTTAGCATTGTAGGCTTGCCGCCTTTTTACCTGGTGTAAAACTGACTTCTCTGGAAGTAAAGTTATATTTCTTATCAAATTGATATTAAAATCTTGGAAAACTGACCTTGTCATAAGTGGAAAGGCGACTAGAGGGGCGGAGAGCTGTATTACCGTCATTTAGACACCAGAACCATACGGGGCCGCCTTCAATTTAAGTCATCTTGACGACGGCCATTCAAGGCCGACAAAAACTCGTTCCGCCAAGCTCCAAAACGGAAGCAAAATTACAAACTGAAGGTACTCACATGAATTTCGGTCCAATACGCAACTTTGAGCGGCTGGGTTTTTTGAAATTCGGTTTAATTAACTTTTTATACGTAAATCCTGCTGCAACTGCAGGCCTGCTGAGATGTTCCTTGTCTTGCCAATAGTGCTTCATGATTCGTCGTGTCCTTTCGACTGCAAAAGGTGAAAGGATGGATGATTCCATGGGGCCCCCTTTTTGGATGAAGGCCTAGTACTTTTTTTAGTTTGAATCAACCTAAAGTTGAACCGGCTTCAAGAGGTTAGAAATATTTTTTACACCTGTCAAATGTCAAAACTGCTTTGATTTATTTGTTCATTGGCGAAAATTGAAAACAGGTCGAAGAATTACTACATTTTCCAATATAATGGAAAAAAGCATCAGACATCACGTCTCGCAAAAATCTTCCGTCTATCTGCAGAGGATATGCGTAAAAAATACGTTCCAAAAGTGGTCCGAACGACGAACGCTAAATGAAGCCAGAGCAGCCAACCGCAAAGTTCTGGGGATTTTCTATATTTCAGATTTGGAAACTTAAAAACAAAATCTCACAGCCGACTAGAATCACGGTACAGGTGAACCTACTTACTATAGTGCAGTCATTTTAGGGAAAAAAGCAAAAAAAATTCGCAATGGAAGGGGACTTGGTACAGTGATAGTACAAAGCCTTCTGATTAACATACTAAAAGTCCCCGGAAATCAACCTTGTGCTACGGCCGCCATATTGGAAAATGTCTTGAGATGTCTGCAAATTTTAGGTTTTTTGCCTATATCTCTGTAACCGTTGAAAACATCGATTCCATTTTCAAAGCAAAAGTTAGAACATATGAAACCGAATATTTTGGCGCGTATGGATTTAGTATCGCTTTGACAGTTTTTCAGATATAGGCGTTTGAATGTTCGAATTCTTCAAATCTAAAATATGTGTTATTTTCCATGATTTTGGGTGGAAGTTTTTCACGACTATCATCAGTGCCTTCCTCATGTGGCTTGAAGCCTTGCCTGATCAGACGGTTTGCCGGAAATTGTGCCGTTTGACCTGTGTGACGTCATCAATTCCAGATGGTGATCCAATTTTATCTCTTGAATCAAAATCGATATAATCATGGAAATCACCAGATAGATGTAGAATTTCATGCTGAGCAAGATGCCGCAAGCCGTTCTAGAATGTCTTCAACCGCTTCTGAAATATTTCAATTTCAAGCTGGCGCATGATGAATTGAACAAATAATGGAAGTATTTAGTGGGCCTTGATTTTATGACAATATTCTCATGAAAATTATCACATAGGTGTAGAATTTAATGCTGAGCGAGGAGCAATGGATAGTTCCAAAATATCTTCAACCGTTTCTGAAATATTTGGAATTGAAGTCGACGGCCGTGAAGGAAAATTGAAGAATGAACTTTTTACCCAGTTGCTGCAATTGTTTTCTTAATCCTTATATTAATCCTGGGTTGAGGTTTGCGCCTACTTGCTTTTGTTCAATTTTTGTCCCTTTTGCAAATACAGCAAACTTATTAATATTATATATCTTTAAGACGGTTAAAGATATTGTGTAACGGTTTGCTGGCTCTTGACCAAAGTGAAATTCTGCATCTAATACGATAATATCCATGAGCATTTGTTATAAAATCAAGGCCCGCTACAATTTTTCAATTTTTCTTCATGGTCGTCGGCTTCAATTTCAAATATTTTAGAAACGGTTGAAGATATTTCAGAACTATCCATTGCTTCTTGCCCAGCAATTAATTCTACACCTATGTATAATTTTCATGAGAATATTGTCATTAAATCAAGGCCTACTAAATACTTCCATTATTTTTTCAATTCATCGTGCGCCAGTTTGAAATTGAAATATTTTAAAAGCGGTTGAAGATATTCTAGAACGGTTTGCGGCATCTTGATCAGCATGAAATTCTGCATCTATCTGGTGTTTTCCATGATCATATCGATTTTGATTCAAGAGATAAAATTGGGTCACCATCTGGAATTGATGACGTCACACAAGCCAAACGGCACAATTTCTGGTAAACCGTCTGATCAGGCAAGGCTTCAAGCCACATGCGGAAGGCACTGATGATAGTCGTGAAAAATTTCCACCCAAAATCATAGAAAATAACACATATTTTAAGATTTGAAAAATTTGAACATTCAAACGCCTTTATCTGAAGAACTGTCAAAGCGATACTTAATCCATACTCACCAAAATATTTGGTTTCATATGTTCTAACTGTTGCTTCAAAAATGAAATCGATGTTCTCAACGGTTACAGAGATAATAGGCAAAAAACCTAAAATTTGCAGACATCTTAAGACATTTTCCAATATGGCGGCCGTAGCACAAGGTTGATTTCCGGGGACTTTTAGTATGTTAATCAGAAGGCTTTGTACTATCACTGTACCAAGTCCCCTTTCATTGCGATTTTTTTTTGCTTTTTCTGATTTTTCGATCTAAAATGACTGCACTAATAGGCTTGTTCATCACTAGACAATTCTGAGCAGTTCGACTTGCAACACGCTCCCTTTGTCTATTGTGGGGCCAAAGCAAGGCCATGGACACTACTACGCCCAAATGAATAGGGATAGGTACTGAAATTTTTTGCCAATTTCCAGATGACAGTATCTCGGTTAAAAATAAGTGAGCGATTTTTATAATATCGATGATGCTTTATACAGGGTCTTTTTCTATGGATGTCATCATTCGAATGGCTTCTGACAGGCGAAGTAAGAAACTTATCAACAGGGGCATGGCAGCATCTTATAACTTATAGTTTCAAGTTTTGTTTGACACTACAACCACAGTTGTCAGCCATCAACTTTGTCTGCACGGTGCGACAGAACAAAATGTTGTGCTTGGCCGTAGAAGGGAACAGTGTTGAAAAGTCGCTTTGTCATTTTTTTGTAGGCATTCTCAAAGACCAGGTATTCACAGACATAATCAGGGACATTCGTTATCTTGAGAAGAGAATTAAAAATATCTGCACTGAAGATACGTCTCGAGATTCTGTGACACCCGCCGAGCACTGCATTTCTGATTGATGACTTTTTTGGGAAACGGCGGCCATCACCCTGAAGTTGCACGAAGACAACTTTCACCGTATCAAAATTCAAATTCTAGGTTTCAATTTGTTACAAGTTTCAAGTGAATTGGTACAGAAATGGAGGAGAATTTAGAATTTCAAAATGAGGAAACAAAGAATTTGCAACTTCAAGGCTCTTGGCACCGTGTATACGAAGTTGATGACTGCTTACCATGGTTGTAGTGTCAAACAAAACTTGAAACTGTAAACTACAAGATGCTGCCATACCCTTGTCAAAAAGTTGCGCACTTTGTTTACCAGAAGCTTCCGGAATAGTGACATTGCGAAAAAAAGACCCTGTAGATTCATTGTCTAGCTACAAGAGGTCAATATGAGCTACGTCATCGTTGACATTATACATACATGATATACAGAATCATCAAAGGAAGGAGTGCAAAAGTGTACATTTTTAGCGTCGCGTAACTTCTCGAGAAATATTCGCAGGTTTTTTCTGAATCCATTTTTGGGAAGCCCAATTGATTGAATATCTCGAAGTGAGATTTTCATTTTTGTCATATTCTGTTTTTGAAAAAAGTTTTGTATTTTTTTGTGTGTGATTGTAATCTTCCGCGATAACTGCCGTACCCGTTGATCTGATGCGATCTTTGAAAATTCGCTTTGGGCATGAAATCTATAACTATTCGCGTAACATCTGTGGAGGCGGAAAGTACTTTTGCCCGAAAACAACAAGCAATAATTGATACATCAACTGTCATCTATCTAACCCGTATGTAATGATTCACTTCCCGTGCATATAATATGCGAAGAAAGTGACAGTTGCGCCCAACTTTCTTTGATTGCTATCATGCTATCGTTGACACTTTGACGCCGCTGTCAAGACGAAAATAAAAAAAAAAACGGCTGGGATTTTGCAACTCACCGGAAAAAATACAGATTTAAGAGCACCGAAGCCTCTTTGAACATCAAGACACTTTTCGCTAGCGATTTTTGTGAGATTCTTTTTGGAAAATCAAGGCCACAAACAGGAAAAAAAATTCTAAATTTTTCAACCCCCTCCCTCCAAATTCTCTGAATGTCCAATTTGATATTCTTGACCTCTCAATTCTCTTCAATGCAGTCAACGTCAATCACACAGGATCGAGGGAGAAAATTTTCTGTGGAAAAAGTGCCACCTAAATTCACCCCTTCGCTCCCCTCACCCCAACTCCAAAATCTAAAATAGCACTACTTACTTTGTGATATATCAAATTAAAGAGAATTAAATTCTCGTTCCTAAATATTTTTTAATCTAAAAAAAATTTCAAATCCCCCTTGTCTTTCTATAATACTTCGAATGTCCAATTCAATGGGGGAGGTGTTGAAAATTCATAAAAAATTGTTTCCAGAGAGAGAATTCAATACACAATATTGCGTGACTGCTAAGCGCATGCGCTAAAAAATGAGGTGATTCGTTCTAAGTCTTCCATATGCTACGCTGTAAAATAGGTGATTCTCAAACTAAGCTTAATGGATTGTGCGTCGTTTTTAAGTAGAAGTGGTTACATAGAAAAATCGGAGTAACCCTCGCAACTTATTCATGAAAGCACATATGTGAGGGATCATTCCAAAATGCCCCAAATTACGAAATAAAAAAACATGGAACACTTCAACCATGACATTCAAATTTACCGCGAAATTGTCTGGGGATATTTCATTTAATCAGTGCTGTATTGTATTGACGACAGCATGGTGTGGCGACAGTCAGTCTTCTGAGTGGCACACACTTTTTCGACCGCCGAATATCTATTTTAAATCGGAAGACTCCACAAGTTGCTGATAAAACTGAACAAAACGTCAACGTCAAACACAGAAATCAATGTCATTGTCGAATTCTGAACATGCGCGATGATAACTTGTCACCGTTTTCTTAGTTCGCATGACATCCGTGTCGGAGCGCCACTTCCGCGCAATATTGTGTATTCCCTTTGATCCGAGGTATCAGAAGGTAGGTGGTGTCTTGGTAAATTTTGAAGTTGGGGTGGGGGAGCAAAGGGGTGAATTTGGGTAGCACTTTTTTCGAGACTGTTTCGACCAAAATTCCGTTCTTTGATGCTATTCAAGATTAAACCAACTAAATTGAAGAAAATTTTGGGGTCTAGAATATCGAATTGAGACACTCGGGAGAATTTCGGAGAAAAAAAGGGTGGGGTTGAGAATTTTGAAAATATTATATTCAGAAAGAAAATAGACCTTTGCAGAATTACCTGTGTTGCGCGCGTACTTGGTTGGCAATCAGTTACTATGCCAACCGAGAACGAGAACCGAACCGAACACAGGTGAAAACATTGACATTTAAAATTCATCTGCCAATATTGGTGTGTGTTATTTGCCAACCAGTCTGTCATTGCTGTCTGTCCTTTTCTATTCACTGCAAAGGTCTATTTGATTCTCTTCAATTTGATGATTTGCAAGATGGTGGCCCACAGGTGGTGTCATTTGAAATTTCGAAGTTGGGGTGGGGGGAGGTGCGGGGGTTGGAGATAGAGATTTGCCAATGTATGCTTTAGATGTCCCCCTAGAAACAAAAATCGACGGGTCTCGGGAATTTTTTCAAATTTCACTATTCAAAAATTCATTCAGGGTGGCTCCTTTCCATTGAAACACCTGTATAATCAAGTTTTTTTTTTTATTGAAGTATACCTACACAATACACATAGAGTTTTGTTGCATCAGTGTAACAGCGACTAAGAAACAATCGTTTAATAATTTATTCATAGACCAGGAAACATATTTTGATCAGCTATGAATTGTCCTTTACAGCAAGCGAGAAACTTTTTTGTTCGCTTTTTTGCTTATGCAAATTTCTAATACAGCGACGTAATGAGGTCGTAGAATTTGTTGGAAAGGAATGATTCAGGACTTACAGTTTTTTAGATATGAATAGACTAGGACAGGTACCTTTAATAGGAATAAGCCCACAGTGATTGATTCCGCAACGCCTCGCAACCGCGAGGGGTAAACTAGAGGACAGGTGTACGAAAATTTTCAATTTTTGGCGCCTCTACACATGCGTACCTGCCCAAACGAAATAGCCTATTCAGTCGAACTGAGCGCAACGCCGACATTACCTAGCGTGCCGGTAAACGCTGCTTACATTGCATAGAACTTGTCTGAACGCCATCGCGAGGCGCGAGCGTAGTTGATAAACTGACGAGACTTCAGATGAGATGTCAGGAAAAATTTTATATAAAAGTTGAGGGGAAATGAAATTCGAATTGCTAATCGCAACAACAACATCACTGACTGATATATTAGACAACAACAATGGTTGAAACACTTCTTAGTCATATATCACAGAAAAAAAACCTATAATTTCATCAGAATTTAATCGGAATCGTTTTTGCTGATAGTGATGTCCAGAATTATATCATTCCTGGTGGTGGACGTCAAGTTATCCAAAGTGTCTATGCTCAAAAAAACAGCCTTTTTACATTCTCTTATGTCTTCGTATGACGTTGAGCTCAAGGAACTGACGCGGTTTTGGACACTGAGAATGATGTGTCCGCTGGGAGATGTCACTTTGACGTGCATGTCAAATTTTTTTGAAGACTTGCTGTCACCCAAAAACCAAGTCCACAGCAACACATTTTCACTTGATTTTCTGCAAGAGAACAAACAGAAAATGTATTCACCCAAAGTACCTACCTAAGATTCCATGGTCTGTATGCCTTCTGACAATTTCAAACGATCTTGTACAATTTCATGCACTGGATCGCTTGCAATCTTGGCCACGTGCAGACTACAATGGCGCTGATTCTCTGCGCGCGACCAAGAGTACATACGATTTAGTCTGAGATTTGGCAATCAAATTGTCAGATGTTATACGGACCTTAGTTTAAGGGCCCCCATTCACCTACCGGCCGCCAGAAAATTTGCGACCAAAAATGACATGAATAATGTTTTGCTGTCAAAAGTAGTTGCCGGTAGGTGTGTAGGTACCCTTCCGCCAGAAAACTTTTGCCGGCAAAACATTATTTGGATCATTTTTGGATGATTTTCTGGCCGGCCGTCAATTTCCGGCCTGCGGCCGGTGTGTGAATGAGGGCCCTAAGAGTTACAGCGTCTCAAACTTAGAAAAAAGTAGTCACTTTCTGCTTCCGTCGCCATGAGAACTCACCAGGAAGCCATGCATAATTATTATACCAGGTGTTTTTAAAATCGTGAATAAGAGCTAGATGTGCAAGTGGAAACGTACGTTCGCGACCTGATTCATTCAAAGTGCGCACTTGAGGCGGTCGGTCAGGCAACGCGAGTAGATGAATCAAGTCGCGGACATACGATTTTACTTCCACAGCTAACTCCAGCTCAACATACACAGGGTGATTCATAAAAAATGCCCCCCTTATTTTTCTCGAGAACCGTTTGCGATAACGGATCGCGGGAAAAACTGTTGAATTAGTCATATCTTTAAGGTCCGATTTCATATGCTACCCGATTTTTTTTCACCAAAACTTCCTGTACGGGGGCGTCACAAAAATTTGTTGAATTTTTTCTACACTGTACAATAAGGTGACCAGACGTTCCGATTTGATCGGAACTGTACCGTTTTCGGGAGACACTTTCCGATTGGACTTTCTGTTCCGTAAATGTTCCGATTTGAGTAACTGTTCCGTAAATGCTCTGATTTCCGATTTGAGCAACGAACATTTCAAAATTTTTTTCACCCATTCTATATTTTCGGTAAATTTGGTTGAAATTCATGTAGATAGTAGTTTATTCACACAATTGAATTTATTTCGATTGGCACCCACGCTATGCAAATGGGTCTCGACCGAGGTCTCGACTGTCTCTGTCTTACTCAAGGGAGGCTGTGGCCTGGCCAAAATCAGCCTCGTTTTACCAGGACCACAGCCTTCCTTGAGTAAGAAAGTTTTTGATCATACGGTACATGTTGTTTCAAAAAAGCATATTTTTATTAACAACATTATTTCATTATTATTGGGATTATTATGAACACTGTTGGTTGGAAAGGGGGCAAATAAGGGACAGCACTTACCCGCCCTCCTGCTGTTTTTCTTTGCAGTAAAATGATCAGAACGAAGATCAGAAAAACTAAGTATCGGACTCGGTTTCAGAAAATATCCCCAAATATCGGTCTATCCAACAAGGAACAGACGCGAAAAAATGAGAATAGATGATGGTATATCCCATACACTTTCTATTTTCAGTAGAATGACTTTTTGGAGCTAAAATAAAGTGACAAGCTGGAACGCTGGGAGAATACGGGCCGATGCCCGCTGATAGTTTCGCTCCCAAACTTAGTAGGTTCCATCAGCCGTAGTCGTAGCGCCCAGCTTGTCGCTTTATTTTTGCTCCAAAAAGTAATTTTACTGAAAATAGAAAGTGTATGGGATATAGGTAGGTGCCTGGAAGTTCTAAATCAGAAAATAAAAAAGTACGCCACTTTTTCAAAAGAAAAAAAAAGTCTCCCCATGTTCCGATTTTTTCCCTGAGAAATCTGGTCACCTTACTGTACAATGTTGAGTGATGTCATTTAAAGGGCTTTAAAAGTTCAATGAACAAGTGCAAAAGTTTTACAAAATTTTCAGCGGTCCTCGTTTTATGATGAAAAGAAAAACCTGGAAAAACACGTTTTCACGTATAACATGAGAATCTATGGGCGAGTCTATGGGTATTCTTTCAAACTGCAAACGGCATTCAATAGAACTTATCGAAACGGTATGGATAGGGTGTGTAACTCAATATGGAATGATTATTTTAAAATTTCGAGGCCATTCAGTTTTACCCATTAAAATTTTGATTTCAGAAGATCTCAAAATAAATTCTGAAATAGCCATTGCATATTGAGTATACACGATCATATCATACTGACCGTTTCGATGAGTTCTATTGAATGCCGTTTGCAGTTTGAAAAAATACCCATAGATTCTCATTTTATACGTGAAAATGTGGATTTTCAGGTCTTTTGTTTTTATCATAAAATGAAAACCGCAGAATTTTTTTTTCAACTTTTTGTACTTCTCCATTGAACTTTCAAAGCTCTTTAGTATGACATCACTCAACATTGTATAGTGTGAAAAAATCTACAAATTTTTCTACAGAAAGTTTTGGTCATCTGTGGTTTTGGTGAAAAAACTAAGGTAGCATATG
This sequence comes from Anaspis maculata, assembly GCA_949128115.1. Classification (NCBI taxonomy): domain Eukaryota; kingdom Metazoa; phylum Arthropoda; class Insecta; order Coleoptera; family Scraptiidae; genus Anaspis; species Anaspis maculata. The sequence continues at coordinate 8,755,212 of OX421968.1, forward strand.
AAATCCGACTTCAAAGATATTGTTATTTGAACAATGTTTTACACGACTCGATATCACAAACGGTTTTTGAGAAAAATGGGGGTGAGCATATGTTTTATGAATCACCCTGTACGTATATAACCGGTACACACAGGTGTTCTAATTTTTAATCGCGTCCTTTCAGGGAATGATAATACTGCAAAATAAGTGAACTTTCTCAACATAAACGACTGATAACGAAGACACAGACTTTCTAAAAATGAACTTTGAAAATCGATTTTTTGTCATAATTTTGGAACTTCTCGACCGATTCCACTCAAATTTGGTGCATGCGTTATCTGGATACTTACGTACAATTCAATGGAAATAATTTTGTACCTACAAAAATAGTTCGGTGGGGCTACTGAATATTTTGGAAAATTGATGCGATTTTTGGATCCTCTCTGTTGATTTAGAAAAATAAGTTTCTCTTCGGAAATTTGATTCAAGGCTTCGTTTCGAGATATCGAGTCTTAATGTTCGAAAAACATTGGGAAACCCCAATTACAAGGGATTAAAAATTATACAGGGTGGCCCAACGAAAACAGAACAGAGGGGTTTTCGGGCATTTTACATCATTTTTCCAAAAAAAGCTCAGACAGGTCGATTTTTATATCGAGGGGGACATCTGAAACATACATTGGCAAATTTCTATCTTCAGCTCCTTCACCTCTACCTACCTCAACTTTAGAATTTCAAATGACACCATCTACTTTGCGATACATCAAATCAAAGAGAATCAAATTCTTTTTCTGAAAAAAATATTTTCAAAATTTTCAACCCCACCCCCCATCTTCCCAAATTTCTCTGACTGTCCCATTTTATATTCTTGACCCCTCAATTCTCTTCAATTCAATCAGCGTTATCCTAAATAGCATCTAAGGAGAAAATTTTCGGTGGAGAAAAGTGTTACCCAAATTCACCCCTTTGCTCTTTCCCACCCCAATTCCACAACTTGACAGACACCACCTACTTTGTGATATATCGAATAAAAGGAAATTGATTTCTCTTACTGAAAACATTTTTTTTGAAATTTCCAACCCCTCTCCTGATAAATTGAACATTCAGAGTACTTAAGGGGAAGAGGGGGCTTTTTGAAAATTCTGAAAATATTTTATTCAGGAAGAGAATTCAATTTCCTTCGATTTGATGTATCACAAAGTAGGTAGTGTCATTTTAGATTTTGAAGTTGAGGTGGGGGAGTAAGGGGTGGTTTTGAAGAGAGTGAAGGGGTGAATTTGGGTGACACTTTTCACACAGAAAAATTTCCCCCTCGATGCTGTGCAGGATGACTTTGACTGTACTGAAGAGAATTAAGAGATCAAAAATTTTTCATTGGAAACTGACAATTTCAGGAAGAAGGGGGGTGGGGTTGAAAATTATAGAAATATTTTTTCAGAAAGAGAATTTAATTCTCTTCAATTTAATGTATCGCAAAGTGGGTGGTGTCACTTGAAACTTCGAAGTTGGGGCGGGTGGGGGTGAGGGGGCTAAATATAGAAATCCGTCAATGTATGTTTCAGATGTCCCCCTCAATATAAAAATCGACCTGTTCGAGCTTTTTAAAAAAAAATTAGGTGAAATGCTCGAAAACCCCTCTGTTCTGTTTTCGTTGGGCCACCCTGTATAATTCAAGAAAATTCACGATTTTCCCACTGAAATTGATTTGCTATGCCTTTCAATTGAGAAACCATAATTCTGGCTAAGAAACATAACCAGTTTTCAAAATACAGAGAGTAAAGTTTCAAAACCTGGATTTATTTTTTCCTGTACAATATTTTTTTAAGGACGGAGTTCAGTTGGTGAAATAAGCGTTGCGAAATCAATCCGTCTGGGTTTATTCCTTGACGGATTTTCACTATTTTGGTATCTTTCGAAAGTTACAAGGATGTACTTTGGTTTGAGCCCATTGGCATTTCCAAAATCCAAAAATAATTTTTTCAAATGTCGAAATTTAATAATTTTTTTTGATTTAGGAAATGCCAATGGGCTCAAACCAAAGTACATCCTTCTAGCTTTCAAAAGAAACCAAAATGGTAAGAATCCGTCAAAGAATAAACCCAGACGGATTGATTTCGCAACGCTTATTTCACCAATATGACTCCGTCCTTGAACGGTTTGACAGATCAGATTGATTTATTTTATAAGAAACAGTTTCCGATAATTTTTATTTTTCTACTCCTTCCTGTTTTGAAGCAGTGACGTCATCGACACTTCTATTCAAATTGAAACCCTATTTTTTCACAGATTTGGATAGATTATGAAATTCTGATTTCAGAATAACGGACAGACATGCCTTTTGGGCTGATAGTTTAGGCGATATTAATTTTCAAATTTGGAAAATGGTGAAGTTGTTGGTTGATGTTCTGATCAAATGAGAAGTTTTTATCGCAGAAATGGCACTGAAATAGTTTATCATTGATGCTAAAATTTATAAGAAATCATTTTGGAAAATGCTTGAAAATGGTCCAAGTGATTTTTTATAAGCTTTCCACATTTAAAAATTAATATCTCCCAAACTATCAGCCCAAAAGGCATACATGTATTATTCTGAAATCAATCAAGTTTCATAATCTATCCAAATCTGTCAAAATAATTGGGTTTGCAATTTGAAAAACTGTCAATGACGTCACTGCTTGAAAACAGGAAGGGCAGAAAAATAAAAATTATCGGAAAATGTTTCTTATAAAATTAATTAACTTGACCTGTCAAACGGTTTCCTGAACATTCCTACAGAGAAAAAAATAAATCCAGGTTTCGGAACTTTACACGCTCTATGTATTTCATTTCTTAGAATTGTGGTTTCCCAGATGTTTTCTGATGTTTCCACATGAACATTCAGACTCAAATACATATCTTGAATACGAAATCTTAAATCAAAATTGAGACAAACTCTTCTTTACTCGAAAATCCAAAAATCTCATCAATTTTCCGAAATATTCTGTAGCGTCGAAGACCGCGGCGAAAAAGGGAGAGCGACACCCAGGATTTGCCCCACTGGATTTTTTGTACAAAATTATTGCCATCAAACCATAGGTATTCTTACAAGTAGGGATGGGCGATGTCGTGGTGCGGGTATCAAAGTTTGATAAGAAAAAAAATCGATAATTATTGATATATCAAATATCAAATATCGATAATTATCTAAATATCAAATATCAGTAAATATCAAAGTATCAAAAATTGATAATTATAAAAATATCAATATAAAAATAAGGATATCAAGTAATAATTTGGAGAAATATATCATCTACTTATGTTCAATCTAGACTTGCATGATGAGTGAAACTTACTTTTTTGGCGGTCTTTGGTCTCTTTTTTTTATTTAAAATGATATTTTAATGTTATGATAACCATTGTCTATACTTTGATATATGTTAACATTTATCGATATTTGATATTCTGATAATTATCAACATTTGATATTTTGATAATTATCGATATTTGATATATCGATATGTCGATAAATTTATTGATATATCAATAGTTTTGCCCATCCCTAGTCACGAGCGGCGATTCTGGATAACACGCGATCTTTTTAGACTCTTCCCATTAGGTGTCGCAGTGTACGGCTGTACAAGTGCGGAGCTCTGGACATTTCCGGAATATACGTGATGGCTTGCGATTGAATTTGCATGGGAGACTTGAACGGTCGATCAGAAAACATCAGTCGAGTTGGCGGAGGTGCTGACATTCCCGAACACACGGGAAGCACGCGAAAGGTATGTGATTATTCGGGAGTCGAGTCGCCTAGAAACCATATGCCGGGCCACCGTGGAATTTGCTGGAGGACGATGGGAAGTTGGAGAACGCTAATCGGAGGCATATATAAAGCACCGTCCTCGGCCTACGCAGTAGTATTGAACTGGAAGTGATCGAGTGCGATAAAAAGCGATAGTCCCAGCGATATTCACAAGCGTTAATAATTGTTGCCGTGTATTTATTGTAGTACGCAGTAATAAACAGTGTGTGTTTTATAACAGTGGTCTCAATTATAATGGAACCCGTACGCGAAATACGTAACAGTAATCTAGATAGCGCATGTACGAAATTCAAGTATAATTTGTCAAGAAATCCCAAAATGATGACTGATGATTTTCAAATTAAATTTTTGGAATTCATTCATCTTCGTTATTTTTCATTTCTGAAATATATTTTCTGTAGGAAGTCCACTTATTTTACAGTTTTTTATCATTCCCTGAAAGGACGCGATTTAAATTGAAACACCTTGTATATGGTCAGCCTCATAGACAAGGGTCAGTCTTCATAATTTCGTGCTGCGGGCACGAATTTCAAAATTAGTGCGCTAGGGTGAGCGTTTTCATTGGCAGAGGCGACAACTGACCGACAAATGAGATAAATGCCCTCACTAGTGCGCTTAATTCGTGTCGAAATGATGAGAAATCAACAATAAGCGAAAGAAGGTTTTGAGTCATTCCATGCCAAAACGATCATTTTCTGCACTCATGGTGACGGATTTCCATGAATTTTGGATATGTTGTAGAGACATGAAGAAAAAGTCGACCCGTATTCGCCGTTTTTTTTTAATATTTTTTTTTTTTCGGAATTACAATTTTTCACTTTTGACTTGCATCCTACTCTGAGAAAAATCATAGCTCTTCAGTCAAATGTCCGATCTTGAAGATTTTTATTGTGATTCAACCACAAGAGATGAGGAATTTTGAACATTGTTTTTTTTTGACAGATGTTGAAAAAATTATGGAAAGTCACTTTTCCGAAAAGAAAACGGTATACTGAAGAATAGTGCATCTTCGATTTTCCCAATTTTTTGATATATTGTTCTCTGAACTTTTCTGAATCGATAAGTAATGGTCGCCAGAGTGGAAATTGCCCAAAAACCTACGGATAAATTTTTTAAGCGAGCCGCGCAAGCTAATTTGGCGCTCAGGAGTCCAATAAAATGAGGCGATTTTTATGCTGAAGTTGGAACTAACTAGGGGCTCGATGAAAAAAAAAAATAGATATGTAGAGAATGGAAAATCGTTTGAATTTCAAACAATGGAAAAAAAATTGGAGAAGATTAAAAAATATGCGCCGCGATCTTTCTTCTGAAACGGTGAGAGAACGGTGAGAGTTGTGTAAAAACTGTAAGGAACAAAGTTGTAGGGAATTCAATGATCTACAGAAAAGTCCACGGTGGTCATTATGTCTTACTTCTTCAGTTTAACCGTCCGTCGCGGTCAAAGTTGCGCGCCGGTCCAATGAAGTGGAAGAACTGTCCGCGTGACATTCCTCCTTGAATGCTGCGAGAATGGCAGAGATATCCGAAAATTGTAAGCGACAAAGTTGCAGAGAATTGAATGTTTCACTAGAAAATATTCGAGGCCAATTATTAGCTCTTCTAGTTTAGTCGTGACCACGTTGAACGTTTGGAAAACATACGGCTCAACCAAAAGAGCTAACAATTGACCTCTCGAAGATTTTCTAGTAAAACATTCAATTCTTTGCAACTTTGTCGCTCACATCTTTCGGATATCTCTTGCCATTCTCGCAGCATTCAAGGGGGAATGTCACGCGGCCAGTTTTTCCATTTCACTGGACTGGCGCGTCACTTTGACCGCGATTAACGCATAAACTGAAGAAGTTAGACATATGCCCCCATGGACTTTTCTGTAGATTACTGAATTCCCTACAACTTTGTCTGTTACAGTTTTCACACAACTCTCACCGTTCTCTCACCGTTTCAGAAGAAAAATCGCATCTTGGGGTGGTTGGAAATGAAACTTTGTTTTTCTCAATTCAGTTTTTCATTCTATACATTGCCATATTTTTTTCATCGAGCCCTTAATTAGTTCCAACTTCAGCATAAAAATCGCCTAATTTTACTGGACTCTGATCCTGAGCGCCGAATCAGCTTGCGCGGCTCACTTGAAAAATTTATTCCGTGGGTTTTTGTTTGGGCAATGTCCATTCTGGCGACCATTACTTATCAATTCAGAGACGTTCAGAGAACAATATATAAAAAAATTGGGAAAATCGAAGATGTATCATTTTTCAGTATACCGTTATCTTTTCGGAAAAGTGACTTTCCATACTTTTCTTCAACATCTGTCAAAAAAGAGTTCAATGTCCAAAATTCCTCATCTTTTGTGGTTGAATCTATATAAAAATCTTCAAGATCGGACATTGGACTGAAGAGCTAAGATTTTTCTCAGAGTAGGATGCAAGTCAAAAGTGAAAAATTTGAAAAAATTGTAATTCCGAAAAAACATTCATAAAAAAAAAACGGCGAATACAGGTCGACTTAATTTCTACAACATATCCAAAATTTATGGAAATCCGTCACCATGAGTGCAGAAAGTGATTGTTTTGGCATGGAATGACTCTTTTTCTTACGGTTCGAAGTGTTGCACGTTGTGTTCAAAGTTTACGAAGAAGGTGTCCGCATCGACGTGGAGAACGTAACAAAGGCTCCGGTGGTTCAATATTTTTCTCAAGCTGATTTTCATGTTCGATTGGAAATATTGCACAAGAGGTCCTTCGTGGCTCAATTGGAAATGTTTGATTATATTTTTACCTGAAATAGCAGTGGTTAGATACCTACTGGGAAGATCTTGCTAAAAAACTAAGTACTCACTTTTCAAGAGTGATGTGCAGCTGGACCTGAATGGACAGTGGTACAAAACGTTGTCATCGCTGGCGGTGAAATCAGTCTTTAGTAAAGATTCAAAGGATCCATGGCAAGATGCCGAACGATCCGGATTTGACATTGAGTTTTTGTTTTTTTCATTCCGACTCAGTCTGGTCATGGAACTGGCCCTCGAGTTCAGCGGGCTCATGTCAAATATTTCAGTGCTCGAGAGAGACTTGGTTTTCAAATGTGTCGTCTTATTATGTCCAGTGGACAAGTTGTCAACTGATGTGGCCTTTCCGACCAGTCTTTCGAGGAATTTGTCGGCGTGAGATTGAGTGATTTTTATGTCGGGAGTGTTCTTGGTCCTTTCTTTGACTTTTAGCTTGAAAATCTGTTTAATTTTGGCTGTTTTCATTTCGTCTTTTAAATTGAAGGCGTCGACGAGGGCATTGTACACTTGATCGGATAGCAGTGATCTTCCTCTGCCAAATCGCAAGCGGCAAACTGGACATCTTTCAGTTTTGATCCTGCAGCGTATGCAGATCAAATGTCCGTTGTCGCATTGGTACGTTGGCGGTGCTATTGTATCTAAACATACAGGGCATTCTAGAAATGCTAGTATCGACGACATGCAAGCGGACAACCTTTGGAGGTTCATTGGCATCGGCCCACAACAAACCGCCTGCAAGAAATTAAACAGGCCAATTATTAACTCTTCTAGTTTAGCCCTGAACCACGTTCGGAGTTGCGCGACAGTCCTGTTAATGAAAAGGTTCTTTTGGAAAACTTACAAAAATCCTAGACTCGATAAAAAAATATGACAATGTAGAGGTTGAAAAACTGAATCTCACTGTTTCAGAAGAAAGACCGCGGCGCATGTTTTTCCATCTTCTCCGTTTTTTCCATGGTTTCCGGGATAGCTGAAAATAAAAGTTTGTTTTTTCTCATTCAGTCTTTCATTCTCTACATCGCCATGTTTTTTTCATCCTTTCCCTAATTTGTTCCAAGTTAAATGCTGATTTTACTGGACTATATCACAAAACCGGAGCCCTAAATCAAAATTTGACAAGAGTAACTTTTTTCTTGAAACTAAACAGAGAATCCAAAAGTGGCATCCCATTTTTTCAAAATAGGTATCAGGCATTGAAGAATGGGGGGGGAGGGGCAGATCTACGCCACTGGACTTTTTATTTATAAAAGATTAATTAGATTGTTGTTTACGCAATTCAAGCATGAATTTATGAATTCATAACAATAAAATTCTAATCTAATCTAATCCAATCTATAGAAGATTAGTGCTACATATTGAATCGTAGTTATAGTTACGTATCCAGATGGCATATGTATCAAATTCAAGTGAATCGCTCACGAAGTCCCAAAATTATGACGAAAAATCGAGTTTCAACGTCAATTTTTGGAAGCCTACATATATCTTCGTCTTTATTCGTTCCTGAAATATGCAGGGTATTTCGCAATTACGGTTACAAACTTCTAGGGGAGATTCCCCATCAAAAATGGACAAGGAAAAAATATAACTTTGTTGTCCTAAAATGCTTAAAAATTTTTCGCGAATAATAATAATAATAATAATAATATTATTGATAATAATAAGTGTTTTTTGGTCAATAGTCGGCAAAAACTAAATTTAATTTAAAAACTTACTGCACATTGTAGGTACGTGAAATGTTCAATAAGTAAATATCGAGGTGAATATGCTACAACCATGAAAAAAAAGATGTGTGAAAAACTTTGTAAAATACGAAAAAAAAAGTATCTACTTAAGGCCTCGGGGTTTGCGCTAGGTCCCCAAAAAAGTACTTGCCCATCCCTCCATCCCGTTAGGTATAATAATTATAAACAGGTAGCCGTTAGGTATAAAAACAAGAAACGAAATCTTGACATTTTTTGTGGATTTCCTCAAGCCAGGGGGGTGCAAGTGCACCTCCTTGCTTCCCCCTCCCGGCGCCCATGGAGACATGGAAATAAGTCAACTCGTATTCGCCGGATTTTTTTAGCGCATTTTCGTAGGAAATCCGCTATTAGCCGCGCTTTGAAGTCTGTCCGTATGTCTCTGTCCGTCTGTCCGTCTTGTAGTTGAACTCCTTCTTAACGAAAAGTCGTAGGGGTATCGGTTTTTTTTGCAAATTAATGCTGATTGTCTGCGGATGAGAATAGGCACAAAAAATATTTGGTTAGACCGCGCGATTGCAAGAAAAAAAAATTAAATATTTTAAAAGTCGGTATTCAACGCTACGGTGTGAACTTCTACATCGGGGAATCTTGCGAACCGTTCTAGATACATGCATACATCCAGCGAACGAAAGATGCAGAAAGAAATGAAGACATTTTTAGTGAGAAAATTAACCTGATTGATTCATTCTCAAAGAAGATATCTCTATTTTTATGCGGAATCTATACTTATGCACTTATATGCAGATGCGAATTTCAAGTCGCGGCGCTGCGGTTCAATAAGCTACTTCTGGCTCCGTGCTCGTGATTGATATAGGTATAGTTCTTACTTATAGGACATTTTTTAGTTTAGGCTGATGTCATTCTGTTGTTTTCATTAATTATTGACTACTGGTGTTTTCATAAAGATTGATGATTTCTTGTGGTACTTTCGGGACAATCTGTTTACAGGCAACAGTGAACAGTGTACTCATCTACACTCCGAAAATGCGCTCATGAGACTCACCCCCCATGAGGACTTTGCTACTTGTTTTATAAATGTTTTGTTCGGAATTACATTTTTTCTTTTTCGCTTTTGACTTGCATCCTACTCTGAGAAAAATCATAGCTCTTCAATCCGATGTCCGACCTTGAAGATTTTTGTTTTGATTCAACCACAAAAGATGAGGCATTTTGGTCATTGCACTCTTTTTTCGACATATGTTGGAAAAAAGTATGGAAAGTCACTTTACCGATAAGAAAACGTTATAATGAAAAATGGTACGTACATCTTCGATTTTCCCAATTTTTTGATATGTTCTCTGAACTTTTCTGAATCGATAAGTAAAGCTCACCAGAATGGACATTCCCCAAAAACCCACGTAATAATTTTTTTAAGCGAGCCGCGCAAGCTGATTCGGCGTTGGAACTAATTAGGGGTTTGATGAAAATAATATGGCAATGTAGAGAATGAAAAACTAAATTTAAAAAAAAACAAAGTTTCATTTCCAACCACCCCAGGATGCGATTTTTCTTTTGAAACGGTGAGAGATGTGTGAAAACTGTGGGGACAAAGTTGTGGTTGGAAATGAAACTTTGGTTTTTCTAATTCAGTTTGTCATTCTCTACATTGCCATATTATTTTCATCGAGTCCCCAATTAGTTCCAACTTCAGCATGAAAATCACCTCATTTTACTGGACTTCTGAGCGCCGAATCAGCTTGCGCGGCTCGCTTTAAAAATTTATTCCGTGGGTTATTGGTCACTGTCCATTCTGGCGACCATTACTTACCGATTCAGAAAAGTTCAGAGAGCGATATATCAAAAAATTGGGGAAATCGAAGATGTACCATTTTTCAGTATACCGTTTTCTTTTCGAAAAAGTGACTTTCCATACTTTTCTCTAACATCTGTCAAAAAAAGGGTGCAATGTCCAAAATTCCTTACCTTTTGTGGTTGAATCAAAACAAAAATCTTCAAGATCGGACATTGGACTGAACAGCTATGATTTTTCTCAGAGCGGGATGCAAGTCGAAAGTGAAAAATTTGAAAAAGTATAATTCCGGAAAAAAAAATAAAAAAACCGGCGAATACGGGTAGACTTATTTTCATGTCTCTACAGCATATCCAAAATTTATGGAAATCCGTCACCATGAGTGCAGAAAGTTATCGTTTTGGCATGGAATGACTCTAAGTTATACTATACTTTACAAGATATTATCTTCGTTATTCTTCGTTTCGAAAATACATTTTCATGAGAACGACCACTTATTTGGCAGTTATCCTTAAAGGACGCGATTCAAAACTGGAACACCCTCTATAGGCGAGTAAGTAATATTCCATTTTCATTCATTTCGATGATATAACGTGCGATTGATTAGGAATGGATGCAAAGTTTTTGGGAAAGTGCTTCGAGGTGGGCGATTAATGCAAATTTGTGATGTGACGGTGGTGATGATGATTATGTGCCGATTGCGTTTACAATATGACAAATCGGAATCGCGCAGGTGTGTTTGTGTTATAATAAAAAGTGGGCATTTAATTTACCTCAGGCGAACATTGAGGATCAACACCAGCATTCCATAGCAAAAGTGAAACTTGGTCGGGCTTCGATTTCACTATTTCGGCGACTTCTGAGACCCTCCGGCCGATGACGTCTTCACCGTTGACTTCCAAAAGGCAATCTCCCGGTTTCAGGCCGGCGGTGCATGCAGCTGTGCCCTCTTCCACCGAACAGACCCACGGGTAAGGGTCCCATTTTCCCCTGGTCAAATGGAAACCACAATTCGCAGAACCATTACGTTCGATATCGATCAATCTGATGGATGGGTCGTAGTGATCGTCGACGTCTGTGTCATTCAACATGTTGAACGATAATGCTGCGACTCGTAGAGAGAACACTTTCATCTTTATTTTCACCTTTATGTTAATATGCTCAAGGTTTATTTTATTCCTATATCACAGCTTGTTTGCCTTCGTACACTATATACGCTATTAGCGAATTCATACTTGAGAATAACAGATTTCAACGGAGGGCGATCTGTGATCCATGGATTTTTCTGTAATTTAAATTTGTATTCATCAGCTCGTAATATGATAATTAAGCTGTCTGCTTATTAGTCTGTTGGATCCGTTTCTGTGAGCAGCATCTTAGAAAGTGAGCGTAAGAAAAAGTGAACATTAAAATCGAGAATGTTTTTTTCTTGTATAAATCCTTCAAGAATAATAATTGCCGTCATTTAGTTTCCTTAACGTTTTATGACTCCGATAAATACAATAATACAAAATTAATCGGTTATTCGCAATTTCGAAATAATGAAGATATGCCTAAGAATGTAGGTAATTAGTAATTATCTATTTACCTATTGAACTGAGAAATAAAAAAGAAAATTTGTTTGGCAGTTATTTTAGGTATGGTAAACTGATGAATGGGCGTAGCTGAATGTCTTTTAAAGAATTAACAACTTACTACTGGATAGCGTCAGGTGCAAAGATCTTCCTTCACACTAAGTAATTCCACTTGAAGTGCATGCAAATGTATGACATAAACTTGTAACGTGAAGTGTAAGTACCCAAGCTTTTTTTAATATTTAAACAAGATTTTTCTTAAATGACAGAAACAGTATGATAATCCTAATTAAAAGAAGGTCCATCGAATGACACTGTGTCCTGATTCTGACGCGTCGCTATAATATTGGTAATGCAGTGAGGTGAAAGCTGGTATGGGGAAAACCATAGGGAAGTTATAGAATCTCGCGCTATAGCTGACCTCGGCGCTTTGCGTCTGTCGGCTACAATGGTTTATCGCAATAATAATAATGATACGTGCTATTGTGGTCAGAGAAGACATACTACACGGTCAAAAGTACGGTGCACAATTTTTTCAGCGCACTTCTCCCAAACGAGAAGGTGCCTTTATGTCCCTTCTCTGTTCGTCCTTCTGTCCGTCACAGCATCTAGTCCTAGACGAAAGAATTTCTGCGGAAAATTGTTCACGGCCTTGGGACCCGAACTTTCTTTTTATGAAAATTTGACCTCGATACGAGCGCTGGGTCAATAGTTGAGAATTTTTGAAAACGACCGCAAAGCTACGGTTCTTTGCGATGGTTGAGACTGCAATTTATTCGCCTCTGGGGACCAAAAAATGCTTCATAAGGGAGCTACAGCCCCCTAAAGGTGAGTCCCTGAAGATGGTTTTTATTCAATGTCTCCGAAACTAGTTGGAGCAAGATAATGAACTTTGGCATAGGCTCAGATTTTTTTATGCTTAACAAGACGGGCTTAAAGTCATTAAAAAATTTGACCGGGAGTGGGGTAACCAGGGCCGGCAACTTTGGATATTAACGTGTGGTGCTGACTGTTGATATTTCAGAAAAATTACTGTATTAGCGTCGCAGGCGATTTTTCTCATAATATAGGTAATAATACTTTTTTTTCATTCGTTTATTCAACGTCGGCCTATTTCCGCAACGAGGCCCAACACCGACGCCGGTGAATGCTTACCTCCACTATACCGGAAACTTTGCCGAACCCCTGTGTGTTCCAAGTTCCAACACAGGGTAGGAGTTTTCAACGACCACCAACATCGCATGGGGGTCGGCACCATCGTTCATATTTTACGTGCTATGCGATACAGGCGCGTCTTGCATTTAGCAAGCATTCCAACTAAATCAAAGAGCTTGTTTTTGAGACGGGAATCCGAGCTCCCACAGTGGGACTCAAACCCACGACCTCTGGTGTGGTAGTCGAACGCGCTGACCACCACACCACAAGCTCCTTAGGTAATAATACATAAATAAAACTTTCAAAATAAAACAAAAATGATCGAAATTGGTAAAATGTAGTAAAACCTAAATGTATGTAGTAAACTAAAACCTTGTAGTAAAATAAAAATAAATCAACATTAATTCTCAAGATTACTAAAGGTGGTACTTGATGGAATGAAAATTAAATTCAATTTTTAACATGTGGTGCTCAGCACCACCTCTTCGGATTGCGTGTGGTGCTCGAGCACGTCAGCACCACTATTGTTGCCGGCCCTGGGGTTAACTTAGTAGGAGTTGGGGAGGTGGGGTAAAAACTACCCCAACTTTTTTGTGTATGTTTTTTTCACAGATTTTATGCGAAATTATAAAATTTCAGGGTGTTTTACGGTAAATCTCGAGCACGAGTGATATTTTGATGATTATTACAAAACAGAAGTCCGAAGTGACAGCTGTCAGATTTTGTTGTTTACATCCATTTTATTCCGCTATTGACAGTGGGATTTAGATAAGTTAATATTATCCTTGTAGGTCTATTAATCAAGGGCGTTGTATGTAATAATCTTGATTATAGGTCAAAAATACTTCACAAGGTAGCCACAGCTCTGTTCGGGGGCTGTAGCCTCGTTATAAAGCATTTTTCGGCCTATGTTCATAGTAGCTTTTTCAAAGTCGATCGTACACAAATTCGATTCTTCAGCATGCAAAAAATTTCAAAACGATTCCACTCGAAAACGGGTGGAATTTTATAATTTTGCACAAACTTTTGGAAAAAAACACAAAGAAGTCGAGGTAGTTTTTACCCCGCTTCTCCCCGAGTTAACCCACCTCCAGGTAGTTTTTTTTCCATTGATTTTTACCCTATCTCATTGAGCATTAATAAAATTTTAGTACATGGGCTAAATGTTGTCATTTTGCGCTAGATAGTTTCGGAAGTAATACATAAAAACCATCGATCTTTAGGAGCACACATTTAAAGAGGTAGGCCCCCTTATAACGCATTTTCGCCCTATGTTCATTGAAACTTTTTTCTTATTTCTGCTTGTAGAGTGCGTAAAAAAACGCTTATGGAATACCCCGGGCTGATTTTTGAAACCAGGAAAAAGTCGGTTGTCCACAAATTCGATTCTTAAGCCTGCAGAAAACTGCAATACGATTTTATTCGAAAACGGGGCAAGCTATCAAAGTTAAAAAGAGTACTTTTTTACCGTAAAACACCCTGAATTATCGTGAAAATCTAAGCACTTGTGATATTATTGTTGAGAAATTATCTCCATGGTTTTAGCCGTAGAATACGCCTATGGAATACTCAGGGCTGATTTTGGAACCAGGAAGAAGTTGGTATCGTAAAACCGTCTGACCTACCTGAAAGAGTTAACATGTTCCGTCTGGTGGTATTTGTACCGTCTAGATTAAAAGCACCCACAGTGACACATTTAATAATTTATTCATTTGATGGCCAACCCAGGGCCGTAGCCAGGATACGATTTCAGTAGGGGCTTGCGAAATTTTTGGGGTGGCTCCTCGGGTGGCTCTAAGTAAATTTTCATAAGAAAAGTACCTACATCGCAACTCAAGAGAAAAATACATTGACGAAAATAAAAAATATACATTGAAAAACGCTAAAAACGGTTTTAGCGCATTTTCCTTAGGAAAGTATCGCTATTAAGCGCGTTTTGATATTCGTCCATTCATTCATTCATTCTCATTCATATTCATCATTTTGTGAATTTATAGAACATGAGGGCAGAATGTGAAGATTAAAAATGGATTTTTTTCACATTGTAGGTAGAGAGAGGTGAGTACTCGTCTTTTCAATTAAAAAAAAAACGACGGATTTTTCCAGGGGAGGCTCGGATCTTTTCAGGGGAGGCCACCCCCTGGCTACCCCCTGGCTACGGCCCTGGGCCAACCTTTGATGAATAAAATAATAAATTCATAGCACTCTAGAGAAAAAAGTTTTTGATTATACGTATAAGCACAGAATGCCCGGCGCGCTACTTTACCAGGCGCCATTTTGCGACACGCTTTTATAGTAGCGTTCGTTTATCCCGCTCCGTTCACTCCTTCAACTCTTTCAACTCCAAACCCGTTCGGCTATTCCATTTAGAGCAAATGGAGTGCTCTTTTTAGCGTTTTCCTATTCGTTCCCGGAGTTAATAGAGTCACTCCTAAAACCTCACCGAATATGGGATGCTCTTTCGGAGTTGACATGCGCGTTGTTGAAATCGAATGTGTAGTTTGATATTTGGCATTGTTGTAGGTTAAAATAATATAAGGTTAAAGCAGAGACAAGCGTTAAAGGTGAAAAGTTTCTGTCTGTGAAAGAAATGGCAGCAAACGACGCCGTGGAGCTTTTGATAAATGGCCCCAATTTTAGAATGATGACAGTGGTGGGTGGTGGCAGATATGACAGTTATGTTATGACACTGACGTTGAAAACTCGGGAACCGTACGTTTATTCTGCACTCTTTTCACTCCAAAATCACGTGACCAAAATCCACTCCTGTTCCACTCCAACGCCGATACGTAAAGACGAACGCGCCTTATTTAGACGCGCTATTCTTCCTAGGCGCTTTATTTGAACGCGCTGTTTTTACCGAGCGCTGTCTTCTGACGCGACGCGCTATATTTAAAAGTGCTCTTCATCCCAGCGCTCTTTATACACAGCCAAATTTTTGTTCGGTCGGTAGCACGGTGAGCTCAGCTCCGCTTTCAAATGTGAGGTCCCGGGTTCAAATCCGCACTGGACCAGATGGACTTTTTCACGCGTTCTACTGGGGCATCTACTACCGTGCAGTTATGCACCGGGAAGAGGGAGGAAACGAAAGAGTCATCGAAAAAAAAAACACACTGAAAATCCCCCACTGTTCCACACATTGTATCGTCGTTGTTCTAGTTACAGTAAAACCTATAAAGAAAATATCCTGCTATAGCACCCAGCAAGAAAAGACCGAGGAAAAGACTCGAAATAGCTTTGAACGAAATGAAAGATATTTTGACAGAGGGCTATGGCATGAAAATCAACAAAAATAAGACTAAAACTTTGATATGCAAGGGACTAAGGGACGTAAAAGTAAGGTTGACACGAGGATATAAATTGAAAATTAGAAACGAAGAGGTAGAATAAGAAGTCGCGAATTTCTGCTGTTGGGAAATAATCGAATCGCTCAGGATGGTAGGAGCAGGAGGGACATTAAGCGACGAATAACACAAGGCCGGGTCGCTTTTAACAAAAAGAAACCACTCTTATATTCAGGAACGATAAATTCAGCAGTTCGGAAGAGAGTTTTGAAAACATACACAATGGAGCACGACGAGTTGTACGGATGAGAGACTTGGACGGACGGGCGAAGGGGAAATAAGAAAAAATTGGAAGCGTTCGAAATGTGGTGCTGCAGGCGCATAATGAAAATACCATGAATAGATAGGGTCAGTAATAGGGAAGTACTGAAAAGGAATATATGGAAAACAGTGAAGAAATGGAGAAATAGAATGGTAAGACACCTTCTGAGACACGATGACACGAAGGACTAGTTCGAGATATACTCGAGGCGGAGGTGGGAATAAAGAGAAACAGAGGTAGGCCCAGGTTAGAATGGTTAGATTACTGCTCCCAAATAGTTAGTAGTTAGAGGTGTATAGGATCTCGACCTTTAGGGCAATGCATATAGGGTAGGAAGGGATGGAGGTACGCATCCAAACCAGTCTTAGGAGGACTGAGAACTTTGTGATCATGAATAACCCCAGCGGTTGTTGCAAGTGAAGTAAACAAAAAGTGCAGGTGAATTTGACTTTTCCGGGAAAATCTTGAATCCTTTGCCGAATTATCACAATCGATCATTATAAAAATTGACAAATAAATTTAGGATTCTGGATTCCATTTTGGGGATTTGGTGGAACACAGTTTCACCTGGCACGTAGGCCTCATTAAAATTTAGGCTCAATTTTAAAATTTGTTTGACTTGAATTGGTTCAGGGGGAAAAAAATTGCTGGAAATGCATTTTCTCAAGTCAGGGTGAATTTTGATACCGCACGTGCGATTTCCTAAACTCTTGCACTAAAAACAGATGCGATCTTTTCTCTAACTATCTTCAGTCGGGGAGTTGGCACCTCTAAAATGAATATTTCTGCCGGTTCATCACAAGCCGAAAATTCCAAGTTCCGTAAAACCATAGGCACAACACTGAACACTTTTCATCATACTATCAATAACGCGATCAGAAGAGATAGATAGTAGAATAGCAGAATAGATAGTAAAAAACAAAACTTGCATTATACATAGGGGCTTTACTTTTGCCAATCGCTCTTTGAGGGGCTGTAACTCCGATAGAAAGCTTTTCTGGTGCATATTACATAATCGGCCTTATTCTCTATGCCATTGAAAATTTTCAATATTGAAAATTAGATTTTGAAGAGCTGAAATTGATCTTGAGACTGGGTAAACAAGTACGTACTATGCCAGTTCAGGCAGGGATTCAGGTCTAATTTCCATCCATATTTGGGATCCCAGCCTAATATGCTTACGTACCGAAAGAAACCAGAGTGAAAAACGAAACATTTTCAATTTTCAATTTCAATGGCATAGAGAATAAGGCCAAATATAAACTCAGGAATCCCGAATCACCCATCAAAAATCTTCCACAATCATTTTGGATTGGAACACCCCCTGGTATGTATGAGAGCAGAATACAGCGACAGTAAACGATCACTTATTATAAAAACAAAAACATCACAAATACACATGAGAAAAACAAATCGGGTAATAAAAAGCACCATCACACAAACTAATATGCTGCACGTGCAATTGGCACATACCTACTGTATAACCACAAAAAAAAATACAATTGTGATGTGATTTGTGCTGAAAAAGTCCATGTCATTTTAAATTGTATATGGATTTTCAAGGTCGATCAACCGCAATAAAAATGCATAAGTAATACCACTAAAAAGTAAACATGATGTTATCGACGGAAAAATGTTCGATTATAGATGTCTAAAGTTGGTAGGTTTGCAAGCGAAAAAATGTTTATTGACAACATCTCTCATAATGAATGCAATTATCATTCACCTTCACCTAAATATTCTTCTTGAATTACCTACATATCTATATGTAGGATACTGTTAATCACAATTAATTACCGAAGGATGTGTGCCTGCCTACATACAGAGTGAAACAAAACATTTCATTTACATATTATATAAGTATTTTATTTTACACAGATTATGTAACATATTTTACAAAACTGAAGAAATGCGGATGTG
This sequence comes from Anaspis maculata, assembly GCA_949128115.1. NCBI lineage: Eukaryota > Metazoa > Arthropoda > Insecta > Coleoptera > Scraptiidae > Anaspis > Anaspis maculata. The sequence continues at coordinate 8,773,522 of OX421968.1, forward strand.
TAAAGAGGCGGCCGCTGTTTGATATATATTTGATAAGTCGTAATCTCATTGCTATATTAAAACCTAAAAATTAAAATTAAATTCTATATAAACTGATATCGCTCGACGAAAACAGAAACAAAATAATAAAAAAATAACGATTTTTTGAGCGATACCTTTATATATCAAAAATAAACTTTCGCATATTTCGGTACTTATAGTACATGATCAAAAAAATAACAAAAAAAAAGTGATGGAAGTAGAGTGGTTGTTCCTCACTAGTTGCGTGCTGGAAACGGTTCCGTATCATTTCGTGTCTCCATTATTATTTATGTAACACCTGTAATTCAATCATAGAATTTCTAACGTGATTTTTCCAAGGTCACTTGAATAAACTAGCACTGGCTGGCAATGTTTTTGAATGTTTGTTTCTTTTCAATAGAAAAAGGTAATGTCCTCTGTGTCTTCCGTCCTCCCCCAGCCCGCTGCTTGGGCGCCTGTGTTGTGCGGGCACTGTTTGGGACCTCTTCAAAGTTTTTGCACGATGTCGAATTTTTGCTTGAAATCCATCGACTCCTTCTTTGGATCGAACTTCTTTTTGGAGGCGAGCTTGGCACGCAGTTCTGCTGCAGTCATACTGAGATTGAGCGTTCCGTTTTCTTGTTCCATCTTAGTGACATCATTGTTTTGTTGTTTTTCGGAGTTGTTGGTGGGCTCGGTGGGAATGATGCCGTCTTCGTGTGGATCGACGACGAGCAATTTAGTTTCGCCCGATTGGGTCTTGATCAGCTCGACGACTTGCTTGTGAGTTTTGTTGGCGATGCTTTCCCCGTTGACTTGCAGGATGCGGTCGCCTTGTCGCAAACCGGCCGCTTCTGCTGGTGAGTTGTCGTCCACCTTGCCGATGTACTGACCTGGCTTGCCCTTCTCGGCATGCAAGTTGAAGCCGTACCCATCGAAATGGTCCCACTTCTTGATGTGGCACAGGCGGGCGTTCGGGTGGACGCTCTTCATTTCAGTGGACATTATCAGTGGTACGACGCGAATCGATGATCTTATCTAGTGTTATCACTAATACTGATCAATGATGGATGGGATGGATGGTCGCGAAGATGATGGAGCTACGGGGGACACCTGATGGACATCGCGCAAGACCAGAGACCATCCACAGAGGTGTATGATGGTAACACTACCGCGCGAGACCGGGTTCGGGTTCGCTTCGCTGATGTTAAAACGCTGAACACAACACACAACACTCGCCGCTAACAAACTATTGTAAAATGTGATCCACTGGTGCTGCCACTTGAATGGTGGTAATGGTAAGGTAAAGGAAGGTAAGAGTGCGTCTGCCCCGCCGTCCCCTCTTTAATCATTAATAGCATCTTATAGCCGCCGAACAAACTCACCGATCAACTCGAAACACGAGGAAGACGCTGGACCACTTAGCTCTTCTTCCTAACTTCCCACCTCTTTGTATTTTATCTACTTGCCAAAATTCACGTCTTCACTTTCAATCATTCTAGAATCTGTAGATAACAATCAAGAGACAACATCATTATTGTCTCTATTGGTACAGCAGATCAAGTTCGAACCGCAAAGACATGGGCGCCCGCAGGATTTTTGTCAGGGGGGGGCAAATAGCTTTAGTTAGAGAACGTCACATACCTACCTGGCCTAATTTGCGAAGTCCTTTATATTAGCGCCGCAGGCGAATTTTTTTTCGAATAATAATAATAATGGTGATAATAATTATTGTGCGAAAAATAAGGAAATATATTTGAAAATTGAACTTGACTTTAGAGAAATTTATAAAAATTTGTAATTTTGTACAAAATGTATAAAAATTTACTTCAAAATAGCCAGGTCAATAGTTACACTCGTTCATTATCTTGAAAGAACCCCTAGTGTTTTAAACCAGAGGTTTAGAAAATTTCAATTATTGCCATGATTGATATAGAGATTAGGTAGAAGCCTAATGAAATTTCAAATTGCTCTAACAATTCAAGAAAATGTAAATTACCTTCTCAAAGTTTTTTCTTTCGAAAATGATTTTTTTTTTCCTTTCTCGATTTTTTTTTTTTTCGTAAGGATGAATTTATTCAGCTGCTCCGGAGCCAGGGGGGGGCAAGTGCCCCCCCTTGCCCCCCCCTCCGGGCGCCCATGCGCAAAGACGACCTTCATTCATAACCCCTCTGAAAATTAATTGGCTAAGTAAGGTATATACTGCATAGGTAGAACTGCTACCAGAACCGCAATAAAAATAGTAATTATTATTAGAGAAAAATACAGTCAGTTTGGAAATTTTCTAATTTCTGCTTCCCAAAATCGTGAGTAGGTAACAAGAAAACAAACATATTGATTAAGCTGGGATTATTTCTGATTCGAAAAAAAAAACGTAGGTATTTCAGATGACTCATCGCGACTTCAAACACGTTCTCAACTTCTGAAATAATTAAGAAGGACGACCGTGTCGATTCATTCGAATTATGAATACGCACAAAACCTGAGATGCATATATTCTATCGCGAAGGTAATTTCTGATATCTGGTGTTTCCGAACAGGTAGGTATACATCAATTTTTTTTTTAGAGCGGTAGGTATTGTGCTTTGTCAGATAAATATAGAGCAAGTAGTATAATACTATTTATTTATCTATTTCGGTGTAATACTGGCTACTTTTCGACACTAAAAGCGGTGCAACAATAATTCTCGTAAGTATTTTACGCAACCGTAAAGGCAATATCTACTGTCAAATTTTCGAATTTCTTTCAAACATTCGAGGCAAAATAGATTAAAATAGTATCTTACATTCGTTGATTAAGACATTTCGTCACACCCCTTCCTTTGGGACCCTCCTCACTACGTTCGTCGTGCCCCCAAAAATAGTCGTGTGACAAACTTGGTCTTATTAAACTCGTATAATAATATACTAAATACTTTGGCTTTTATGTTGAGACATTCCATGCCAAAACGATCACTTTCTGCACTCATGGTGACGGATTTCCATGAATTTTGGATATATTGTAGAGACATAAATATAAGTGGACCCGTATTCGCCGGTTTTCCGGCGATTCTTCCGAATTTTCAAACCCAAATATCTCGAAAACGGAGCCTCTAATCAAAATTTTGCCCGATTAACTTTTTTTCGAAAGTGAGCGCAAAATTCATAAATAAGAACAATTTGAAAAAATAGCTGGGGAGTAAAAAATAGGGGGGGGGGGAATATGAGAACAACCACCCCCCATTATCTACGCCCCTGATTTTTTTTTAACACGTTGCTATTGTTCAATAGACACTTATTTCAGTTAACTTTGTTCCAAATTTGAACGAAATCGGTTAAACGGTTCAAAAGTTATGTCAAAAAAATCGATTTTAAAAAGTCAACTTGAACACCCTGTAACTTTTCAACGGAGCATTTGAGGTTTTAGGACATCGAAGTTATATTTTTTCCTCGATTTTTTCCTGGTCCATTTCTCATGGGGAATCTCCCCTAGAAGCTTGGAAATGTAATTTCGAAACACCCTGTACATTTGTGTCCAACACACGGCAACAACAAATGCTTTTGCCCAAACTTTTAGTGAATTTTTTTATTGATAAAAAAACTTCGATCCATAATCAAGTAGGATCATCCTAGTATTCATCTCTTGCACCAAGAATCAAGATAAAAAATTAACATCACGTATGGATGAGCGCCCGCTCGAAAAACTAAATTTTATTACCCTCGGGTATTTTGTATTTTACAGGTAAGTACCGCTAATGTTGTGGTAACTCTGCTTTATTCCTGGTAAATATGCTCTATTTGACACAATTATGCCCCCCTCCCACTAATGCTATAGCCTGCAGCAACGGGCACGCACAACTCGCACAAGTCCCGCGGATTCTCATAATCGTATGATCTTTGAAGAATTGGTTATATTAAGTGGTGAAGTGAAATAAGTTAAATTCAATGAAAACATGAACCCGAAAGAACATCCAGAGGAATTGCGTCTTCAGATAAAAGAGTGGGGCCTTGACGAAGCCCTGTTTACGGCTTTTCAGGGTGTTTAAATTATTCTTCTCCTGCTGGCTGCTGGAGTGCCCAGATTGTTTCATAGAGATAGAAACAAGATTTATATCACAGGGATGTGCGTAGTATTGAAACTGAAATTGTTGCAATAAGGAAATCTACAGTAGTTCACTTGTGCCTATCGAAAATAGCGGCAGCCTTTTATAAGAGGTTTTTCGGATGGCATCTTTTATGCTTTTCCTGGCCTTTGGCAACGTCAAACCATTCCAGATTAGTTTCAAACAAGATAGTGATCAATGTTGATCATTGATCAAGACCGTTGAGACATTAAGGACGGAGTCATATTGGTAAAATAACCGTTGCGAAATCAATCCCTGTGGGTTTACTCCTTCACCGATTCTTAACATTCAGGTCTCTTTCGAAAGCTACAAGGATGTACTTTGGTTTCAGCCCATTGGCATTTCCAAAATCTAAAAAATAATTTTTTCAAACGTCAAAATTTCAATTTTTTTTTTATTTTGGAAATGCCAATGGGCTCAAACCAAAGTACATCCTTGAAGCTTTCGGAAGAGACCAAAATGGTAAGAATCCGTCAGGGAATAAACCCCCAGGGATTGATTTCGCATCGCTTATTTTACCAATTGAACACCGTCCTTAATTTGCTCTGCTTCTGCCGTCCATCAAGGAGCCAGTCATGCTCCTTTTATTTGCCTACAGAACGGATTTATTTGGGGTAAATAGTTATGTTTCACTGAAACTGCATGTTTTTTTCAAACAATAACGGAAGTGTATTACAAAGTTACGAGGTTGGCGATGTGCCCAAGCCGAGGGGTTGATTTCCAGAGAAAAAAGTGCACCTACACAAGAATTCTGACTTCCGGAATTCCGAGGATTTCCGGTGACTTCCGGGAATTTCGATGATTTCTAAAAAACTCCGGTGACTTCCGAAAGAATTTCGGGATTTCCAAAAGACTTCCGGGAATTCCGGTGATTTCTGAAAAATTTCCGGGAATTTCGAAAGATTCCCGGGAAGTCCAGTGATTTCCAAAAAAGACTTCCGGGAATTCCGGTGCTGTGATTTCTGAAAGAATTCCGGGAATTTCGGTGATTTCCGAATGGCTTCTGGGAATTCCGGTGATTTCCGAAAGAGTTCCAGGATTTCCGGTGATTTCCGAATGGCTTCCGGGATTTCCGGTGATTTCCGAAAGAATTCCGGGAATTCCGAAATGAAATGTACACTGAATTCCGGGGAAATCAACCCCTCGGCCCAGGCTGAGCACCGCCGTAGTTACCTGCTGTCAACAAACTTTTTAATTCGGTCAGTTTCCTCGTTTTGTTGCAGCTCTTTGTATTTTTTTCTTGGGTTATTTTTTACTGGTAGTATTTATAGTGTAGTATTTAGGAATTTGTTCTTGTGCTACTTCTAGAATTTGTATACATATGTATACAGGGTGGTCCAGGTTATAGTAGCAATAACTCACCATTCGATGGTCCATCGAAAACTAGGTCGACATGCATAATTTAATTTTTCTCCAAAACGCTTTCTAAGGGAGATAGAGCCCTTCAAAGTTCAGTTTTTAAAATCATCTTTTTGCAATAACTCTCAAGTCATCGAAGCGATTTTTACCAAATTTGGTACAAATACTTATGAAATAGATACCCATCATTTGACGTAGATAACTTTTGTCAAAATTGTCTAGTGGCGTAGATACCGGGGGGTTGTTCAACTTCTCCCACCCCATTTTCTACGCCACTGAATATATTTAAAAAATTGTACATTTTTTGAAAACCTTGTTGGATTCAGAAAAAAAAGTTACTCTTGTAAAATTTTGATTAGAGGCTTCATTCTCGAGATATTTGGGTTTGAAACTTTGGAAAAAACTTCGAAATCGCGACTTTCGAAGGCCTAAAAATTAAAATCCGAGAAAACTCATGATTCCTCAACTGGAATAAGTTTTCTAGGTCGTTTAAGTTGATTTACTGCCATTTTTGCTGAGAAACGAGGCGTTTCCAGAAAAAAACAATTTGGGCTCTGGAAAGTGGCGATTTCGAAATGTTTTCCGAAGTTTCAAACCCAAATATCTCAAAAACCAAGCCTCTAATCAAAATTTCACAAGAGTAACTTTTTTTTCTAAATTGGACAAGAAATTCGAAAAAATTTTTCCAAAAATATTCAGTGGCGTAGAGAATAGGGCGTGAAAAGTAAAACCACTTTCCCGTATCTACGCCACTGGACAATTTTGACAAAAGTTATCTACGTCAAGTGATGGGTATTTATTTCGTTAGTATTTGTGCCAAATTTGGTCAAAATCGCTTTGATGACTTGAAAGTTATTGCAAAAAGAAGATTTTAAAAACTGAACTTTGAAGGGCTGTATCTCTCTTAGGAAGCGTTATAGAGAAAAATTAAATTATGCATGTCGACCTAGTTTTCGATGGACCATCGAATGGTGAGTTATTGCTACTACAACCTGGACCACCCTGTACTATATTCATTTATGTTTTTACTTTCCCGAGTCCCCACCAACATGGAAGGGGAAGTATTGTAATCGTGCAGAAAAAAGTTTTGAGATTTCGGCGGATATATCCGTTTTGAGGTCCTCCAAGATGATTGAGACGATTTTCAGAATGATGTCTGTATGTGTGTGTGTATGTCTGTCTGTCTGTGATCTTCCACGATAACTGCCGAACCGTTGACCGGATCGACTTGAAATTTGGTATGCGGCATGGTTTTTCTCTGGAAAGAGCCCATTAGTTTTTGGCTGTCATCTGTCAAACGAAAGTGTCACTGTCAACAAATATCAGAAGTTATATTTCACGGAACTTGACTTGCGATATGTAATTTGAAAGCCCCTAAAAACTCTATTCAGAACAGTTATAACTATTGCCCTATCTGTCTGTCAAATAATAAAAAATGTCAAAGTTCAAAACTTTACCACGAGCTTTACCATATAAATATTCAAAATCTATCCAATGGATTGGAACCAAATTTGACATGAAGCAACACACCAAAAGAGTCAAATTAATAGTGCTATTCTGTAAAAAATAACATTCCATAAACGCTCTGTTATATGTGAAAATTCCTGTCGGCCATTGGCTGTTGCCTGGGTAATAACAGAGTAACAGAGAAGCCGCAGTTGCAGTTTTCCACCATTTTCCAGTCAGGCGTTATGAATTTTCAAAATCTCTCCACCCGAAAAGGCCTCTCGCCCGTGTTTTTACTAGAGAACGACTCGCTTTTGCAGCAGGACTCCACTCGAAAATTCATTCCTGCTCGGGCATCGACTTTTTTTGAAAAATTCCGACTGATATCAAAAGTAGATTGGATTGGGCGTCGTGTAGGCCTATTTTCAAAATCGACACTGTTCCGGTTTTCGGACAGTAATTTTTTCAAAATGAAACTTGTACATTCCCTGCGTTTGAAAAAAAAATGCAGTTGCCAAACTTCGACATGCGGTGCGCCCCACGAAATATTCATTTTAGGTGCAGACATGCTGGGAATGAAAGTTGGAGAAAAAATTGAAATAATTTTTGGAGGGAAAATTTTCGAGATCGGACCCACGGTTTCCGAGTTTTCATCTCTGGAAACACTGCAAATTTTTCAACTTTTCATCCCGTGAACAGATTTTCACCATTTCTTTCCAGAACAAGAGGTAACTGGCTCTTGAACATTTCCCAATAATTTTCTTTACAATTTCCCGGGAAATTCCCTGTTGAATGTTAAACAGGCCTGGGTTATCGAAACCGGACTTAGAAGATGGAGCTTTAAGTGAAGCCGTAATTGGCAATCTTCATAATTAGATGATTTGGAAAAAGATTTGAGTTTTTCCCGGAAAATTCAAACCAAAATTTTCAATTTCTATCAAATTATTCTCAATCTTTCTGTGGTGCCAGTTTCAGATTGTTCACCTTCATCCATGTACCAATGCGTCTGACTGCCTCACTCGCTTTTCTTTCTACATAATTTGGTTCCTAATGAAAAACTGCAAATTTATAACTTTTTAGCTTGTGAGCAGATTTATACCAACTTTTTTTAAACAAAGGGTAAGGGATTCTTGAACATTTTCAGACAATTTCTCTTAAAACTCTCCAAGTTCTCCGAGAGTTTTCCACTTTAAAATGAGTACCTAACTGGCCTAGCTTATCGAGACAAATGATGGAGCTCAATATGAATCTTTCATTAGAGAAAATATCGCAATTCTTTTAATCTTTTTCTCAAATTCTAGCTTCCCGCCCGAAGGGACGTCTCATAATAAAGTTTCCATTCCATTCCTTGCTACTCGTCGGGGAAGTTTTGGGGTGAGACAACCGATTTTTTTTATATTTTATATTTACCAGATTTCATGTTATAAAAATGTATTTTTTCAAGAAACATTGAATATTGAATTGATTCCAAACTTATTGATGAAGACGCTTTCTTTCTAATTTTAAATCTGATAGGCAAACATCTTACTTCCCCTTTACCCTTCATTCGCCCACTCCCTCGCCCATCTGCCCCGCAAAAATATTGTCTATACACGGTGTCTTAGGACTCGCGCCCCATCAGCGCTCTATTCGGTATATGGAATCTTCTATACCTTAAGCCCCCAAAAGTTGATGAAACATTTTTTCGACTTTTATTTTTCAAGTTATGGAGGTCAAAGGTTGGTACTTCGAACCCTTCTATTTTCTTAATTGAAAAGAATTTTGTGAACTGTAAGTGGCATATTGAGTGAAAAATATCAACCACTGGATGTGTACCAAGTGCACTAAATTTCCATTTACTATAGAGGGTGAGTCATAAACAATCGGATTTTTTCTTCATGACTCCACCCTGTATAGTAAATGGAAATTTAGTACACATCCAGTGGTTGATATTTTCAACTCAATATTATGCCCATCCCCATATACAGTTCACTAAAATATTTTGAAATAAGGAAAATAGAATTGTTCGAAAGACCAACCTTCGACCTTCCATAACTTGGAAAATACTCGGGAAAATATAATCCGTAATTTTTTTAGTCAACTTTTGGCGGCTTTATAGAATATTTCATATCATACCGAGTGGAGCGTTGGGTCGTGAGTCCTGAGACACCTGTATTTACAGTAAATATACCGATTACTTAAGGACGGAGTCATGTTGGTAAAATAAGCGTTGCGAAATCAATCCCTGTGGGTTTATTCCTTGACCGATTCTTACCATTTAGGTCTCTTTCGAAAGCCACAAGGATGTACTTTGGTTTGAGCCCATTGGCATTCCCAAAATCCAAAAATTAATTTTTCAAATGTCAAAATTTTCAAAAAAAATTTGGTTTTCGGAAATGCCAATGGGCTCAAACCAAAGTACATCCTTGTGGCTTTCGAAAGAGACCAAAATGGTAAGAATCCGTCAAGGAATAAACCCACAGGGATTGATTTCGCAACGCTTATTTTACCAATATGACTCCGTCCGTAAAGTAAATATATCGATTATTTACAGAGAATCACGGAGTAACCGATGATTTACATATAATAAATTTGAATTTTTTTGAATTTTGAAAATGTGTCCGCGATCAATTCACATGGTATCTACTCCCTGTAGCTTTCGAGAGAGACCTGAATATTAAATTTCTGTCAAGGAAAGGAATCTAAGCCCGCTGGAATTGTGTTTTTCGCAACGCCTTATTTCACCAATCCAACTCCATAAACGTGAACGCAACTTGTGCGAGTGACAATACACGGAAAGTGTAAATGACTATTTATAGTTAGGTACCTACCTAGTGTTTCTGTGCGTAGGTATTATATCAGTACATTACCCATCATTTCTGAATAATTAATGATTAATTTACCGTACGTATCATTCTTGGTACGTGAAGTCACTAGCTAAGGTTGAGATTAGTCACTATAAATTGCAGCGCTGTATGTATATACCGCGGTATATACCGATTTATTAGGGCCTACGGTGAAAAACGAATTTTCAAGAAGTAATTTCCACGTGTTATTGGGTACCTACTTTGAAGACGTAAAAACTTCCAGATCTCCGGTCCGTATGTAGTAGTCAGCTGTAATATTCACCTTTCTATCAACAAAAATACACGATGCAGCCTCGTAATTCGTTTCCTCTTATTAGATGCCAACTGAATTGAAGAGTTGTTAATTCCCATAGCATAGGTAATTAAGAATTATCCAACAGCTTTACAGCTTACACAATATACCTAGGCTGCATGGGGAATTCAAATTTAGGTACAAGGATGTAAAAATCGAATCGTATATAACTGTAGGGCACAATTATTTTCAGTTACTCTAAGGCTATTTCCAACATATGTATTGATACACCTACATACCTAATTCAAAAACATTTTTTTTGCATTTAAACACAGATATTCCTGTCTATGGGTATTCCGTATTCCACATTAAAACTTATCGGTATTTGCAAAGAATAGAGTTCTCAAGAGTTGAATAATTTCAATAATGAGAAAAGTGGCTGATGCATTCGAACAATTATAAAACCAGCTAAATTAGCTAAGCGTGTTTAATTAGTAGGTATGGTTGCTATTACATATACCCATCTCGCTCGTTTGATTTGTCATAGTTGATATCAATATTGCGCTTCCCCTTGAATCTCTTTATTATTTTATGTCAACTTGATGGGAATTTCTTTGATTGTACATGTATGTATTCAACTTAAAAATAATTACAAGGTCGAACAAATTAGATGCAAATTTATTAGGAAATAATAACAACGCAGCATACAAATATATAACAACACAGCCCTGTTTGTAAATAAGGTAGATACAGTATATCTACAGTTACAGTACTAAATACACTCGAAAAAAATGAAAACAAAAGTGTATTACGTCACTAAAATTGTACCTACTACCAACTCTAGGAACAAATCAATAAAGCATTACTGTTGTAAATTTTTCATTTCTGCTTTGAAATGCGTCAGTGCAGTATGGATTCTGAAGTGCAACCTGGATTCCAATGAATAACCCGTGTAGTTTTTCTTTGCGTCTTCCAAAGCAAGAATCGCCTTTTCCTTACGTCCATTATTCCATTCGATCAAAGCAAGTTCTACTATGGCATAAGGGACCAGGAACGTGTCTTCCACTATTTCCTTCTGTAGAGATATAACTGTTTCCAGACATTCAATGGCTTGCAATGGACTTCCCATTTGACGCAAACATGCCCCTTTTAGCAACAGTATCAAGGCTCTGTTGTCGGTGGAATACTTGTCTGTTTTTAACGTGGAATTCAAATCGCTCAGAGCTTTTTCAATCAATTTGAAAATGTTACTGGCTACATTGAAATTCTTCATCAGTTTGAACAAGTTCCAAATGTACATCATTTCAACCATTGGCAAGACCAGATTTTGGTTTTGGTTGAAGTAGCGTTCGGCCTTTTTCAAAGCGAATTTCTCTAATGGCAAAGACTTTCCCGCTATCCTTTGCTTGTACTTTGGTACGTCTCTGGAATTAGAAGTTCGATTAAAATTGGAAAATCTTTGCGAGACCATGTAGAACCTCATCAAATTGTCTATTTCCGCCAATTCAGTCTCGGTGAGACCATCTTTCATCATGATCATCATAGCAGCTTTTTGATAGCTATAGATGGTCCTAGACCAGCGACTTCCTTCCAAGAGTTGAGTACAATAGATTAAAGCTTCTTTCCAATCAGTCTTTAGGCTGGAAAGAAAGCATGGATGAGCAATAATAATGAAACGACACTTGATACATACCAATAAACCCATAAGAGTTCCCAGAAACAAATATGATGGAACTGTGGCCATAGGCTTTGTGATTGCCACGACTTTTTGTACCATTCTATGCTTTCGTCCAAGTTTCCTTTCATGAACTCCAGTCTGCCCTTGAAAAATAGAAACCAAACGCCGTCTGGGTGTTTCTGCAGTTGTTTTTGGAGGATATCTTCACACATTTTTAAATCACCTTCTTGGTGACTCAATACGTAAACTACAATTAAATTGTATCCCAGCAGTGTCATTATGCATAAAATCTGACGCAGGCCTTCCATTTGGTAGCCTTTGTGTAAATCCTCCAGGCCCAGTTGCTTGTTTCCAGAGAATCCGATGAATTCCAACAACTTGATCACTCTGGACGGCAACATTGAAATCATCAGATTGAAAGTGCCTATACCCATTTTGACGCCGCTTTCGAAATGCACTTTCGTCGACTTTTCATCCCAGTTTCGTTTCAGTAATATCTGCTGACAATCCCTAAAAAGAAGTGGTTTCAGTTGGTATGCGACAGTAACGACTGATTAATACTTGTAAGAATTATAGCAGGATCTAATCTTGATCCCGGCCTTGATGAAACTGCTCAACGTTTCGTCTTCCATGAAGGTCAGCATTGCTTTTAATAACAAACATTCAGCATGGCACAGCTCGGCGTGTGCCTCTTCTTCAGTATACTGATCGAAGTTGTTTTTTTTCACTATTTTACCCAAGGATTCGCCTATTGTGTTCTTTTTCCTGAATCTATTGCAAACATGCAACGAATTTTTCAATGCTTTAGATGCCGTCGCAATGTATTGCTGCTCAAAGGTCAGGATCGCTTCGAGGTAGAGGAACACAGAATTCCCAAGCGAGTGGTACATGCTGGCATTAGAACTGAAAAGCAATTTTGTTAGTGATGGGTAGACACTATTTATTTAAATTTTAAACGTCTTCATTTCAAAACTTTTTTTTAATGGGTCGCTTAGAAAAATACAAGCCATCAAAATAAGACAATAATCTCGTGTTAGTTCAACAAACTGTCAGTGAAATTTCCTGTAATCAATTCCTTCCTGTTAGTTGGCGACAGAAATCCAGGTTTCATGGAACAGAACCAAGGAATGATTGAAGGGGACGGGGGGGGGGGGGACGCTGGTCGATTGCTATAAAATGCGCTCATGCCTACGTGCTAAACAGCCTCATTCTCCAACAGAAATTTATCGTTGAGATCAATTTTGAAAGAGAAAGGATGATGGGCTCTACTCATTCACTGCGAGTTTTTATTCATTTATTCTCAAGTTGCAAAAAAACAATTTTTCGAGAAAAAAAATGAAAACTCGCAATGAATGAGTAGAGCCATCCTTTTTCTTTCTAAATTGACATCAACAATAAATTTCTGTTCGAAAAATAAGGTTTGTTTATCACGAAGACGTGAGCGCATTTTATAGCAAAAGACCGGCGCCCTTTTAAGTAGAGTAGCTGTTATAGCTAGACTTTATATTATTCGTGACCTCAAATTTTACGGATTCTTGGTGGTCAAACAAATGGCAACTGACAAATCCACTCAACAGTGTGTTAGCCTTCAACACTGTGCTAACCAACGATCGTGCTAACTTTTTGGTGGAGCGTGGAGCCCACGTAAGGTAATTTTGATGTAATGAAGATAAAATATAGGAAAGTGTCTATCGACAGCCTCCTTTCCTCATCAAGAATAATTAAACAAACAATATTACTATATCGTTGCTTTTTTAAAAACAAAATTATTATTGTACACCTGATCACTAATCATCTTTTATAAATTATCTTCTAGCGTTTTCCAGCGGTGACCATAATGAAATATTTCATTCTTTCACTGGCGGCAAACCTAAAACTAGAAGTCCATCTCCCCACCTTGCAATGTGTTTAATAGGAAGCCCCGCCAAGAAAACTGGCTTACTTCGCAGCAATAATTCATTTTGATGCATTATTGTATACATAAGACACATAGAATAAGTATCATTATTTTGTTATCCTGGAAACTCCTTAAAACCTGGTTGGCAAAAAATAAAGATAGCAAAACATACTTGCCAAATGTCATTTAAGATGAAATAGTCATTCATGCAGAAAGCATGGAAACGAAAATTGAAGAAAAATCATATGTAACACGTAGGAAAAACGGGCGATTATTTCATTAATTTTGAAGTTTGAGACTTTGTAAGGCATCGGCATGAACAAAGCAATTATCCGGAATAGGACCTTTTCGATATAGAAATTAGCTGTGAATAGTTTCGCCCCTAACTCACCTAGCCTCAACGGGAGCCTTGTTTTTTTTTTGTTATAGAGGATAAACATCTGATTATTTCTGTGGAAGCTCAGCTTTATATGAAGAATGTCCACCTCACTTCTATAAGTGGGTTTTGCACAGTATAAGTTGCATGATAATGCTACACGCTGCCGTGCGCGCTCTTTAAAGTCGATGCGTCAGAAAAATCATATCTAGAAAACTCCAAATCCGAAATCATTATACATATATATTTTTTAATTCTTCAATGCTTTGGCCTCATTTGCTTTGCTGATTGTACATACAGGGTGTTAGGTACTGGTTATTACATACTTTGAGAGATAATTGTCCATCAAAAATAAGGTTGAATGGAAAAAAAATTCATGGTCCTAAAATGCTCCCTCAAAAGATATCATCAGTTGAAGTTAACTTTTTTAAATCGATCCCGAATGTCGCCGGTATCGAGCCAAAATAGATTCGATTAACGAAGAAACGAACAAGATTATGTTGAACCTTCCGGAAGATAGGAAGGTTTAGGAAAATTTTGCTGTAGGAAATGAGAAAAAAAAAATAAAAAAATCGACCAGAAATAGCTTCCGCCAGTACGTCTGGCGAGGCTTGAAAACATCTTGGCTACTGTTGAACGATTTTTTTTCGATGGTCTCCCCTTCACCGTCTTTCCATCACGCGACCGCCCAGTAACACAAGGCAGGTACTAAAAGGTGTGTGGAAAAGTGAAAAGCTCATTTAGCTCGACCGAGTTTTAAACCCACGGCCTCAAAGCTCAAAGTTTTTCGGGGTGTTTTTGTCATTGAATTTTTTGAGGGGACGTTTCGAGACAGCTTTTTTCTATAAAAATCAGACTCTTGAAGCCTCCCCTCTAGCATCAAAAAATTAGAATTAAATTTGAAATTACACTTACTATGGTTCCATTAGGTTTTTAGCTTCCTTGAATTGATTGTTGAAAAAAAAATTCACGGCACGTTGTGCTTCTTCCAAGCCCCTTTCTATGGTAATGTTTTTAATGTTGTCCGGACTAGAAATCAATTGTGGTAAAGCTTCACAGTAATAATGAATATTCAAAAACTAAAACGGTAACTCACATTGGTTCATTTGTGGCATCTTCAAACTGAAACAAATGCAATTATTAGCGTGATCCAGATTTGTTTTAGGGGTAAATCGATAGAAGTCATCAAAATGACAGAAAAGTGACTAGTAAATCCTGACTAGTTTGGACCCATGGTATCCAAACTCGTCAACACTGGCTCCACAAAGACACCAGTGACACTCGCAGGTCTTGCTCCCCAAACGTAAGCCAACCGCTATCCGAAATGTCACGTTGTCCAGCAAAGTACCTATTGCTGCTGGCGGCAAAACGTTTAAAAATGCACCGGAAAAATTTCAAATTTCAATTTCAACGCTATTGCCATACTGTCCACTGTTCCTGCTCAAAGATCTTTAGACGAAATTTTCTATATATCCTTTGCTAAATTCTTGCTTATAGGATTGTTTATATTTACTCTTTAAATGTTATATTGTATACAAGTAAATAAAACTTTTATGTACAAATAGATTTGAGGTTTTCCCGGGAAATTCGAATTTTCCTGACCAAATTTTCAATTTCCTGCAAATTATTTCCAATCTTTCTTTCTAATTCCAACTCCCCACCCGAAGGGTCGTTTTGAACAAAAATGTCCATGGGTTCCTGGATACTAGTCGGGAAAGTTTTGGGGTGACACAACCGATTTTTTAAACTAAAAGCGTTCAAAACAAAAATCAGCCCAAAAGGATGTTCCGTTCTTCATATATGATTTTTTTTTAATGAACGGCGAATTTTGTATTGTAAATTTCTCGGTAAATTCCTATTTAATTTTATATTCCCAGTCGCCAGACCATCAAGCATCCGCCTCGTATGCCCCAACACTGATGAGACCCAAATAGGTCGAAACACTCGTGTCTGTTGGGTTTCGATGGTGGTGCTCGGTCGGTCTGGTGTGTAGGATTCCTCATTTTTATTATTAATGAACTTGCTTTATTGAAAGCGTGAACCTTTGCACTTTATTTTATATCTTCGTAAATATTTCATCTAAATATTTTGATGCAATTTAGTATAGTGGTGGGAGCCTTGGAAAATAATGTCCGGTCCAAAAATAGTTTATGCCAGTTGATCAGAGCCGCCACAATTGGAAAAATTGATCTCGAAGATAATTAATTTGATTTGATAATTTGACAGAATTGAAATGATTATTTTCAAGGACGTTGCAGGGAGGATGCTACGATGGGAATTCCCGCGGCAGACATGAGTACGAATTTTTCATCATTATTCATGGACTTTCAAGAAGATTCCATTAATTTGTGTAGGGTGCAACTGTAAAATTTAGACACTTTAACCAGTTCTCTTTATATTCAAAATAATGCTCCTTCAAGAAAATGCACTACTGAGACTCACGCCCCGCCAGTGAAGGCATATTCATATTCACTTGTTTTCTATCTCGTACGGCAAGGGCGCCAGGAAAGCCGGACGCATTGTTGCAGGACTCCTGAATTTTTCCGGATGTTCATTTTACGGCATGATAGTTCTGAAACGAAAGTGACACTTCCCAGTGACGGAAGAACCAGTAGGCTAAGTAGAGGTCTCGATAAAGGGGGGCGCCAACAAAGGCGAAATTGAAAAAAAAAACTTGACATCACGAAAAAAAAAATTATTTTTTATTGTTTTTTATTTGTTGTGATAGACCTTTTTATTTTCACCTTGACTTGGTTGCGCGCGCTTTCTGTGGTCGTTTATTTTTATTGGTAATTTTGGCAACGCGCTAACAGGTGTAAATTCAAAAGATACACGCTTTTAAGCGTCAGCCTGACGGCGACTGAAATCAACATTCAGCAGCAAGTTCAAAATGGTTCAACCTTAACCTTGCAGTGTTCCATATTGTTGCAATAATTTTAGTCCAGCTAGAAAAGTTGGGGAGGTACTTTTCGGTATACCGGGTGATCATTTGAAAACTATCCACCTGCAATAACTCCCGATTTCTAGTCAATATTTCTTCGAGCAAAAACAGGTCGATTTTTACATCGAGGGGGACATCTAAAACATACATTGGCAAATTTCTATCCTCAGTTCCCTCGCCCCCACCCATCCCAAAAATAAAATTTCAAATGACACTACCTACCTTGCGATACATCAAATTGAAGAAAATTGAATTCCCTTTTTGAAAAAAATATTTCAATTTTTTTTTAACTCTACCCCCCTTCTCCCTAAAAATTCTCTGAATGTCCCTTTTAATATTCTAGACCACTCAATTCTCTTCAGTTTAGTAAGCATCATCCTGAATAGCTTCAAAGAAGAGAATTTTCGGTGGAAGAAGTGCCACCCAAATTGACCCCATTGCTCTCCCCCACCTCAACTTTAAAATTCAACAAAATACTACCCACTTTGTGTTATATCAAATTGAAGGAAATTAAATTCTCTTTTTAAAAACAATTTTTTTGAAATTTTCAACCCCTCCCCCATTTAACTGGACATTTGGAGTGTTTTAGTAGGATAACGGGGGTTTTAAAAAATTCGAAAAAATTGTGTTCAGGGAGAAAATTCAATTCCGTTTAATTTGATGTATCACAAAGTAGGTATTGTCGTTTTAGATTTTAAAGGTGAGGAGGGGGGAGCGAAGGGGTGAATTTGGGTGGCACTTTTTCCATAGAAAATTTCATCTTCCGATGCTGTGCAGGATGACGTTGACTGCATTGAAGGGAATTGAGAGGTCAAGAATATTTAATTGGACACTCAAATCATTTAGGGGGGGAGAGGGGTGGGGTTGAAAATTTTAGAGATATTTTTCAGAAAGAGAATTTAATTTTGTTAAATTTAATGTATCGCAAAATAGGTAGTGTCATTTGAAATTTTAAAGTTGGGGTAGGTGGGGGCGAAGGGGCTAAAGATAGAAAATCGCTAATGTATGTTTTAGATGTCCCCCCCGATATAAAAATCGACCTGTTTTTGCTAGAAGACATTTTCACAAGGAATCGGGAGTTATTGCAGGTGGATAGTTTTCAAATGATCACCCGGTATGTACATTCCCGAGTAATAAAATTCTATGGGAAAAATGGATCGAAATGCTGGCGCCTAATAAATTGTGAGTGATATAATTGAACCTCATGCGAGGGCAAGTAGTTACGCACCTTTACTTATGAAAAACTGGCAACTACAAAGCTGAATGACATCAAAAATGCTTACGAAAACCCTAATCTGTGTGATCCAGATCACTTACGGCAACCAATCCAGTACTCTGTTTTGAATTTGAGACTACTGGATTGGGTGATTTTTTTGATCCAGAGATCAGGGTTTTCGCAAGCGCCTCTAATTACAATTTTTTGAGGAGACAGACCTACCAATATATAGAAATAAAAATCACCTGACCACGGACGGGCTGAAAGGGTCTATTCAGTACCTAATGCGTAATGTTTTACATACCTACTTACGATGTGTTACTCTATGACTGTATAATTTTATTTTGTTTTTCAATAGCCTACACATTTTTTCATTAAATCTTTGAAAACAATCAAGGTGGATTTTTTCATTCATTGTTGCAGTTTCAAATGTAGGGGGGGTGCGTCAGAACGAACCAGCCTAGGGCGCCGCTGCTTTCTAATCCGTCACTGATCAGTGATCACATCCCTAGTTAGGGTTGTCACAATTCTACACCAAATTAAGTGGGGGCTCTGGGCTCTGGTAGCGTTGTGGGTCACATTTATTAGCAATTGTACGAATCTGCCAAGATGAGAGTGGAGAACTCAAGAAAAAGTTCAACATTATTGAGAATGGGATACTGCACAAAAGTTCAAAATTTTATGACACAAAGACTAGGACAGGAAACATGAATCTAAATATGTATAATGTCAACAGAACAGGATATTTCTATTTCCTATAGGTATTGGGAGCCTAACTGATAAAAGTGCAGCATTATGGATCCAGTATTATATACATTTTGATAAAGTTTAAAAACCGTTTGGTTCAAAATATTTTAACTTTTATAAGTTATAGTGCATACTACATACACACGCGATAAGCACCTTTTTCTCTGTAATTTAACCGATAATTTAACTACAACATCGTGAGCTTGTGTGCAAATTGTGGGTGAAAAATATTCTTGTTTTTGTTCTGTCTTACCTCGTCCCAATCCTGATCGTCAACGTCTTCGTTATCAGACAGAGTTGCCATGATTGTTGTCAAACACAGGGGCACTAAAACAAAAAATAATAAATTAAATATTACTGTTCTTAGTAAATAAATATCGACAGAATTACTTGCAAACATAATAACAATAATTATTCAAGTTAAAGGCTAAAGTTAATCTGATTAAGCACGCCCGTATCGTTTACACACTAAATACCTTATACCTACCTTTAAACACCGGGAGTACATCGAGATGCGAAACAATCAGTAAAAGTCACGAGAAAGCAGGGGCAAGGCAAACAGACCTGAATTGAAGCGGTAGGTAAGTACTCTCACCAGTCAGAAGCTTTACAATATGAGATAATCAAAGAAGAAATATCGCCGTGCATTGGTGAAGTATGCAATCGTCAATATGGGTTTTATAGTGGCAGACTGATAACGGATATAAAAAAAGAACTATGATTGCCTTTAATGCAATTATATGCACTTTACATGCGGTATATCTTCAATAACAACAATTAAGATAGAAAAAGTAAGTTAGGTATAATTGAAATTCAAACAGCATAATATAGGTACATACCCACGGATTGCCACCCACACACTGATTCAGGTACCGCAATTTTCAGGGAATCCAAAATTGAAAAACACTCAAAATTTATCTAGATAAAAGTCTAGAGTTTGCGACATTATCTAGCGGCAATCCTAATTTTACCTTGGATCGAGTTGAAGTTGAATAAACACAACCAACAGCATTGAAATTTGTTTGAAAAATATTGTATGTATAATAGCAGTATTGAATATTATTTTCCAGCAGGCGGGTACTACTCACAACTCACATACCTACCGCCACACCGGACTGACAATTTATTTTACTTAAGATGTGCAGGTCACATTTTGATTATTTTAAAAGGAAAAAGTAGTGATCAAGCGTAGTTATCTGTCTGTACCGATGCAATTTCCATTATTTGCAACCAACATAATGGACAGGTACACGAAAACTTGTTTTCCCGCTCAGCAAAAATTGATAATGCCTATGAAAATTTTATGCATGTACTTATAGATAATATTTACCACAATTAAAACAATAAATTAGAATGGTTTGTTTACTTTGACCATGACTACACACAACACAGTATCCTGATCTGACTAACGTTTAGGTAGGTACATCACAAAACACATCCGCAATATTTTTTTCCTTAAACAGTTTTACCTTGTATCAGATGAAAAACTAAATTTCCAACATAAGCTCTACCTGCTGATATACACAGACACACTAGAAATAATCTGACTTGCAGTTATCGTCGTTGGTATTTTTGTCTAAAAGTACTGTGATTAAAAAGAATTACAATAGATATAACGAGGTTTTAATAAATTGTTTGTTTGCTGAGCAAACACGACACCAAATTAAAGTCTAATATGCACACACATATGGAAATAGGAACATATTCCCACGAGCAGTGATTAAATTTTGTTAGGGATGAAAGTGCATACCTACTTGACCCGGTATTTTTTTGATTCTGTAGCTTTTCTTTGATATTTTCCAGACATTGAGATGCGTCCCTGGTAGGTACCTGCCATTCTTAACATGTCACATTTTTAGCGCATCTTCCATCTTGATGAAAATCGCTATTGCAGCCGCTTTGTCCGTCCGTCCGTCCGTTCCTCGAACTCCTCGCAAACTAGACGCTCCAGCTTTCTGATCTTTTCGCTGTTATATAGCTGCCACCCCCAAAGCGTGGCTAGGCTTTATTGAATGTCTATATCGCGCCGCCAACCTAGAGAAAACCGCCCCCGATCAACTTGAAATAACGTGATGTTGCAATTTCTCCCAGACCTAATGCTCTGGTGTTCTCATTTTATGAATAATACATAGTTGCCACTTATAAACATAAACTCAGAAACATTCCATCTTCAATATGCGCCGCCGGCATGAAAAAATTGCTAAAAACCGCCCCCAATCACTTTATTTAAAATGAAAAACATAAACCCGAAGACATAGCGATCTAATTCTTTCGCTATATGAAGAGATGATTAAAAATGGGAGAGAATAGGCTACTTTTGGTTAGTCGCCGCCCCCAGCTGTCGCCCCCAAACAAACAAAAAATTGTTGATTGAAAGAATTTTCATTCAAATCTATTTCATTGGCAAGTACCCCATTCCGATAACAAAATATCACAATGAGTTTCGAATGACTTCCGATTGAAGAGAGTGGGCAAAGAATGTTTTTTCTCCTTCAACCAAATTTCTTTACATTCACAATATGCCTCTTTAAGAAAATGCGCTACTGAGACTCAACGCACGTGAAGGCATACTCACTTGTTTTATATGTAGGGGAGACAGGGCTGACTTTGCACAATTTGTAGATTACTGAAATGATTTCAATTGTTTGATGGTATAAATTTGTAAGCTGGTTTATACCTACCTACCACCCGATATTAGAGAGCGACGACGTTAGGACTCCGATGGTCAAGTGCTGAGCGGGAAGTGTAATGAATATGCCTCTTCAAACTGCAAGTGCATTTTTGTATAAGCCAGAAATTCCAGAATCCGGAAAGTAAAAGTGGTACCTTTCTCTATTTAACTGAAAATGTCTTGACACTCAGTAGCTTGGCATTATCTACTTACAAAACAAGTATGTAAAGTGATTCAGTGGATGCCCAGTGCAGGTAACCTCTGTCATCAGTCAGGTCGGTCTCTGCAGATCGGTTCTAGCCTCGGTTCTAGCAAACACATGAACGTACAAGATGTTCACGCGAGACGGTTACCCCCCTTAAAAAACTTCCCCTTCATGATACCTAATTGAAAAAAAAATTACTGGAACAATTTTTTCCGTAGTTTCTGAATATATTAAGTATAATTTTCCATTTCGTGCCATATACAGGCTGTCGCAATTTTTTTTTTGCATTTTTCCTAAACACCCTGTATTTTATCATCACAATCAATGCGCATTGTTAACCTGCGATTAGAGGAGCTTGTGGTGTGGTTAGTTAGCGCGTTCGACTACCACTCCAGAGGTCGCGGGTTCGATCTCCGCCGGGGACGGATTTTCGGCCTCGAAAACAAGCTCCTTGGTTTAGTTGGAATGCTTGCTAAATGCAAGACGCGCCGTGTGTCGCATAGCACGTAAAATACGAACGATGGTGCCGACCCCATGCGATGTTGGTGGTCGTTAAAAATCCCTACCCTGTGTTGGAACACACAGGGGTTCGGCCAAATTTCCGGTATAGTGGAGGAAAGCATTCACCGGCGTCGGTATTAGGCCTCGTTGCGGAAATAGGCCGACGTTAAATAAACGATTAAAAAAAAACCAAAAACCTGCGATTACAAAAATGCATAACACTTGAAAAAAATCTTAAAAAAGAATTAAAAAATTTACAATGGCATCTCAAAAACATTTTTTTTAGAATGATGGATTCATTTTAGAAATCAAATATGTATGTCCCCGACATGGTGACTGATGCTGTTAAGGTTTATGGTACGCAAGACGCAATCGTAACGATTTTGAGGATTTTAAAGTGCGATTTATAACTCGATTCTAATTTTAGTCGCAATTTTATTCGCAATTTCAACGAAGTTCAAATATACAATTTCCTCTATACCTTTTATAACCCGATTTTATGGCTAGTTTATGCACATCTAACATCTAACATGTAACATTTATTATTTAAAATTTATCAAGTTAAAAGTGAGGTTAAACCATTTAAATCCATTATGTCAGTTTATGCACCATCTAAGATTTAATATTTTAAATGTAACATCTAACATGTAAAACTTATGACGTTGAAAGATGGCCATCTTTTATCTTTATTAAATCTTAAGGTGGGTTCAGTCAGCTTGGTTTTAGTTTTAGTCGTAGTTGTTGTCGTAAATTGGAAAGTAGAAAGCACGCGTCATATGCGCGGCGTTCATACAGAGTTTTAGTTTTAATTTTAGTCGTAAGAATTCCGAACTTTGTCGTATGATGCCGACTTGCAGATTGCGTAATTACCGGTATAAGGTATGAGCATGGATGGTGATGGTAATGGGTTGTATGTATCAATAAAAAAAATAGCATAAGCATTTGCTTCGATTTCAGAGGAGTTATACTCCTCATAAATGTAAGCAAATACTTATTTATGCTTATTTTTTTACGAGTTTTTATATTAATACTACCCATTATGAACACGGACCGTATGAAGATAAAGGTTCGCGCAGTATCATTCGAGCTCCTATTGGTCAATTCTTACGACTAAATCTTGCTGTATGAACGCTCTTCTCTGTTACGACAACGACTAAAACTAAAACAGCGACTAAATAAGCTGACTGAACTTAGGGTTGCCAGATGCAAAAATTAGATTTCCAGGACATAAGCTTCAAAAAACCAGGACAGACGTCGAAAAAACAGGACTTGAAACTAATGATCAATAAGCTTTAATATAATGAATCTTTAATCAAAATAAACTCAAATGAATAAATGGATTAAGAAATTCAGAAAAATTCAGAAACAAGAAAAACTCAAACATCTCTATTTCTTAGAAACGTATTTTATTTAGTTTGGACTTTACCGCCTCAATAACTTTTTCATTTTTCAATGTGAAGTAATAAAATTCTTTGCACGACATATTGGAATTAGTTCTTATTTGTAGCTCCGATTTTACATGGTCAAGTAGAAGTCTATTCCGAGCATCTGTCCATAAGAGGCAGTACAGAGCGAGAACAGAATTTCGGAATCGGCATTTGAGCCAAAAATCGAAAGAACAAATTTTATGATTTTTGAAAAAATAGACAATGTAGCAGCTCCAGAAAAAAATGTAGAGAATACTCACAAATAATTCGAAACTGTGTATAAAAAATACAGGAGAGCTTAGTTTAAAAAATACAGGACATTTAGCGTCCTGCGGAAGACTTAGGAAGGACGCAAAATTTGAGGACTGAATCCAGGACGTCCTGCGAAATCCAGGACGTCTGGCAACCCTAGACTGAACGCACCTTTACATGTTAAATGGCATATTTAGCAAGCGTGAACACAGGGAGCATTGTCATTTCGACGATTGAGCGCCTCTAATATGAAGGATGTTGACCAGTTCGCGTCGAGGGATAAACCACCTTAGATTGATGCGATCATTGCGATCGAGTTATAAATTGGCGAGGTGAATATGCTTACGATCGACTAAAATTAAAATCGAGTTATAAATCGGACTTAAGAAGTTGGCCAATATCCAACTCTTGCGATCCGATCCTTTCGATCGACAAATGAAAATCAAGATAATATCAAGATTAGCGAAAATGAGCACAGTAGTCAGTAGTCTTCTTAATTGGCAACGTTATGTTAGGGGATTTTCTGGGGACTTTGTGCAGAGGTTCAGTGGCGCAACTAGGGGGAGGTCAGCCGGGTACCCGCACCCACCTGTACAAATATTTGACCGTAACGGCGCCTTTTCAACGTTTACAATTCACACGAACATACATTGATTATGTAATTTTGACATTGAACGGAATGACCCAATTACAGGAAGGCGTTAAGGCGTGATCGAGGTAATAAAATTCTTGTTCTTTTGCCGACGTTTCGTTTTTTATTAAGACATTATCTAGGTGTAAAAACTTGTAGAGAGGTGAAGATTTTCTGACATATAATAAAAAGTAAGACTTTTTACAACAATAAACAAGGAAGTAAACGAATAATATATTATACATTGATTATGCTGATTTTCCCGAAAAATGTTCACTTGCGGCGCTTTCTTGGTCTGAGGTGTACCTGCCTGTTCAAATGGGCTAATACGCCACTGCACTGCACCCTAGGTTTTCTCCCCCTATCACGCCTTGCTTCCGACGGATGCGATCGTTGCGATCGAGTTATAAATTGACAAGAGGAATATGCTTACGATCGATCCGACTAAAATTGCGACTAAAATTAAAATCGGGTTATAAATCGCACTTTATACGTTTCCTTTTCATTGGGTATACAGTGGTCGAAATGTACCGGAACAGACCGGAACGGCGTTCCGGTTCGTGAAGTATTTTCAAAAACCGTTCCGTCTCGTGAAATTTTGTCGAAAGCCGTTCCGTTTCGTGGGAAATGTGCCGATAAGACGTTTAGACTTGTCATTTAATATAATTTTGTCTTTTGTTGAGTTTTTTTTGGTTATATTGTTTTGTCATTACATTTGTTCTTTCAAGAAATTATAATCCTACATTATTATTGCAGAAATCTATCCATTCACGAAGAAAATTCAGTAATGTGACTTTCTGAGTGGTTCGTGAACTTGAACGTAGAGTGGCAATGACCGCAACCCATTTTTCTGGAAGTCCAGCAAAATATTTGTTGGAGTAACGAGTGAACCAGGCCCAATCAAATACTTCACTTTACAA
This sequence comes from Anaspis maculata, assembly GCA_949128115.1. NCBI lineage: Eukaryota > Metazoa > Arthropoda > Insecta > Coleoptera > Scraptiidae > Anaspis > Anaspis maculata. The sequence goes on from OX421968.1 coordinate 8,798,970, forward strand.
GATTCCCCGATCAATACAAGAAGTAACATTACTGAATTTAGGTAGAGTTGACGGCACACCACAGAGACCTGTGGGCGGGGCTGAACAGAAAAACAAAAATCGTTTTGGACGAGTCCGTGTGTTGGAATAGGCGAAGCAACACCGTCAGCTGGTGTGGTGGACCATTACCCAGGTCACAGACGAACCTAAAATCTCACTGCAAATCTAGGTGCACCACTAAATGAACTCAGTTTGCGCAGTAAGGCTCCGCCCACAGGTCCCTCTGGTATTCCGAGTACCTCTACACTCTACATCGCAAATGATATATAATTGTCTATTCATTAGTACCTACCCTATCTTGAGCACATAAGAGTTATCTTGAGAAAAACTACCTGAATTTTTAATGTAACAGTAATGGGGAGGTCTCATCAACTTCCCCCCCCCCCGGGTGTATTTTCGGCGGCGGCGCTAGCTCGCTTCGCTCGCATCGACAGTCCAAGCGTTCCGGTTCGTGAAAATTGCCATTTCGACCACGGTATAGCGATTTAAAAAGTGGTTCCGTAGGGGTTCTAGCCCTTTCAAATTTCAAGGGTCCCCTGGACCCCCCCTGAAAAAAATAAATCGACTCAATCAAAAGAGCACGGTCTTTTGTGCCATCCTACTAATTTCCCATCGAACTGGACCTTTTCAGAAAAGAGAGACAGATGCATGCGCGTTCGTACCGCGCAGTTTGAGGTGTCTAGCTATAACGGCGCCTAACATCTCCAAAGGAAACTCCGTTTGTTATGAAGTGCGCGGCACCACACTGCGGTCCTGCGGGATCTGTGACGTAAATCGTGCGAGAGAGACTGCCTTTATTGAAAAGGTCCATTGAAGACACAAGTGGATCAAGGATTCATGTCGCATTTTTGAGAAATATGAGTTTTTTGCAGGGATGAAGGATTCATGTGTCTAGAAATTTTTTGGGATGGGTCCCATGATTGTACTATTATAAGAGTAAAAGAGATAGAAGTTGATGAAGGATCTATGTTCACCTACTTTTTAGATATTAGCTGTGGATAAAGGATTCATGTGCATATATTTTATGTACCTACATAGTCCCAGAAAGTGGGGTTATAATAACATAGTTTGTCTGGGCAAGTAATGCGTGCAAGTCTGCGGGAAAAGTTTTCACCTGTAAAGCTGGATTCCCAGTTGCGAATATTCGGACAGAAAATGCGAAATTCAATGTCAAAGTCGTCATATTGGCCAATCAGAGCCCTCAAATTCAAAATTTGACATATAAAATCGCATTTTCTGTCCGAATATTCGCATCTGGGAACTCAGCTTAATATGTGCAAAGAAAATGTCCAGAAGAAGAGTGTACCTATTACATGTACCCGTATCAGTGCTAATATTTTTGCATTTTGTAGTTGATGAAGGATCTATGTTTTGTTTTTTGCTTCTGTTAAACTACATAAACTTTTTTGTTTTCCAAGTAATATTAGTAGATTTCTATAATACATGTTTAAATCAATCCATCTGACTCTTTTATTTTAAATGTAAGACAAAAAAGTGATTCTAATTGAACTTTGAGGGCTGTTATCTCGGAAACAATTTTGTGTGGCATGAATCCTTTATCCACTTGTGTCTTCGATTTGGCCAAGTGGCATCGTGGCACCAAAATTTGCAAGGTTGAAACGAGTAATAATGACCGGACTACTAGGTATATGGGGCACAAGTTTGCGAGAAACTCGTATAACAATACAGGGTGGCCCAACGAAAACACAACTAAGAAATTTTTGGTAATTTCACCTCATTTTTTTTCAAAATAGCTCGGATAGGTCGATTTTCATATCGAGGGGGATATTTGAAATGTAGTACATTGGTAAATTCATATCTTTAGCCCCCTCACCTCCACCCACCCCAACTTCAAAATTTCAAATGACTCCACCCACCTTATTGCGAAACATCAAATTGAAGAGAATTTAATTCTATTTCTCAAAAAATATTTCTTTAGCTTTCAACCCCACCCTCCTTCTTCCTAGAATTATCTGAGTTTCCAATTCAATATTCTTGACCTCTTAATTTTCTTCAGTATAGTCAACGTCATCCTGCACAGCATCGAGGGAGAACATTTTTTGTGTAAAAAGTGCCACTCAAATTCACCCCTTACTCCCCCACCTCAACTTCAAAATCTAAAATGACACTACCTACTTTGTGATAACTACATCAAACTGAATGGAAACACGAATTCTCCTTCTGAATAGAGCATTTTCAAAATTTTCAAAAATCCCCCTTCCCCCCTAAAATACTTCGAATGTTCAATTTATTGGGGGAGGGGTGGAAAATTTTGAAAAAATGGTTTTCAGAAAGAAATCAATTTCTTTAAATTTGATGTATCACAAAGTAGGTGGTGTCTTGTTAAATTTTGAAGTTGGGGTGGGGAGAACAAAGGGGTGAATTTGGGTAGCACTTTTTTCACCTAATTTTTTTTCTTTCCATGCTATCTAGGATGACGCTTATTAAATTGAAGAGAATTAAGGGGTCGAGAATATAAAATGGGACAGTCGGAGAATTTTAGGAAAAAAGAGGGGGGGGTTATAAATTTTGGAAATCTTTTTTTTTTCCAGAAAGAGAATTTGATTCTCTTTGATTTGATGTATCGCAAAGAAGATGGTGTCATTTGAAATTTCCGAGGAAATTTCAAAGTTGTTGTGAGTGGGAGTTTCAGATGTCCCCCTCGATATCAAAAATCGACCTGTCTGAGCTTTTTTCAAAAAAATTAAGTGAAATGCCCAGTAATCCCTCTGTTGTGTTTTCGTTGGGCCAGCCTGTATAAGTACCTACTCCTACTATTTCGACACCGCTTTCAGTAGGTAGGTAGGTACCTACTTCTTATCGAAAAGTGCGTCCAGTATATTTAATAGCCAAAGTAGATAAACTAAATAAATAACCAAAATATGTAACTGTTTATTACCAAATAGGCATCTGCCTTCTCGAAGATGCTACCCCCTTAAGCTTGAGGCGTAGCTCATGCCCCCCCCCCACCCCCGAGTAACTCCTGTCCTATACTTTACAGCAATGATTGCCGATTGGAATAAAGCAGAAAACAGAGGTAGCAAGTTGCAAGGCCGGCAAGGTTAAGATACGGGCGAACTGTTGGATGACGAGGCATGCATTGCATGAGAACCTTGAAAAGCACCATTCAAGCTTAATTTTAGCGCAAATAATGAAAATCTATGACTAATGTGATACGCTAGGTATAGGGTATAGGTAAACATAAGAGAGGCATCCTCGGAAAGGAGATGAAGTAGGTACCAGACCTATACTTAATGTAAATAATGATTGTAATGACGAAGCTTTTCGTTTGCTAGCAGCTAGCAGCTAGTACAATCTATTCACGATCACGTAGGTACCTACTTACCCAGCCAGGTCCTGCCAGGTATGTACCTACCTACATGCAACTTTTGGGCATGCCGGACAGGACAGAAATAGGAACAATAAATAAATAAATAAATAAACTACCTGCTTAATTGGATCGGAACATGTGCTTTGGGATTGGGTTGGTGCCAACCGAACACCCTGATTGTACTAAAAATTTAGAAATAGGTCGATAATGGCAATGTCAATGTCAGTGTCAGTCAGAAAAAAAATCTATCCATCTGTAATGCACGGACCTCGATGGAATTTAACGGCTTTTCCGCGTTGCATTTTAATCTATCCTATCTGGACGTAATTTCGGAACGTGTCCCTATGTAGGTGTGTATTATTTTGGTTTTGTTCGGAAAGAAGGTCGTGGGTGGCGGCCATGTCTGTTGTTGACATTTTGGATTTGACGTTTATTCATAGCATAACCTTACTTCTTTGGTCAACAGTCAACACATCTTGGACGCAAAAGGGGGTGCCGTTGGGGTGAAACGATGGGCCTAGGTGTTGTGTTCACACTTTAGACAGCAGAGAGAATGGATGGCACCAAGAATCCACCAGAAAATGAACGCACTTCATTCTGGAAGAAGAACAGCAAAACGGTGCCAGGAAGGTGAGTTGAAAAGTGTGCTACGTCCGTGATTCAGTTTGAAAAGCGCCATTTCCAGACCCAGCCCCACAAGGGACGTCAAGAAAGACGTCAAAGGTGCTGCCAAACAGAAAATGGCAGGGACCACGTCATTTCAGGACTTCCAAGCCTCAGTCAGCGATGCCTGGGAGCTGGATGACGATGACTTTTGTATCATATCCGGATTAGAAAGTACGTGCGCTCCGGAACGGTCGAACACGCGTAACATAACAATGCCTGTCCTATTTTTTTTTAGATACGAAAATATCAAAGAGGGTGTCTCAATCGGCAGCTTTGAATGTCCTCAACAAACACAAGGGCAACTCCGATGCAGCTGCGTCAAACAACGAAGTGAAGCCGCCGCCAGAAGCACTGCCATTTGAGACTGTGCGAAGCTATCGAGTTCCAGGCAGGCCGCAGCAATTGCGTTGCCTGAATCCGCCTCAGGACGAGGACTCTGAATCTAAGCTGGAGCGATTCGAATCGCTGCTTGCAAGTCCCCTCAGCTTGCAGGAGCTGTGCAAGATGAGCTGGTCGGGGATTCCGGTCAAAGTGCGCGCGATAACTTGGCGATTGCTCTCCGGCTATTTGCCAATTAATTTAGAAAGACGCGACGGTGTCTTGGATAGAAAGCGGCAGGACTATTGGAATTTGGTCGATAAATACTACTACGCGGAACATGACGAAACTGATACCGATATTCAACACCAAATCAACATAGATGTGCCAAGAATGAACCCGTCGATTCCATTGTTCCAACAGAAAACCGTACAAGTACGTTCAGTTGTTCAAGGTGTCCCAGCTTGCTTGGTTTCTGGGGGTTTCGCATATTTGCACAATAGATACAAAAAAATATATTCTCAACTACACATTATTGATAACGTCGCACCACAAAATTGTGCACTGTGCCCTTTTTCAAATCAGGATAATTATTGATAGCTACGAATGATTTGAATTCTGTCCAGACTATTTACTAGTCTAATCCCTAAGCTATCAGCCCATCAGTATGTTTACCTACAACCACCACTATCGAAAGTGATCAAAAACACACGCCCAAAAATGGAAGTAGTGAGAAAAAAATGCACTGTGTTGTAAAGTGATCATCTGCCATCAAAATTGATAAGAGTGTCGAGCAAAGGTGTCGTAGCTTTCAGATTATTGCAAATATTTCACGCACGCTCGCAAAATGTTGATTCGTCTACTGTTCAACACGTTGCGTAATACAGACTGTTTCAATTTACCTACTTCTGCTTCCACATAGCCAGAATGAGGTGTTGTACTGAAAAAAATATCGATTTTTAATCAGTTTATAATAGTTCTTGATTTAATTGTTCACATCGTGAAACAAGCGCCTCCATTTGTCGGCTGGTTTTCTAAAAAAAAATATTTCTTTGTAGGCTCTTATTATTTTATTTCAGGCGCAAACCAAAAGCGATCTAACTGCTGTACAGGATTTTCATGCCTTAAATTTCAAATCACTTTTGAAGGGTGATTCAAGACTTCAAATCTCTTGAAAGCTGTCGTTTATTGTCGTTGAAACTGTTGTTTCGGGGTCCTCACAACGTTCAGCCAAAGAAACTCGACAACAAAACTATCTTTTCACGTGGCGCCATCTCTCGCGCACTTGAGTCTCAATATTACTATGTCACGCGAAATTTTCTTTTTTTCGGACCCTAAACGTACGAAAAAAATCGAATAAAAAACATGTGAGCTCCACGATAGCTCTAGTATTGGAATTTTTTTTTTCCCAGAACCCGGGAAACACCCTATTGAGGAAAATCCAAGGCATTTATTAATGGGCGATAACGGGTCACAATTATAATTACATGTGCCGGCGTGGCACCATCGATGAAGCGCCGGAATCGGTTGCGGGAACAAAACGTCACCTTGGCACCCGCTATGGCAACGTTGTAGTACGCCTGGTGTAGCAACAGCGCATGTCGGGGTGCCAAGGTACCGCTGTAGAGATTCGTTTGTTTTTGATATTACTCAGTCTAATCTTGAGTTAAGCACAATTATTTTTTTGATAAACCGACAGTTGTTCAATAAATTATCCAATAAATTATCTACAGGGTGGCCCATTGAAAACGAAACATACAGATTTTCGGGCATTCGCCCTCATTTTTTCGAAGTAAGCCCGGGCAGGTCAACTTTGTTTTCAAGGGGAACGTTCAACTGCTAATTATTCAACCGTGGAATTTCACCCCCGTAGTCAGGGTGGCAGCCCTTTCGAAAATTTTGAATGACAATTGGGGTTGAGTGATATATCATTTCAAATCTGGTTCAATTGTCTTTATTGCGGTGTTAATTTTTTTTGTCGATTCGATGCAAATTTTTCAAGATAATGCTAATTTCAGTGTTTTTGGAGGGTTACAGCCCCTTCTAGGAGGCTGGCTCGAAGTTGTCAAACCCATAACGGGGCTTATGTCCGTCTAGTAAACAAGTTACAGGATACAAACAAATGAGGTCAAGTGCCCGAAAATTTGTCTGTTTTGTTTTCGTTGATCCACCCTGTATATAATTTATCACAGCTAAAGAAAATTGTATCAACAATTACTAGTGAAAATAACATTATACCATATAGGTACCCATCTTTAGGACGCCATTTTTTCTCCCGCGACCTATAGCAACTCACGTGAAAAGGTGAACCTGATTCAATCCCAGAAAGCACTAAGACCTTTTTTCATACACTTTTTTTCCCTCTAGAAGCGATAATGCTGGCTAAATGCGCCGTGTGTCGCGTAGCACGTAAAATACGAATGATGATGCCGACCCCATGCGATGTTGGTGGTCGTCAAAAATCCCTACCATGTGTTGGAACACACAGGGCTTCAGGAGTTCGGCAAAATTTCCGGTATAGTGGAGGAAAGCATTCACCGGCGTCGGTGTTAGCAGAAGTAGGCCGATGTTAAATGAACGAAAAAAAATATACAGGTGTCCCAGAAATGAGTACACAAAAAGATATCACATATTCTTGACAACAAAATAGGTAGATTTGACCAGCTTACCTTTATACAAAAATGCTTCCTAAGAGAGATACAGGCTTCCAAAGTTGACTTTTGGATGTCGTTTTTATGGCATATTTCCGAAATCGTTCGTGATAGAAAGACAGTATTTTGCACAGTTACTCAGGTTTTCACGCTTCACAATAAGACGTTGCGCCCGAAAATGAATAAAGATGCTTTTGTTGAATTTCGATAAAATGCATGGTTTTCAAGAAAAATCAATTTAAAAATTTCATCACCTAAGAAACTGCCATCTTGAACTTTTACAGTTTCCAACCGATTAACTTGAGATTTTGAGTAACTAGACCATAAAGGCGCGCTTAAGCGCCTTTAATCAAAAGTCAGGTGATCCCGAACATTGAATAAACTTGAAGATTAAATAATCTCGAAAATTGAATAACATCGAGAATTGAATAATCTCAAAAATGAATATACCCACCCTTAAAATTATTCGAATTATAATTTCTGTTCAACATTACTTTTTCATCCGTTATTGTAGAACACAATGAAAAAGAAATCAATTTTTGAGATCAATTAACATTTCATAGCTTGAAATTTCTTCTTTCCAAAATCTGATATAAGATTTGGAGGCCACCATAAAACATGCTATCAAATGCGATTCCTTAATTGTTTGGCATACTTTGGCTGATTCGAAGAAAAAAATATAAGCAACTGAAATGTTTCAGGAATATTTTCAAAATTTTCAATTTAGATCAGTCAAACGCTATTCCAGATATTCACAAAGTCACTATTGCAATGTTGGTGTTCTCATTGACCGTTCTAACACTCGATAACAACGTAATCTAATGAGATGCACCTAGGTACTCATTTTACTTTCGAATTTCGATGAAGCTTGGAGCCGCTACATCGTGCTTGGGGCGTAATAATAGGCAACACAACATACAACAGTTACTTTCGCTGAGCTGAAGATTTTACAACAGCTGAACCACAGAATAATGCCGAACTCTGAACTGCGACTACACGAACACGTCCTAAACACAGAATCACAGAAATGAAATGCGTTATTACGTTCTAGCATTGAATGTTCTAGTAAATTTCAAAACAAATTTGGAAACCGCACTCAGATGTAGACAACCAAACATACTTCAACTGATGTAGGGGAACAGTGTCTGAGCTAACGCAATCAAATATGGATTATTTTATAAAAAAGTACCGAATTTTCGGCAGAACACCAACATTAAAAAATTCATTCTGAAAATTGTGACCAAATATCATATGATGATCATGTTCGTTTCCACGTCTATTACTTCTTGTGATACATTCAGTGTTCAAAGTCTCAATGTCCCATATCAGTTCGTTTCAAACTACCTACTTGACTACGTGATCAAGTTCGAAGCTCGGAACAGCGCAATCGCGTCCATGGCCTTGAAGTGGACATCTCTTTTTCAAGTTTTGGAACATGTACTCTCAAGAGACAGTCGATATGCATCAGCTGTCAAATTTTGAATTTTGACGTTCTTAGAGGTCACCAAGTGGATCAATTGAAAACTGTAAAAGTCCAAAATGGCTACTATGAGAAACGTCAAAATTCAAAATTTGATCAATGCTTACACTTCCTTCAAAAGTACATGTTGACTTAAAAATCTCGAGTGAATCGGTTGGAAACTGTAAGAGTTCAAGATGGCAGTTTCTTGGGTAATGATATTTTTAAATCGAGTTTTCATGAAAACCATGCATTTTATCGAAATTCAACAGAAGCACCTTTCCTTTCCTCTGTGAAAATATTTGAAAATTGAACTTCATCAACTTTGAAAAAATTCCTCGAAAAATTCACACGCAAAAAAGTTGAAGGGGATTTTACCCTCCCCCCCCCAATCAGTTTGACACCTCCCCAGGTGAAATTTTGACACAGCCGCAACGTCATATGGTGAAGCATAAAAACCTGAGTGACTGTACAAAATTCTGTCTTTCTATTATGAACGGTTTCGGAGATATGCCATAAAAACTACATCCTTTATTTTATACTTTATATACATCCTTTACTACATACTTTATTTATTTATTTATTTATTTAAACTACATCCAAAACTGAATTTTGGAAACCTGTATCTCCCTTTGGAAGCATTTTGCTATAGAGGTAAGCTTGGTTGAATCGACCTACTCATTTCTGGGACACCTGTATACAGGGTGTTTCAGATTTAAATCGCGTCCTTTCGAGAAGTGATGGGAAACGTCAAAAGAAGCGAATAATAACGGAGATAAAGGCGTTCAAAGTTGAACTTTAAATCGATTGTTCATCATAACTTTTAAACTTCTCAACCGATTTTGTTCAAATTTGAACCGAAGCTTACTAAAATAAGTCGGTAGCTAACGATAATAACGAGGTCCATTAAAATTTTTCAGGGGCGTGGATGATGGGGGGGATGCCTCCACTTTTTTACCTCTATTTTTAGCGCACTTTCCCAAAAAATGGGAAAAAGGCGCTTTTAGCTTCACTTTGTCCGTCCGTCCGTCCGTCCGTCCGTACCCCGGATAACTCCTCGGGGAAGAAAGATATCGATGTGGTGTAAACTCTGATCAATAGTACATATGTCCAGGATGTCAAGTTGACTTTTAGTTTTTTGTTATTCTGCCGCCATCTTTGATCCGCCATTTTGAATTTCTCTAAAAGTGATCCGATTGGAATGAAATTTGCAGGCAATGTAAACCACATCAAGATCTATCCAATTTTCGACAATTGATGTCCCACCGCCATCTTGTATTCTCCATATTGAACATGTTTCGAAGTGATAGAACTAGGAGAATTATGCCTCAACGAGAAGAGATATCAATGTGGTGCAAACGCCAATCGAATGCGTACGTGACCACCATATGAAGTTGACCAATGACTTTTGTCACTTGGCCGCCATCTTTGGTCCGCCATTTTGAATTTCTCTGAAAGTGGTCTGATTCGAGTGAAACTCGCAAGCGATGTGAACTTCAATTAGATACATCCAATTTTCGACAATTGATGCCCCGCCGCCATTTTGTATTCTCCACATTGAACATGTTTCAAAGTGACAGAACTAGGAGAATTATGCCTCAACGAAAAGAGATATCGATGTGATGCAAACGCCAATCGAATGCGTACGTGACCACCATATAAAGTTGACCAAAGATTTTTGTCACTTGGCCGCCATCTTTGATCCGCCATTTTAAATTTCTCTGAAAGTGGTCTGATTCGAGTGAACTTCGCAGGCGATGTGAACTTCAATTAAATACATCCAATTTTCGAGAATTGATGCCCCGCCGCCATCTTGTATTCTCCATATTGAACATGTTTGAAAGATTGAAAGTGATAGAACTAGGAGAATTATGCCTCAACGAAAAGAGATATCAATGTGGTGCAAACGCCAATCGAATGCGTACGTGACCACCATATAAAGTTGACCAATGATTTTGGTCACTTGGCCGCCATCTTTGATCCGCCATTTTGAATTTCTCTGAAAGTTGTCCGATTTGAGTGAAATTCACAGGCGATGTGAACTACATCAAAATACATTTGATTTTGGACAAATGATGCTCTGCTGCCATCTTGGCCACCATATTGAAATCTCTTATTAGTGGAAGGATTTTCATGAAACTGGGAACTCACCCTTGTCTCTAGTACGATCATTTTGATTTTTAAGCCAAATTTCATGAATCTGACGTTATTTTGGCCGCCATATTGAAATTTCTGCCCAAATAACGGTAGAACCTTAATTAACATCTTGCGTTCACTAATCCTCCAAAAAGGAAGTGCGCTACTGAGCCTCATGCCCATGAGGCATATTCGCTTGTTTACCTATTGAGGTAATTTTGTGGATTCACATTTTTCAATTCTACGTCCAATTCCAAAGAAAAAATTACCCCTGCAAAATTTTGATTAGAGGATCTGAAAACACATCAAAATACATATCCACTTTCAAGAGCCAAAAAAATGTTTTTCCTGAAAGCTTCTCGTTTCGTAGAAGAACTCATGATTGCTAATCAAAATTTTGCAAGAGTGACTTTTTCCTTCAAATTGAACGTAGAATTCAAAAATATGATCAATCTACCAAAGTACCAGAGGGATTAAAAAATAGGAGTAAATAGCGGGAGCACCCCCCATTATCCACGCCATTGAAAAATTTTGATGGAACGCATCATTATTGCTAGATACCGACTTATTTTATTTAGCTTTGGTTCAAATCTGAACAAAATCGGTTGAGAAGTTCGAAAATTACGACAAAATATCGATTTTTAAAATTCACCTTTGAACGCCCATATCTCCGTTATTAATCGTTTCTGACATATATTTTTTTGAGAAAGTCCACTTCTTTTCAAGTTTCTCATCATTTCCTGAAAGGACGCGATTTAAATTCGAAGCACCGTGTATACAGGCGTCCCGAAATTACTGCATCAAGATTCACAGGGAGATTGAAAAATTAGGGGACTTTTCCGATAAACGTACCCCCCGCAAACGTATAATAACGAAGATACAGGCCTTCAAAGTTGTTTTTTCAAACAGTTTTTTTTTTCATACCCTTCCCCTTTCCCCCCTATTTTTTACCTTTGCCGCTTAACCGCCTGTGCCACGGGGCCGCCTGCCTAGATTAGGAATTCATTTGATGACACGATACAATTATTGTAAAATGCTAAATTCAGGGACATGCACCTGCAACAGTCGTTTTTTTTTCCCAAGTATCACTGGGGAGGAGGGGTCGTAGTTAAAGCACAGTACATACACGAGTTCAGTAAATCGTCCGCTTGGAGCAAAACTAGTCTAGGTCACATTTTGGAAATCTTATGGAAAAAAATTAGCTGCACTAAACGCAGCAAGCTTGGCTAGATAGGAAACTTTGATCCTGTGATATTACTATTCTTTATTTGGAAGTTTTTCTGCACCAAATGCAGACTTACTCAAGGAATACATTCGCAATAAAAACCTGTATTGGTGAACACTGGGCTAGACTAGTTTTGCCCCAAGGCAAGGGGACGAAAATCGAAATACTGCTCTCGCTCGCTTGTCCGCAATTTTTCCCTGCGTCCGTATGCGTAATATGGTACTTACTACTCTTGTTATACAGGTGTCCCGGAATAAGTGTTACAAAACTTACAGGGAGATAGAAAATTGAAAAATAAATTCTTTTGGGACTTTTGTTAATAAACATACCCTAGCAAACGTATAATAACGGAGATACAGGCCTTCAAGTTTTTTTTTGCATAACTTTTGAACCGTTTAACCGATTTTATTCAAATTCAAACCAAAGTTTATTAAGACAGGTCTTTATTGAACAGTGTTAACGAATTCCATCAGACATTTTTAGGGATAAAGATATTAGGGGGTACCGTCCCCCTTTTCCCCCTATTTTCAACCCTGCTGAATATTTTTAGAAACGGTTTCAATTTTTGTATTCTGCGTTCAATTTAAAGAAAAAAGTTACTCTTGCAAAATGTTGATTCGAGGCTTCATTTTCAAGATATTTGGGTTTGAAACATTGGAAAACAACACGAAATCGCCACTTTCCAGGGCCCAAATTGTTTTTTTCTGAAAAACTCCATGTTTCTCAGCGAAAATGGTGGTTTATCAACTTAAAACACCCAGAAAACTCATTCCTGTTGACAAATCATGGGTTTTCTTGAATTTTAATTTTTAGGCCCAGGAATTTTGCGATTTCGAGATGTTTTCCAATGTTTCAATCCCAAATATCTCGAAAACGAAGCCTCTAATCAAAATTTTGCAAGAGTAACTTTTTTCTTTAAATTGAACGTAAAAGTAAACAAGTGAGTATGCCTTCACGTGCGTGAGTCTCAGTAGCGCATTTTTTCAAAGAGGCATATTGTGAACGTAAAGAAATTTGGTTGAAGGAGAAACACCATTCCTTGCCCACTTTCTTCATTCGAAACTCATTGTGATATTTTGTTATCAGAATGGGGTACTTGCCAATGAAATAGATTTGAATGAAAATTCTTTCATACATCAATATTTTTTTGTTTGAGGGCGGGAGCTGGGAGCGGCGACTAAACAACAGTAGTCTATTCTTTCCCATTTTTAGTCGGCTATCCATATAGCGAAAGAATTAGATCGCTATGTCTTCGGGTTTATGTTTTCCATTTATCCTTACTTTGAGGGCAGCGTGTGGGGATGGCGGCATTCGGCAAAGTAACTGTTGCACAGTTTGAGTTAGGAGTTTCTAAATGTTTGAGGAAATATGACAATCAGTGAAAATTGTGAAAGTTGCATTTTTTGTTTGGGGGCGGGAGCTGGAGACGGCGACTAATCAAAAGTGGCCTATCTCTTCCCATTTTCAGTCAGCTATCTATACAGCGGAACAATTAGATCGCTATGTCTTCAGGGTTATGTTTTACATTAATCTCTTACTTTGGGGCCGGCGTGTGGGAGCGGCAGAGTTTGGCAAAGATATTCTTCCACAGTTTGAGTTGGGAGTTTCTGAATGTTTGAGGTAACATTAAAATGTAAATCAGTGGAAATTATTGAAAGTTGCACTTTTTTTCTTTTGGGGGTGGAAGTTGAAAGCGGCGTCATATCAAAAGTAGCCTATTCTTTCCCATTTTTAGTAAGCTATCTATATAGCGAAAGAATTAGATCGTTATGTCTTCGGGTTTATGTTTTTCATTCATCTCTCACTTTGATGGCAGCGTATGGGGGCGGCAGCATTCGGCAAAGTAACTGTTGCACAGTTTGAGTTAGAAGTAACTAAATGTAAGGGAAATATGACAATCAGTGAACATTGTGAAAGTTGCATTTTTTTTGTTTGGAGGCGGCGGCTAATTAAAAGTGGCCTATCTTTTTCCAATTTCAGTCAGCTATCAATATAGTGAAAGAATTAGATCGCTATGTCTTCAGGTTCATGTTTTACATTTATCTCTCACTTTGGGGGCGGCGTGTTGGAGCGGCAGAGTTTGGCAAAGAAATTCTTGCACAGTTTGAGTCAAGAGTTTCTAAATGTTCGAGGTAACATTATCAGCTAAATCAGTGAAAATTGTTGAAAGTTGCACTTTTTTCTTTTGGGGGCGGAAGCTGGAGGCGGCGCCATATCAAAAGTAGCCTATCCTTTTCCATTTTTAGTCAGCTATCCATATAGCGAAAAACTTAGATCGCTATGTCTTCGGGTTCATATTTTTCATTTATCTCTTACTTTGGGGGCGGCGTGCGGGAGCGGCAGCGTTCGGCTGAGCAAATGTTGCACAAGTTGAGTTGGCAGTTCCTAAATGTTGAAGGGAACATCTCAATCAGTAACATTTGTGAAAGTTGCACTTTTTATCGTTTGGGGGCGGAATCTGGGGGCGGCGACTAACCAAAAGTAGCCTATCCTTTCCCATTTTTAGTCAGCTATTTATATACCGAAAGAATCAGATCGCTATGTCTTCGGGTTTATGTTTTTCATTTTAAAGTGATTGGGGGCGGTTTTTAGCAGTTTTTTCATGTCGACGGCACATATTGAAGACGGAATGTTTCTTGGCTTACGTTTATAAGTGACAACTATGTATTATTCAAAAAATGAGAACACTAGAGCATCAGGTCTGGTAGAAAGTGCAATATTATGTTATTTCAAGTTTATCGGGGGCGGTTTTCTTTATGTTGGCGGCGCAATATGGACATCCAATATAGCCTAGCCCTCCTTTGGGAGTGGCAGCTATGTAACAGCGAAAAAATTAGAAAGCTAGGTCGTCTAGTTTGGGAGGAGTTCGAGGAACGGACGGACGGACGGACAAAGCGGTTGCAATAGCGATTTTCATCAAGATGGAAAATGCGCTAAAAACTGAAACAATTCCCAAAAATATTTGGGGAGGTCAAAAATAGGATGGATGGGGGGAGGGCACTCCCTATGATCTTCGCCCCCAAAAATGTCTGATGGAATTCGTTAATATTGTTCAATAGAGACCTGTTTCGGTAAAACTTTGGTTTGAATAGTAACTTTCATTATAGTGGTATACCCAACGCTTGCGCCAAATTTCAACATGCGCGCATGCTCGAATGGCGTCAAATACAAAATTTGCGAACAAATGCTACAAAATCGCAAGAAAAACCGCCATCAAGTTGAAAAATACGCGCCGCAGCGAACAGGGTAATAGGCTAGAGGTTAATACACACTAGTTATTTTATTACTTATTTTTCATTAAAAAGTCCGCATTGTTCATTAAATTATAAATAACTGCGTTTTACATTGATCGGATGTGCGTACGCAACCCATAATGCAACCCCCACCAACTCTATTTTCAGTTTGACAAGCAACGGTCGTGACTTTTCGCTGCTGTCTGCTGTCAACGTCAACTATTTATTCGCCATTTTGAAGTTCGCTCCGAGTGTCGTACGTTTGTAAACAAGTGGGCCGCTATTCTTGAATCGTGTGAGGAAAGTCCCTGGGAGTTTTATATAATCAGTACTACACTTCTGTAGCGAAAGTTGCCTAAAAACCACGATTTTAGGCAACATTCGCTCCATCAGTGTACTGCGGAATGTATTGTGTATGAATGTATTGAATCTATCCTTGGTGACCCGTTTCAGAGTGAAATTTTTCCGGTTACACAGCTTCACCCACCGTGCACATTGTCACATTCCTCGCAAGACTTTACGTGTTTTTCAAATTTCTCCAGTACCAAGTTTTTACGGTATTTTAAGCACGTTTTTGGGAATCGGATAAAGAAATACATATTTTTGTCATTATTACCGACTATCACTGTGCCAATTCCCATGAGCACAATGTTTCACGGCCCCTTTCACTTGTTTTTCCATGATTTTTGGAAGGATAACACCGCTTATTTAGTTTTGAAAAAAACTGATTCTTATACTTTGAAGAGCACAGGGCCGCTATTCTTGAATCGTGTGGGAAAAGTCCCTGAGAGTAAAATACATTCCGCAGTACACTGATGTAGCGAATGTTGCCTAAAATCGTGGTTTTTAGGCAACTTTCGCTAGTCAAACTGAAAATAAAGTTGTTGGGGGTTGCATTATGGGTTGCGTACGCACATCCGATCGATGTAAAACGCAGTTATTTATAATTTAATGAACAATGCGGACTTTTTGATGAAAAATAAGTAATACACACTAGAGTGTGTATTAACCTCTAGCCTATTACCCTGTTCGCTGCGGCGCGTATTTTTCAACTCTATGGCGGTTTTTCGCGCCATTTTCTAGCATTTGTTCGCAAATTTTGTATTTGACGCCATTACTTCAGAAGACGAGTATGCGCGCTGATGGTGCGCTGGATAATGGAAGGTACTATTTGACTAAAATCGGTTCAACGGTTCAAAAGTCATGCAAAAAAAAACTGTTTTTAAAAAACAACTTTGAAGGCCTGTATCTGCGTTATTATCCGTTTGCAGGGGTATGTTTATTGAGAACAGTCTCCTTATTTTTTGATTTCCTATCTCCCTGTTAGTTTTGTAACACTTATTCCGGGACACCTGTATAAAAGTATGTGGTATAATCTACTATTGTAAAACATGACTGCGTTTCTATCGTAGCTTTGGATCCGATCGAAACTCGATCCGATCGAGTCGATCCGCTTGAAATTGCCGATGTAAACGGTCAGGATTGAGATTTCAATCGGATGGAGCAGTTCAAGTCGATCCGGTGCTTTGGCCGGCTTGACTTGAGTCGAGCGGATCGGGACCCGCATCCGCTCGTATTTTGGCCGATGCAAACGGAATCGGATCGAAGTGACAGATGACCGACTTGTAAACAAAGCGTATTTTTACTAAATATCAAGGGATGTTTCCCAGTAATTGTGAATATTGTGATTAAAATACACCAAAAAATTCAATTATTGAATAGTTTTCGGTTTGGTGCAGTTTGACGCGTTTTAAACCATGTTGTTGTTGCTCCTAGATTCTAACCTAACTCTAAGGGAGTGAAATAGGATTGAGTGAAGCGGATCGAACGTGCGACGATAAAAACGCGCTTGACTGAAGCCACTTTGGATCCGTTCGAAACTCGAGCGGATCGAAAGCTGCGATAGAAACGCAGTCCATAACATACTGAAGAAACACTTTTCATCTACTCCTATTAAATAATTCTGACATTAACTATGCGTTTCTGAATAATTAATGACATTCATAACTCACTGCCAAAGCCCCGCCCCGTGGATTTTGGGCTCATAACCCAATGGCTCCAACCAACCACAAGTGGCAATTTCCGTAAATGTAACATATCAAGGAGGCTTATGAGATGACTTGATTTTTAGTCAAATATCAAATAAAAAAAATTACCAGATACCTGTCACTGTAAATTTTTATTTTGCTACATTCACGAAGCCAGAATGAATTCTTACGAAAACGAAGAGTATGAACCTCCAGAAATTTTAGAAGCGGCGAAATCAGTAGTCCTGAATCTACTAAATTTCATACTACCGGAAAAGTCTCGACACAAGTTGACTTGTGTTGACTGCAGGTCGGCTGTCTTCTTGGCGGACTGCCGTCCACCATCCACCAACGCGGTGCGTACTGCAATCCTTTGCAGCCGCAGTGGCAGAATAATTCGTCAGGTGGTCATTCAGTGCGCGTCTCAATCATTGAACGGTTTACATGATGGTAGAAACTTCACTATTAGACAAAATAATAATGGAGGTTCATTCAACAGAATTATTCTAATTTTTGAATGGAGTATTATACTAAAATTTTTTTCGATTGAATGGGAAACTAGATTGAAAAATAATTGACCCGTGTTTTTTTATTTAGTCAAAACTCGTATCGTTTGGGCGCAATAAATGAATAACATCAACTAGTTCTGACGTCACAGCGAGTCGCCGCCTATACTGCCTGTGTAAATGACGTCAGAAATAGGCAGAATATAGGAATTTCGTTTATTTATTGCGGCCAAACGATACGATTTATGGCAAAATAAAAAAATACGGGTCAGCTTTTTTTCAATATAGTTTCCGATTCCATCGAAAACAAAATATTTTTTCAAAAGTATAATACTCTATAGTCGTAGATAAAGCATAGTATTCTACTTGCATATAATGGTTATAATCCACAAGGGTATAGTTTAGGACACGAGCGACAGCGATAACTATCATTATATTATGCTCGTTGAATGATATACTATTTCTGGATTTTGGTTTGGGACCTTGAAGGCATGAAGGCATAATGGACCTTATTATCTCGAGACAGCTTCGAATTTTCCACATATCTCCTTTATTTACAAATAATTTTTTGCGCTGTTTCAGCTTAAACACCCTGTATCTGATGGCTGAAGAACTATCGGACTAGCGAATGGTTCAAGCAGAATTCAAATCATTCTTAGCTATCAAAAGTTATCCTGATTCGAAAAAACCGCAGCTGTTGGACCGACGCAATAATGTTGCTTAGTTTGCATTATTCCCATTGATTTTTATGACAAATTAATTGGTGAACGCAGTTTTGGAAAACTTCAGCGTCGAAGGGGGAAGGGGGAAGTGGCACTGAAAATCATCGAGCTCAGAGCACCATAGTCAGCTTTACTATATCTGACATAGGAGTAGATAGGAGAAACAGCCAAAACCAAGCAATCTAAATCTAGAACACTCTTTGTGTAAGCTGAAAATTTGATTTAGATCTATCGTTTTGTAGTTGATGTTTGAACGTATCCTCTTTATATGGTCCATCCGCCATCCTGCTTCGGGCTACGTCCAAGGTATCAACGATTTGGTGACGCCGTTCTATGTGGTGTTCCTGCAGGAGTTCATAGCGGACAGCCAGGCATTCGAAACGTTCACCATCGATGCCCTAAGCGAGGACAAGCTGAAAGTTATCGAGGCGGACTCGTTCTGGTGCCTATCGAAGTTCATGGACGGCATCCAGGACAATTACGTTTTCGCACAAATCGGTATCCAGCGCAAGGTCCACCAGCTGGAGGAGCTAATCAAGCGTGTCGACGAGTGTCTTCATCGGCACCTGAAGCAGCACAACGTCAGCTACCTGCAGTTCTCCTTCCGTTGGCTCAACAACCTCCTGACCAGAGAGCTTCCCCTGAGGTGCACCATCAGGCTATGGGACACCTACCTGGCCGAGAGCGACTGCTTCGCATCCTTCCAGTTGTACGTTTGCGCTTCATTTTTGCTGTACTGGAAGGAGGACCTGATGCGCCAAAACGACTTCCAAGGACTGTTGCTTCTGTTGCAAAACCTGCCGACTCAATCCTGGTCGAGTTCTCAAATCAGCATGCTCGTCGCCGAGGCCTACAAACTCAAAGTGATGTTCGCCGACGCCCCGAACCACCTGCAAAGCAATAATTTGGGAGGTGGCGGCGGCGGCGGGAGCAGCTGATCCAGATTGCGATAGATCATCCTACCGAAACTGTTTCGTCATTCATATTGTTGTTGTTGTAAATACACGACTTACATATTTTTATAACTAAAATTGAAAGAAAGTGTGATTGAAATTATGCTGAACTCGGAATTTATTAGTTCAATTTATACGTTATCGTCTTCTATTATTTGAATTATCAACCGAAATGTCTGGTAGGTACCTCAAACGTTAAAAACAAGCCGCCTGATCGCTCGCTTTGTCTACTGCCCACTTTGAGAGGCGAAAGTGACCATTTATTTTTTGAAAGTATGACCTAACAGGATTAGCGGGATATGCAGATATTGCTGAATAAAATATATCTGACGAATAACCTAATATACTTTCCACAGATAAATTCAATTTGTTCCATCCTAATTTGGCATATTCTGGCACTGAGGCGGTTTCAGATGGAAGGAGTGATTTTGATAAATGAACAATTGAAAAAGAAACATGTTCCGATATCTGCTAAGTTATAAGCAAGAGCAATTATTACCGAAGTTATAGGAAAGGCAATTTTGCGTCATTATTTCGACAGAAATGGCATGCCTCCCATACCCGTCTACCCTGCAAATATACAAGCAGGTACAGCACATACCTCTTATCTATGGGGGACCAAACAAGCGGTCAGCTGTCATGATCATTAATAATTAAAGGGGCTATTTTAGCCTTTGAGTACCTACTTCTATTTGACGAAATAATATTTGAAAGTGGTCAAAACTTCCCCTTTCTGGGCACTCTTTTTCAAGCAGAGAAATATATTTATTGTGATATTAAATGATGGACAGTCTCATTATTTATTCCATTTTCTTTCAAATTTGCAGCTTCCGCCGTTTTCAAATTCCATCTTGCTCTTGAACTGTAGTCATCATCAAGATTTTCATTCCGCGAACTGAAGTTGAACGCGTAACCAACTTTCAACCTATTTAACGTGAACCTACGCATTTTCCGTAAAGTTCAACACATCCAACTGACCAACTATTTGCAGTTGAATCAATCTCCTACAATAATAAATAATGTTTCGATGCCCTTCCACAAAATCTGATGAGCCTATACAGAGGTCATACACTCCAAAGTCAGAATAATGACCGATAAAGTACGTTCACTCCTACCGTGATTCTAGTCGGCTGTGAGGTTTTGTTTTCAAGTTTCCAAATCTGAAATTTGAAAACTCCCTAGAACTTGGCAGTTGGTTGCACTGCTGTACGACAACTCAAGTTTGACAACACAGTCCTCAAATTGATTATGACTCCAATATCCATATAAAATTTTTTTACGGCTACATTTCTTCCCATTCCTTTTTCAAGTCTTCTCAGATCTGTAGGTGAAACATCCGCCAGCACAGATAAGCCTAACCTATTTTTATGGACTCAAGCCAGACGCACACTTGGCAGTTGGACGTCAAGTCTACAATGGCAAATTGTAAAATTTGTCCAGCCGACTACAATCACGATAGGAGTGAACCCACTATAGTAATTTCCTCGATCTAACTTGTATCGTTGCCTAGGTACAGAATATTCCGAAAGTTGAGAATGAGTTAGGTAAGTTTTTCATTAAAAATCTCGGGAATTGTTCATTATACAGGATGTTACTAAAATGGCGCACCAGAACCGTACTACAATACATGGAATCTTTCAAGAAGCAAGAAGCCCACAAGAGATTGAAAAAAATTCTTCGACTTTTCTTTTTGAAGTTATGAAGGGTCAAATGGTGGTCCTCTCATAGTTTCGTGATTTCGGAAGATTTCAGTAAACTATTGGTGTTCCAAGTGAAAAACGTTCAATTTTATTGTGCCACACCAACCACAACAAACACCGAGCCGCAAAGTGGTGCCTGGATGTTTCATGGTCGGTCCATCCAAGCACTGGGACCGACAAGCGCACGGTTTGAGTTGGATGGACTCCGTCTTTGACCTCCGAACTCAGTGCGGATGTACGACACATCCACGCCCTGCGCCGGTAAGAAATTTAGCTATAAAACTTCAATGAAGGGATAGCGAAACATACATACTTGCCACACGTCACCTGAGATGAAATAGTCATTTGTGCATTTACGTAAAAAGTAATGAAACGAAAGTAGAAGAAAAACTGTATGCAACACGTAATAAGGAAGACGGGAAGACGGGTGAGTATTTCACTAATTTTTCAGTTTGAAAGACATGAGAGCAAAGCAAGTGTCCGTAATTGGACGTATTTGATATAACGGGGAATAATTTCATCTCCATCATACCTACCTATTTTACGTCATCTCATTCTCAACACCTCATCGCTCTTGTTGAGAGCGCCGTTTTCGCCCCCATAAGTCGGCTAGCCTCAATGGAGTTTTTTTTTCTTAATCGCTGTTACACTGTTACAAAGGTCTCTGTGTGTACTTAAACTTGAAAAAAATCAACACAGCTTAATTAGATTCAAAGATATGATGACGTAAAGGTTAGCATTTTTGCGCGTCGTGTTTCGTAACCCATAGGTACATTCTTTATTGTTGTCAAAGAATCAAACATATTGTTTATATTTTACTGATTGTCTTCCAATGTCGTCAGTATCGAGCCAAAATAGATAAGCTTCAATTAACGAAAGAACGAACTCGTTATGTTGAACCGTTCGGAAGATATGAGGATTTTAAGAAAATTTGGCTCTAGTTACGTTGTCTCCATCTTTTCTCTTCCTCAAGTCGCTCCCTTCCCCCAGACGGTTTACTATTACCACTATCAACTATCACAGTAAATCCGGGAGAACAAGAAACTGCATGGATGGTCCGCAATTTTTATTTCAGATCTTTCTTCTAGACACCATTCTGAGTGGTTTGCGATTTTGTTCGGCAAAATTTGAGAGATGGAGTTTACGTAACCGGACCCGAAAATTTTGCTATAAGAAAAAAAGCGGCCCAAATAGCCTCCGCCACTACTCTGGCGAGGCTTAAAAAAGTGCAAATTCCCACTTCCAAACAGTGATTTCTTTTGTTTTTTTGAGGCTGTATGTTTTAAGCGGAACACTGATTTGTTGCATAGGAAGTGTAATTACCTACTTTTCAACTTTTTTATTTTGTTTTTTGTTTTTGTTTTTTGCAGGTGGTGTGCAGTTACATAATTGCAGCCAATGTTTAGATAGACACAACATAATATTATACACTTCTTGACGATTTGAGTGGAGGTGGGCAAGAAAAGCGGGTGGGGTAGGGGCGGGTTTTATTCAAAAAATTTCAAATTTTCATCACAGTGTACTACATTGACAGCCCATGAAATAAGAAAGTAAGTAATGGTATATGTTTGTAGCCAGATTTTTCCAACGAAACTTTCAATAGCTACCATATTATTGTTCTTCCCTTCATATGGTCTCTGATGTAGGTACCTATTATTGAAGTTTTAAAAAGTATAGTTTCTAACCGTTCATGGAATTGAACTTTGAGCGGCTGTAACTTTCAGGGGGCAATCGATTTCCAGTGCATCAGAAGCGATATATTTATACAGGGTCTTTCAGAAGTAAGTAGGTACCTATACTCTTATACACTGATAGAAAGGACCACCAGATTCCTCCGCTTGAAAAGTAGTCCCGAGCGTTACCCGCGAAATTGAAAATTCCAGTTAGAAAGAGGTGCTTATTTCCGCTAATCACAGCTATAAGTGCTATGGTAATTTTAAATGACACCAGTTTAATACCAATTTTAATGAATGAGAAAATATTTTTTTTGAATGAAGCTGATTTTATTACACACCACTCACAACAGCCGAGCCGACTAAAAATAACAAACATCATAGAGAAATGGAGGTTAGAAATCGTACGTAAGTGTCAAACTCGCTGAATGTAATGCCATTGGCTTGGCGTAGGAATAATTTGCCCGGGTAAGACTACCAACCGAACAAAACTAATATTAGTTCTAAACGCGCCTATGTTGTTACAGTCTTTGGTGCTTTTGTTTGCTATAGGTTACATCACTGAAATTCAAAAAAGTCCGTTCTATCGGTGTACAGACTATAGCTATATGTATATCGTCGGATTCAGCTTTCAAAAATATGAAGTTTGCGATGAGAATCAATTGTAAGAGGTGCCCCCTAAGAAAATTCTTCTTTCTAAATTTACATTTTTTGTTGCTCCTCGTTAATTTTAAATCTAACGGTGGGATCTATAATCCAACCCATTTTTTTTTTATTGTCGATGGTCAGCATTACACGCACCTCTTCAAAGACAGTCAATGCCGACACCGGGTGCCGTCCTTGGATCTGCCAGGAAGAGCCCTCCCCTTACGGGATCAACGTCACCAAACATTTTCAATGCATCTTTCAGTTCTGATATCGAAAGGCCTGATCTGTCTGTTGTTGGTGGGTGGGGAGAGGTACTGTTTGAAGAGGACAACTTCTCCCTTACAAGGCAATTCAGTCCAATTTTTGAATTCTTTTACTCGAAGAAATGATCGTTAGTCTTGGCAGTCAAGGAACTGGTCTTCGTTCGTTAGTGGCATTCAGATTTTTCAGGCATTAGTTTTTTTTTCTTCGGTAAGGTTTTTGTTATAGATTTTATCACTTAGTTGCAGTTTTACAAGCTTTATAAATACAGGGTGTTTCAGTGACCTTGTATAAAATTTCGGAAGGTGATTTCTCTCAAAAAAGTCAAAAAGCAAGAGTACCGTAGAACGAGCTTACTTTGAACAGTTTTCCAGTTTAAATGCTGATATCTTCGAAAGTGTTTGTGTGAAAATTTTGAAAAAAAAGTATATCACGGGCATCGCTTTGAGCTACAGTTAATCAAAAATTCCAATTGCAATATGACCAACAAGGCCTTTTTTTTTAATTAAAATTTGGGTGTTCAAAGTAGCCCCTCGGTTGAGGTTACTTTGAACAAAGGTAATCGAAACATACAATTTCAATGAAACCTATTTAATAGGGTTTCTTTGAACGCTACAAAACTAAAAAAAAATAGTTTGATTTGAAAAAAAAATTCTCCAAATTTTAAAGAGACTATAAGTTATTTTCAGGTATTTTATTAGTTTTACATGCAAGTACAATAAAAAAGACTATATCATAAGAATAAAACCTTGAATCAAGCCCATGAATGACATTGTTGAAAATAACACATAATTTTCCAAAAAATCTATAGCAAAATTGTGATAAAGTGAACGTAACAATATAAAATAGAAAGATCAATATCTCTGAACAATACATTAAGTCCACAGTTATTCACTGTAAAGTTCTGATGGAACGCTTCAGGTCATTACATCTTTGTCGCAACATTTCAAAGGTAACATAAACGAATTTTGGAGACTGTAATGCAAATACTAACTTTTCCAAGCGGTAAAGTTTGCGCACCTCATAAACCTCACTTTTTTGACAGCTGTCAACAACACGTCATTATTACCAACCTAAAATAGTGATCTTCAACCAGTGCTGCCATATAATTCCCAAAAGTATAATACAATGGTATAATAAACCTAATGAAAAAAACTGCATGTATCTAAACCTGATATAATTTTCGCTAATAATTATTATAGCAAAGTTATTTTTTTGTTCAAAGTTACCCCTCGTTTCAAAGTAGCCCCACCCTACGGTACCTAACTTTTTTCCTAAATTGCTTCCTAAGGGAGTTGCATTTGATGTAGGAAGGTTCCTCAACAGTGCAAATGTACATGCAAAATTTTAAACAAATCTGGCCAGTGGCGGCGAAGTTAGAAGGGCTGGGGTAGGTTGAAGTGTCAGAAAAAAATTTCTGCAATCCGTTCGTATTTTTGTTTATACATTTGGATAGACTTGTTCAAGCCTAAACTTTTATGCACCGTTCACGAGTAAAAGTAAAAAAAACCAGAAAGAAACGTGTCGAATAATTTTCTTCTGGTAGTTAACCTACCCCAACCCCCAAGATGATGGTTGATTTTTGTTCTAAATCACACACGTGTTTTATTTGCATTGTGAAGAAACCTCCCTGTTCAAAAAAAAAATTAACAAAAACCAAACAAATCTGACCAGTGGGGTCGTAATAAGGGGTTAGGTTGAATTGATAGAAAAAAGTCTACGTTCCCATCGTATTTTTGTTTGCACATTAAAATAATCTCTTACTTTCATTTACACATTAGGTAGGTACCTACTTATGACTTTCTGACAAAAAAGAAAAAATTAAAAACCGCATGTCATGTCGCACGTTCCTGGTTTTTTCACTTTTACTCGTGAACGGTGCATCCTACGAAAAAAATGCAAGGGGTGTAGGCATAAAAGTTGAGTCTTAAACAAGTCTATCCAAATGTGCCAACAAAAGTACGAACGGATTGCAGACATTTTTTTTCTGACAGTTCAATCTACCCCAACTAACTCCGCCGCCACTGTCCAGGGCCGCGATTCTGTACTCTCCTACCGACACTTGTCGGTGTCGGTAGCTAGGCAGGAGCGAATTTGATTGGTTCTCACCCTAGCTACCGATCCGATAGTTGTCGGTAGGCAAGTACAGAATCGCGCTCCAGATTTGTTTGAAATTTTGCATTTGAGAAACCTTTCTACGCCAAGTTTGAAGTTCTTCACCTTGACGGTTCTTGAGCAAATAATTGAAAACTCTGTTTCACTTCGTACCTTTGAGGCGCTGTAACTCCCTTAGGAAGCAATTTAGGAAAAAATGTCACTCTTACTTTTCAATTTATTTTTTTGAGAGGAATCACTTCCTGAAATTTTATGCAAGGTCACTGAAACACCCTGTATACAGCCAAGGCCAAGAGCACAGAAAAAAAAAATGAATATGAAGATAAGCTTTCCAACCAGCAAAGAATACTGGCAGACCTTTTTTGTTTTTTGGTGAGTACAGTGAATTTGGTAGGCCGGATGGTTGCTAGACATGGAGAATCTTATAAGTTGTAGTAGAAAATGACATGATTAACAGATAGCATTTCAGGCATCAAGAAATAAAAATTTATTTATTTACACATATATTGAGTTTTCAATAATTACATAAATAAAACGAAATAGAAAAATAACGCGATAAATAATAGGACTCTAGTAATAAAATTTACAACAGTAGGTATAATCTAAAAAAGGAAAAGAATACAAATAATTAAATCACAGAATTTTAGAGCTACATAAATAGTAATATAATGTATCACTGAAATATACAACTTTTTACAGATTATTATTATTATTATTATTATTATCAGTAAGTATTTTGATTTTGTCACTGTAAAATATAATTATACAAGCTTTCAACAATGTGATGATCTCTATGAGAGATTTTGTAATAAATAATTTAAATTACAAACATTTCTAAAAAATTTTTAACACACCTATAACATGAGCAATGAAAATATATAAATTATTAAAATATCAAGGTATAAATTTTCATCATCATTTTAACATAACTAACACACTGGGGGAAAACACATGACTATTAAAAATTATTCAATTAGTTTACTTGCTAATACAATTCTTTGGACAAGTTTTAACCATACCTTCTCATTCATTCATTTTGTTATGGTTGTGTTATTAAAATTTCATTTTGCTATTGAGATCACACCTATATCAGTTTTGTTATGAGACAAGAGAGGTTTCAATCAATGAAACTTTAACAACGTGTTTTTAGCACACTCAGGAAGAACAAAAAGGATGGTCCTTGAATAACGCGTCTCTCATTTCACTGTAATTGAGCACTTGAAGTAAAAAATCACTGTTAAACATTGTCATTTGTGTTGGCACCTGTTAGAGGCTGCTGTGCCTGAAAAATATAATGAAACGAAATTAGAACATCTAATTACCATTGCTACCGTTAATAACATGCGATTAACAAAATTTCCCTTCAGAGTTGGTTTTGGAAGCAACATATTCATCAACTGGCGGGACTTAATATTGGCTCAACGACTGAATATTTTGTTTCTGAAGCCAACTCCAAATGAATATTTTGTTGATCCCATCGAATTTTAACAACAACTATTGATCCTACTCTATAAAAACGAATGATGTGCAAAAAATAAACTCCACGAAAAGCTGCTAATATCAGAGGTACAGTATAAAATAATAATTACTACAATGATGGAAATACTCACCAAATATCAAAATCATGACGCGTGAAACAAAACAAAAATTCTAATGATATCTGGATGATGCAATGGTAAATTCAAAGTCCCATTCACACGTACAAACTCAAACAAGTACTCTTTCCAAAGGAAAAGCATTTAGATTTCATTTATAAGTAATTTTTTTTAGAGATATTTTATATTATAACTAACGGACTGGATTTTATATACAATGACACAACAAATTGAAGCACACATACATGAAATTTCCACTACAATAAGTGTTATAGAAGGTGTAGTAGATTAGTGTTAATAAATTACAGTAATAGTTACCTTATAGCTTAAAATAAGCTACTCATGTTGGCACAGCGTTTTTTCATCATCAATAAATTTGATTACAAAAATATTAGTTTGCAATCCAATTGTTAGAAGCTAATACTGATGGACAAGAATATCCTATTATTATATAGTAAAAATGTTTACGTGTACTTATATTAAGCTATGTTAATTACGTTCAAGTCTTGCTGCTACACGTCTTCTTTTTTCTTTTTATATCTTTAACCTAGTCAGTATAATTGAGCATGCCTTTGTACGACACAGTGGACTTTTATAAAATTATAATGCTTTTGAACCCATATCACCAACTTCCGGAATTTAAAATGAAATTTTGATTATGAGAGCTAATAAAATAATTTCTGTCATGCAACATATGAATGCTGAGAAAATTACATTATGTGGACTGATTATCTAGACGTGATGTTGTTGTAATCCAAAGTGAGAGCCCTTACCTCTTCTCCCACTGTACTTAAATACGGCCGGGCTGTCTGGAACTGGTTCTTTTCTAGTGAAAATTGATCTTCTGTGGTCTTGCGATAAACTGGATTGTCAAAGTTCATCGAAGTCATGTTGCGTTTCACGTACTTTCTGTATACAACGTAGACCACCTGCGGAAAATATTAATTTAAATTCTTTTCTGTCAGATTCACTTGCGATACTCACAGCTCCAATCAAGACAATAACGACGAAGATTACGGCAATTGAAATTACAGCCACCATTCCATCATCTGAGTTTTCTGGTAGAACCGTTGTAGGGTGAGATTTATTTGTTGTACCTATAAAAAATCAGTTAAGAGGCTTCGTAATGACACAATAGAGCAAAAAGAAGTAATTGAGAAAAAGAAAAAACTGCAGTAACAGAAAGAAACGAAAAGAAAACAAGAGCTTGAGAAAAAAAGCAAAAGTAAACGTGTCACGTTGTTAATTTCTACAACAGAAATCCAGGAGTAGTGTGTGCTCAGCAAATAGACGCATTTTGTTTTCTTACTAATCTACAATCAATTCTTATAGTCCAGTCAAATTAAGCAAAAATCGTGTCAAACCGGAAATAAATTCGGAAGTTGACGAAATTTGGTGGATCGATGCAGAATTTAACGTAGAATAACATACTAATTTTGCCAAAAATTCCAAGGCTTGGCTTTTTCTTGAAGGCCAATCCTTGAACATTTTAGTTTTTTCTGAATAATTTTGAACTATGTATCAAGCCCATTAAATTCCCAAGAGATCAGTACACTTTGTGGTCAATAGTCTCTGAGGTACAGCGTCTGCAAAAACGCAGTGAAAATCACTCAAAATTTATTTTCGAATGTTACGTAACAATTTGCATAGTGTCAGTTCAGAGGCTGTAACGTGGACAATGTGTTTTACGTGTGTGGGAAGCCAGCTCAACATTCGGTATCACACTTTTGTCCAGAAGTCGCCAACTTCGAAATGTGACTTTTCCTCGACCTTTGAAATCGATACTCAATAACTCAATGTCCCGAAGAATCCCCAAAAATCGATTTTTTTTATACCATGCCATTTGCTTAATTTTTCGAGGGGCAAAACCATCCAGGGAGTATTATGAAGAATTGAATACCAAAAAAATAACATGTTTCGGAATGTTTTTCCTAGTGATGGTTCTTGAGTTACATTCGGTTGAAAGACGAAAACGACCTATTTGGAAAAAATATGGGTAGTCTGGACACTAACAACTGCTGAATACTGTACGGACCTTGCATTTAATGACACAAAATGCCACTTAGCAGACGTATTGAATATACTTATGTACGTGCTTTCCACGTCTGCCAAGTATTCAGCAGTTAGTGTCCGGAGTACCTATCTTTTTTACAAATAGGTCGTTTTCGTCTTTCAAGCCATGTAACTCAAGAACCATCACTAGGAAAAAGATTCAGAAGCATGTTATTTTTTTGGTATTCAATTCTTCATATATTCCCTGGATGGTTTTGCCCTACTTGAAAAATTAAGGAAATGGCATGGTATGAAAAAAATCGATTTTTGGGGATTCTTCGAGACATTAAGTACCTATTGATTTCAAAGGTCGAGGAAAAGTATCATTTCAAAGTTGGCGACTTCTAGACAAAAGTGTGATACTGAATGTTGAGATGGCTTTCCACACATGTAAAACTCATTGAAATCCGCACATTTGCTGTCCACATTACAGCTCCTGAACTGACACTATGCAAATTGTTACGAAATATCCGGAATGGCCTGCACCTGCGCCAAGAAAGAAGACGCCGTCTTTTCCCATCACCCTGTATGTATCATTTCTTTGCTATTATTGACAATTAAATGTATGGTTCCTGAAGAGAAAACAAATCATCCTATCTTAAGATGATTATCGTTTGATTAACAAACTGTTTCGTACAATTATTACTCTTCTATGAAATAATTGGTACTTTTATCCAAGAAAAATCATATCTCCCCAAGTACACAACGTAGAGTGAAAAACTAAAAAGTTATGAGTTACAGATACTACAGGCTACAAGACGCATTCACATTCGTATATACAGGATGACGTGAAAATTTCCTGTGCCAAGATGAAAACAGCAGAAAGTTGCACGCCTTTTTGTATCACTCTGTATGAGATATACCTTCACTTTGAATCGATTGGATATGTATGGTTCACAAAATAGAAGAATGTATCCTCACAACAGTGCAAGCTGCTTTAGATTCTGATCATTTTTGCAAAAGTTTTTGACATTTGAAATAACCTCCAAAAATAAAATTGTCACTTCATTTTGTGCGCAGTTTACATTTTAGTCTTTTTGGAGCGAGTAACTTTTTGTAACCGGTTGGTTATTAGCGGTTGACAGTAAATTAACAGATACTGTCATTTTTTTGACATCTGACATTTCTCGCTAAAACGTTGCGGTTATAACTTTGGTTATCAGCATTTGGCGGGAAAATAGGGACTGGATACCTAGCTTCAAATAGTTACGTACTTGTACTTGTCTCTGTTACATACCGTGTACTTAAACCATTCGTAATCTAGGATAGCTTTGAAGGTGAAAAATTCAGTCATTCAGCCAATCCAGTCACTTGAATCGATGAACATCTCGTTTCCGAAGTCACCCGGGTGGGCCCCAATCAGGGCCCTGATTACGAATTTTGTGGATCACACGTGTATTGTGATCACATCACACATTCAATTTTTATGAAATCCTGTTTGATTTCTTGTTCATGGTGTAATACCGAAGGAACAATAAATAGTTATATTGAATTGAATTGAAAATCAACTATTCATATTTCTACTATATAAATAGGAGGTATGACAAGTACTTTCAGGATTAAACCACCATCAGGCGGCCATCGGACATCTGGATTACCCGATGTTCTTGTGGGTCCATCGCAGATGAGTCCATCGTCTTCGATGATTCTTATTCTTCTCGTCGCCAAGTCAAGTTGTCAAATTTTTGAGGTTAGGTTAGGTACGTTTCACGATTGGAAATAGGCTACTTCGTTTGGGCAGGTGCGCATGCTTGACGGCTCCAAATTTTGGAAACTTTCGTACACCTGTCAGTTGAATGGCAACGCTGCATGCTCTGTCTAGCCGCCTGACCAACGACTGGTTCCTGGCTGTCACTTTTATACATACCGTAAATGCATCTCTTTGCAGCTTCTTTGAACTTCCTTCTTGGTGCAGCCATTTTCAACAGGTTCTGTTCTTTCGTCAAAACATGAGCAAAGAGAATGTAGGTCAGGTAGAAACGAGAAGTGATCATAATTATTGTCACAAGTTACAGTTAGCGCCGATGTCTTGTTGTTTTGAGCGCTGTTGCCATTTTTGTTGTTCCTGAACTTCCACAAATGATCATTGAATTTAATTCCAATGAAACATTTCCTTTGAATATAAAAATTGTATCTAGCATTCAACCAAATTATTTGTGAAATTTTAGGTGCACTACAATATTTTTTTGTGTTAATTTTCAATATTGGTGTACGAAACTATGAAATTCCCGCCAGACATGCGCACTCAAAAAAACCGAAACGAAGGGACCTATTCTGGACCGCTGCTTGTTTCAAATTCAAATCTGTTGCCGCCTCGCTCAAACGTCAAATAGGTCCCTTCGTTTCGGTTTTTTTGAGTGCGCATGTGTGGCGCGAATTTCATAGTTTCGTACACCGATATTGAAAATTAACACTAAAAAATATTGTAGTGTGCCTAAAATTCCACAAATAATTTGGTTGAATGTTAGATACCATTTTTTATATTCAAATGAAATGTTTCATTGAAATTAGGTTCAATGATCATTTGTGGAAGTTCAGGAACAACGAAAATGGCAACAGCGCTCAAAACAACAAGACATCGGCGCCAACTGTCACTTGTGACAATTATGATGACATTTCTCGTTTCTACCTGACCTACATTTCATTTGCTCATGTTTTGACGATAGAACACAACTTGTTGGATATAACTGTACCGAGAAAGAACTTCAAAAAAGCTACGAAGAGATGCGTTTACGGTGTGTGTAAAAGTGACAGCCAGAAACCAGTAGTTGGTCAGGCGGCTAGACAGAGCATGCAGCGTTGCCATTCAACTGACAGGTGTACGAATGTTTACAAAATTTGGAGCCTTCAAGCATGCGCACCTGCCCAAACGAAGTAGCCTATTCTATAACCAAGTGTAACCGGTCATGAACGGTTATTCGCTCGAAAAAGACTTTTTGAGTGATTTTAACTGCGTTTTTGCAGACGCTGTATCTCAGAGACAATTGACCACAAAGTAATGAGTTTAGTACTGATCGCTTGGGAATTTAACGGGCTACATTTATTTCGCTGGTGTTTGTGTTCTAAAGGTAATGGTTTACAAGTTATTCAGAAAAAAGTTGAAATTTTCAAGGATGGCGCTCTTTATTGGTCCTAAAAAAAAACAAGCTTTGAAATTTTCGGGAATTTCAGTATGTTATTCCATGTTGAATTCTGCATCGATCCACCAAATTTTGTCAACTTCCGAATTTATTTCCGGTTTAAACCTATTTTGACTGGACTATTATTAATTTATTGATTCGTATTCATTACAGATGACTAGATCTACACATTTAACGCAGGCTTTCAGTAACCACTCACTCACTGCTACTCAGTGTTCTATCTAATAACCGCCAAACAGGACGCGAGCTAGCAGCAGCGGCCCAAGTAGGCGTAAGCATTCGCTAGCAGTCGGAAAACACGCCAAGGGTGGGTTCAATCAGCTTATTTGGCCGCGGTTTTAGTTTCAGCCGTAAGCGCTGCATCGCTTATTGGATGTTCTGAGGAGACTGGTTCATAAGGGCCAATGGGCGTTGCTGCGCTTGCGACTAAAATTAAAACTTGCGGCTAAAGGTGCGTTCAGTCAGCTTATTTAGCCGCAAGTTTTAATTTTAGTCGCAAGCGCTGCATCCCTTATTGGCTGTTCTGAGGAGGCTGGTTCGTCAGAGCCAATGGGCGTCGCTGCGCTTGCGACTAAAATTAAAACTTGCGGCTAAATAAGCTGACTGAACGCACCTTAAATAAGCTGACTAAACCCACCCTAACACGTTGCGTGTGGTCTACACAAGCTTCGTACGTGCACATTCCAAAAGATACATGAGGTGCGGTTTTCTGCATTTGATGGGGTAAAGTTTGACAAAAGCAATCGAATCTTGAGAATTGAGTTTTATTGAGCTATGGGAAAAAGCTGAACGACAGATTGTAGCTTGATTTTTTTTTTATATTTAGGTTCAAAATTTCAGTCGAATCCTACCACGACTGTGGACCACATGATTGGGCAAACGGTGAGGCGGGTTGCAGTGTCTCTCGCTGGCCAAATCCGATCAAAGTTTAATGCCCGGCGGTGCGCGGCAAAACGGGACTGTATCAAAGTCTTCAAAGGGAAACGCCGCAAAATAGGAAATTCTAGAAAGAACCTATTGTTGCAGTTTTGAAGACAACAAAATGTACCATGAAAAGTTTCTGAAGCCATATTCTTATAATGCTTAAACTATTCATGGCTAAAAACGAAATGCAACTTCATTTACCATTGAGCTGAGGTCCAATCATCAATGGGCTTCAAACTGTAAATCATAAAAATATGGCTTCGCGGGCTTTTTCATGATACATTTGGTTGTCTTGAAAGCTGCAGAAATTTTCTCGGCAGTGGTTCATTTCTAGAGACAACTCTTTTTTGCGGTGTTCCATTTGTAAGACTTTCATGCAGTCCCGTTTAGCCGCGCACCGCCGGGCATTGAGTTTTGATCGGATTTGGCCAGCGTCACCGTTTGCCCTACCTACCAGGCTACCATGTGGTCTACACTTGCGGTATTCAATTGAAACTTTAAACCTGAATACAAAAGGCATCAGGCCACAATCTGTCGTTTAGCTTTTTCCGATAGCTCAAGTGGAATCAAACTGGTAATGCTTCAAACCATTCAACAAAAATGTTCAAGATACGGTTGTTGGCATTGCAAATGCAGAAAACCGCACCTCGATGTCTTTTGAAATGCGCACGTGCGAGGCTTGTTGTACACCTGTTGACATGTTTTTCAATTGAAACGAATGCTTGATGTCGCTCGCTCGCGTCCCATCAACAAAACATGTAAATATACTCAAGAATTTCGACTTCGACTCCATCAAACCTACGTTACAGTGTGTAGATTATTGTCCATTAGCTGCTGAGCAGCTGTGTAATGCAACGAGTACGCATTCGCCTGAACACAATAACGAGAACAAACCAACACCAGAAGGTGGAAGAAAACAAAAAACAAAAGTACTCACTTTCCGTTATTATATCTGATATTGTTGGGTAATCTGTATAAGTTACAGAATTTACGGTGGTTGTTAAAACTTCTGTTAAATAAATATAACAAATAAGAATTTTAAATAAGAAATAATTCAAATAATATACAAAAAATGCTTGACTAAAAATTCGTAAAAAAGTGAATATTTTAATAATTAATACTGAAATAACTTACTGTCTTGGACGCAAGTCAAGCCATCCGCTATTAGGCGGAGATTCTCAGGACACGCGCACGAGATTTTGGGAGATCTGGAGTTGATTTGCGGAGCTGGAAGGCAGAAGTGAGAGCAATGTCCATTAACCGCTTGACAGTGATTCTCGCCGTCTGGTTGACGGTACGGATGGTAAACGTGGATGACCATTGGATTTTGAATCTAGAATTGGCATGTACTGTAGCACAGCGAAATGGAGAGAGGGCTGAGAACTTACCATTTCTGTAGCAGTGACAGCCTGGACGTCACTTCCGGTAAACTTATTGGCTTTGAAAACAGCAGCCTTGTCCCAGTCCGTCCAGTACACCCAGTCCTCGAACGTTGTGATCGAGAAGGGATGACGTAACGAGTCTGGTGAGAACAAGACCAATCTTCTGTTTCTTCCATTATAGTCGCAAGATGAAATGACATTCAGTTTGGCATCCACCCAGTAAACTCGCTTTTTGACCAAATCCAAGGTCAGACCGTTCGGCCACTTCACGTCGTAACTGACAATGGTTTGCCGGTGCGAGCCATCCATGCCGGACCTTTCTATTTTTGGGTCGCTACCCCAGTCAGTCCAGAACATCCAGCCTTCCATGGGATTCAGCGCCAGCGCTCTGGGTTCTTCCAGTTGATCTTTTATCAGAACTTTTCTCATTTTCCCGTCGAAGTTGGCCAGTTCGATTGTGTTCTTGCCGGTATCCGTCCAGTAAATGTGGTTGTAGATCCAGTCCACGGCTAGGCCGTCCGAAGTTGTGATGTCGTTACTGATCACCGTCGATCTGTCATTACCTTCGTCTATCGGTGCTTTGTATATCTTCTTGTCAGTCACGTCGCTCCAGAATATCATCCCAGTGCGGAAAACGAAGTCAAGTGCCGTCGCTGAATTTGTTTCGTTAACTATGCTCGTCATTTCGTGATGGTCCAAGGAGATTTTACGAATGTCTCGGCGACGGGCGAACAAAAGTGAAGCGTGCCCTTCGACTGCTTTGCATTTGGTTAGATCGCGGGGATCACGCATGTATCCCCGTTCGCATTCGCACTTGAAGCCGCCTTTGTCGTTGATGCAAATTTGGGAACAGCTACCAGGTATCTCGCACTCGTTAATGTCTGCGGAATATTGAAATAAAATAAACGATCGTTTCGATCGACTTTCTAACACATTTACCTTTGCATGTTCTATTGTCGACCAGTTTGTAACCGTGGTTACATTCGCAGTAGAAATACGCCGGCGTATCAACACAACGCTGACTGCATCCACCGTTGTTCTCTAAGCATTCGTTCTTGCCGCATTTTCCTTCAGGCTCGTCTTCACCGCCGGGACAGTTCTGATGCTTATCGCAAACTTGGGACATCGGTATGCAAGCACCTCCTCCACAATCGAACTGCGTTTTTGGATCACATTTGGGAATGGGAGCCTCTGCGATAATTACAAATTCAAGTAAAAAATGTAGGTAGTTGACACATGAACATAACTATGGTTACGAGCGGCGATTCTGGAGAACACGCGATCTTTCTAGACTCTTCCCATCAGGTCACAGTGTACAAGTGCGGAGCTCTGGACATTTCCAGAATATACGCAATGGCTTGACGATTGAAATACGTGGAGACTTGAACATGCAAGTAAGACACATCTGTTCATTTTGGCGGAGGTGCCGACTTTACCGCACCTCCGACGTTGGGATTGCACACGAAAGGTGTAAGATTATTCGGGAGTCGCCTAGAAACTCTATGCCGGGTTACTGTGGAATTTGCTGGAGGACCTATGGAACATTCGAGAAGACTAGTCCGAGGTATAAATAAGCACCATGGATCGCCCACAGGTTCAGTATTAAATTGGAAGTGATCGAGAGCGATAGAAAGCGAGTAGTAATCTGCAATATTCCCAAGTAAATAATTGTTGGCGTGTATTTATTGTAGTACGCAGTAATAAACAGTGTGTGTTTTAGAACGATCGTCTCAACTCTCAATTATTATAAACGAACCCGTACGCGAAATACGTAACAATATGCATAATACACTTTGTTGCTCATCTGAAAGTGACTGACGATCTGGAAATCAGAAATAAGCTCTTACCGCAGTTCAGTTCGTCGCTACCATCTGCACATTCCGGATGTCCAGAACAGTAGAGGTGTCCCGCTATGCATGAGCGGTCCTTACATTGGAACTGGTCAGCTCGGCAAGTGATGTTGTGGCAATGATCAGGCGCTTCGTCTGAGCCATCTGGACAATCCTTGGTACCGTCACACAACCAGTTTTTGTGGATGCATGTTAACCTATCTCCACATTCATGTTCTTCAGACAAACAAAACGAGCTTGTGCTTACTTGAGGCTTAGGGCAACCCTAAAAAACGAAAATTTTGAGGATTATTCACTATGCGATTTGTTTATGGCTTAGATGATAATACTTATAATTTTATAGGAAATGACTACTATAGCTTTCTTATCAAGGTAAAATAGTACATTATAATACCGAGTTTAGGAGGTATTATTATAGCTGAAGTATCAGATCAAATCCCGACGCGCAGATGAGAGGCCTGAAAGGGCTCGATACCAAGTTGCAGGCGCAAAGTTTGAGACGGCGTAACGCGCCAAATACAGCGGTCTGATTGGTTGGTATTCGCCATTGCTATGGTGACCGCACTCAAGGCGGTCTCAACCCCAACTTGGAATCGAGTCGTAAGGCGCTGGAGCTATAGAGTCATTCCATGCCAAAACGATGGACTCATGCGGTGATGGATTTCCATAAATTTGGGACATGTTGTAGAGACATGAAAATAAGTCGAACCGTGATTCGCCGTTTTTTTAAAATCAAAATTGCAATTTTTTCAAATTTTTCACTTTTGTCTTGCATTCTACTCTGAGAAAAATCATAGCTCTTTGGTCCATTTTTTTTTAAATCGGAATTGCAATTTTTCCAAATTTTTCACTTTTGTCTTGCATTCTACTCTTGAGAAAAATCATAGCTCTTTAGTCCAATGTTCGATTTTGAAGATTTTTTGTCTTGATTCAACCACAAAAGATGAGGAATTGTGGACATTGCTTTTTTTTGACAGATGTTGAAGCATGGAAAGTCACTTTTCCGGAAGGAAAACGGTATAGGTACCTATTGAAAAATGGTACATCTTCGATATTCCCAATTTTTTAATATATCGTTCTCTGAACTTTTCTGAATCGATAAGTAGT
Source organism: Anaspis maculata (assembly GCA_949128115.1). Taxonomy (NCBI): domain Eukaryota; kingdom Metazoa; phylum Arthropoda; class Insecta; order Coleoptera; family Scraptiidae; genus Anaspis; species Anaspis maculata. The sequence goes on from OX421968.1 coordinate 8,836,683, forward strand.
GGTCGCCAGAATGGACATTGCTCAAAAACCCACGGAATAAAGTTTTTAAGCGAGCCGCGCAATTTGATTAGGCGCTCAGGAGTGCAGTAAAATGAGGCGATTTTCAAGTTGGAACTAATTAGGGGCTCGATGAAAAAATATGGCAATGTAGAGAATAAAAACTCAATCAAGTTTTACTAAAGAACCACTCCATTAACAAGATTATCGCGCAACTTCGAACGTGGTTCACGACTAAAGCAGAAGAACTAATAATTGGCCTCGAATATTTTCTAGCGAAACATTCAATTCTCTGCAACTTTGTCGCTCACAATTTTCGGATATCTCTGCCATTCTCGCAGCATTCCAGGAGGAATGTCACGCGGACAGTTTTTCCACTTCATTAGACCGGCACGCAACTTTGACCGCGACTGACGCTTAAACTGAAGAGGTAAGACATAATGCCCGTCCCCGTGGACTTTACTGTAGATTTTATTGAATTCCCTACAACTTTGTCGCTTACAGTTTTTACACAACTCTCACCGTTCTCTCACCGTTTCAGCAGAAAGATCGCGGCGCATATTTTTAATTCTTCTCAATTTTTTTCATGGTTTTCGGGGTGATTGGAAATGAAACTTTGGTTTTTCTAACTCAGTTTTCCATTCTCTACATAGCCATTTTTTTTTCATCGAGCCCCTAATTAGTTCTAACTTCAGCATAAAAATCGCCTCATATTAACTCACTGATCGATTCAGAAAAGTTCAGAGAACAATATATAAAAAAATTGGGAAAATCGAAGATGTACTATTTTTCAATATAGGTACCGTTTTCCTTCCAGAAAAATGACTTTCCATGCTTTTCTTCAACATCTGTCAAAAAAAGAGTGCAATGTCCAAAATGTCTCATCTTTTGGTGGTTGAATCAAAACAAAAATCTTCAAGATCGGACATTGGACTGAAGAAGATCTATGATTTTTCTCAGAGTAAGATGCAAGTAGAATGTGAAAAATTGGAAAAAATTGTAATTCCGAAAAAAAAAAATTGAAAAAAAAAATCGGCGATACGGGTTGAATTATTTTCATGTCTCTACAGAATATCCAAAATTTATAGAAATCCGTCCCATGAGTGCAGAAAATTATCGTTTTAGCATGGAATGACTCTATAATTATTGTTAACCATGGTAATTTAGGTACCTACTAATTTTGTTTACTATGTACTAGAAAATCGACATCAAGATTTAGGAACAGGTAAAATGTACTTCACGGCTAACAGTAACAAAATACATTGATAAAACGCACCAATTAACGACCCAGTATGTTCGGCGGTCATATTGATTGAACTTCAAACTCATCAAACAAACAAATTGAATAGAGACAATAATATCGGTTGTTTCTGTTAGTTCCGTCACGGTTTTGTTGCACTCACTTGCTCGTCTTTCCCATCGACACAGTCGTATTCACCGTCGCACCTCCACTTCCCGGAAATGCAGAAATTTTCGGAGCACTGGAACTCCGACTCAGGGGAACACGTGACTGGAGGGCAGTCTTTCTCATCGGAGCCATCTCCACAATCATTATCTAAATCGCAAACCCATCTCTTCTGTATACATTTGCCGTTCTTGCAAGTAAACTCGTCAGATCTACAAGTCTCATCTGAAAAAACAACATTTTCTCAATGCGCAATGAAAATGACATTTTCCTAGTACCGCATTCGTTACATTTGAAACATCGTTTACGAAAGGACGTACCTTAGGTACACCTTCGGAAATGTTCTTTTTCGACAGATCGATAATAAATCGATTATTTATTTAAAAACACAAAAAAAACTATTGTGGCTTACTGCAGGCCTTTTCGTCGCTTCCATCTGAGCAATCCGGATTGTCGTCGCACATCCAAGTGAGAGGGACGCACTCGCCAGGCGCCGACCGACAAGTGAACTCATCGACGCCGCATACTTTTTGTTCTGTTCGAGAAAAGCATGGAAAATTATTTTAATTTAAAAAAAAACTCAAAAATGTCTTACGGCAAGTGTGTTCGTCTTCATCGCTTCCATCACTGCAGTCTTTGTCGTTATCACATTGCCAATGGCCTGGTATGCATCTACCGCTCTTGCATCGAAATTCATTTTTTGCACAGGTGACGTTCTCTGAAACAACGAATCACCAATTCAGCAAATCAATGTACGCGATAAAAGAGGTCAATTCACTTATGACACGTTCAAATGATTGAATAAATTGAATTATTCTCAATTAACTGTGTGAAAGACAAAATGGAGAAACCTGGTCTTCAACCGGCGGCAAGCAAGACACTGATTGCTCACCCTGAAAATATTGTTTGTGTGATAACATAAAACAAGGTGGGCAAAACTATAAAATTGAAATATGAATTTTTTTCAGCGTAATGAAGATAACGTGTCCTAGCAACGACTTGTCCTGGTAGTACGCCGGATAGCGACATGAATTTCTAAGTCATTTCATCACGAGACAGAAACGGTCAAATTGATAGTTTTTGTGATGGCAAACAATAAAAACAACTTCTGTCACTCATGCGTTGGTTGCTTCAGAAGTTACAGGGTGTCAAACATGTCAAAAAAAGAAACTTAATCAAGTTATTTCATCACCAGAAAGAAATGGTCAAATCGATAGTTTTTGTGATGGCGAACAATAAAAACAACTTCTGTCACTCATGCGTCGGTTGCTTCAGAAGTTACAGGGGGTTAAAGTTGCCGAAATGATATCAGTTGACCTAAGTCATTTCATCACGAGACAGAAACGGTTAAATCGATAGTTTTTGTGATGGCAAACAAGAGAAACTACTTCTGTCACTCATGCGGCGGTTGCTTCAGAAGTTACAGGTGTCCTCCTCCTCCTCCTCCACCACCTCCTCAAAAGAAGCCATCTCTTCCTACTGACATGTTTGACACCCTGTAACTTTTGAAGCAACCGACGCATAAGTGACAGAAGTTGTTTTTCTTGTTTGAGATCACAAAAACTATCGATTAACCTGTTTCTGTCTCGTGATAAAATGAGCTAAGTTTTTTTTTGAGATGTTCGACACCCTGTAACTTCCGAAGCAACCGACGCGTGAGTGACAGAAGTTGTTTTTCTTGTTTGCCATCACAACAACTATCGATTGAAGCATTTCTGTCTTGTGATAAAATGACTTAGGTAAGTTTTTTTTGTTGACATGTTTGACACACTGTAACTTCTGAAGCAACCGACGCGTGAGTGACAGAAGTTGTTTTTAGCGCATTTTCCATCTTGATGAAAATTGCTATTGCAACCGCTTTGTCCGTCCGTCCGTCCGTTCCTCGAACTCCTCCCAAACTAGACGACCTAGGTTTCTGATTTTTTCGCTGTTACATAGCTGCCACTCCCAAAGGAGGGCTAGGCTATATTGGATGTCCATATTGCGCCGCGTCCATTTTCAGACGGGCAGACGGCGTCAATTCGGCCATTTTGCTGTTCTTCCCGCCTAGTATCTATCGTACGTTTCAAATCAGTTCTGTGTGTTAGTGAAAGTGTGATAGAGTGATAAACTGATAGGAAATCAGATCGAATAAATTAGTGATTAATTATAGCTAGTAGATCGTGAGTGGATTCAGCCATGGTCGTTGATAATCGTCCTCACTCGCACTCGCGGTCGACAATTTTGACAATCTAGGGTCCTAGCTAACTCCCGCCAGTTTCGCCGCGCATGACAATTAGTCATTTCCACATGACGTCACGAGCTCGTCAGTATTGCCAACCTAGTTGAATTTATAACCTCAAAAAAAGTGTTTGGGAACAACCCCCGTTGTTATGATTGGAAAAAAGTACTTTTTTGAGATTTTGGATACAGTAGGAAGCAAGTTTGTGCGTGATAATTGTTCACGAAACTCTGGCGCTTCGATCAATACTGATGGTTGGAGATGTGCTGCCCCAAATAGCTCAATAAACAAGAAAGTTTGGTGAAGTGCTTAAATCATTTTCGTCGAAAAAAAAAAAGAAATCCGTGGCTTTTTCGGAAAACTAGATTCCGGGAAGAAAAGAGCATCTCAGGAAGTATCTCAAAGTGCCAAGAAATGCGACTCAAAGACATCTGGGAAGGAGAAAATATGCCAGTTTATTATCCTGCCGATAAGGTAAAAAGCTGACTAAATTGTTAGAATACAGAATAAATGTGAGATGATTTTACAAATTATCCATTACTAAGCGCCCTTCTGATTTCAGAAAGTATGGCTGTGGCAAAAACCGTGACCTGTGGCGATCGTGAAATGGGAAAATCCAGCGACCAAGGAATTTTTAAGTTGACCACAATGTTACCTCAAATCCTGCTTACAAGAAGAAATTTCAGGATTTTTTAAGCAATGTGCCTTGCCGCGATGAAGCCATCAACTGAAAATTCAAGATTATCAAGTCAGGTGTACGATTTGGTCAACAGAAGATGAAGATACTCGGAGCCGATCCCATCTGGTTCACATGTGCTTATATCACAGCAAATATTACAACTACAGTGAAGTAGAAAATGGAAATTATTGTCAATTCAAACATCTAGGCTTGTGAAAGCAATGGAGAAAGCATGACTAGAGATGTAGAGGGCTCAATGAACGTGAACGTTTGGTTGGAGTTTGGAGTGGTTGAATCTTTTTTTGAGGAAAAAATGAGAAATTCATGGTTTTCTCGACACGCTAGGGCTCGTGGAAGTACGAGGCATCACAGAATGTATCCCAAAGCGCCAAGAAATGGAAAGGAGGAAGGAAGGAAGGAATACACTTGAAAAAATATACGGAGGTTGTACCGATAACAATTATAGGATGGGTAACTAAATTGCTGTAATACAGTTATGATGTTTGCACAAAATTATGTTGCTAAGCCTATCTAGTTTCAGGAAGTACCTGTGTCAAGAATTGTGGCCTTGGGCAATCTAAAAATGGGGAAATCTACGGACTGAGGAATTGCTACGTCGACCACAATCTGGAGCCTAGAATCCTCAATAGAACAATAAATATTTGTATTTTTAAGAAATGTGTCTTGACACAATCAAGTTGTAGTTGAAAATTCAATATCGTTAAATCAGGTGTAAAATTTCTGTCAAGGAGGGCTCCGGTGACCGAATACATCTTCGGTGGCCGAACAGCTGTTCAAGTTAAACTTCCATGTTTTGCCTCTGTCCATATTTTAAATCGAAGTGAAGATATTGCTGCACTTTGAAAATATAAAATATAAACAAAAACTATTGTTTGTTTCTTTAATCGAGCAGTAAAAGCTGGGCCTCAAGTATTTGGGTGATTGGGAAGCACAAACCGAAGAGGTACATACCTAGCCCCACACAAGAAATATCACTCCAGCAATGCCGGGAACGTAAACCCCCAACATTCAGGTGAGGTTTGGTGGCAAAGTTCATGCCCAGTTTTGTCGGAAAATATGAATTTTCATCACTACCCTGTGCAGTTAACCTAACATGTTTGGCTTGCTTTTTCACAAAAAAACACACTTTTCCACGAGAACTTACTTTGCAGGCGCATTAAGGACATTGCTTTGAACTTGATACAAAAGTTTCAAACTCAAACTCAAAAAGGTAGCCGAGGAAAAAAATGCAGAAACTGGAACTCCATAAGCGCCCTGTAGTTCGGTTGTTCTCGAACATTATTTCTTTCAAATTTGGCGGGCAATTCTGGACAGTTGGCAACACTGCTGTGACGTCAATGGAAATGCCTAATTCACATTTTTCCAAGTCAGCAAGAAAGGTGAATTAAGTATATTTTAGTGCTTGTGATACTTTACTTATTCGACGCGGCTCAGTGAGACTTTCCCAACTGAACAAGATCAAAAACTCATTTTTGCCAGAATGGCGCTTACGTTGCTTTGCCTGGCAAGGGACGATTATACATATACGTCCTCCATCAGGCAAAGAATCTTAGCAAAAGTAACTTTTATTTTGTAATGGAACGAGAAATCGGCTGTTTTCTCCCATTAAGAATAAAATGCGAATTTATTTTCAAAAATCATATCTGAAGAACGTCTGTTGGAAAAACACTTTTCCAAAATGTTTTCAAATTATGATCTCTCAGATGTTTACACAAATTTGCATTATTACTTGTATCGCGGAGTGAAATTAAAAATATGCCGATTCAACTGTGGTGAGCAACGAGCATCTTCTCTTTCGCAGCTGGCTGTACTAGCTATTTAGCGACGAAATTCCAACGCATCATGAAGTAGAACGTAAATTTCAAATTAATGCGCTCCGTGAAATGTGTATAATAATATATTAATGAAAAGTCTGGGTTGGGGTATATCTTAGGTTGCGAGCTGTGCACGGTGCACGCCAAGTTTCAACGTAAAAATACAATGAAGAGAGTTCAACTACTTGCCGACGGAGTAAAGTGGTGGAAACTAGAAAATATTGACTTAGGAACTCCAATACCTATTATGTTTCTATACGAATCTTTATATTACAGCGGAGAATTTTGCTCGAGGATTTTTGGAATTCATGCGTTAATGAAAACGCGTATACGAAAAGCAGTGGAAAAATGTCGGAAAGTCGGGGACGCATTCCATTTCAAAAGCTAATCTTTAGGTACTTCGACTGGCAGCAGCCTCGGAGTTAAGTTGCTTCTGCTGCTGATAACTTCTAATCACTGTGTGCCAAAAACTGAGACACACACATGATATACACAAGCTCCAAAAAATTATACGTCCTATCTAATACCAGCGGCAAGTCAAAACAAATTGAATCTAATTTTAATTGACACGCTAATACTGGAGAGGTCAAATGATATGCCGAACATATATGCGTTTCACGATATTGCACTGGCGTGGAAGAGAAACAAAAATAATAGGATTTCGAAAAACTGCAATGACACAATCCGCAGACGTAGCATTCAAGATCATCACATACAATAACATTACCTAATTTGTTTTATAGATTTGACGCGAATCTCAGATTCTCGATAAGTACTTAAGTAGGTACCGCTAACGGTCTGAGGCGCCTAGATAGAGACCCAGATAGATCCATGGAAAGCACCATCTTTATCATCAAAAATTTATTGTGCTGAATAATTTGCAATCAATCAGCTATTCATACGCAAAAGTTTGTAATTATGCTTCGCAACAACGTAAAATTTAATTATACTGACGGTTCCACAGCGCGATCCTTTCTAAATAAATCACGAAGAGAATATGGACGCACTGAAGATTAATTTCATTACGAAATTAATTTCATCCCGTTGAAATCGAAACACGATGAGAAATGCGAGAATTTGAGAAAACCAGACAATTTCCAGTATTTCCACAATAACAACAAAAATGTCGATGATTAAACTCCGTCCATTTTTTTGGGAGTAGGGACTCCGTCACGCTAAAATTTCATAACGATTTTATTTAATCATGCATACAAGACACATAACAAGACCACTTACAATCACGCATATTCATTCAAAATAATAGGTATACATAATGGAATTAACGATTGGTTAATTCAGCTATCAACAGCTATTAAAGTCCAACCCCAACTAATTTAATCAAGTTTATCATAGCGAGGTTCCCAGGTGCCGAGGTGAGTATTTTATGCCCAAACGGGTAAACTGTAAACCATTTACTTCATCCGAATATTACTAAAAAGCTGTACTAATATGATCCACCAACACGAAGGGGAAGCACGTGTATTCGGGTGGGCCGAAAAAATAAAAATTTGCCAAATCGAAAAATAATAGTGCGGAAAACTTGTATTTGAGCTTTATAAGTATTCCTATGAAAATTTGAAAAAAATTAATTTAGGTCTTGGGGTGCCACAAAGCACTTGAAATTTAAAAAAATTGAAATTCTTTGAATTTTTTTTTATTTAAATCCAAGCATTTTTTCCATTTTTTTTTGCCGAAGGTTTGTATTGGGTCTTTGACATTGTGTGTACAATTTTTTGTTTCAATTAGTCAAGATTTTTGGTTCTACAGGACATTAGAAAGTTTTAATAGTTGAAAAAAATTCATTCATTTCAGAAAATGTCATGTAAAAATCAGAAACTTGACTAATTGAAACAAAAAATTGTACACACAATGTCAAAGACCCAATACAAACCTTCGGCAAAAAAAATTGGAAAAAATGCTTGGATTTAAAAAAAAAATTCAAAGAATTTCAATTTTTTTAAATTTCAAGTGCTTTGTGGCACCTTAAGACCTAAATTAATTTTTTTCAAATTTTCATAGGAATACTTATAAAGCTCAAATACAAGTTTTCCGCACTATTATTTTTCGATTTGGCAAATTTTTATTTTTTCGGCCCACCCTAACGTGTATTGTACAGTTTTGGGGTCTGGGAGTCTGATAATGGACGGTTCAAGGATCAACATCAATACTTTTTGTTCAGTAAACAAGTGAAAAGTAAAAACTACTTCTATGATGCTGTGTAAATGACTAAAACCGAAGCGTCTTGGTCAGGAGTTAATCCAGATGGAGCTCACACTGAGTAAAATTACAACAGTCCTCGCAATAGTCTTATAAATACAAAACTCAAGACCGCTCAAATAAAGTTTGTACAGGGTGCCACGCCTAGCCTGAAACGAGTTCAACCCAAAAGTACGTGCACCTCCTAGATTTTTGTATTTATCTTCCCTACACTATCTTAGGATTATTTCAACACAAAAATGAAAAAAATCGGTAGAGCCGTTTTTCAATAATCATTGTTTTTATCATTTTTTTGACAAAATGGCCTAGATGTTAGTTGCTAAAAAAAATGTTTGCACTCAAAAATTTTATGATGCCAAGACGCCACTCAACAGATGTGTTGATTGAACCATTCTGATTAGATTCAGACTAGCCATTAGTTCTAAACAGTCCCGTGGTATATACAGGGTGGAAAAAAAAGTCGAAAACTATCATTTTATGAACAAAGCAAGTGAAGTCTTGTAAATCGCCTCAACTTATCTACATTTATGCTTGAATGGAGTTGGATTGGTGAAATAAGATGTTGCCGAATCAATTCTAGCGGTCTTATTCCTTAAGAAAAATTAAACATTCAAATCTATTTCTAGAGCTATAGGTATAAGTACCTACTCTTTGTTAGGTATATGTTTGCTTCTTGTTGCTCATAATCATAATTCATGTTATTTGTATTTATCATCTCGTTATATATTTCATGCATTATGTCAGTAGGTATGCCATATGTATCTTCACCAGTGACTATCTCCTAGGCTTGTAATATGGTCTCAATGGGGAATGAAGATTCCTCATATACATATTCATTTGCTACGAATTGAAGGTGTTTTTGTTTTAAAAATTCAAATTTTGAAAAACTGTTCTTTAATTTAGAAAATATTTTTATGATCAACCATAGTACTTCTCTGTAGCTTTCAAAAACAATAATAATAATTGATCCGCCTTATTTCAACAATCCAACTCCGTTTTGAAACTGGTCTTTCTTGGTTTCACACATTTTTAGAGCTTATGATGGGTCAATTTGGATTTTATTTCACCACAGCACTAGACATATTCTTAGGAACAAAACTGTTCAGGCATGATATTGAACTTTATTTAGTGATTTACAAAAAAGTTTGGGTTGATAGGTGATATAGACAAAACCTAATTCTATAATATTCAAACCATTACAAAAACCATCATGGGAACTACAAAGGTGTTGAACCAAAAGAGACCATATTATTGACAATGGCAACAATTGTTTTTCAGAATGAGGGGATTATTTTATGCTAGAATTATTGTTTGTTACAATTTTGAGAATTATTACTTACAAGTCTTAGAATTACTTCAAAAAAAATTATTTGTGAAAATAGTTAACCCAAAGGTCAACTGCCCATCTTATTTCATTTTTCAAGCTGTTTATTATAGATATAGTAAGTTCCACCACAATGTCTTGGAGAGTCACGGATTAGAAAAAAAAATTGTGTATAAAAACTTTAAAACTTCTGGTCTTTTCGATATTCTAGAAACGGTTAAACACATTCAAGAACCGTTTGTTGGGACTTTTTAAGGATGAATGTAGATAATTTGTGACGATTTCCAATCTTCCACTTCATAAAATAATAGTGAAATAATAATTTTTGACTTCTTTCTTTTTCCACCCTGTATACACCCCCGGTATGGTTGGCACCAATGCTACTAGTCTGAATCGAAAGAGAATGGCTCAATTGACACCTCTGTTGAGTGGCATCTTGGCATCATAAAATTTAAGGTGCAAACATTTTTTTAGCAACTAGCATCTAGGCCATTGTATAAAAAAATGATATTATTGAAAAACGGCTCAACCTATTTTTTTCATTTTTGTGTTGAAATAATCCCAAGATAGCGTAGAATAAGAAAATAGAAAAATCTAGGAGGTGCACTTACTTTTGGGTTGAAGTCATTTCAGGCTAGGCGTGGGTGATATGTAAACAAGTCCAAATCTCCAATGTGTTGATCGAAACCGTTTGTGAAAAAAATGTTTTTTCCCAATTTCAACCATGACATTGTGAAGCTTCAAGTCTTACCTCGAAATGGTGTTTAAATTTTTTGAATTGGAAGTCCAGCAAAGAAGACATGATATTTTTTTCCAAATTGGTGCATTTTAGACCTGTTGTCACGCCTTAAAATCGGCCTTTTGTTGATAAGACTCTGGAATTTGAAGCAATGGCTCATTTAATGATTTTGAACAAGTTGACTTACAACATACCCCCCTTATTGTGAAGGAAGGCGAAGTAGGAGCCATTTTTCCCAAAATAGCAACTGGGCCTCGAGTTGAGCTAACAGTTCGAGAAGTGAATATCAACAGATATTCATGTGTGAAATTTGTTTTTTTCATAATTTTGACCTCCTGCGTATGATTCCGTTGTCAAATTGAAGTTTTAGACAAAAACAATGGCTCTGAAGGACATAACTCGAAAAAATTCGGGGTATCAGAAGCCTCACCAGTTCGAAACAAAAATCATATTCTCGTTGTTGGACTTCCGATTCAAAAAATTACAAAACCGTTTCGAGGTAAGACTTGAAGATTCATGATGTCGCGGTTAAAATTGGAAAAAAGCATTTTTTGCACAAACAGGGTTTTGTTGAACAAATAGAATATTTGCACTTGTTTATATATCATCCTGTACAAACTTTATTTGGGCGGTCTTGAGTTTTGTATCTATAGCATGAACTGTCAGAAGATGAGACTAGTGAACACCGCAAACCGAATCTAAATATTCGGCGGGAATCAAAAGTTACATTGTTCTGAAAAGAGGTAAAATTTTCAGTCGCGACCAGTGATGGTAGTTTACGCGTAATCTATATTGTCTACTTGACATACGTCGACAACGAGTAGACAACGTAGACTATGTAAACTATGTCAACTATGGTAGACAACGTAGACTATTTAGTTACTTTTTATTTTCCCTCATTTTTATGTCAACCACAACATCAGAATTCTGATTGTTATAACCTCTAAATGTTCAGAACAATGCATGTTGCTGGTTTTTGTATAAGTTTTGGGAGGTTTAGGGTTATGACCAGATTATTCCACTGGTACATATTATAATCCCAAACCCCCGAAATCTATTTCAAGTTTAATTTTTATGCAAAAATGTTTATTTCATGTGTATCTACAACAATCTATTGACAATAGCTGGCTGACTGAAAAGTCAATACTTATTAGTTTTTCTTGTCAACATGTCACTTTGACGTACATAATTGACGTTTGTCGGCTAATTTTGAGGTTATTTTGTGTAGTCTACATAGTTGACATAGTCTACTTCAAAAATGGTCATGTAATCTACGTATAGTCTACGCGTAAACAACGACGTAGTGTACGTCAGGTAGATTACGTTCCTATCACTGGTCGCGACACATTGAGTGGTGCGCAGTTTAGTTAAAACTGGGAGTAGGACGAATAGGTATGCCAACTGCCACCAAATTGAGTGTTATCAAGAAAGAGTGCGTGCGTTTATCATTTCTCTCGAGTATTTCAATATCCAACCCGAAACATCTCATATTGCTCAGATTTCAATTAGGTGCATGCTTATACGACAACGAATAGAATAATTCATTTTGGCTTTTGGTGAAGTGTGGAGTCTAAGTTCAGTTAGGTTTATGCGTGCTAATTATTTTCTTACGAACCTGATGAAACTCTTGTAGCAATTTGGGCAGGGTGGGTTAGCTAGCTGGATAGGCTTTTCTTTCTTCAAATTTCACGCTTCATTAAGCACTTACTAATAGGAGGGTGGAACACAGTCTGGGAGCTCATGTGTGAATTTAAGAAATTCGTGAAGAAATATCAATTTCCGACGGTTGTAATTCCTCAAGGATAATTTATTTTTCCTCGTATTAAAGATCCACAACATATAAAAGAAAAACTACACAGGGACACACATAATATAGGTGTACCGTGTACCAGACACAGACAAGGCGCAACTTCCAGAACTCTGTTGATGTCTTTTCAGAAGTGAAAGCCATAATTTTCGAAAAGTCTATGACTGATATGAAATTAATGCAGAAACTTTTTAAATATATGGCATTCGAAATCGATTCAAGTCGTTATTTCAACTTTATCGTGGAGCAAGTCCTGGGCAAAAGTTGCAGATTTACACAATGACACGGTGTCGGAACGTGGGTCTCGTAAATTAAAAAAGGGTTATAACGTTAACGCGACACTACTTGTTACATGAGATTTATATGCCAAACTGTCGTTAAGGCATTTCTTCGGGAAGTGCCCGGAAGATGGCAAAAAGCAGAGCTCTTTGGAGCTTTGCGTCTATCAAACTAGTGATGGGCACAATCGAAAAAGCGAAATGAAAAATCTCATCATTCGATTGTTTGCATTCGGTTTTTTAAGTATCCAGCGCGAAACTTTAGGGTCTTCAGCTTAATGAAGCGCTTTCGTTCTGCCAGCAGGAGCTGCTCGGGGTGGATCACTAGACAAAGAAAGTAGATCCAGCTGGGCCGTGATTGGTGTAGTATCTACTTTCTCTTTCTAGTGATCTACCCGGAGCAGCTCCTGGCGCAAAACGAAAACGGCTATGAATGGTGGTCACGGTTTGTCAATTTTGTCATCATGGCAAGCTGAGCCACTCGTGCTGCGCTGTGTGGGTTCAAATCCCGCTACATCCATGGATATTTTGTGCTGTCCCCGAGGTTGCATGGTAGAGCAGCTAATAGCTGAATGTCGCCTCGTTATAAGTCAATTAAATAAATAAAAATGACCAAATATATGATGGTTTGAATAAATGAATTAAGTATTAATAATATAATTAATAAATAGGTAATCATAAACAAAAAATAATATATTGAAATTGAAAAAACCTTACATTTCGCGCCATAATCATAATGCTACCATAGGTTAATAATTGTATCAGTGGCGAGTGGGAGACGGTTTGTGGAATTAGGTGGCGTTGTTTTGAAAATTCATTCGGTTTGTCGGTTTGAATAATCGAAAAATCGAATATCCAGGAACAATTGAATAATTCGATTGTTGGCATTCGATTTTTCCCATCATCACTATATCAAACCATCACCAAAGTTATCGTTGTCGCCACTGTGCTGAGGGTAAGCTGCTAGGTAGAGAATATGATAGATATATGGGTACTGAGTACATAAGGTATCCTACGGTTTCAAAGTTTAACTTTTAAAATGTCTTGTTATTTGAAAACTCAACACTTGACCTTCATTTTATCAATGTTATTTATTGCTAATATTTCCGCACGTATGAATGACCCAAATCTCAGCTTTTGTATATTACGTAAATTTTAAGGACATTTATAGTAAATCGCTGCTGATACGAGTGTACGCGTCGGAATCTTTGACCTCTTTTGGAAATGCGCAGGTTCCGGAAGTAATTTAATATATCTTGCTGGTCCTCTAGTTTCGAGCTTTTCTTGTGTGTTATTGATAAATTCGCGTTAAGAGCTCCCTCCCCGCCTATTTGGATACTGTGAAAAGCTCACACATGCTGGCTAGTGGCTATACATCGGGAAGCTTTTGGAGAACTGTTAACGGCGAAGCGCAAACTTTCATATTAATAATTTGGACAAAAGCAAAATATTGATAAAAAAGGATTTTTATCCAAACAGGGGCCGCATCTGGACAAAGCAACAAACGAAACTTTGTTGCCTCAGCTACCGCGACACTTTTCGACCCCCCCTCCGATTCGTTTTCACTATGCCGCCCTTAGACAACCCCCGAAAGATTCCTTATCCACAATCGTTTTTGCTTCGACCGCATCCCCCATACTGCAACTTTTATATCGGCAAGCCACGAGCAACCAACGTCAACAGCCAATAAACACACAACAACAACAACAACCACGCGATAAAGCTGGCTGAAAGAACAAAACTCCCATAATCATGTACTAAATTTTGAACGCTCAAACGCCAACACAAGTTTCGTCCCGGAGGGGATAAAAAAATATTTATACCAAAACTACTCATTTAGGGTAAGCGTAGATAATTTATATGTATTTATTTAATAAAGAGTAGGCACATGCTTCAAATTCTTAAATAACTCCAAGTAATTCGACACAGTTGTTACTAAGGTCGACATAAACTAGTACTTACTCTACTTGACTACTTGGCCGGCTTGGCCCACTTCACCAATCAAATAACCCCCCTCCCCCGGTTCGAGTTTTAGGTGAAACAAAATTTTCTGAATCTCTTGAATCTCTTTGAAAACGGCGATGCGATACTTCACCTGCAACCTGCAATATCAATTTTACCAAGTAGCTACCGAAATGTGCGTTTTACAAACATAATAATAATAATAATCATAATAATAATAATCAAGTACCTGAAACTGCTATGCGATGCAACAGCACGAGAGAATTATTATACTCCCCCCTCTTGGTCTGTCCAAACTTCCCAGCAGTTTTTTCAATTTTTTTGCGTATCTAGGAGACAATTCACCTCACTCCTTAAGGACGGAGTCATATTGGTGAAATAAGCGTTGCGAAATCAATCCGTCTGGGTTAATTCCTTGACGGATTCTTACCATTTTGGTCTCTTTTGAAAGCTACAAGGATGTACTTTGGTTTGAGCCCATTGGTATTTCCGAAATCCAAAAAAATATTTTCAATTTTGACATTTGAAAAAATTATTTTTGGATTTTGGAAATGCCAATAGGCTCAAACCAAAGTACACCCTTGTAGCTTTCGAAAGAGACCAAAATGGTGAAAATCCGTCAAGGAATAAACCCAGACGGATTGATTTCGCAACGCTTATTTTACCAATTGAACTCCGTCCTTAAAATAGTAGACCGTTCAAGTGTAGACCACCAAGGTCATTGGTGAAAACACCCATCCAGAACGACCAACCTCAAACATTCAAGTAGTTTTCACTTTTTTGGGAAGATTTTCAATGTTGTTCGGTTAATGGTCTTAACGAATACACCTCTAGGTTCGATATATTATTATCGCTTACATTATGAATGGTCGGGCACTGTCGTTCGAAGTTTAGGCACCATCGTTCAAAGTGTACGTATACAGGGTGATTTATACAACATGCTCACCCCTATTTTTCTCGAGAACCGTTTGCGATATCGAATCGCGGAAAAAACTGTTCAATTAACAATATCTTTGAGGTCCGATTTCATGGTGGCCGGACAATTCTTCGCACGGACAATTCTTCGCCGGACAATTCTTCGCGCGGACAATTCTTTGCCGGACAATTCTTCGCGGGGAACTTTGGAGCTCTTATAAGGCCTAGTGTGATTGTGATATTCAGAGCCCTATCCCCCACTAAGTTTTTACGTAGAGTTTCAAGCCTTGCTGGGCCCCCTTGTCTCTACAAGTGTCGTTTGGGGTCTTCTTGCGATTTTCAGAGCCCTATTCTCACTTGTGTTCTACATCAAAGCATTTCAAGCCTTGCTGGGCCCCCTTGTGTCTCAAGTACCGTTTGGAGTCGTATTGCGCCCCCTTGCGTCTTCAATTATCGTTTGCAGCCCAGGTGACCCCCTTCCGATTTCTCGAAGATTCTGGAACCTTAGAGAGCTTTCTTGTGCTCCTTTTTGAGTTTCTCGGAGCCCTATATGTGCCCTCCTAGTGTCTTCGTGTTTTATTTGTAGCCCTGCTGAGCCCCTTTTTCATTGCTTCAGTTTCCGAAGCTCTAGTTAGCTCATGTGAGTCTTTATGTGTTGGTTGAAGTCCTACAGGGCCCCCTTTGTGTCTCTCTAAGTGTCATTTGGAGCCCTAGTAAGCCCCGCCAGGCCTTCTTGCGATTTTTAGAGCTCTATTCTCCCTTGTGCTCTACATCAAAGCATTTCAGGCCCTGCTGAGCCCCTTTGTGTCTTCAAGATCATTTGGAGCCCTATTGCGCCTCCTTGTGTCTTCAATTATCGTTTGCAGCCCAGGTGACCCCCTTCTAATTTCTCGAATATTCTGGAACCTTAGAAAGCTCTCTTTCACTTCTTTTTAGGTTTCTCGGAGCCCTATGTGGCTTCCTTGTGTTTTCATGTTCCATTTGTAGCCCTGCTGAGCCACTTCTCCATTACTTCAGTTTCCGAAGCTCTAGTTAGCTCTTGTGAGTCATAATGTGTTGGTTGAAGTTCTACAGGGCCCCCTTTGTGTCTTCAAGTGTCATTTGGAGCCCTAGTGAGCCCCGCCAGGCCTTCTTGCAATTTACAGAGCCCCCTCAACCCTTGCGTTCTACATCAGAGCATTTCAAGCCCTGCTGAGCCCCCTTGTGTCTTCAAGTATCGTTTGGAGCCCAATTGAGCCCCCCTGTGTCTTCAATTATCGTTTACAGCCCAGGTGACTCCTTCTGTTTTCTCGAGTTTCTGGAATTTTCTGGAAGCTTCCTTGTGCCCCTCCACAGGTTTCTTGTAGCCCTATGTGAGCCCCCTGTGTTTCCATGTTTCATATAGTCCTGCAGAGCCCCTTTGTATATTGTGTCATTTTTCAAAACTCTCGTTAGCTCCTGTGAGTCGTCATGTGTTGGTTGAAGTTCTACAGGGCCCCCGCCTTTGTGTCTCTTAGTGTCATTTGGAGCCCTAGTGAGCCCGCCAAGCCTTCTTGCGATTTCCAGAGCCCTATTATCTCTTGTGTTCTACATCAGAACATTTCAAGCTCTACTGAGCCCCCTTGTGTCTTCAAGTATCGTTTGAAGCCCTATTGAGCCCCCTTGTGTCTTCAATTATCGTTTGCAGCCCAGGTTACTCCTTCTGTTTTTTTCGAGTTTCAGGAATTTTTGGAAGCTCCCTTGAGCCCTTTCTCAGGTTTCTTGGAGCCCTATGTGGCCCCCTGTGTTTCCATGTTTCATTTATAGCCCTGCAGAGCCCTTTTGTATATTGTGTAATTTTTCAAAGCTCTTGTTAGCTCCTGTGAGTCTTCATGTATTGGTTGAAGTTCTACAGGGCCCCCTTTAAGTCTCTAAGTGTCATTTGGAGCCCAAGTGAGCCCCGCCAAGCCTTTTTGCAATTTTCAGAGCCCTATCCTCCTTTGTGTTCTACATCAGAATATTTCAAGCACTGCTGAGCCCCCTTGTGTCTCCAAGTATCGTTTGGAGCCCTATCGAGCCCTCTTGTGTCTTCAATTATCGTTTGCAGCCCCAGTGAGCCCCGCCAGGCCTCTGTCTGATTTTCAGAGGCTTCTGCTCTCTTGTGTCTACATTAAAGCGTTTCAAGCCCTACTGAGCCCCCTTGTATCTTCAAGTATTGTTTGGAGCCCTATCGAGCCCCCTTGTGTCCTCAATTGTTGTTTGTAGCCCCGATGATCCCCTTCTGACTTTGCGATATTTCTGGCATCTAAGAAAGCTCCCTTGTGCCTTCTCAGATTTCTCAGAGCCCTATTAGGCCCCCTTATGTTTTTGTGTGTCATCTGTAGCCCTGTTGAGTCCCTTTTTAACCTGTCTTTGTTTCTGTGTTCTAGTAAGCTCCTGCTGCCTTCATGTGTTGATCGAAGCCCTATAGGCCCCCTTGTGCCTTTAAGTGTCGTTTGGAGCCCCATTGAGCCCCTAATGCCTTTTTGTGTTACTCGAAGCCCTATCTATTTTTTTTAATAGCCTTGTGTCTACATTGTGACGATTTGAGCTCCGCTAGCCCCCTTGTTACTTAAGTATTGCTGGGGCCCTAGTAAGCCCTGCCAGGTCTTCTTGTGATATTAAGAGCCCTATCCTCCTTTGTGTCTACGTTGTAGGATTTCAAGTCCTGCTAAGCCCCCTTCTGTCTCAAAGTGTCTTTCAGAGCCCCAATAAGCCCGGTCATGCGCGGGCGCAATGCTTGCGAAGAATTGTCCTGCGAAGAATTGTCCGTGCGAAGAATTGTCCTGCGAAGAATTGTCCGCGAAGAATTGTCCGCGCGAAGAATTGTCCGCGCGAAGAATTGTCCGCGCGAAGAATTGTCCTAGCACCCGATTTCATAATATGCTACCAGAATTTTTTCACCAAAACTTGTTGTTCTGTGTGTATGTTCGGGGGTGCCTTAAAAATTTGTGAAATTTTCTTCCACACTGCACAATGTTGTATGATATGTCACTTAAAAGAACTTTGAAAGTTCAATGGAAAAGTGCAAAAAGTTTTGGAAAAATTTCAGCGGTTTTCATTTTATGATAGAACAATAAACCTGGAAAAACACGCTTTCAACGCCTTAAAAAAAAATCAAATCTTTTCTCCAACTATGACTTGCGTCTGCACTTGAAATAAATATTCCGTGGAACTTACCGCAGGCCGAAGTTTGCACAGCACTTTTTAGCGCATTTTCCATCTTGATGAAAATCGCTATTGCAACCGCTTTGTCCGTCCGTCCGTCCGTCCGTCCGTTCCTCGAACTCCTCCCAAACTAGACGCCCTAGCTTTCTAATTTTTTCGCTGTTACATAGCTACCACTCCCAAAGGAGGGCAAGGCTATATTGAATGTCTATATTGCGCCGCCAACATAGAGAAAACCGCCCCCGATAAACTTGAAATAACATGATATTGCAATTTCTCCCAGACCTACTGCTCTGGTGTTCTCATTTTATGAATAATATAGTTGCCACTTATAAACGTAAGCCCAGAAACATTCCGCCTTCAATATGCGCCGCCGATATGAAGAAATTGCTAAAAACCGCCCCCGATCACTTTAAAATGAAAAACATGAACCCGAAGACATAGCGATCTAATTCTTTCGGTATATGAACAGCTGACTAAAAATGGAAAAGGATAGGCTACTTTTGGTTAGTCGCCGCCCCCAGATTCCGCCCCCAAACGACAAAAAGTGCAACTTTCACAATTTTACTGATTGAGATGTTCTCTCAAACATTTAGAAACTGCCAACTCAAATTGTGCAACATTTGCTTTGCCGAACGCTGCCGCTCCCACACGCCGCCCCCAAAGTAAGAGATAAATGAAAAACATGAATCCGAAGACATAACGCTTCAAGTCTTTCGCTATATAGATAGCTGACTAAAAATGGGAAAGGATAAGCTACTTGTGATATGGCGCCGCCTCCAGCTTCCGCCCCCAAAAGAAAAAAGTGCAACTTTCAACAATTGTCAGAACTTTCAGAAAATGTCAACTCAAACTGTGCAAGAATTTCTTTGCCAAACTCTGCCGCTCCCACACGCCGCCCCCAAAGCAAGAGATAAATGTAAAATATAAACCTGAAGACATAGCGATCTAATTCTTTCGCTATATAGATAGCTTACTGAAAATGGGAAAAGATTGGCCACTTTTGATCAAGCGTCCAGCTCCCGCCCCCCAAACAAAAAAAAACAACATTCACAATTTTCACTGATTGTCATATTTCCTTAAACATTTAGAAACTCCCAACTCAAACTATGCAACAGTTACTTTGCCGAATGCTGCCGCCCCCAAACGCTGCTCTTAAAGTAAGAGATAAATGAAAAACACAAACCCAAAGACATAACGATCTAATTCTTCCGTTATATGGATAGCTGACTAAAAATGGGAAAGTATAGGCTACTTTTGATATGGCGCCGCCTCCAGCTTCCGCCCCCAAACGAAAAAAGTGCAACTTCAAACAATTTTCACTGATTTGGATGTTAATGTTCAACATAAACGTAAAACATAAACCTGAAGATTAACGATCTAATTCTTTCGCTATATGTATAGATACTAAAAATGGGAAGAGATAGGTCACTTTTGATTCGTCGCCGCCTCCAGCTCCCGCCCCCAAACAAAAAATGCAACTTCCATAATTTTCACTGATTTGTCATATTTCCTTACACATTTGGAGACCCCAATTACTCAAACTGTTCAACAGTTACTTTCCCGAATGCTGCCGCCCCCACACGCTGCCCTCAAAGTAAGAGATGAATGAAAAACATAAACCCGAAGACATAACGATCTAATTCTTTCATTAAAAATGGGAAAGAATAGGCTACTGTTGATTAGTGGCTGCTCTCAGCTTCCGCCTCGAAACAAAAAAATATTGATGATTGAAAGAATTTTCATTCAAATCTGTTTCATTGACAAGTACCCCATTCTGATGACAAAAAATCACAATGAGTTTCGACTGAAGAGAGTGGGCAAAGAATAATGTTTCTCCTTGAACCAAGTTTCTTTACATTCATAATATGAAGAAAATGAAAATGAAGCTCTTCAAGAAAATGCGCTACTGAGACTCACGCACGTGAAGACATACTCACTTGTTTTTTTAATTCACGGAATGTAAAAGTTTCATTTTGAAGTAATCACCGCCGCAAAACTGAAACCGTGTCGCATTTGAAAATGGCAACACGACGTCCAATCCACTTTCGAAATTAGTTGGAGTTGGAGTTTTTCGAAAAAAGTTGATCCCCAGCAGGAAAAGACGTCCGAACTGAGTCCTGAACCCAAACGGCTCGACAGTAATGCCGTCATATCACATACATAATACATGCATACATACACACATACTCAATTACTCACCCATATACAGAGAGACAGGTATAACATTGAAAATGGTCTTAAGGACGCAAGGACGGCATTTCCTAGCATAAAAAATGACTGAAATGGCGGATTAGCTGCAGAGCGAAAGAGAAACAGATAGATTCTTGTGGCGTGAGTTTCTGTCAAATCTGTGCAGCTAAGAATCTAACAAAAAAAATGAGTAATTCAAATCTGGGCTGGCAAGGGGGGGGTCTTTTTTCGAAAAATATATAAAAAATTTGAAAAAAATCTAGTTTTTCGAATTTTGAAATACTCTATACGTTTTCATACTTTAGTTTAGATTACTCTTCTTTTTTACAATTCGAGTAGGTATATCAGTCGTTATCCTTCCATTAGTGGGGGTTCGGGGAAGTAAAAGAAGTCACTGAACTAACTACTTGAAACTTGAAGTAACTTTTCAATAACCGATTTAATATAGATGGAGCTCTATTTCTTCTTCAATATTATAACTTCAAAACTGATAAATTCATTATCGTTTTGCTTATATTTATTTACATATTTATAGACTCTTGCAGGATGGGTGGGATCTGAATGACACCGGAATCTTTCGGTGAGTACTCCCAAGTTATCTTTCTCTGACAACAATATGGCATTTTAATTAATTATGATCGTAATGGATCACAACATGAACATGCTTGATAATGGAGTATAAAATTAATTTCAAGTTCAAAAAACTTTGCTTGATAAAAGCGCGGAATTCTTTGTAAAATCCATTCAAGAGTTGTGATATATCCCTAATGCTGTCGATGTAAGACTAAATTATTCTGAAAATTCATCTATGCAGATCAAAGTTAAAGAATCTGTTCCGGTAGGTCTAATCTAAGATCGGCGTAAGAACAGACTGCAAACTAGCGGCATAGCAAGACGCAGATCTGGACTATATTGAGCATCTTCGTTCTGCCGCAAAATACGAATCAAGTCCAATATGCCCTTGCGGGCGTGAGGCTCAGTAGCGCACTTCCCCTTTACTACTAGAGGATTAGTGAACGCAAGATGTTAGGTAATTGAGGTCCTCTCTCCCGTTATTTAGGCACGATTTTGCCTAGTTCGGGTCTTAAGATTACGAGCTATCTATTAACAGTATGCTAAAAAGCAGGAGACGAAATACAATAGAATGTTTCCAATTTCCTAGTAATGAATTTGGACGCGATCGAATTTCAAAATACCTGCGAGTTTTAGTGTTTCACCGACCATTCTTGTTATTTACTGCAAATTTTTCTTAGTTCGGGTGCCAATAATATCCTTTAGGTACCAAAAAAATGGCTATTCCAGAATGATAAAAGTCGAATTCTATCGGAAACGCCCAGATTTTAAATTTGCATAGGCGCGGAAAAACTGCATGGTTTCAACCGCCGCGCCAAGATGTAGTTTTTCGGTGGTTTTCAACAATTCGTAACTATTCACACGTGGCTCGTATCAAAGTGAAGTTTCTGCTGAAAGAAACTTCAAATTTTTTCTCTACACAAAACGCCGGATGTGTCCGTATATTTCAATAAGAACGGATACTTATCCGCATGTCATAACTTTATAAGGTCCATTTGTGAAATGCAGCACTTGATCGGCGACGCCGCGCCTTGCTAAATTGTTACTTCTGTAATTGTTTACCGTTATGGCGGTAAGATTTTTCTTGGTTCGGATCCCAAGGCCATAGCTCATTTTGGAGGTGACATTTTCGCCCCTTCCCGTTTGGAAAAGTGCGCAAAAATGAAGAATAGATAACCGGGACTGGCTGTATTGTATCCTTGTAGAAACGTGGAAAAAATCGAGAAAAACTAAAATTTAATTTTAATTTAATTTAGTAAATTAGTTCTGTTTTCCATTTTTTTTACTGGTCGTTTTCATGAAACATGTTCGCAGAAAAGTGATCCAATTGATGCCAACGAGTGATTTCGAAAGCCAAAACGAAACGTATGGCCCAGGAGACAGTTAAATTTTTTTGGACTAACTCTCGCACTCGTTTAATGTCGATAGACGTTGTGCCATTAGTGGCACTAATCATATGTATATTCCTGAGTCTGGCAGAAATTTGCCGATTGGTTCCACTGGTGGAAAATTCAAATGAGTAAACTTATTTCTACAGTTATGAATATTCCAGATGTACCTACTCAAGTAGATCATAAAGCTCACAAAAAAAAAAGAAGTCTGGCTTATCTCCAGCTTCAAGTTACCCTTATTTTTCCAGGTTTGAAACTTAATATACAAATTGATATTATCGACTATATTACGACTTGTTAGAAGAACCATTTTCATTAGTGGGAAAGGAAGTGGGACGCATTTGAATTTTCTAAGGCATTTTCTGTCTCAACCCATCGGAAAAACCGAATTAACGATTTGTTGCTTAGTACCTGAACAATCCTGTCTATGTTCGCTGACTGGGAAAATTAGTACCCAAAAAATTCACTGCCTCCTGGACTAGCAACTTGTTCACCACCGATAAAATTCTTACTAAGAGATTTTGCTCGGGATTTCCTTCACTCCCGACCCCCGAGCCCCGAGACGATCACAATAATTAAGAGCCACTTTTCGGCGGTGAAATCTCGGATGAAATGTTTAATAATTAAGGATCACTTCGCATCGGTGGAATTTGGAAGCATCATTTCAAATTGATGTCATGAATCAGTAGCGTAGGAATTCCGCGAAAAATCCCATTGGCGAAAATTCAAACAGGATGTATCTTATTTATCAGCGAACTGTGGTTTTCTTTCGATTTTCAATGATTTTTGTTAAGTGAAAAAAAGTTACACTCAATAGTAAATACAAATTTTGACTGACCTTCCACGAGGGCTTTCACGATGATCGCGTTCAACAGGAGCACTCCCAGAGCGAGTTTAAGAATAAAATCCATCGCGCCCGGAGATTAGCACTGATTTATGTGTAGATGTTAACACCACGAAAGTTGTTCGGATTTTGAATGTAGCGGTGGATTACTCCCGTTCTTGATGTTCTGTTTCTCCCTATTTACTATCAAACCGATAACATATTGACTCGTTTACTACCATATTAATTGAAGGAGCAATAAGCACAACAGACTGAATGAACAGTACAACCACGAGAGTCGGTGCATTTCACAGCCGGAAGGCTTCTAGTTTTATACCTGATGTAATCTCTAAACTTATTGACTGACATTTGAGATGTATACAAATACACGTGCTTTTAGGAAGTAGCTACTGCAATAATTCGCGAACCCGAAGTCAAGAATTATTTATCACACTTCCCTTTCGACACTTAAGGAACTCAGATGCAAATTGTGCGGTATATGATGTTTGAGAACACCAACGTTTTGTATTTGTTATTCATTCATTGAAATACGAAAGGGCAAGCAGAAAATGTGTTTTCAACAAACAGCTGACTGAAGATTAACAATTTTGAGTGCGTAAAATGTTAATAGAACGCAGTGCCCTAATCACACTATGATGAAATATTGTCCAAAAATTACACATCTATGTTATGCGTAATTGAAGAGCGAGTCGAGAGTGACGCGATAACATTATCATAATATTTCCTTATCCAGATTCAATACTCTTCAATTAATTTATTACACGTTCTATAAGTACATCAATGACTACTTTGCAGAAGAAGGCATTACCTGGCAAACAATGGAACTCCCCTTAATAATTTTGTATAGAGAACATTGTACTTTTAACCGTAAAACCAATCCTTGAGTGAAATGAGATTATTGTAATCGAAATGTATCAATAATTACTTTTACGTTAAATAAATCACATCAATCACATTACCTACTACAATGTTGAACGTCATAATTAACCCGCCGTTTGTTTTCAATAGTTTCATTTACGAATAAACATGTTTTTGAAATTTGAAAATAATTAAGCAGAATCGTCGAGATGAACTCGTACAGCGGACATGTTTCTGGAGTGTTTCGAGTCAGGCGCTTTATTAGAATTTTCAAAATTTTATCGAAATTTCAGATTTCAGGAACTCTTTGCTCAGGAGCAGCCCCTGAGTTCGGTCTCCACCCCATGACAATAGGATTTCGTTTATTCTTGAACGGACAGTATGCGGGTCAATTTTGGTCCAAATGTGACGTTACTCTCATATTGACTGTTTTCGCTTCAAGAAGAAATAAGAAGAGCGTGAGAATGATCAAGTGCCGAAGTGCCAGGGCCTTGCACGATTTTCTATACAGTGTGTCCCAAAATTGGTGACGCCATTATGTTCAACTTTGTTGTTATAGGAGATGGAGAGTCGATTAAATTAGAAAAGCTTTGCACGATTTCATGACTTCTCCCAGATCATTTAGAATATTTTAAGTATCTCTTTTAATTTTTGAGATATTTAATGAAACCAAAAATGAAAACAAATTTGAAATAAAACTGGTCTTGTTACACGTCTATAAGAAAAAACGAAGTTAGTATTCGTATCTTGAAAATTGGGAAAAAAAACATGAAGAAATTAACCTCAAATGCACAAATACTAAAGATGAACTACGATGATGTGCAAGTCTTAAAAGTGTAGAAAGAATAATCCAACAAATTGAAATTATCCATAGAAAGTTACCCATAGTGGTGTCACTAATTTGGGACACAATGGGCGCTTTCCACCTAGACGGTGCAAATGCCACCGGACGGAACATGTTCCATAGTTTGGCACAAAATTTTACACAAAAGGTGATCCAATGAACGGCACAGAACCGAGTGAGAACACGTAGATGGAAAGCACCCCTTGTATCCAATGACAATGACAGCTAAGAAATCAGAGAACATGGAAAACTACGCTGAAAATAGTAGTGAAGTTAGGTTTATGATAACTACATATGTCCTTATCTCCACTCTCCACCTGCCTTATCGATTGTATACAGAGTGTTCATCTGGAAAGTTACCACCCCCGATTTCTCCTTTGGAAATATGTATTTTCTTCCAAGAAATGCCAGGACAGGTCGATTTTATATTCGAGAGGGATATGATAATTAGCATGAATTCAACCATCCCCTAAGGCAGGGTGAAAACCTTTTCAAAAATGATGAATGGGAATAGAGGTCGACTAACACATCATTCTGAAAGCCTTCCAACCCCTTTTTATTTTGTTGAAAAAAAAAAAGGATCAACTCTCCAACTTATATTTTAGAAAAAAAGTTGTACGATTTTGTTCTTCTTTACATCAAAAGCGTGAGTAGCGGGATGAAAAGCCTTTAAAATTATGTTATTATTCGGTCTTCTAGTCTGGTTTAAATTTTTGAGAGGGTGGTTGGTCACCTAGGCCTGAGGGGTGAAGCAGGAACAAATTGATGCTAATCATATGCCCCCACCCCGAACATAAAATCGACCTGTCGAAATCGATTTCTCGGAGAAAAGCTTGTCAGGGCAGAAATCTGGGGTGATAACTTTTCAAATGGACACCCTGTATGAAAAAGAATAGGGCGTGCCGCAGAAATTTTATAAAATTTGTCTTTTTTATTATCAAGTTTTCGTGCACGCGCATCGGATTCAATAAAATTCAATTGGTATCTAAATAAGATTTCCGCCGTTTGTTCGTATCGGCTCCGTCATATTTTATTAACTTTGCTATCGTAAAAAAGGGTGATCCTTTTCAACATTCACAGAGGCATAATAAAATAAAGGAACCAAGTGAACAAGCCAATTTATTTAGACAATTCAGCCGGATGATAGCTGTGGCGCTGCAGCGCAAAAATCGGCCGGGAGTTTCACTTCAATTTTCGTTTATTGCATCATCCGCGGTGAAGTCGCAAGAAGTCAGGTCGACCAAGGTAACCTAGGCGGGCGCCGGCTTTTAATAACAGTTTTCGTTGCCTTTGAAGGCAGGTGTATACAAGAGCTGATGCAACTTCGAGTGCGAATATCATCAAATGGAGTTGATTACTCTTCGACATCGCCAGCCCAGAGGTATAATATGGAAAAGGAAGAACAGGGCTAGCGGAATGCTAAATTACACGCCGTGCAATAATTTGCAGCGATAATCGGCCGCAATCACGATCGATAATAATTATATCAGATAAATAATTGTGCGGCGTGTGCTCGAACAAAAATTGTCGAATTAAGTAATCGGAATCAATATTTGAGCTTCGTTTTTTTCTTCTTTTTTTAGCGCATTTTCCATCTTGATGAAAATCGCTATTGCAACCGCTTTGTCCGTCCGTCCGTCCCTCCGTCCGTCCGTCCGTCCGTCCGTCCCTCCGTCCGTCCGTCCGTCCGTCCGTCCGTTCCTCGAACTCCTCCCAAACTAGACGACCTAGCTTTCTAATTTTTTCGCTGTTACATAGCTGCCACTCCCAAAGGAGGGCTAGGCTATATTGGATGTCTATATTGCGCCGCCAACATAGAGAAAACCGCCCCCGATAAACTTGAAATAACATAATATTGAACTTTCTACCAGACCTGATGCTCTGGTGTTCTCATTTTTTGAATAATACATAGTTGCCACTTCTATACGTGAGCCAAGAAACATTCCGTCATCAATATGCGCCGCCGACATGAAAAACTGCCAAAAACCGCCCCCAATCACTTTAAAATGAAAAACATAAACCCGAAGACATAGCGATCTGATTCTTTCGGTATATAAATAGCTGACTAAAAATGGGAAAGGATGGGCTACTTTTGGTTAGTCGCCGCCCCCAGATTCCGCCCCCCAAACGATAAAAAGTGCAATAAAATGAAAAACATGAACCCGAAGACATAGCGATCTGATTCTTTCGGTATATAAATAGCTAACTAAAAATGGGAAAGGATAGGCTACTTTTGGTTAGTCGCCACCCCCAGATTCCGCCCCCAAACGATAAAAAGTGCAACTTTCACAAATGTTACTGATTGAGATGTTCCCTTAAACATTTAAGAACTGCCAACTCAAATTGTGCAACATTTGCTCAGCCGAACGCTGCCGCTCCCACACGCCGCCCCCAAAGTAAGAGATAAATGAAAAACATGAACCCAAAGACAAAGTGATCCAAGTTTTTCGCTATATGGATAGCTGACTAAAAATGGAAAAGGATAGGCTACTTTTGATATGGCGCCGCCTCCAGCTTCCGCCCCCAAAAGAGAAAAAGTGCAACTTTCAACAATTTTCACTGATTTAGCTGATACAGTCACCTCGAACATTTAGAAACTCTTGACTCAAACTGTGCAAAAATTTCTTTGCCAAACTCTGCCGCTCCCACACGCCGCCCCCAAAGTGAGAGATAAATGTAAAACATGAACCTGAAGACATAACGATCTAATTCTTTCACTATATTGATAGCTGACTGAAATTGGAAAAATAAAGGCCATTTTTAATTAGCCGCCGCCTCCAGCTGCCGCCTCCAAACAAACAAAAAATGCAACTTTCACAATTTTCACTGATTGTTATATTTCCCTCACATTAAGAAACTCCCAACTCAAACTGTGCAACAGTTACTTTGCCGAATGCTGCCGCCCCCACACGCTGCCCTCAAAGTGAGAGATGAATGAAAAACATAAACCCGAAGACATAACGATCTAATTCTTTCGCTATATGGATAGCTAACTAAAAATGGGGAAGAATAGGCTACCTTTAACATGGCGCCACCTCCAACTTCCACCCCCAAAAGAGAAAAAGTGCAACTTTCAATAATTCCCACTGAATTACATTTCAATGTTACCTCAAACATTCAGAAACTCTCAACTCAAACTGTGGAAGAATTTCTTTGCCACACTCTGACGCTCCCACACGCCGCCCCCAAAGTAAGAGATGAATGTAAAACATAACCCTGAAGACATAGCGATTAAATTGTTCCGCTATATAGATAGCTGACTAAAAATGGGAAGAGATAGGCCACTTTTGATTAGTCGCCGCCCCCAGCTCCCGCCCCTAAACAAAACAAGCGAATATGCCTCATGGGCATGAGGCTCAGTAGCGCACTTCCTTTTTGGAGGATTAGTGAACGCAAGATGTTAAGTGATTAGGGTTCTACCGTCTTGGGCAAAAAATTGCAATATGGCGGCCAAAGTATCGACAGAATCATGAAATTCGGCTTGAAAATCAAAATGATCGTACTAGACAAGGGTAAGTTCCAAGTTTCATGAAAATCGTTCCACTAACAAAAGATTTCAATATGGCGGCCAAGATGGCGGCAGAATTATGAAACTCAGCTTGAAAATAGGAATGATCGTACGAGACAAGCGTAACTCTCAAGTTTCATGAAAATCTTTCCACTTATAAGAGATTTCAATATGGCGGCCAAGATGGTGGGGCAATCATAAAATTTGGCTTGAAAATAAGAATGATCATACTAGACAAGGGTGAGTTTCAAGTTTCATGACAATCGTTCCACTAATAAGAAATTTCAATATGGCAGCCAAGATGGCGGCCGAATTATGAAAGCTATTCTGCCTATTTGGTCCTTGAGAACCTAAGCTATCCACCGGATAAAGTTCAATCTTCAAGGGCTGTAGCTTTAGTTCCCGAGAAGTTCAACTTCATCGAAGTGCACAGGAGATCTCTGTTTTTTGAGAATAATGATAACGATGTATGAATAACAAAAATAGTGCCCATTGGCCACCCTTGGAGACATCAGCTATTAATCGGAAAAAAGTTCCAAGACTCTTGTTTCAATTCTCGAGAAGGAGTACAGCGTCTTAATTTCTGCACGGACTCGGACAGACAGACAGACAGACAGACAGACAGACAGACAGACAGACAGACAAACCGGCCACATAAGCGTCATTCTGTTACTTATATAAAAAAATGTGCTCCAACTGATTACGACCTCCTGAACACGAATATCGGGTTCACTTTTGAATTGGAACATTTCTTTTTTATCGAAAAACCGGAAAAATGGTAGCCTTGTCACATGATTTTTAGTGATACCTACCTACTTTTTTTTTGTTATTGAGCGAACATGTTTCGTAATTTGAGTGCCATTATCCTTCAGGTACCTAGTATTGGCTATTTCAAAATGTTCAATTACTATTTCGGCACGTCTGATTTTAAATTTGTAGGGTCGTGTAATATGCGCCGAGCCGTGGCTTTGCGGCCGTTTTCAAAAATCGATAACAATTGACCTAACGGTCGGATCGAAGTGGGGTTTTTGTCAAAAGAAAGTTCAAATTGTTCTCTAAATATAATGCCGTACATGCAGTGATGTATTTCATTAAGAAATTGTAGTTGCCTGCATATCGCAACTTTCTACATCTTACCGCGAATGCCAGCACTTGATCGGCGAAGCCGCCCTACACCAAAATGTTATTTTTGTAATTGTTCATGATTATTTCGGCAACATTTTTCTTGATTCGCGTACCAAGGCCATGAGCTACCCATTCGAGTTGAAATATTTTCTGTATTGAATTTCGTTTTGTTCGGAGGAAAGGATATCAAGCACCAGCAAGCAACGAATAAATCATTTGCGGCCGAGCCGTAGTTTCGGAGTCATGTTCAAAAATTAATAACTACTAATCGGCACCCCGCACCGATGTGAAATTTTCATTAAAATAAAGTTCAAATCATCCTCTAAATATAACTCCGCATATGTATTATGGTAAAATGATAAGATCGGGTACTTCCTCGCATGTGATAACTTTCGAGATCAGGCCGGCTTCTGAAATGCAGCATTCAACGGCGATGCCGCGTCACACTAAATTGTTATTATTGTCATTGTTTATTATTATTTCGTCAAGATTTTTCTTGGTTCGGGATACAAGGTCATGAGCTACCCAATGGAGTAAAAATTTTTCGCAAAAACCTTTTCGTCTAGGACTAGATGCGGGGACGGACGGACGGACGGACGGACGGACGGACGGACAAAGCGAGGACAAAAGCGCCTTCCCGTTTGGAGAAGTGCGCTAAAAATGCAACTTTTACAATTTCCATTGATTGTCATATTTCCTTAAACATTTAGAAACTCTCAACTCAAACTGTGCAACAGTTACTTTGCAGAATGCTGCCACCCCCACACGCTGCCCTCAAAGTAAGAGATAAATGGAAAACATGAACCCGAAGACATAGCGATCTAATTCTTTCGCTATATGGATAGCCGACTAAAAATGGGAAAGAATAAACTACTGCTGATTAGTCGCCGCTCCCAGCTCCCGCCCTCAAACAAAAAAATATATTGATGAGTGGAAGAATTTTTATTCAAATCTATTTCATTGGCAAATACCCCATTCTGATAACACAATATCACAATGAGTTTCGAGTGAAGAAAGTGGGCAAGGAATGGTGTTTCTCCTTCAACCAAATTTCTTTACGTTCACAATATGCCTCTTTGAGAAAATGCGCTACTGAGACTCACGCACGTGAAGGCATACTCACTTGTTTTACATTTTCAGCGTCATGAATTTTTTCATCATTTCATCTACGAGTACACACCTACACACTTAGTCAATTTGAGATAGAATTAATTGAGCGTAATAAATCGCGGATTCCTAAAATGGAAATTAAGATAAGCACAGCAAAAATAAAATAAATCGGGATCATGTGCAGTGTTGTCGAATAATTTTATCGATTACCGAAATTGGGAGCTCGGTTGAAAAGCCAGAATTAATCTCAAAGAATCGGGATCAACTCTCGTTATTCTCCTTGATTTTTATGTGTTGGGCAACCTTTTATTGAAGTCAATTCCAATGTGGAGGGGTCCATATAACTTGATCGCGTGCACGGTGCCTCAATTTCAAAACTAAACAAGTAGGTACATGTACTTTTAAAAATTAAAATTAAATACAGGGTGGTCCATCCTAGCGTAATTATTCCATAGCGGTCTTACCGTTCAAGATAGAGAAAAAGATGTAAGAAAGAAGTTATATGGTTTGATGAGACCTATAACTTAAAATTATTTTCAGCTATACAGGATGTCCCATTTTGACGGGATCAACAAAACGTCAATTTTTTTAAATGGAACACCCTATATTTTTTTGCATTTTCAGATTCAGCTTTTTCAACTGTTTTATGCCTGTATTTCTGTTTTTCAATTGTGTGGCAGTGCTACCAACTAAAAATTAAAAACTGAAAAAAAACGCATTTCCAGTTATCTTGAAAAAATCGTAGCGGGCTTGCTTTTCAAAACTAAGAAATGAAACTTGACATGGTGATAGTCAAGTCAAAGACCAATGTCAAAAAATTGCGATTTCTTGATACAGGGCGCTCACAAAAAAAAAATCAAACTTTATAATTTTCAAAGTCTCATAACTCATTTTTTTCAAATAGCATGCCCCCAATTTTATAACGTTATCTGATAGCTTTTTTTATCCTCTTTCATTTTTACTAGGGGTACCCTACCCTTAAACTTCATTTTTTTCGAGATAATCGGAAATTTTCACAAAATTTGTGATTTTTTTAATTTTCTTTCACAAATTGAGTTGGCCGTGATAGATGACAGACAAGCCAAATAGTACGCAACTCTTAGTTAGTCAGTCTAAATATTGTCGAACAAAGAAAAATGACTTTACGCGAGAGAAAATGATTGATTTGATATTCTGGTAATAATTCAGATATCCAGGATCCCACTTTGTTTTTTTCTGCGTTGAAGCCTTTTTTTTTTGTTCGACAATATTCAGACTGACTAACTGAGAGTTGCGTACTATTTGGCTTGTCTGTCGATCATCACGGCCAACTCAATTGGTGAAAAAAAATTAAAAAATCACAAATTTTGTGAAAATTTCCGATTATCTCGAAAAAAATGAAGTTTAAGGGTAGGGTACCCCTAGTAAAAATGAGAGAAGATAAAAAAAAAGCTATCAGATAACGTTATAAAATTAGAGGCATGCTATTTGAAAAAAATGAGTTATGAGACTTTGAAAATTATAAAGTTTGATATTTTTTTGTGAACGCCCCTGTATCAAGAAATCGCAATTTTTTGACATTGGTATATTGGTCTGAGACTTGACTATCACCATGTCAAGTCTCATCTCTTAGTTTTGAAAAGCAAGGCCGCTACGATTTTTTCAAGATAACTGTGGAAAAGCGATTTTTTTCAGTTTCCAATTTTTAGTTGGTAACACTGCCACCCAATTCAAAAACAAAAATACAGGCATAAGACAGTTGAAAAAGCTGAATTCGAAAATGCGAAAAAATATAGGGTGTTCCATTAAAAAAAATTGACGTTTTGTTGATCCCGTCAAAATGGGACACCCTGTATAGCTGAAAATAATTTTAGGTTATAGGTCTCATCAAACCATTTAACTTCTCTCTTACATCTTTTTCTTTATTTTGAAGGGTAAGACCGCTATGGGATAATTACGCTAGGATGGACCACCTGTATATTAAACCTGACTTTCTGAGCCATTCCGGCATGGACGGCATTTCCTACTGTTTATTCTTTAAACGTGAGTTTCATGAAAACCAGTGAAGTAGAAGAATTGAAAAAAAGGGGATTCTAAAATCAAATATGAAAACGTCAAAATCAAAAATAAAAAAACATCGAATTTTTTTCAAAATTTTTATATTTTTCTCGAAAAAAGACCCTCATTCTCTGGCCAGCCCAGATTTGTATATTTAATTTTTTCTTGTTACATTTTTAGCTGCACAGATTTGGTAGAAACTCACGCCACAAGAATCTATCTGTTCCTCTTTTGCTCTGCAGCTAGTCCGCAGTCTCTTTCAGCCATTTTTTATGCTAGGAAATGCCGTCCGACACATGTTGCCCGTGGTCCTGAATTTGTTACTTTTACGCCCGGAGGCGGACGCTTTCGATTTTTAGCGCACTTTCCCAAAAAATGGGAAAAAGGCGCTTTTAGCTTCAATTTGTCCGTCCGTCCGTCTGTACCCGGGATAACTCCCCAGGAAAAAGAGAAACAATGTGGTGTGAACGCTGGTCAATAGTACATATGTCCAAGATGTCGTATGTAAATACGGAGAAAGCGGATGATTATTTCACTAATTTTAAAGTTTGAGAGACATGAACAAAGGAAATCCGAAAAAGGACCTTTTCGACGTAGAAATTAGCGGTGACTAGTTTCATCTCCATCATACCTATTTTACGTTATGGCACCGTTTATACCATTGATAGACTGCACCTTAATGATCATTAACGTTAAATGACGATTGCAAATTTGGGGGTGACACACTGCAAATCGTAATAAGCCTATAAGCTTGCGCCGTAGCGCATGAATAAACGTGACGATCAATTTTCTCCCAAAATGTCAATGTCAAATTGTCGAATGGTCCGAAGTATTGGACTATTATTGTCATCAGCATCTCTAATTATAATAATAATTTCATATTTTAGGTGCGATGTGAGGTGGTATTTATTGGTATTCACCTTAGATTCCATTCAATCAAGAAAGCGTGGTGTGAACATTGCAAGCAATAACAAAATAATTATTGCTTGCAATGTTCACACCACATCATACTATCTTCATTTTTGTTGCCGAAATATACATATGTTGAATTTGTATTGAGTCGAAGAAATGGAGGAAACGAAGAATAAGAGACTGATGATTTAGTCAACCTGATCAAAATCGCATAGTCCCATAGTCTAACCAACTTTTAAGCGCGGCCCTGGTTTATGTGCGCGGCTGTCAAGTGGCAAGGCAACTGACAGATGCATGTTATAGTTCATTATGTTTGTATCTATCGCGTGGTTCATTATAACTTCTTTTTTGCAATTTTTCAACTGCTTTTGCGATAAGTATTCTATTTCGCTTGCTTTTGCATAATTTCGCATTTTTCATGACGGACGTTTTGGAATATACTCAATCTAGGTAGCATGTTTAAAAGCTATCAGCATAGTTCCAGCTCATTCATGAAATATTTATGGAAATAAACACTTATATAGGTACCTACCTGTCTCACGGATACTTACGGAAAAATCTATTCCCTCATCAATAAATTCGACTTTGCCAAAAATAGAGTACCACCAACCGATACTGTGCTACGGGCAAGTTCGCAATGTTCGTATCATCCAACTTTCGCGAACAGGCGCAGGCGGTCATTTTTTATGTAAAGCGAGTAGATTTTTCAATTTTTCGTACGTGCTCATACGTGCACGCTACGGGCATTATATACCTACCTGTCTCACGGATACTCACGGAAACCCATCTTCTGATCAATGAATTCGACTTTGCCCAAAAATGAAGTGCCGCCAATCTATATCGTGCTGGGGCCTTATTTCTAAAGGGGAGCGATCACCGGGCGATCGTGATGCAGCCAATCACATCCCTAGTTGCCTAGCAGCTTCACATGTGAACGGATCAGGGGCCCTATTTTCGGTACACGTGATCTGTTCCCCGGCGATCACCGAGGAACGCCGGTGAAGTGATCAGTTCCCCGGTTCTAAAAGTGGTATTTTTACACGACCGGGTGTAAAGTGAGCCTTTTTACCCTCATTTTCAGGCGTAAAGTGGCTCATTTAGCCCGAGGGCGTAAAATTTTTACTTTTACGCCCTCGGGCTTTGGTTTTTTAAGCGTCAAAAAACAAATGCCTGTAATTATTAATTTAGTGATGTAAAATAGCCGCTATTTATATTTGAGGCTATATATCCGGAGTTTATAGCTGCTATATTGCAGGCTATTTTGGCTATTTCTGGAATTTTTTTTCAAAGTGATTTTTCGTATTTAATGTATTTTTCCGGTCATTTTGACACCAAACACAAAGATGTTGGAAACAATTGAAAAAATATTTTAAAAAAGCATTTATTGTGTCCGATATTGCACAAATGTGGTATCAAATTTTAGTTTGGCACCGA
The DNA here is from genome assembly GCA_949128115.1 of Anaspis maculata. Taxonomy (NCBI): domain Eukaryota; kingdom Metazoa; phylum Arthropoda; class Insecta; order Coleoptera; family Scraptiidae; genus Anaspis; species Anaspis maculata. Next base: position 8,872,056 of record OX421968.1, read on the forward strand.
GGGGTCAACCACCAGTGGAAATCACTGTACATTTTCTTGGAAATACTATGGAAATACTTGGAAATAGATGGAAATACTATGGAAATACTTGGAAATAGATGGAAATACTAAGGAAATACTTGGAAATAGATGGAAATACCATGGAAATACTTGGAAATACCTGGAAATACTTTGGAAATACTTGGAAATACTTTGGAAATATTCCATATATACTTGGTCATAACTGCCGAAATTTGATTCCTAGTGAAGCCTGTGACAACTAGAACAGGTCTCTACGGTCGTTGTACTTATAAACTACTGGACAAATTAGTAGACGGTTTAAAAAAAGACGTCTGAATTTGAAGGCCAATAACTTTTGTGTGCACATAAGGCGACTTTTAATTACGTTTCTTGAGTTGGTCAGTTCCATTTCTCTCTTAGACATAGGTATATCCCATGAAAGGAAACATCAAGAAACTCAAAATGAAGTTTCTACAGGGTTATAATATGTATGTACAGGTGTCCGGGAATAAGTGTTACAAAACTTACAGGGACATAGAAAAACAAGAAATAAGGGGACTTTTGTTGATAAACATACCCTCGCAAATGTATAATAACGGAGATACAGGCCATCAAAGTTGTTTTTTGAAAACAGTTTTCTTTGCATAACTTTTGAACCGTTCAACTGATTTCATTCAAATTCAAACCAAAGTTCACTAAAACAGGTTTTCATTGAACAATTATTACGAATTTCATCAAATATTTTTAGGGGCGAAAATAATAGGAGGTACCCCCTCCCCCCCTTTCCCCTAATTTTGAACCACCCTGAATATTCTTGGAAACGGTTTCAATTCTTGAATACTGCGTCCAATTCTCAGAGAAAAGTCACTTCTGCAAAATTTTAATTAGAGGCTTCATTTTGAGAATGTTTTTTTCTGAAAAACTCCATGTTTCTCAGCGAAAATGGCGATTTATCAACTTAAAACACCCAGAAAACTTATTCCAGTTGACGAATCATGAGTTTTCTTGAATATTAATTTTTAGGCCCAGGAAAGTGGCGATTTGAGTGGCGATCCCAATATTTCAAACCCAAATATCTTAAAAACGAAGCCTCTTATCAAAATTTTGCAGAAGTAACTTTTTTCTTTAAATTAAACGTAAAATTCAAAAATAAAAACAATCTCCAAAAATATTCGGGGAGGTCAAAAATAGGGGCAAAAGGGGGAGGGCACCCCCTATTATCTTAGCCCCTAAAAATGCTTGATAAAATGTAGTATTATTGTTCAATAGAGACCTGTTTCGGTGAACTTTGGTTTGAATTTGACTGAAATCGGTTTGACGATTCAGATGTTATGCAAAAAAAAACTGTTAAGAAAAGTCCCCTTATTTTTCAAGTTTCTATCTCCCTGTGAGTTTTATAACACTTATTCCGGGACACCTGTATACAGGTTGGTGTCCGGTATTTATTCGCGGAAACATTGGCAATCAACAAGAGCATATAATAGCTATTCACGATTCAAGTGTTAGAAGTGACAAGGATCATTTTGTAAGCGGGAACCCCGCGAACAACATAAGACACTTTTAACGCGTGTATCGTATAAGATTTTATCTAAAATGGTCTTTGAAATGTTTGATAAATGTCAGAATTTATTGAAAATATGACAGGAACGCGCAGGATCATCACTTTTAGCACGTCGCCCATGACGACGTATTAGAAGTGACGGGTATTATTTAACGCTTGTAGATAATAGCTATTTACGATACGAGTGTTGAAAGTGACAGGTATTATTTTGTGAGCGGGGACGCTTGCGAAACGAGCACTAGCGAGTGGAGCAACCCCGCGAACAAAATAAGACACTTTTAACGCGTGTATCGTACAGGATTTTATCTACAATGGTCTTTGAAATGTTTGGTAAATGTCAGAATTTATTGAAAATATGACAGGAACGCGCAGAATCATCATTTTTTCACGTCGCCCATGACGACGTGTTAAAAGTGACGGGTATTATTCAACGCTTGTAGATAATAATAGATAGACTTTCCTTAAACACTTTGTTCAAAATCAAAAAATAACAGCGATAATATAGCCTTTCAAAGCTGAAATTGAAAAAATTTTTTTTTGCATAATTTATGAACCGTTCAACCGGATTTTGTTCCAATTTGGACCAAAGTTTACTAAAATATGTCTCTATTGAATAATGATAACGCATTTTATCTAACATGTTTTTGGGCGCAAATAATAGGGGGTGACCTACCATTTTCCCCCTATTTTAAAGCCCCTAATTATTTTTGGAAATCGTTCCATCTTTTTGATTCTACGTTCAACTTGAAAAAAAAGTTCCTTCTGCAAAATTTCAATAAGAGGCTTCATTTTTGAGCTATTTGGATTTGAAATTTGGGAAAACATCTTGAAAATTCCACTCTGAAAGGTCTAAAAATTGAATTAAAAAAAACTCATGATTTCTCAGATCCAGAATCCAAATTTTCTAGGTTTTCACGAAGCCTTCAATCAAAATTTTGCTAGAGTAACTTTCTTTTCTAAATTGAACGTGGAATTCAAAAATTGGAACGATTTCCAAAAATAATCAGGGTAGTGAAAAATAGGGTAGGTACCCCTATCACCTTTGCCCTTAAAAATGTTCGATAAAATGCGTTTTCATTTTTCAATAGAGACATAATTATTTTAGTGAACTTTGGTCTAAATTTGAACAAAATCGGTTGAACGGTTCGGAAGTTATGCAAAAAAACTATTTTCAAGTTGAACTTTGAAGGCCTATATTTTCGTGATTGTTCTTTTTGGAACAGAGTGTTTTGGGGAGAGTCTTTTTTTAATTCTCTATCGATTGCCAAGGTTTCTGCCATTAAACACCGGACACCCTGGACAGAGTGTGTCCCGGAATAAGGGTTACAACATTCACAGGGAAGTAGAGAATTCAAAAATAAGGAGATTTTTCAAATTTATACTATCGCAAACGTATAATAGTTGTTTTTTGAAAACAGATTTTTTTGCATATCTTTAAACCGTTCAACCGACTCTATTCAAATTCAAATCAAAGTCTAGTCTACTGAAATATGTCTCTATTCAACAATAATAACGCATTTCATCAAATATTTTCAGGGGCGAAGGTAATGGAGAATATCCTTCCCCTTTCTCCCATATTTTTCAACACCCTAATTATTTTTGAAAATGGTTCCAATTTTAAATTTTTGCGTTCAATTTGGAGACAAAAGTAACTTTTGCAAAATTTTGATTAGAGGCTTTGTTTTCGAGATATTTGAGTTTGAAATTTTGGAGAACATCTCGAAATCGCCACTTTCAAAGGCATGAAAACTAAAATCCAATAAAACTCGTGATTCCTCAACTGAAGTAACTTCTTTAGGTGTTTCAAGTCGATAAACCACCCCTCATTTTTAGTTGAGAGACGAGGTGTTTTCAGGAAAAAACACTTTGGGTTCTGGAAAATGGCGATTTTGAGTTTCAAAGTTTCAAACCCAAATATCTCGAAAATGGAGTCTATAGTCACAATTTTGTTACTACTGTGTTATTACTCGTATTGCTCAATACAGTAAGCTTTGGTTCGACTTTGAATAAAATCGGTGGATTGTTCCAAAAGTTATGCAAAAAGTACCGTTTTTGAAAAACCATTTGAAAGCCGGTATCTCTGTTATTATACGTTTGCGGGGGTATATCTATTGAGAAAAATCCCCTTATTATTCAATTCTCTATCTCAAGCCAAAAAAGTTTCAAAAGTTATGCAAAGTAACTATTTAAAAAAAAAACATTTTTGACGGCCTCTATCTCCGTAATCATACGTTTGCAAGGTATGTTTATTGCGAAAAGTTCCCTCATTTTTCAATTCTCTATCTCCCTGTGAGTTTGGTAACTCATATTCCGGAACACCCTGTAGAAATCAGTGCCCTCAACGGTTTAGGAATTTCTTGGTTCGGAAGTCTAACAATGAAGATATGAATTTTCATATTAAGTTATGTAGATTTGGCCCATCGGGACACGGGCTAATTCTAGTTGTGATTTTGAAAAATTAAAATTGTGCACGGTTGTTCCCACAACCACTTTGCAAATAGAGTATTATACTTTTGAAAAAATTTTTTCGATGGAATCAGAAACTATATTGAAAAATAACTGACCCGTATTTTTTTTTCAGCCAAAAATCGTATCGTTTGGCCGCAATAAATAAAAGAAATTCCTATATTCTGCCTATTTCTGACGTCATTTACACAGGCAGTATAGGCGGTGACTCGCTGTGACGTCAGAACTTGTTGATGTTATTTCTTTATTGCGCCCAAACGGTACGGTTTTCGACTGAATAAAAAAACACGGGTCAATTATTTTTCAATGTAGTTTCCATTTCAATCAAAAAATTTTTTTAGTATAATACTCCATTGTGATAGGTACAAACACACAATTTGGTACACGTAGGTACCCTTCAAACTAGCTACCTACGTGTACCAAATTTCAAACTTTGCCCCTGAAAGGTAGGCAATCTGCGAACGGAAATACTTGGAAATACTATAAAAATACTTGGAAATACTATGGAAATACCTGGAAATACTTGGAAGTATCATGGAAATACTTGGAAATACCATGGAAATACTAGGAAATACTTGGAAATACCATGGAAATACTTGGAAATATTTGGAAATACTTGGAAATATATTGGAAATACCTGGAAATACAGTCAAAATACTATCAAGTATTTCCAAAAATGGAAATCACTGTACAAATTTTCAGTAGGTGGTTGACCCCTCGTTTGGCACCTATCGAACCAAGGCATCAAATGAAGTGAAATTAAAAGAAAAATCCGTTACCCCACAGGAAATTGATGTGAAATCAACGTAATTAAAATGAAAATGTAGTTTTAGGCTATCACTTTTTTTAAATTATTTATTGCGCGGGAAAAATCGGATTTATAGCCGGCTACAAACGTTTATATCTAGCGGCTATTTATGCTATTTTGGATATATATCCTGCGGATATAAATCCGACTCACATCACTAATTATTATTAAATGTCACAAACTAATAAATTTGTTGAAATGCACAGCTCAGAGGCATTTGGGACCCCCCAAAGACGGGGAAGGGTGTATGGTTTCACTTATTAAGCTTCTCGTTGAATTGTTTGCTTTGAAAATACACATATTCGAAACTCCAAAAGTGAGGTTATGTGCGTTGACGGCTCTGGCCGGATTCCTATTTATCAGAGTTCCGTGCTCAGTTTTCTTGAGGGGGCAGGCGAATACTAAATTTGAATAGCCGTTTTCGATACAAGAGCGCGATTTCAGGCCCGAAGCCGTGGTTACCATCATAAAACGTGTAGCCGAATGAATATTTTGGTTTGTAGGTATCCGTCTGCCTGTCTCTTTACTGTCTTTACGTAGGCTGTAACTTTGCGGTAAAATCCGTGTCGTCCTTAACTGAAAGGGTTGTCTTCAGTATGGAAAACACGGACCACAAAGTAGAAGGGGCTTCACCACCTTGGATTTTTCAGCTAAGTATAGGTATACCTACGTTCTCATGTATTTTTTTTTTGGACTTCTCCGGCAGAGAAGATCAAGTGTGGCTCGAGAAGCCATCGCCATCGGCGGGAGGAGTGCAGCGCCTCAAAAACGAAAACTCATGCTGGGTGCTTTTCAATAAAAAAGACACTGACACTAGTGGTAATTATTAAATGACAAGTGAAAACAAAATCATAGGTGCCCATAATGTCATTGCTAACTAGATCGATCTATAATCGCTTTTTAGTTTTTTCGGCTTTTATGGTTCAAAATCGAATTAAAAAAAAGAATGGGTCGTGTAAAAAACGTTGTATGCAGCTCAAGCGTAAAGCCTGTTTTAGGCCCTCTGTCTGAATGTGCCCTCGCTATGCTCGGGCACAACTTACATACGTCGGGCCTAAAACAGTCGCTTTACGCTCTTACTACATAAATAACTATTTCGTGACCACTTTTTCGGCTATACTCGTACATGTCCGTGTAATGTCGAAGCTTGGCTGTCAGCTGTGATATTTGAAATCGAATTGTAGTTTTTCGAAACCTACCTACTTTTGCTATTTATTAACATGGAATCTGCCGGCCCAAGCTTCAAGAGGCCACGATTGGATGCGATTTCCGAAACTCAAAAAGAAAAACTGACCGAACTCATGGCCAAGAACCCCATATATCCTTGTCAACTTGCTACGGTCAGCCGGCTTCCTTCCCTGGGTACGGGGATAAATGGCGTGACTAGTTCTGTGATGTGCCGGGCCTTCACAAGTTACACTGAAGTCTTTTAATTGTCACGCGAAAATACTGCACAAACTGCACTTCTATGTCCACAAATCGTTTGCCGGGTTGGCGCGCATCTTCTTTGGCCGCTTCCAAGTCCGCGATTACATGGACCGCCAATGCCGCGTTCAATGGATCCATTTTTTCCAAATTATTTAAAGAAACTTTCGAAAAATTGGAGATTGGAACGTAAAATTGAAATTTTTGAAAGGACGCCGTTGTAATTCCAATTGTCAAAACGATATCTGTCATTTGGCGGTTGTTTTAGTTGTATTTTTGGTGCATTCAGCGTTGCCAACCTATGAACAATGTGCTTTTTTTACTTTTTTTAGTGATTTTCAATTTAGACTCTTGGCAGTCCTTTGCTTTGATTGACATAAGCGGGGAATGAGCTGTTCTCTCGGTAGCTCCTAGGAGAACGGGCGTGATCACGCGTGAATGTACCCGAAAATGCCGCTTCCCCTGTTTTTGAGGGAACAGTTCCTATAGGAACAGTTCACGTGTGCACCGAAAATAGGGCCCCAGATCCTTCCTGGAAATAGGGCCCCTGGTTGCCTAGCAACTTCACATGGGAACGGATCACATCCTTCCTAGAAATAGGCTCCCTGCGCGTTTGCAATGTTCGTATCATCCAAATTCCGCGAATAGGTGGTCATTTCTTAAGTAAAATTCTCATGTAGGGGAGTTCTTAATTTCTCGTACATGCTTATACGTGCCCACTACGGGCATTATCTCATAATTTGGTACAAGAGATATTGTTGCAAGAGGCAAGACTCTGGCAAGACACAAAATCCAGTTCCTCCATTCCAGAAATACGTGTCTGAATGGCGTACTGAAATGACAGACTTGATGACAGATATCGCGATTCATTGCAGAAAAGCTGACCAATGGTATTCGAAAATCACGGCGATGATGCACGACCACCGGCGATTATGGTTGCTCCTAGTTAAGGATCATTAAGGTCCTAAATGACGTTCTTAATGATCATTAAGTAAATGACGACGTGACACCCTAGTAATTTATATCGTAATTTACACTTAATGATCATTAAGCTTTCTAGTCTGTCAAGGGTATTAGGACGGTTTTCGCCCTATAGCTCGGCTAGCCTAAAGGGAGCCTTGTTTTTTTTTAATAGCAAATATCTGATTATTTCTGTAAAAGCTCAGCTTTATACGAAAAATGCCCACCTCAGTTGATGTAGTGCATTTTGCACAGTAAAATACTCGTAAGTGCCATGCGCGCACCACTTCCGTGCGCGCTCTTTATAGTTGTTGTGTCAGAAAAAAAAATCATATCGTTGTAAGATTTTTGAACTATTGATTTGACCTTATGTCAAATATTTTGTTTGAATGTTGATTTAATTTTTCATGAGCCAGCTCCTTCATATTCTATTACCTCGAAGAAACAAACTACGCAAACATAATAATACATCTGCACTAACACTAAGTTGAAATAACCGGAGAGTAAATATTTCAACAAGAAGTAAAGGCATTATACGCCGCGTCCGCGATCCCCTCTCTACTTTTGAGCAAAGACATATCAATATTAAAGGTTTCGGGATTTATGCACGTGAGTTTCAAAGTTTTCAGTTTCATTTACAGACTAACGCATACCTACACCAACAGCAAAAGCAGCACTAAAACAGTAATACTTTTGTGCAAACCGTACGGGGACGCAGTATTGACGAAAATGACGTTCCCTGGGCGCTTTTAGCCCCTCGCTACACATGCGGACAGAAGGCCAACAAAGCCCTTCTCACAAAAACAAGTACCTAAATTATACGTAGAGATTGGTACTGGAATGCATCAAATGCAATAGGTGCATTTCAGAGCACCTGTACGTATCTTTATTTTTTTCTTAAGGTTACACCACAAAATTACTTCTTTGGCCAACCGGTTTCGCAGTTAGGCATCTTCTGGGCTGTAATTAGTTTATAGAAGCTATTGTACATCGATGGCTTATTTGCAATACGACGTAAGCCTCAATTTTTGCATCCATTGAAGCCAAAAACGCAATTTCGGAAAAAATTGAGGCTTACGTCCTATTGCAAATAAGCCATTGATATTAAAACGAATAAATGATCTTACTTATAGCTTCAATAAACCAATTACAGCCCTGAAGATGCCTAACGGCGAAACCGGTTGGACAAAGAAGCAATTTTGTGGTGTAAATCGAAAAAAAAAAGAATAAAACCCGATAACCTCAACACCACTAAAAAGAGGACGGAATTTTTCAATTTATTCTAGTATTTTATTTTGAATTAACTTCATCTATTTTGCGTTATTGATGGATCAATTATACAGGGTGGTCCAGGTTATAGTAGCAATAACTCACCATTAGATGGTCTATCGAAAACTAGGTCGACATGCATAAATTAATTTTTCTTCAAAACGCTTCCTAAGGGAGATAGAGCCCTTCAAAGTTCAGTTTTTAAAATCATCTTCTTGCAATAACTCTCAAGTCATCAAAGCGATTTTTACCAAATTTGGTACAAATACTTATGAAATAAAGACCTATCATTTGACGTAGATAACTTTTGTCAAAATTGTCCAGTGGCGTAGATACCAGGAGATTGTTCAACTTCTCCCACCCCATTTTCTACGCTGCTAGATATTTTTGAAAAAATATACTTTGTTTGAATTCCTTGTTCAATTCGGGAAAAAAGCTACTCTTGTAAAATTTTGATTAGAGGCTTCATTTCCGAGATATTTGGGTTTCAAACTTTGGAAAACGCTTCAAAATCGCGCCTTCGAAGGCCTAAAAATTAAAATCCAAGAAAACTCATGATTCCTTAACTGGAATAAGATTTCTAGGTCGTTTAAGTTGATTTACTGCCATTTTTTGCTGAGAAACGAGGCGTTTCCAGAAAAAACACTTTGGGCTCTGGAAAGTGGCGATTTCGAGATGTTTTCCAAAGTTTAAAACCCAAATATCTCAAAAATCAAGCCTCTAATCAAAATTTTACAAGAGTAACTTTTTTTTCTAAATTGAACAAGGAATTCGAAAAAAGTTTTCCAAAAATATTCAGTGGCGTAGAGAATAGGGTGTGAAAAGTAAAACAACTTTCCCGTATCTACGCCACTGGGAAATTTTGACAAAAGTTATCTACGTCAAGTGATGAGTATTTATTTCGTAAGTATTTGTACCAAATTTGGTCAAAATCGCTTTGATGACTTGAGAGTTATTGCAAAAAGGAGATTTTAAAAACTGAACTTTGTAGGGCTGTATCTATCTTAGGAAGCGTTTTAGAAAAAAATTGAATTATGCATGCCGACCTAGTTTTCGATGGACTATCGAATGGTGAATTATTGCTACTATAACCTGGACCACCCTGTAGAATTGCTCCGAACAGTGCTCTAATATTATCAAACTGTTTTCATGTCAACCAATAGGAACAATTTATTACCAATGCGAACGTCACTTCTGAAGTGTTACCTGTCAAACGTTTCTATTTTTAGCAGCCAGAACTTCCAATTTCTGGGCGATTATTTAGAAAGGGTGATAAAATAGTATGTTACATTTGTTTAATAAGACGTACTGTCACACTTCTTCCTTTGAAGCACTCATCGAAAGCTCATCGTGCTCCAAAACCAGTCGTGTGACAATACTATGTCTTAATAATAATACTTTATTCATGTTAAAATGTGCTAAACAGACACTTACACCCGTCAAAAGGAAAGAAAAGAAATAAATAACAAAATATCAAGTGGTGAATTCATAAGAAAGAAATTCTTCTATAGAATAAAACGCATTTTGTAACATGAGATCTTTCATGGATTTTTTAAGCTGGGCTGGAGACTGGATCCTCAAACAGTTTGGCAGTTTGTTGAAAAATAAGACTCCATAGTAGTGTGTGGCTTCTCTAGAGCGTTTGAGCCTATGGAACGGCACAACAAAGCTGTCCTTGCCCCGAGTATCGTAGGTGTGCGGATATGTCTGATGAAACGAGCACAATAATATACTATTATACGAGGTCCTTTGGGTGCTTCGGGATTCGATGGGACTTCCCACTAATAAGATGAGAGGGCGGTTTTAGCGTCGGTTTTAGGCTCAGGATTTCAGTTGAAGTAAACTCTCGTTTAGTAAAACTTGGTTTAGTTGCCATAGATTTAATTGTTCAGTTCAACTTCACGATGATTCAAACTGAAAAATATAATAGCTCTTCGTGCAAAAAAAAGAAGCCATGGAATCATCAATCCTTCCGCCTCTTCCAGTCGAAAAGACACGTCAAGCCATGAAAAACTATAGGCAAGACAAGGAACATCCCAGCAGGCATGCAGTTGCAGCAGGATTTACGTATAAAATTTTTTAATTAACCGAACTTCAAAAAACCCAGCCGCTCAAAATTGCGTATTGGACCGAAATTCATGTAAGCACCTTCAATTTGCAATTTGCTTTCGTTTTGGAGTTTGGCGGAACGAGGTTTTGCCGGCCTTGAATGGCCGCCATCAAGATGACTTAGATTGAAGGCGGTCACGTGCGGTTTTGGCGTCTAAATGACGGTAATACGCTCTGCACTCCTCTAGTCGTATTTCTACGTATGACAAGGTCAGTTTTCCAAGATTTCAATATCAATTTGATTAGAAATATAAGTTTACTTTCAGAGAAACCAGTTTCACACTAGGTAAAAGGGCGGCAAGCCTACAATGCTAAAGTAGAAAATTTGCCCAGCCAACTAGAGTTACAGTAGAAGTGAACCTATCATACATATTTTACGTTAGCACTATGTCACCGTTGAGATCATCTGATTATTAATCAAAGTGATAATCTTCATTACTTTCGTTTCATTTGCTTCGCAGGTTGTATACAGGGTGAAAGTGGTAGAGCAGGGGGTGTGATTGTGCACCCATCTGAACCTCGCCCTTGATTTTTCATTGTTTATTTGACTTTAATTTTTATTTATTATACTTAATACTGGGAAATCAATAAAGACAGTTTATATTGTTATTATTATTGAATCGCGATAGTCCGGTCCCTAGCAGTACTTCTGTAGGAAAAACGATTTAATCAATTTTTTTTTTTGGAATCATTAGCATTAGAGGATCATCCCAGGACAAATAATCACTCGGGTGCTTTCGCGATTTCTGGTACATTTTCCAGCGATATCGCATCAAAGTTGGCGGCTGGTCAATTCTTCAGTTCGCTGATATTTCTTGGAGTTTATGCGATTTTTTTCAAAGAAAAGTACTAATCTACCCAAAAACAATTCTGGATCAAATGATGCTGTCAGATGTTGAGTACTTACGTTATACCGGGTGAAAAAAAAAAATAAAACGAGTTTTATAATTTTTTCCCAACTTTTTAGTTTCTTGGCCGATTTTTACAACCTTCATGTCAAAAGCTCGCTGACTAAATCGTCTACTCAAATCAATTGTCAATATGGCCAAATTATCAAAAATCAAGATGGCGGCGGCGAACCCAAATAAAAATGTGTCGTATTTCGAGAATTTTTTTTTGATTTCTGAACTTCGTAAAGAACGACACTGATTCTGGAAGATTCAGCTTTCTTCTGCAATTTGGGACTAGATCTACATGATTTGCACATTCCACTGTAAAAATATAGTGAATTGAAGGAAGGTCCACTTGTAAATTTTTCCAAATTCACAATAAATCAGCAGTTTAAAAACCTCCCGCGAATCCTTATTTCTCAAGCAATTTTTACACACTTGATAGTGATCGTAAGCTGTGTGCATAGGCTACAAATACCGTGTTGGTGCATGGCCGAAGTTCCGGAATTTGAGATGATAGATGACGTAAATGGTGGAGGTGCGCATGTCAAATATCGAATATTCTACTTTTTGTTCTCACATGTTCTGAACGAAATTGCTATAAATGGTTGGCTTAATGGTCAGCTGAATAAACACGCAACGAGAGTCAAATGTTGAAAGAGTCGAAATGTAAAATTTTCAAATAGACGACTTTACTTCTTTGGAGAAAATAAAACGGTTCTATCCGTTAGTCCAGGAACTTTAGCTGTTAAAATCGCAAATAGCGAACAAAAATGAAAGCCAGCCAAATTTTTGTATATAAGCTCAGTTAAGCATGTAGTTTAACATAGTGAAAGTTCTCAAGAATCCGGTGTGAGCTTCGGCCGTTGTGGTCTCGAGAAGAACTTGAGGATCAGTTTTTCGCGTATATCTCGTCAACAATGGCACTTGGGAAGAACGTGCTTGGGAGAAAATTGTTGAAAATTTTATTGTCTATAAGAAAGGTCTTTACACATTCCATCGTCAGTCCACTCCTTCTTCGTCAAAACACAAGAAAATTAAAATAATCCAGATGCTCGATGCTGAAGACTGTATGGACCTTGAGTTTTATGATGGCGGAGTGCCACGTCGTAGAGGTGTTGGTTGGTCCACTATTTCTTGATTGAAACTTGAAGCCATCAATACGAACTATGCCAGCGGCATATATCTACAGGGTGAAATAAACATGAAAAGTTGAACATTTATTTCTCAAGAACCAAATTCTGATTTCATGGTCATGAAGTCGTCGTAAACTTGAATCAGATATCTTGAGCCGTTCTTGGAATATCTTCAAAAGACTGAAGTTGTTACCGAAAAAAAAAAATTTTCATCTACTCATCAGAAAAAAAGTTGACTGTGTTTTTTCTAAAAGTAGTTGGCCTAGAGAGTGTTTTTCACTATTATTTCATTTTAAATGTAATTTATCATTGTTTGGATTCAAAACACCAGGTCTCGATTCAATATCTGAAGAGTTACTGATATACGGAAAGCTAGTTTTTTTCGTAACGACTTCAGTCTTCTGAAGATGTCAGAAACGGCTCAACATATTTTATCCAAGTTTACGACGACTTCATGACCATGAAATAAGAAATATTTTTGGCGTTTTATATGTCTTCGCATATTTTGGTTCTTGAGGTACATTTCTTCAACTTCTTATTTTTATTTCACCCTGTATATGCCGCCGGCATAGTTGGTATTGATGGCAAATAGTTTCAGTCAAAACAGAATAGATGGAACAACACCTCTACCAAGTGGCACCCCGCCATCATAAAACTCAAGGTCCATACAGTCTTCAGCATCGAGCATCTGGATTATTTTAATTATCTTGTGCTTTGACAAAGAAGGAGTGGACTGACGATGGTATGTGTAAAGACGTTTCTTATGGACAATAAAATTTTCAAAAATTTCTTCCCAAGCACGTTCTTTCCAAGTGCCATTGTTCACGAGATATACGCGAAAAACTGATCCTCAAATTCTTCTCGAGGCCACAACGGCCGAAGCTCACACCGGATTCTTGAGAACTTTCACTATGTTAAACTACATGCTTAACTGAGCTTATACAGGGTGTCCGTTTTTCGAGGCTAAGCATGGGTATCTCGCTTATCTTGAGAGATTCAAAGTCGGTTAAATTAGGAAAAAGTTGCGCATTTTCATGACGATCAATGATCCAAAAAGAAATTTGACGTATCGATTTTGGTTTTTGGGATATCGTGAAAAAACTGGAATTTGAATTTTTGTTTTTATTTTTTATTCAAAAAACGGTTGAAGGTGGCCTTTTCTAATCTAGACATTGTCAGGGCACTTTTTCAAGGGGAATTCAAAGCTGCCAAAATCTTTATTCTAGCTTTCAAAACAACCGAGATACGACATTCAACTTTTGCTCTAATAGGCGCCATATTGGATTTTGATATTTTTAAATACGGTATTCTTTTCTGGTTACAACGATGTGCCACATGTCACTGTTGAATAAATGTTGAACATTAACGTTTTTTTTATTGTCGGTGCTGATTTTTTTTTAAAGCACTCTTTGAAAAATAAAAAAATAATTTTTTGCTCAAAAGCATGAATTCAACAGTGGCATGTGACACATCGTTGTAACCAGAAAAAAATATTGTATTCAAAAATGTCAAAATCCAATATGGCGCCCATAAGAGAAAAAAAAGTTGAATGTCATATCTCGGTTGTTTTGGAAGCTAGAATGAAGATTTTGGCAACAATGAATCCCCCTTGGAAAAAAGCCTGCACAATGTCCTAATTAGGAAAGGCTACCTTCAACCGTTTTTTAAATAAAAAATAAAAACAAAAATTACAAATTTCTGTTTTTTCTCGATATCTCGAAAACTAAAACTGACAAGTCAAATATTTTTTTGGATCATTGATCGTCATGAGAATTCGCAACTTTTTTCTAGTTCAACCGACTCTGTATCTCTAAAGATAAGCGAGATAGCCATGCTTAGCCTCGAAAAACGGACACCCTGTATACAAAAATCCGGCTGGCTTTCATTTTTGTTCGCTATTTGCGATTTTAACAGCTAAAATTCCTGGACTAACGGATAGAACCGTTTCATTTTCTCTAAAGAAGTAAAGTCGTCTATTTGAAAATTTTACATTTCGACTCTTTCAACATTTGACTCTCGTTGCGTGTTTATTCAGCTGACCATTAAACCAACCATTTATAGAAATTTTGTTCAGAACATGTGAAAACAAAAAGTTAAATATTCGATATTTGACATGCGCTCCTCCACCATTTACGTCATCTATCATCTCTAATTTCGAAACTTCGGCCATGCACCAACACGGTATTTGTAGCCTATGCTCACATCTTACGATCACTACCAAGTGTGTAGAAATTGCTTCAGAAATAAGAATTCGCGGGAGGTTTTTAAACTGCTGATTTATTGTGAATTTGGAAAATTACAAGTAGACCTTCCTTTAATTCACTATATTTTCACAGTGGAATGTGCGAATCAGAAAAATCTAGTCCCAAATTGCAAAAGAAAGCTGAATCTTCCAGAATCCACCATCACTGTCGTTCTTTACGAAGTTTAGAAATAAAAAAAAAATTCTCGAAATACGACACAATTTTATTTGAGTTCGCCGCCGCCATCTTGATCTTTGATAACTTGGCTATATTGACAATTGATTTGAGTAGACGATTTAATCAGCGAGCTTTTGACATCAAGTTTGTGAAAATCGACCAAGAAACTAAAAAGTTGGAAAAAAATTATAAAACTCGTTTTATTTTTTTTCACCCGGTATAACGTTAAGTACTCAACATTTGACAGCACCATTCGATCCAGAATTGTTTTTTAGGTAGATTAGTACTTTTATTTGAAGAAAATCGCAAAAACTCCAAGAAATATCAGCGAACTGAAGAATTGACCAGCCACCAACTTTGATGCGATATTGCTGGAAAATGTACCAGAAATCGCGAAAGCACCCGAGTGATTATTTGTCCTGGGATGATCCTCTAACGATTCAAAAAAAAATTTTTGATTACATCGTTTTTCCTACAGAAGTACTGCTAGGGCCTGGATTACGACCCTTAGCAATATTTTATTCTGTAAAATATTTGAAATCAGCCAAGAAAATTCCACCCCATTCCGTCCGTCCCACTTCCGACGCACCTGAACGGTATGTGGTTGATGCAGCGCCAACGACAAAAACTGCATATAAACAAGGAAAATCGCTGTTACTTTTTCACTTTTCTTTTTGAGCAGGCAAGATTAGAAACTTATGGTTTCACTTATTCCAGGATTGTCCTTCATCGTATCCAAAATTTGCAGCTCTACGTTTAACGCTCTTTTTGGGTGCGTGTCCACTTTCCTTTGGGCGAAAACTGCACGATCCCTTAAATGTTGCAAATGTGTTGCGGTTTGGAAATCACTTTCCCAGTATGCGGGAACAATATCGGTTAGTTGGGTATTTGTAAAGAAATTGGGCATTTTGCTCACGCTGAAGTTGCAAGCGAACGATTACTTCAAATGAAACTGAGTTAGGATATATCTTGTTGTGATGTTGATGTACCGAAAGAAAAGACTAATAACAAATGTGCCGTACTTTTTGAAGTGAAACTTCTATTCTCGCGCCTAGATCACAACACACCACTAATGCAGAACCACACATGGGAGTGAAATTGCTTCATAGCATCAGTGGTTGTAACGAACGCCTGTAACGATGTGCTGTAACGTTGTCTTGTCTGACCTTGGGGGGACCAGCGTCGTCCCAGGAAATAAAAGAATAAGCTGTTGCAGCGTTCGCCGCGTTCGGTTCTATTTTTTACTAATCGCCGACACTGGACTGTTCTTCGTGTTGTCGTACTGTTGACCCGACAAGAATGGCTCTCGACTTGGCTTGAATAGATTCGAGCGGATGGGATTTATTATAGGGAGAGGGAGGTATATTCAGGGCCGGGCCTAGCAGGCGTGCAGTGCGTTCCGGCGCGCTGGCGAGTACGGCAGGCGGCAAGTCATAGGGGCGGTAATATAATAATTAAGTTGAATTTCGAAGGATTCTTTTCATTCCCGCATTTGGTGGGGCTCTCCACTGCCGGTGAGGGGGCGGCAATTTTTCGGTGGCACGCAGGCGGCAAATAGGCCAGGCTCGGCCCTGGGTATATTCTTCAATGGACGTTTACAATAAATGTGGACACAACTTTCAGGTACCTATGTACGTACCTATTAAGCAGAAAAGCAGGGGTGGATGATTGAAGCCCAGAGGGGAAAAAGAATTTTCGACAATTGAGGCTGAAACAGTTGCTCAATGTTCTAGATGTCAGCTGATTGTACAGCGATGATATCATACTGGTTTGATAATCAAGTTTTTATGTTTGGAAATTGATTTTTGACATTATTCTTTGTTAGTTTTTTTGATGGTTTGATATCACCTCAATTAATGTGACATTCTAAATATAAGTACGGTGGCGAGCACATAACTGGAAATACTCATGTCAATTCTGTCAATATTTCAATTTAACCTATGGCTTTATTTTGATTGGAGAAGATAATATCGTACGAACTCTAGAACCACGTGGTTACCTTAAATCACATTCACGAGGTACCTACCTACATACCTATGTAAATACCTATGTATTTTATATTTTTTCAATTAAAATCAATACCGGATCGAGTTTTCCAAACGAAATTCATATACTTTGTGGAGATTAGTAGATTGCCATGCTGTGCCTGCCAGAACACAGTTTCCAACGTGCTGTAATCTAACCGGGAAAATCGTACAGTAAGAAAATCCGTCACGATGTCACATTCGCATAATTATTTGTGGAGAATATTATTGATGAAAATAAATATTTACTGCATTAGGGGTATGAGTGAGATTTCATGTGACGGAGAATGGGAGTTTAGGCGCCGAGCGCAGCGAGAAAAGAAAAAAAAGAAGTCTAATCGTGAAAAAATCATGTCGAAAGTACTCTGCCCTTCGAGTGACTAATGATAATAATAATAAGATTGATAATGAGAAAAACAAGATGATACAAACCGTGAGGGAGCGGAGCGGGAGTACGAAAAGAACACCTCTTCGAACGTTGTTTGCTGATTGATTCATATCTATAGAAGTTTCACTTCTTCCGAGGGTGACTATGGTCACGCACTCACGTTTTTTTTAGTACGGCACTGCTTGTAATCCAATACCTACCGTTTTTCTCCAGTATCTAGAGATAACGTGAATAGGTAGCATGCACCTTTTCAGTGGCGTAGGCTATTTTTGGGTCTCATTTTTGAAGACGATTTCCTTTCCTATGGAAGAAAATTTCGAAAAATTAGTTCAACGGTGTTCTCTAATGCCGTAAATATTTACAGAATAAGATATTGCTAAGGGTCGTGATTTCACCCTCTGTATACAACTTGCGAAGCAAATGAAAGGAAAGTACCTAATGAACATACCTACCTTGATTAATATTAATCAGATGATCTCAACGGTGACATAGTGCTAACGTAAAATAGGTATGGAGATGAAACTATTCCTAGTTAATTTCTATTTCGAAAAGGTGCAATTTCGGGCACTGGCTTTGCTCGTGTCTTTCAAACTTTCAAATTAGGCATCCTTTAAACAGTAACACAGTATGTTGTGGAGGTTATTGATGATTGCGGGCTGAGTCGAAGAGTGACAATTTTTTTTTTTTGGGACGGGGGGAGTAGGCAGTCAATTTGCCAATTGGAAAGAAAAGGGGCAACGGGGGCCATGTCATGGCACCGCAAGCGTATCGCACCGCGTTTTTTTTTTTTTCAAATTTGAGAGGGTTTGAACTTCTGAAGACCCAAGAGATTATCTTGTAGGTACAATGGCGGACAAACCGACAAAATAATGAAAACACATGTGAGGAAGTTGACTGCTTGTTTCTACAGTTCCGAGGATGTCTTCTTCATACTTTGGGAACAACTTATCTCCCCTTATCATAATCGAAGGCCTTGATTTGAATTCAAAAACTGACAAGTTCACTAGGTGTTTCCGTTGGGTTTCCATTCTTTTATCCGCCATTGTATGTCTAAAAAATGAAAAACAGTAAACTGCACCCAGAAAACATTTCGGAAATGCATAATAACGAAAATACTGCCCTTCAAAGTTGGAATAGAAAAACCGTTTTTCATCATAACTTTTAAACCGCTCAAACGATTTTTCTGAAATCGATGTTCAAATTTATATTAATAAAATCGTTTTTTATGGAACGCTGGACAAATTTAGCTGGATAAAAACCAGTACGGCAGAAATCCAAGGCTCGAGACCTTGCTTCATTTCCTAACTTCTACGGCGCTGGTGATTTTCAAAAACTGATAGCGATTTTGAGACCTGGGGGTCCATTTTATAAAAGCACGATAAACAATTATTTGGAAGTGTGTAGACTTGTTCACCTGGTGTTGCAATAATGTTTGTTTGAAATTAAATAGAGCAGTTGTTCGGATATATTGAAATTGAAATTGTCGTAGTATAGTGCTTTTCTCAACTGATCTTTTCCTGAGGGTCAGAAGGACTTATTAGGCACTGCGTATAAAACAGTAACGATCGAAATAGAAATGCCAACGGCGCCGGCGGTACTAATGCACTGTTTTACGTTGAATTATTAAAACACCGGCTCGCCCCAAGAGACCAATCTGCTGACATTAAAAATAGTGAAGGGCCGGACTAATCCACATTACTTCCTGATCCACAGCAAATAACACTAAATAAAACATGTGGTCCCACCCGGATCCTAAACCTAAAAAAATCATTAGAATTTCTATTCGGATTTCTGAACTTGTGATTAGGATTCAATGGTTTTAACCTGGTCTGGTCTTGTTTTAATACTCAACAATGACTTGCCCCTGGAATTCCGTATAAGATCGGGAAGAGGAAAAAGCAACTCAAGATGTTTTATTGTTTTGATCTCATTGATGGCTTCAAAGCTGGACTGGAATCCACCTCTGGATACAATTTATTCAACTCGCGATCTGTCAATTTGGTCATTATTAAGGAAAATTCATTGTAGATACTTCGTCAACAATGATGTTTCTCTACTACACCTTGATATTATCTCACTAAAATATTGTTACGATATTTCGCGTACGGGTTCGAATATAATTGAGACGATTGTTTTAAAACAAACACTGTTTATTTCTGCGTACTACAATCAATACACCAACAATTATTCACGCTTGGAATTATATCGCAGGTACTTCGTTTGTTATCGCTCGCTATCCAATTCAATACTGCTGCGAGCTGCCGGCTGACGCCTTATATAAGGCCTCCGAATAATGTTCCTGAACTTGCTGTCTGCTTCCAGCAAATTTCCATAGTGGCTCGGCATATGCGGTTTCTAGATCATTCCTGAATAATCGTACACTTTGCCCGTATAATTCTGCCGGGTTATGGACGGCGCCTCCGCCAAAATGGACAGATGTGCCCTGATCAGGCATTCGAGTCTCCATTGAGTTTCACATACACGAACGCTCTGGAATGCACCAGATCGCTCCAAACTTCTACACTGCGATCTAATGGGTGGAAGGATCCAGAAAGGTCGAGTGTTTACCAATATGTACGGGGTCGCCGCTCGGAACAATATCAAAGCAATATTGTTCTCATGGGTCTATGACAGTTAACCGATGTACTTTTAAACACTTTTTACAACCACGAAACAAACTCCGTTGCCTTCCTACTTACGATGATAAGTCTTGACCGAGGGGGAAATTACGATCACACTTATAGTTTCTTTGCAGTTGAATTGTTTCTGTCGTTACTACTTTACTATGCGGTGTCCATCTCAAGCCACTCCACAGAAGCAACATTGCGCAACACTGTTTTGTTGGTGTCATAAGTCACTGTATGTACGTACCTAATCTAATTTTTCACTAAAGTGATGTAGGCAACCAACAATACAACAACATCCAGAAACTGAACTTGTTCTTATTTGAACGTGTTGTTCCTTCTTTTTTTTTGCAAAAATTCATGGATAATCCGCAAATTTTATTTCAGATTGTCATTCCACACGCTATTCTGAGTGATTTGCCTATTTTTTCGTTTCGATTTGCATGTGTCGCTCAAGTGTCATGGACCCGTTCTCATATTTGAATTATATGGGAGAAATTGTTGTGAATAACATTTTTTGTTTCAAAATTATTTCAACGGGAAAACTTCCCGCAGGGGAGGATCTAGGTGGATCACCCGTACACTCGTACACTAGGTGGGTATACTACATAAAACGTACTGTATCTGGATAGGTACCTACCTACCTGCTATTGTTGTTCTTGGACATGACGCGAAATATGACCAAAGCGATGGTACTTGTGACAGGAGAGGATATTCAGTTGCAATGAGGTGCAGATCAATTATTGTGTGCGGGAACGAGAGTTGGCACAGAGGTGCTAAAATCTATCTTAAGAGACATTATCACCCTAAAAATTAAATTATTAGCCATAACAACCCATGAAGGGTTTCAGCTGGCTTCTCTGCCTATTCATATAGACAGTTTAAAGTGGATTCCGAACCACGAGTGAAATAGCAACAGCCAATCAATCCAACAGCCAATGGTGAAATCGTGTCTTATGCGGATGACACCATTATTCTTTTCTCTGGGGAGTCCTGGGACGAAATTAGACTCAAGGCTGGAAAAGACCTTAAACAGATCAAAGACTGGCTTGACTTTAATCTACTTACTATGAATTAAAAAAAAAAACTAAATACATACCTTTCTGCTCATACAAAAATGGCCTACCGACCTTTACCACGTTGGACATACTGGGAGCGGATATCACTTTGCATGGGGCTGGTACAATCAAATATTTGGGCGTTACACTCGACAGCCATTTGAGGTGGAACGCACACGCAGAGAACATGAACAAAAAAATTCGTAGCCTGCTTTATGCTTTCAGTCAAGTAAGAAATTTCATGGATATAAGCAGTGGCGTAACTAGAAGTGTCCAATGGGGAGGGTCACAACTGAAAAATATGCGAATATGCGAGCAAAACGAATAAAAAAGCGTCGCATTTTAAATTTTGCAGGGAATTCGATGGCCAATGGGGGGGGGGGGGTTTGACCCCGAAACCCCCCCTCTAGTTACGCCACTGGATATAAGACGTCTCTCAATTGTGTATTATGCCTTGGTTGAATCGGTGATGAGGTATGGAATACTAGTCTGGGGTGGGCTGAATAAAACTCATGTGTAACAACTCCATCAGACTCACAAAAAACTCTTGAAAATAATGTTCAAAAAAGGTTTACTACAGCAGTAAATTACTTTTCCGAGAAAACAACATCTCCAAATTAAAGCAAATATATGCCGAAAAGCTCTTCCTTTACCAATCTAAACAGAGTAATGTCTCTAAGAAAAGTTGCGAACATAATTTGAGAAGCAAAAATGAAATCGCTGTTCCCAAAGCCCAAAAAACCGTCACCCAAAACTGTTTTGTTTATCTGGCTCCTAGGCTATTCAATAAAGTGCCAGACTCAATAAAAAATATTAAAAATCATAAGCGAAAGTGTGCAGAACTGAAAGAGTGGATTTTAATGGGTGACATCAAGGAAATGCTGCCCACACTGCTCTGAGGCGTTTCACCTCTATCGATTTTGGCCCAATTTTTGATTTTTGACTTTTTTCACCTCATTTTTGACTTTTCTGCTCAATTTTGATTTTTCTCTTTTTTTTTAAATTAATTTTTATCCGTTTGTATTTTAGGTATCTGTTTTTTGAGTTTTCAATAGTTGCCTATTCAATCGCACTCACACACAAAGTTTCCTTGAGGAACTTTAAGTGAGGCTTACTCTTTTCCCAGTACAGCTAGTGCTTTGTTGATGTATGTGGTTGTGTTATTTTGTGAAGTGTAGGTAATTTTTTTTTCTGCTGTTGCTGAAATGGGAAATAAATATTATTATATTATATTATAATAATCACTATTCCAGAGGAAGCTTTCGAGAGCCCAAGTACTCGGAAGGTTTGCCTAAAACCTTGCCGAGGGGGGATTTTGGCGCCGGTATCCCGCTCTTGTGAATCCCATCACAGCGCCATGTTATGTTGCAGCCACGGATTTCTGAATATAGAGCTGGATAGCTAATCACAATATACCCCCACCACAATTTTTGTCAAACGCGTGTTGGCCGCCATACTGTGCTAATTTTTAGTTACTTTAATGCTTGTGGGTTGGCAAAGCTGCGAATAATTGTCGTCCCTGAGTGTCACTTTGATTGCCAAATGTCACCCAAATGTCAATCTATTGTCATTTTTTGACGTTTTTCTTGTTTATCCGTTTCTTTGTGCGAAGTTTTCTCGGCGTTTTTCAGTGATTTGTTGAAGAAAAAGACTTGATGTCGTCCTGTTTTGTGCCTAGTTTCAAAAATAGCGACAAACAAAACAAAACCGGCATAACCTATCATGTGTAAGTTCGATGTTTTTATCCGATTTTTCATTTATTACAAAAGAATTATTTCAGGTTTCCGAAACGATCAAAGTGGAGTGGCTCCAGGCCATCAGTAGGGATCAACAAACATTTATTCAGCAGCGTAACAATGAGAGCGTGTTTGTTCAGATCATTTCTTGATGAAGCCTTCGAGCGAATGGGATTGCTCAAGAAACTGAAACCCGATGTAATTCCTTCACTAGATTTGCCTACCCTGAGACCACGGTATACCTGAGACCCATTCCAGTAGCTTCAGAAAGCAGTCAAGCTATCCAGGAAGCTCCAACAACCACAAGCCAAGTTATGCCGGAATCATGACCAGATCAAGCTATGCCGAAAGCATCAACAAGCCAAGCTATGTCGGAATTATTATTAGGCACAAATAAACAATTATGTTATACTTCAATAATTGTTTTCATTTTATTTTTGTGATATAAATCAGGTTCGTGTTTGTGTTGTTTTGTAGCGTTTTAAAATCACTAGAACCGATCCAGTTCAGCTCTAAAATCAGGGGATCCGATAGGTTCTCGAAAATCCTTGCCCAATCAGTGATAGCGATTTTCGAGCTGAACTGGCTCCGTTCTGGCCAGTCGAAGACGCCATTAGTTTTTTGCTTGAGTTTCTACGTTTTGTCTTCGAAACAATTCATCAAATACCTTACGTTTCCAACATGTATGTAGTTAACTATTCCGAAATAAAATGAGTTGCAATTTGTAATGAACAACATTAATGAAATCATAACCATTAACCAATAATTAAAAAATGAATAATAGGAAGATTCAAGAACCAAGAATCATTCTACGAAACAAAAGTACAAGCATCTTAGCTTTCTCCCTGTAGGACTCGTCCAGTTTCAGGTAATTATTATTTCACAATAATTATTTGAAACAAATGTAAACACCAATGCACAAAAGACGGCGGTTTATATTTTGAATCCGATTTGTTGCCCGTCAGCCAATAACATTTTAGCACAGTATGGCGGCCAGCTGGGTTCCGACAACAAGCACGTGTTGTATTAGCTATCCAGCTCTATATTCAGAAATCCGTGGTTGCAGCGGTAACCCAAGGTAACCTATGTGCGCAGTGTATGGCTTGACTTCAATGACACATACTTAAATAGCTATACCGCTCATGAACCTATTGCGCATTCTGCCGCGCCGCGCAACAGAAGGAGTTAGAGAATAACGCCATCTTGAATCTTGATGGTTAATTTCCAGTGTATCTCAAAATACCGAGCTATATTGCTACCACAAAATATCTTAAGGGCCGTGAAACTGATCAAACCTTCTGCAATTTTACAATAGCGATCCAGTTTTCTCAAGTACCATCACGTAAGTGTATTTAGTTTTCTTGAAATTACCAAATAATCACATCGAGTTAGATGGTTGGGAGCCACTGTACTCTGAGTGAACGAAACGTCAAGTGACAGCTTTTTGACAGTGTAAATATAAACATCACGTAGTTAACCGAACTTTTGGACGCTGGAATGATCGCACACCTTTTCTTCACCAGTTGATACCCACTTGATGTTATTAGAGTTGATTCCACGTACTTTGAGGGAGAAGCAAAATAAAGTCGTGCTTAGTCAAGTGGCCAAGTAGCGAAGTGGTGCCAGTCCACATCACCCAAAATCCCTAAATAACCATCAAGATGGCGGCGCCCATTATTACAAGTGTCGGACGTCTCTTGCGCGGTATAGCTATTTAAGTATGTGTTCAATGATCGAAGCCAGGCGCGATGTCCACTACACTACGCGTCCCCCTGAACAGTGTATAATTATTTGCTAGAAGCTCAGTCAAAAAAGCTGCGGGCATTTGCGATGGGTGAATAGGTGAATGGTTCCTCTTCCTTACTTTCAGGCCTTCAGCCCTTCTCCTCTCGTAGGATTTTATGTACAATTTCTTAAAACTGAAACAGAAAAATTCCAGCAACTGCCCTCGCCCATATCGGCTTGAGAATGTCTAGTAGAAGTGAAATGTGCTTGGTTTGGTTACTGGTAATAGTGGTAACTGGTATAAGTTAATGACCTAAAAGTAACACTAACAGCCACCGAAAGAATACAGTTTCCTTAAAACAGAAATTTGTCAATAATAAACTAGAAAATCGATAAGTCGGTATAGATACGTATGTATGACTTTGTAATAATAATTGTATGAACGACAACCAACAGTCTTCTCTAGTGTATTGTTGGTGGTGTGACTCCTTAGATTCTTTTTTATTACAATTTTACGATTATTCAACGAGTTTGAAAGCACAGTATTGTATCGTTCACCAAAAACCTTGTTATATAGGGTGGCCCAACGAAAACAGAACAGAGGGGTTTCCGGACATTTCACCTGATTTGAGAAACTCAAAGGCATTTACCAACGTTGAAACACTGAAAGCCTTGTATGTTTCTTTCGTCCGGTCCAAACTTGAATACGCCTCTCTTGTCTGGAGTCCGATTTATGACTCCTTCGTCAATGATTTGGAGATAGTTCAGAGGAGGTTTTTGAAGGCGGCTTATTTTATACTGGACAACCAATACCCTCCACGTGGTTTTCCTCAGGAGATCATGTTGGAGCGGTTCAACCTGTCATCTTTAAAGTCTCGAAGAGTGTTCCAGTCAATCCATTTTCTTTTTGCTCTATTTAGCAACGCGTTGGATTGCCCTGATTTTCTTGGTGCTGTGGGTCTCAGTGTTCCTCGGCTTTCCTCTAGATCACACACAGTTTATTCCACCTTCCCACAGCTAGAACCAACATCTTAGTGGCATCTCCTCTCTATCAGATGATTGTCAATTACTCTGCTTATGAGAGCGAGATTGATCTCTTCAACTGTTCTCTGTCCGACATAAAGGCGAAGGTTTTTTCCTAAGTATGTACCCCCCCTCGGATTTGTCTCTGGTATCCCTCACCCTTTAACTGGGCTTTTCTGCCTGTTGGGTGCAGTACAACAATAATAATAATAATAATAATGATAATTTTTTTGAAGAAGCTCAGACAAGTCAATTTTTATATCGAGGTTGACATCTGAAACATACATTGGCAAATTTCTATCTTCAGCTCCCTCACCCCTACCCACCTCAACTTCAGAATTTCGAATGACACCATCTACTTTGCGATACATCAAATCAAAGAGAATCAAATTAGTTACCTTTCCGAAAAAAATATTTTCAAAAGTTTTCTGACTGTCCCATTTTCAATTCTCGATCCTTCAATTCTCTTCAATTTATTCAGCGTCATCCTAAATAGCATCTAAGAAGAAAATTTTCGGTGGAGAAAAGTGCTACCCAAATTCACCCCTTTCCTCTCCCCCACCCCAACTTCAAAATTCAACAGACACCACCTACTTTGTGATACATCGAATTAAAGGGAATTGATATCTTTATGAAAACAATTTTTTTCAAATTTTCAACCCCTCCCCTAATAAATTAAACATTCTGATTATTTTAGGGGGGAAATGGCTTCTTGAAAATTCTGAAAATATTTTATTCAGGAAGAGAATTCAATTCCCTTCAATCTGATGTATCACAAAGTAGGAAGTGTCATTTTAGATTTTGAAGTTGGGGTGGGGGAGTGAAGGGGTGAATTTGGGTGTCACTTTTTATACAGAAAATTTTCTCTCTCGATGCTGTGCAGGATGACGTTGACTGTACTGAAGAGAATTAAAGAGGTCAAGAATATTACATTGGAGACTCAGACAATTTTAGGAAGAAGGGGGGTGGGGTTGGAAGTTATAGAAATATTTTATTCAGAAAGAGAATTTAATTCTCTTTAATTTGATGTATCGCAAGGTGGGTGGTGTCATTTGAAACTTCGAAGTTGGGGTGGGTGGGGGTGAGGGGGCTAAAGATGGAAATTCGCCAATGTATATTTCAGATGTCCCCCTTGGTATAAAAATCGACCTGTCCGAGCTTTTTTCAAAATATAAGATGAAATGCCCGAAGAAAACCCTCTGTTCTGTTTTTGTTGGGCCACCCTGTATCTTGCTTATTCTAGCACATTTTTTCTTCAAAAAAATACAATTGGAAAATCGGTTAAGTTTGTCAAAATCGACAAAATAGGACACAAAAAAAGTTGAGGGCCAGTTTACTGCCCCCAGGTGTGACCCACTCCCGGTAATGATTTTGAGAATACTTTTCAAATATTGAGCATAAAAAAGTTAGTGAATGTGCTCCTTTTTAGCGCACTTCTCCAAACTTGTCCTCGCTTTGTCCGTCCGTCCGTCCGTCCGTCCGTCCGTCACAGCATCTAGTCCTAGACGAAAAGGTTTTTGCGAAAAATTTTTACTCCATTGGGTAGCTCATGACCTTGTATCCCGAACCAAGAAAAATCTCAACGAAATAATAATAAACAATGACAATAATAACAATTAAGTGTGACGCGGCATCGCCGTTGAATGCTGCATTTCAGAAGCCGGCCTGATCTCGAAAGTTATCACATGCGAGGAAGTACCCGATCTTATCATTTTACCATAATACATATGCGGAGTTGGAGTGGGAGTATATATATTTAGAGGATGATTTGAACTTTATTTTAATGAAAATTTCACATCAGTGCGAGGTGCAGGCCAATAGTTATTAATTTTTGAAAATGACTCCGAAACTACGGCTCGGCCGCAAATGATTTATTCGTTGCTTGCTGGTGCTTGATATCCTTTCCTCCGAACAAAACGAAATTCAATACAGAAAATATTTCAACTCGAATGGGTAGCTCATGGCCTTGGTACGCGAATCAAGAAAAATTTTGCCGAAATAATCATGAACAATTACAAAAATAACATTTTGGTGTAGGGCGGCTTCGCCGATCAAGTGCTGGCATTCGCGGTATGATGTAGAAAGTTGCGATATGCAGGCAACTACAATTTCTTAATGAAATACATCACTGCATGTACGGCATTATATTTAAAGAACAATTTGAACTTTCTTTTGACAAAAACCCCACTTCGATCCGACCGTCGGGTCAATTGTTATCAATTTTTGAAAACGACCGCAAAGCCACGGCTCGGCGCATATTACACGACCCTACAAATTTAAAATCAGACGTGCCGAAATAGTAATTGACCATTTTGAAATAGCCAATACTAGGTACCTAAAGGATAATGGCACTCAAATTACGAAACATGTTCGCTCAATAACAATCATGTGACAGGCTACCATTTTTTCGGTTTTTCGATAAAAAAGAAATGTTCCAATTCAAAACTGAACCCGATATTCGTGTTCAGGAGGTCGAAATCAGTTGGAGAACATTTTTTATATAAGTAGCAGAATGACGCTTATGTGGCCGGTTTGTCTGTCTGTCTGTCTGTCCGAGTCCGTGCAGAAATTAAGACGCTGTACTCCTTCTCGAGAATTGAAACAAGAGTCTTGGAACTTTTTTCCGATTAATAAAATAAATAAATAAATAAATTGTTTTCTCCTTATCAGCCTTTTTTTTGCTATAGGAGCTCGCCTTTATTATTGTTACATTTTATATAATTGAAAAATTGCAGTTTGAGACGAATACAACACCCAGACTACAGCGGGAATCGAACCCGCAAACCTCCGCACCACAGGCAGATACTGACCACCTGTGCTACGGGGCCGTCTTTTCCGATTAATAGCTGATGTCCCCAAGGGTGGCCAATGGGCACTATTTTTGTTATCCATACATCGTTATCATTATTCTCAAAAAACAGAGATCTCCTGTGCACTTCGATGAAGTTGAACTTCTTCTCGGGAACTAAAGCTACAGCCCTTGAAGATTGAACTTTATCCGGTGGATAGCTTAGGTTCTCAAGGACCAAATAGGCAGAATGGCTTTCATAATTCGGCCGCCATCTTGGCTGCCATATTGAAATTTCTTATTAGTGGAACGATTGTCATGAAACTTGAAACTTACCCTTGTCTAGTACGATCATTCTTATTTTCAAGCCAAATTTCATGATTGCCCCACCATCTTGGCCGCCATATTGAAATCTCTTATAAGTGGGAGGATTTTCATGAAACTTGAGAGTTACGCTTGTCTCGTACGATCATTCCTATTTTCAAGCTGAGTTTCATAATTCTGCCGCCATCTTGGCCGCCATATTGAAATCTCTTATTAGTGGAACGATTTTCATGAAACTTGGAACTTACCCTTGTCTAGTACAATCATTCTGATTTTCAAGCCGAATTTCATGATTCTGTCGATATTTTGGCCGCCATATTGGAGTTTTTTGCCAAAGACGGTAGAACCCTAATTACTTAACATCTAGCGTTCACTAATCCTCCAAAAAGAAAGTGCGCTACTGAGCCTCATGCCCATGAGGCGTATTCGCTTGTTTCCATTTCACCTCTACTCGTTTTCGAAATTTCAAATAAAAACCACCTATAGGGGGCCGCATTTATCTTCATGTCGCTGTAACTCACTTATGAAGCATTTTTCAACAAAATGCTACTTGAAGAAAAAATGTCACAATCTTCCTATATTCATCAAATGCCAATTTTCAAACTTAGCATTGGCAACTTTGAAGGAGGCTAGGCGCGGCGGTCGTAGGAATCAGAAATCACTGTGTGTGTTACTGGTTGCTATTTTTTTCGTTGCTCGAAAGTGTTTTAGGGCTGTACTAACTTATGAGCGGATTTTTTTTTCGCGAAGCGAAAACTTATGAGCGACGTTTTTGGAAAAACAAACAAGAAACATCCGACTATTAGGCAGATACCTAATTTATTTAAACAAATTTATTTCCGCTAAGTGTGGGGCTAAGTGAAATATCATCAATTGAACTATCAATTTTTGAAAAATTAACTGAACAAAGATGAGACAAAGCGAAATGCTGCTTAGTAAAAAATATCTTCGATTGATTTATTGGCACCGTTTTGTGCATGGTAGCAAAAGTAGTAATCTATGTACCAATATTAAATTTCGAATGCGAAGATAACTGTATATTTTGCATTATAAAGTTTTCAGTAAATTCTTGCAAAAATTTCGGTTTGCCCTAATGTCGGGGCACCTACATGTTCCATGTAAGGTCATTGCTCATAAAAAAAAGTGTTCAAATCAGTACACTCCGTGTCAAAAACTGTACGCGCCGGCCGGCTGGCTGGGTGGCTCAGAAGCATGCATAAACCCAGGGCCGGCTTTACAGCTTTTGGCGCCCAAGACCAAGTTCTGTAATGCGCCCTTGTATGAATAAAAATCGGTTGTGTCACCCCAAAACTTTCCCGACTAGTATCCAGGAACCTATGTAAATTTTTGTTTGAAGCGTCCCTTCGGGTGGAAAGTTGGAATTAGAAAAAAGATTGAAAATAATTTCAGGAAATTGAAAATTTTGTCAGGGAAAGTTGAATTTTCCGGGAAAACCACGAATCTTACTCCAAATCGTCTTATATTGTAAAAAATCGTGAATTAAGGCTCCAATTCAAACTCCATAATTCAAGTCAGGTCTCGAGACTCCAGGCCGGTTTCACATTTTCAAGCGGAAAATTCCCAGGAAATTGGAAAAAGAAGGTTGGAAAATGTTCAAGAGCCAGTTACCTCTTGTTTTAAAAAAATAGTGAAAATCTGTTCACGGGATAAAAAGTTGGAAAATTTGCAGTTTTTCCAGAGAAGAAAACTGGAAAACAGTGAGTCCGATTTCAAAAGTTTTAGCTCCAAAAATTAATTCAATCTTTTCTACAACTTTCACTCCCAGCATGTCTGCATCTCAAATGAATATTTCGTGGGGCTCACTGCATGTCGAAGTTTTGCAGTGCATTTTTTCAAATTCACAGAATGTGCAAGTTTCACTTTGAAAAAATTACCGTCGAAAAACCGGAACCGTGTCGATTTTGAAAATAGGCCTACACGACGCCCAATCCAATCTACTTTTGATTTCAGTTGCAATTTTCCATAAAAAGTCGATCCCCGAGTATGAATGAATGTTTGAGTGGAGTCCTACAACAAAAGCGAATCGTTCTGGTCAAAACCAGGGCGAGAGGCCGTCTCAGGTGGCAACGGCCAGGAGAAATTTTAAAAATTCATAACGCCTGACTGAAGGATGGTGAAAAACTGCAACTGCAGACTTAATTTGACTCTTTTGTTGTGTTGCTCCCTGCCAATTTTGGTTTCAATCCGTCGAATAGATTTTCAATAATTAAATGGTATAAAGTTTTGAACTTAGACATTTTTTGTTTTTTGACAGATGACAGATAGGGCAATACTTTTAACTGTTCTTAACACAGTTTTTCAGGGGCTTTCAAATGACATATTGCAAGTCAAGTTCCGTGAGATATAGCTTTAGACATTTGTTGACAGTGACACTTCCGTTTGACAGATGACAACCAAAAACTAATGGGCTCTTTCCAGGAAGCAACCATGTCCGTATGCCAAATGTCAAGTCGATCCAGTCAACGGTTCGGCAGTTATCGTGGAAGATCACAGACACACACACACACGCACACACACACACACACTCAAATCTCAAAACTTTTTTTCTGCACGATTACAATACTTCCCCTTCCATGTTGGTGGGGGTCGGGAAAGTAAAAAATAGCATCGCAAGCGATTTTTTTTTTTAGATGATAACAATATAGT
This sequence comes from Anaspis maculata, assembly GCA_949128115.1. Lineage (NCBI taxonomy): Eukaryota > Metazoa > Arthropoda > Insecta > Coleoptera > Scraptiidae > Anaspis > Anaspis maculata. The sequence goes on from OX421968.1 coordinate 8,903,457, forward strand.
CCAGGAATTTTAGCTTTTTAAATCGCAGCGAACAAAAATGATAACTAGCCGTTTCTTTGTATTTAAGCTCAGTTAAGCATGTAGTTCAACATAGTAAAAGTCCTCAAGAATCCGGTGTGAGCTTCGGCCGTTGTGGCCTCGAGAAGAACTTGAGGGTCAGTTTTTTGCGTATATCTCATGAACAATAGCACTTGGGAAAAAAGTTCTCGGGAAGAAATTGTTGAAAATTTTATTGTCTACAAGAAAGATCCTTACACATTTCATCGTCAGTCATATCCTTCTTCGTCAAAACACAAGAAAATAAAAATAGTCCAGATGCTCGATGCTGAAGACTGGTATGGACCTTGAGTTTTATGATGGCGGAGTACCACTTTGTAGAGGTGTTGTTTGATCCACTCTCTTTGGTTGAAATTTGGAGCCATCAAGACGAACTATGCCGGCGGCATATACAGGGTGAAATAAAAATAAAAAGTTAAACATTTGTACCTCGAGAACCAAAATATGTGAAGACATGTGAATCGCCATAAATGATTCTGATTTCATGGTCATGAAATCGTCGTAAACTAGAATTGAATATCTTGAGCCGTTCTTGAAATATCTTCAAAAGACTGAAGTTGTTACCAAAAAAAGAATATATTTTCGTCTACTTATCAGAAAAAAAGTTGACTGTGTTTTTTCTAAAATTAGTTGGTCTAGAGAGGGCTTTTCACTGTAATTTCATTTTAAATGTAATTTATTATTGTTTCGATTTAAAACACCAAGTTTCGATTCAAGATTTGAAGAATTACTGATATACGGTAAACTTTTTTTTTTTTCGTTACGACTTCAGTCTTCTGAAGATATTTCAGAAACGGCTCAACATATTTGATTCAAGTTCACGACGACTTCATGACCATGAAATAAGAAATATTTTTGGCGTTTTATATGTCTTCGCATATTTTGGTTCTGACCTCTGATCCTCAAACTGATCCTCAAGTTCTTCTCGAGGCCACAACGGCCGAAGCTCACACCGGATTCTTGAGGACTTTTACTATGTTAAACTACATGCTCAACTGAGCTTATATAATAAATTCCAGCTAGTTATCATTTTTGTTCGCTATTTTTTCTATAATTCCTGGACTAAATAATGCTCGCAATAATGTTGATAATAATTGAAAATTGCACGAATTGTGAGTGAAAAAGCGCCGCAGCCGACATTTTTTCGAGATAATAGAGAGATAAAAGGCGCCCAGGCGCCCCCCCAAAGTTTGGCGCCCGAGGCGGTCGCCTCGCTCGCCACACCCTAAAGCCGGCCCTGCATAAACCAACGCGCTTGCAACCCATATTTCAACGATCAACGCGTCTACTCAGACCGAGGTCCGATTCCGGCCGGTGCGGCGGAAGAAAACTTTTCCGGGCCAAACATCGCTAAAAACGTTGAAATGATAGTGTTGTAGAAAATATGAATGTGTATAATAGAACTTTTTTTGCGGTATGCGGGGATCCGTGTACTCACTGGCAGTCCCTCCTAAGCCCTGCCTCAGTACCCTGAGAACGGCGCCGGGTGATTCGCACACCACCCACCATTTTATGGACGCATCAACAGCGAAGTTATAAGCGCCCTTTTTCCGGTGTCTATCTCGTTTCACTCTTTTCCCCTTGACGTGACCGCGCGGTGGTACACGCCAAGGTACTAGAGAGCGCATGAAAATTTTTACCTGGCCCAGGCCGGATTCGAACTCACTATCTCTGGAATTGCTTCCAAAGACGGAGTCCCCCGCGCTACCAGCCGGGTTTTATAATAGAACTGTTGTAACGAAAATTTGAAATAAGGTGTCAAAACTCCTACGGCCGAATGTAATGTCGAAAATGGGAAAAACCATAACTATATTTATTTTATTATTTATTATTATTATTAAAAGCTGTACGCGTTTTTAATGGGCAATCACTGTACATATGTACTTTTTTTTATTTATGAACACAGCAACTAGATTTTCAATTAGCTACACTCCACTGACATGTAAAATGATAATTAAATTGAATAACTAATAAAAAAAATATATATCACTATAAATTATAAATTACTATTATTGGTTCACTGATTTGTTAATTTCATTCTGAGTAGCGGTAAGTTTTGGTGTAGGTAGTAGAGGAATTCCACAAATTTGACAGTGAAAGTCATTTGGCGGAAATTATTGGTGGTGGGTGATACGATGAAGATATCTCCGCAATGAATTCGCCAAAGTTCTTGGTTCGTAATAATTAATTATGAGTTGAGGGATAAATCATTTCTGAAACCGAAGTTTCTTCCCTGTATTCCGAAATGCTCCTGGATGATGATGTGTAAAAAAGTCATCGATTGGTCCGTTATATGGAAGATTGAATGTCGCCTTGCATGATTGTGTTGCTTATTGGCAAATATTGAAATTCGCGTTTGTACAAACACACTCAAAAATTTTTCATTTCCCAATGTGTTCCCGTTATAGCTGTCACTGGGTCCCTATATTTTCGTTAATTTGCCAGGAAACTCCTCCACCCAGGTCCCCCATGTTTATTGTTCTCGTCTCCGTCGATCTTTCATTTAATTTATATTCATAAGATACGAAATAGGATCGATAAATAGAAGGTGCGGGGTACTTACTTGAGCATTCTTTAATATCTTCGTCTGATCCGTCCTCGCAGTCGCTCTCACCGTCGCACAGGTATGAAATAGGGATGCATTTTTTATTGGCACAGGTGAATTGTCGTAAGGAACAAGGTACACCATCTGAAAGAAGAAAAGCAAAATTGAATAAAGGTGAATTCGAGGGTGAATTCTACCATAGATAGATAGATAGATAGATTGGCTTTATTCCCTATAATAACAATTACAGAGAAACGTCGAACATTTCGAAGATAGTGATATGGTGTATAAATAAACTATGTATAAATAAAATACTAATGTAAATGACAAAACACAACATATTAAAATTGTACATCAAACTCAAGATGACTGAAAAATTCCTCGACAGAGTATAAGCTTTTTTTTAGGAGGTGTAGTTTCATTTTTTTGATGAAGAGGTTCTCAGGCAGCAAGCGAAACTCATCGGGCAGCTCATTGTACAGCCTGGGACCCCAGTAGCGCAGTCCTCTCGTATTATTTGTGCGGCAGAACGGTGTAGAGAAGTTTTCTCTTCCCCTGGTCTCGTATCCATGCCGGTCGCCATTTTTTGCGAAATGAAGTCGGTTTTGGTGGACGTATCTGAGAGTATTGAGAATGAAGAGACTACTCAGGGTGAGTATTCTGTGCTCTTTGGAGAGTTCCCTGCAACTTGTTCTGCTCTTCACTCCTACCAACGCTCTGACCGTTTGTTTTTGTAGACCGAAGACTCTTCCGACCTCCGCCGATGTACCCCAGAAAAGCACGCCATACTGGAGGACGGCCTGTACTCTAGCAAAGTACAGCGATCTTGCTGTACTGCTGTACAGCTGTACATAATAAATGTACAGATTTATACCCTTGACAGACTGGAAAACTTGATGATCATTAAGCGTAAATTACGATATGAATGACCGTGTCACGTCGTCATTTACTTAATGATCATTTAAAACGTCATTTAGGACCTTAATGATCATTAACATGAGTAACCATAATGACCGAATAATCGCCGGTGGTCGTGCATCATCGCCGTGATTTTTTAATACCATTGCCAGCGTTTCTGCAATGAATCGCGATATCTGTCATTTCAGTACGCCATTCCGAGTGTCAGACACGTATTTTTGTAATGGAGGAACTAGATTTTGTGTTTTGCCCCTTGCAACAACATTTCTTGTACCATATTATGAAATAATGCCCGTAGCGTGCACGTATAAACACGTACGAAAAATTAAAAATGCCCCGTTTTAAATAAGAAATGACCACCTATCGCGGAATTTGGATGATACGAACACTGCAAACGTGCAGCACGATATCGACGGACGGCACTTTATTTTTGGGCAAAGTCGAATTTATTGATGAGGAGATAGGTTTTCGTAAATATCCGTGAGACATTGAGGTATATAATGCCCGTAGCGTGCACGTAGGTATAAGCACGTACGAAAAAATACTAATCGCAAAAGCAGTTGAAAAATTACAAAAAAGTTAAAATGACCACACGATTGATACGAACATATGAACTTTAACATTATGCATTTGTCAGTTGCTTTGCCACTTGCTAGCCGCGCAAATAAACCAGGGCCGCGCGAAATTCAAAATTGGTTAGACTACTTGGACTATGGGACTATGCGATTTTGATCAGGTTATTGACTAAATCATCAGTTTCTTATTCTTCTTTTCCTCCGTTTCTTTCGACTCAATACAAATTCAACATATATTTTGGCAACAAATAAAGATAGTATGGTGTGGTGTGAACATTGCAAGCATTGATAAAATAATTATTGCTTTCTTGATTAAATGGAATCTAAGCTAAATACCACCTCACACCTCAACGAAAATATGAAATTATTATTATAATTATAGATAATAAGGGCAATAATAGCCCCCAATACTTCGGACCATTCGATAATTTGACATTGACATTTTAGGGGAAAATTGATCGCCACGTTTATCTACGCGGTACGGCGCAAGCTCATCGGCTTATTACGATTTGTAGTGTGTCACCCCCAAATTCGCAATCGTCATTTAACGTTAATGATCATTAAGTCTAATGATCGTTAACGTGCAGTCTGTCTAGGATACAACACAAGCCCGTACAAATGACAGATACACCTATTTCAACTGATATATTACCTTCGATTACAAAATGATCATTCAGAGAACAGTATATTTTCTGTAATCTCTATTAACATACTAAAAATATGTAATAACAATAATGTGAAACTCAAAACAGCGAATATGAAATGGTCATTTGCTTCTAACTTTAACCTGATACGTTCTTTTTTTGAAACGCTTTCTGAGTATATGTTCCGTCTTGCCATCTTAACAAGCACAAGTACATACAAAAAGGGGTCCATAGATGTCTGTAATTCAATTTTGAATGAAACTGCAGATTTTATAAAATGACCACGGCAGAACTACGTTCGTTGTTTGTTCTCCACGATACCCAAATTGTGTTTGTTCACTTCTAGCGCATTTCAGACATATCTATGCTTTGTACAACTATGGAAATGCTTGACCCTCTCTACTATTTTCTCTCGTTATTATGTACATTCGAGCACGTTTGAATATTAAATGGAAATGGAAGTGCGGAATACAGGTACCTATCTACCATCAATTATTGGAATGCGTAATCACCCAATACACGTTTTTTCAACAGTTCGTCAACAATTACCCGTGCTATTCATTAGTTACGTTTTATTCAACCCTCGATTCGACCCATAGGTTGCTGGAAAAAATAATGTGAAAATTTACACCTGTATAACAGGTCCAAGGCTAGACGCGTAGAGTAGGTGCAGGTACATATAAATTGTAATTAACCAGTAGAGCTTTTAACATAATCTAATGCCTACCGGGCTTGAGTAAAACAAACAGACCCCGCTTCCATGTTTCATAAATAATGTATTAAAGCGAAAAGGGAAAGGGAAGTTGAATTTTGGCATCGAAATTAAAATTAAAAACATTTCCAACGCCGTTATTAGGTACCTGGCCCTGGCCTACCTCTACCTACCTGTTCATGAAAAAATCAAAACACAAGCTTTTCTTACCTATACTTTTACATTCATCTCTTTCTACACACGATAATAAAATAAATCGATATTAAATTAAAATAAAAATATCAAAATCGGTCCAGAGGGAGAAGTTGCAGGGCTCTAGGTAACTTTCTTCCTCGAGGCGCAGCATTGCTCATTGGCTCTCATGCGCACTAGAGCCAATGAGCGATGCTGCGCCAACGGCTAAAATTGAAACCACGGCTAAATCAGTCGACTAAACCTGCACTTTTAGAACGCATAATTGATCATCCAGGTGAAATCTATGGTAAAAATACGTTCAAATAGTCCGACGACAGAGAGACAAATGGGCCATAATAGAGCACTTTCTTCGAATATGCGTAAAAATCCGAAGAAGATCGATCGCAGCCGCAGATCCTAAGATTTTGCGAGCACCATCCTAGGGCTTTCACTTGCCACAGAAAAATGTTCTTTTTTTTTAGGGTGGACTCTCTACATATTGATATCAAGAAAACCTAATTAAATAAAAACAATTGCAGCTTAAGATATGTAGCTGCGAATTTTCAAGCAATGTTTCATCAATTTTCTCAATCGAATAATTTCGGCTCCAAATATTTTTATGGAAAAATCACCCGGATCTGTCATGCAGAATATTGAAGAATCCACCCTGAAAAAAACAAGCGAATATGCCTCATGGGCATGAGGCTCAGTAGCGCACTTCCTTTTTGAAGGATTAGTGAACGCAAGATGCCAATCAGGTACCGTTATTTGGGCAGAAATTTCAATATGGCGGCCAAAATAGCGTCAGAATCATGAAATTTGGCTTGAAAATCGAAATGATCGTACTATAGACAAGGGTAAGTTCCAAGTTTCATGAAAATCGTTCCACTAATAAGAGATTTCAATATAGCGGCCAGGATGGGGGCACAATGTTGGAATTTGGCTGGAGAATAAAAATGATCATACGAAACAAAGGTCCCAAGCTCCATGGAAATTGTTGAGTGATATGAAATTTCAATATGGCGGCAAGATGGCGGCAGAGCATCATTTGTTCAAAATCGGATGTATTTTGATGAAGCCGATGAAGTTCACATCGCCTGTAAATTTCACTCAAATCGGACCACTTTCAGAGAAATTCAAAATGGCGGACCAAAGATGGCGGCCAAATGACAGAAATCATCAAAAAAATTTATATGGTGGACACGTACGCATTTGATTAGCATTTGCACCACATCGATATCTCTTTTCGTTGAGGCATAATTCTCCTAGTTCTATAATTTTGAAACATGTTTAATATGGAGATTACAAGATGGCGGCGAGGCATCATTTGTCAAAAATTGGATGTATCTTAATTAAGTTCACATCGCCTGCAAATTTCACTCAAATTGGATTACCTTCAAAGAAATTCAAAATGGCGGATCAAAGATGGCGGCCAAGTAACAAAAATAATTGGTCAACTTTATATTGTGGACACGTATGCGTTCGATTGGCGTTTGCACCACATCGATATCTCTTTTCGTTGAGGCATAATCCACGTTTACCATCACGTACATCACTTCAGCGCATACATGAGAACGCATACCTGCAGAGCGCGGTAATTTCAATTTTGACGCACGAAGTGTCACTGTCAATATGGCAACTGTCGGTAAATAATCGAAATGTAAACAAACATAAGAAACCTCCTAACCATTCAACATTTAATATTGTTCAGAATGAAATGTTACGTGCCGTATATGGCAAAAAGACGCAGAAAAGATTCAGGTGATACGAAACACAACGAGCTGCAAGGCGATCACCGAAACAAAAGCATTATTAGGTTAGGTCTGTCGATTTGCGTGACATTTACACACGCACACCGTATTACAGTGTTGTCAACTTGTTGTCGTGATATGAGATATGGCAACGTCCTACTTTCACAGGTATGCGCAGAAGCCTTCCGGGAAACGTGGATTCTCCTAGTTCTATCACTTTGAAACATGTTCAATATGGAGAATATAAGGTGGCGGCGGGGCATCAATTATCGGAAATTGGATAGATCTTGATGTGGTTTACATTGCCTGCAAATTTCATTTAAATCGGATCACTTTTAGAGAAATTCAAAATGGCAGATCAAAGATGGCGGCAGAATAACAAAAAACCAAAAGTCAACTTGACATCCTGGACATATGTACTATTGATCAGCGTTTATACCACATCGATATCTTTCTTCCCTGAGGACTTATCCCGGGTACGGACAGACGGACAAAGTGAAGCTAAAAGCGCCTTTTTTCCCATTTTTTGGGAAAGTGCGCTAAAAAATCGTGGCAACTAAGGTCCGAGGATGGCGCGCAAAAAATCTGAGGATCTTCGTCTATAAGTAAGTTTTTCCCCGATTTTCTGCTTTTCACCTGTTTGTATGGAGATTTAAGATACTTCCTCGAGATGCCAGTTTTCAGAAAATCACCAGCTTCGATTAAGAGAAGAGGCCTTTTAGGCGGAGCCGGTCTGAGCGTACAAGGGCTCTAACATTGAGGAAGGAATGAAATTTTATGGATCTCTCGTGGACAGTTTGAAACCGTGTGCGAACTCTCGAGTTGGTCTAATCCTTGATTATATTTTGTTGGTGGAACCAGCGGTTGATTCTAATAAATGAATAAGAACTGCGCCTGCCACGAAATTCAATTCCAGTCGTGCGGTTTCAACGCCAAACAGGCCCGTATTCCGAGGTCATGGAATTTGAGTTAGGTTTCCGAACTCCTGGCTCAAAATTAAATGAGTTTTTGTACCACAGAAGAGCGGTGGTGACTGACGGAGTGACGGACGCATCATTTATTCACGAACCAAGCGTGAAATGTACGACATTATACATACATATGTATACAGGGTGTTTCATGACTTATACGACATAGCTTCAGAATAGATCCAGTTTTTTGAGGCGGTCTTGGATCTGGCTCCAAAATTTTTCTAAGATCCTGCGTTTCAAAGTTACAGGGTGATTTATGTATTTTGGTCAAAACTTTGATGGGTCATAACTTTGGAACAAATGAGTGGAATCGAATGAAATTTGACAGAAGAGGTCTCTTGCTAAGAACAATTACAATGACCAACAAGGCATCAAAAAATCCAGGGCCGGACTAAAAAAAATGGCCCCCATTAATTCTTGGGCAAAAAAAAACATTTCCGCATCGGATTTCTGAGAAAATGCTATTGTATTCTGAAAGTTTAGAAAAAATGCTACAGGATCAGCTATCCAATAGGAACGGCACACCTTAAGAGATTTTGTAAAAAAAAATTGAAAAATTTAAAATTTAAATAGCGATATTTTCTGAATGATTTGAGATAATTTATTGCAATTACTACTTTTCAAACAGGAAACAAGCAACATTTTCAATAAAATAGAGTCCAAACTCTAACAATAGGTGATAAGTACATGCATTACATGTTATTCACAAAAGGTTTTCAAAATGCCCTCCCCCAACTTCAACGCATTTTCTACATCTCGTCAATAAATGTCTAGTGGCTTTTCGAATGATTAGCCTATTTTTCCGCATTTCTTCAGCAGCTGTAATGATCCTTTCTCTCAAATTCTCCCTGGTGTTCACTTTTGTCTTGTAAACCATATCTTTCATGTGGCCCCATACATAGTAATCTAGGACTGTGAGATCGGGAGATCCGGGAGGCCAGAAATGAGGACCCCCGCGACCAATCCAACGATAGGGGTATTCTGCGTCCAAGTGTTCTCGGACGTTTAATGAAAAATGAGGCAGTGCCCCATTTTGTTGAAAATAGGCAAAACATTTTGGAGGAAGTTTGGATAGCCTTCCCCCGTCAGCCGTTCTTCAAAGAAATGTAGCCCAATCAAAGTGTCGTCAACCACTCCGCATCACAAATTCAGTGAAAACCTCCGCTGAGAGTTCTTTTGTACCGTGGCATGAGGGTTTTCGTGTGCCCATAAGTGGGGATTTTTCAGTTTCAGTTTTGAAGGTTCTCTTCATTTTTTTCGTTTCTCCTCGGTTCCGTTTCGCCACCCGCGTTGTGGAAGGGCGATTTCGGACTTCTCATTATTGTTATTGTGTATCCCTCCATTTTTCAACTCACAACCTACCCTACCGTGTCGCGCTGGACATCAGCGGACCATGTAAAGAGAGCGCTCTCTCTATCTCACGGCGCCGGATGTCACAAGGCAGGTCCTTTTTCATTTTTTACTTCAATACACAAGACAGTGTATCCCAGCTGAAACATCTTGGCGTGATTTTCTCAGAAACCGTTCAGCCAATACAATTCTTCTTTTTTGTAAAAATAAGGCCTAAATCTAAGCTTCAATTAGAGAGGTGCCGGTGTCTGCAGCTGCTCTACTTCCCAAAATATGGCAATTTGAAGAGGCCTCGGAACAACAGGCACATAATTATGGAGATTTATGATTAGCAAGAAAAATAATTCTACATCAGAATGCAATTGGGGCACCGTCTAATTTTTCATTAAACGTCAGAGAATACTTGGATGCAGAATCGCTGCATCCCCCATCGCTGAATTGATCGCGGGGGTCCTCATTCCTGGCCTCCCAAATCTCCTGATCTCACAGTCCTAGATTACTATGTATGGGGCCACATGAAAGATCTAGAGGTCTACAAGACGGAAATGAACACCAGGAATGATTGCAGAGGAAAGATCATTGCAGCTGCTAATGAAACGCGGAACAATAGACCAACCATTCGAAAAGCCACTAGACATTTAGTGACGAAATGTAGAAAATGCGTCGAAGTTGGGGGAGGGCATTTTGAAAACCATTTGTAAATAACATGTAATGTATTTATCACCTATTGTTAGGAGTTTAGATTTTTTTTTCAAATGTTGCTCGTTTACTGTTTGAAAAGTAGTAATTGCGATGAATTATCTCAAACCATTCAGGAAATATCGCTATTAAAATTTTCTATTTTTTTTATTTTATTTTTTCACTAAACCTACTGAGGTGTGCCGTTCGTATTGGATAGCTGATTCTGTAGCATTTTTTCTCAACTTTCCAAATACAATGGCTTTTTTTCAGGAATCCGATGCGAAAATGGCTTTTTTGCCCAACAATTAATGGGGGCCATTTTTTTTAGCCCGGCCCTGGATTTTTCCATGCCTTGTTGGTCATTGTAATTGTTCTTGGTGGGAGACTTTTCCTGCCAAATTTCATTCGATTCCATTCATTTGTTCCAAAGTTATGACCTATCAAAGTTTTGACCAAAAAACATAAATCCAAAGACAAACACAAAGACCAAACGTAACTTTGAAACGTAGGATCTTAGAAAAATTTCGAAGCTAGATCCGGATCCGCCTCAAAAAAGTGGATCTATCCTTAAGCTATGTCGTATAAGTCATGAAACACCCTGTATATGTACCTAACCTACATATTGTATATGTCAACGTACATATAAATTATACCACCCACCCCTGGAGACTTGCCCTTCGACATAATTCTAAAAATTTAAAACGATTCTTACATGATTTTTTCCATAGGTTTCGAATCTGCCCACTAAAATTTTCTGTGATAAATTGCTTCACATTGAAGTTGATGCCACCAAAAAAATGGCTTGACTTTGACAGCCAATAACTTTCGATTGCCTTGTTTTTTTTGTCTGTAAAGAGCAAATATCTGATTATTTCTGTAAAAGCTCAGCTTTATATGAAAAATGTCCACCTCAGTAGTAATGTAGTGCATTTTGCATAGTAAATATGAGTGGCATGCGCGCACCACTTCTTTACAGTTGTTGGTTGCGTCCAACGTATAGGTGCGTGCGTGTTTAGGTCCAAAATCAAAAAATTTTGTTTCAAACAATTCTCCAATACTGTGGCCTCATTTTCTTCGCTGGTTGTATATAGAAAATTGAGAAAACAAAGAATTCCCTCGCTGGCTGAAAATCATGATGCATCCATAGCCGATGGGAATGTTTATAAACTTGATAAATGAATAATAAACCACAGCTTCTCAATCGCTGTCACACTGTAACAAAGGCCCGGATATGTACTTCGATAAAAAAAAATTGAGCATATAGCTTCATTAGATCGAAAGATATGATGATGCAAAGGTAGGCATGTAAGCGTTTTCTCTATTTTAAATAAGTTTCGCGATTTGTGCATTCTTTATTGTTGTTAAAGATTGTTTATATTTGACTGATCATCTTCAAACGTCGTCGGTATCAACCCGCAATAGTCAAGATTCGATTAACGAAAGAATGAACTGGATATGTTCAACCGTTCAGAAGATACGGAAGATTTAGGTAAATTTTGTAAGGAAACGAGGAAAAAAATCACGAAAAAAAAAAGCGGGCACAAATAGCCTCCGTCACTACGTCTGGCAAGGCTTAAAAAGCGGCCACAAATAGCCTCCGCCACTACGTCTGGCGAGGCTTAAAAACCGGCCACAAATAGCCTCCGCCACTACGTTTGGCGAGGCTTAAAAACTTTTCTACTTCTTGCGGTAGGCTGTGGCCTGGTCATTGGCAGGCAAACGAGGCTGATTTTGGCCAGGCCACAGCCTACCGCAAGTAGAAAAGTTTTTGATCATACTGTACATATACGGAAATATATGTATGTATTTAGAAGAAAATTTGAACTTTATTAAACAAAAATTTATCGGGTCAATAGTTACGAATTTCCCAAGCTACGGTTTGGGAGCAAAAGATTATTCGTTGCTTGCTGGCGCTTTTTTCTCCTCCGAACAGGATGAAATCTTAGACAAGAAAGATTTCAACTCAATTGCGTAGCTCATGACTTTGGTACCCGAACCAAGAACCAGTCTATCTCCCCACCTTGCGGTGTGTCTAATAGGAAGCCTCGCCCAAAAAAAGGTCTTCGCAGCAAAAAATCATTTTGGTACATTATTACAAAAAGTACACATAAAACACGTACACACATACCTACATACAATAAGAAGTATCGTTATTGTTTGTTTTATTAGCTTGGAAACTGTTTGAAACTTGCTTGGCAAAAAATTAATAATGATGGTATCTACTCTAAAACTTCAATGAATAGTGATATCGAAACATATTTGCCAAATGTGACCTGAGATAAAATAAGTAGTCATTAATGCAAAAAAAAGGCAATGAAATAAAAAGAGAAACTGTATGTGACACGTAAGAATACCTCTCATCTGCGATTTGCGGTAAAAATGGGAGATTATTCAACTAGTTTGAAAGTTTGAAAGGCACGAGCAGAGCAAATGTTTGGAAGATGACCTTTTCGATGTAGAAATTAGGGGTGTATTTTACGTTAATACCATTGTACCGTTGAGGGCAGTCTTAGCCCCATGACTCGGCTAGCCTAAACGGGTGCCTTGTTTTTTTTTGTTAAAAGCAAATATCTGATTATTTCTGTGAAAGCTCAGCTTTATACGAAAAATGCTCACCTCAGTAGTAATATAGAGCATTTTGCATAGTATGTATGAGAGGCATGCACGCACCACTTCTTTACAGTTGTTGGTTGCGTCAGAAAAAAAATCATATCTAAAAAACTATAACTCTTGATCAAATTTTTTTCTTTTAAAAAATTCTGCAATACTTTGGCTCCAATCGCTCCGCTAGTTGTATATAGAAAACTGTGAAAATAAAAATTTTCCCTGCTGATTGAAAATTATGCTGCATCCATAGCTGATGAAAATGTTTATAAACCTTACAAATAAATAATAAACCATTGTTTCTCAATCGCTGTCACACTGTAACAAAGGTCTGGATATGTACTTCATATTAAAAAAAAATTAGGCACAAAGCTTCACTAGATCCAAAGATATGATGATGGAAAGGCTGACATCCATGCGTTTTCTCTATTTTAAATGAGTATCACGAGTTGAGCATACTTTATTGTTGTTAAAGATTGTTTATATTTGACCGATCATCTTTAAACGTCGTCGGTATCAACCTGCTATAGTTGAGATTCGATTAGCGAAAGAATGAACTGGATATATTGAACCATTCAAAAGATACGGAAGATTTAGGTGAATTGTGTTAAGAAACGAGGAACGAGGAAAAAAAAATAATAATCACGAAAAAAAAAAAAAAAGCGGCCACAAATAGCCTCCGCCACTACGTCTGGCGAGGCTTAAAAATCCTGCCGAAATAACGATAAACAATTCCCACAATAACATTTTAGTGTAAGACGGCGTCGCTGATCAAGTGCTGAAGTTCACAGTTGGATGTAGAAAGTTACGATATGCAGACAAGTACATGTTCTCATGGAAATACATAACCACATGTACAGGGTTATATTTAGAAAATAATTGAACTTTTTTTTGACAAAAACTCTACTTCGATAAAACCCCCCAGTCGATAGTTTCGAACTTTTGAAAACGACCGCAACGCTACGGCTCGGCGCATACGCCTCTGCAAATTGACAATCTGTACGGGCGTGTGTTCCCGACCGATATTGACGTGCCATTCGACTATATTCAACATTTTGAAATGGTCAATATTAGGTACCTGAAGGATATTGGCACCCTTAATAAGAAACATTTTCGCTCAACAACAACAAAAAAGTACGTAGCACTAAAAATCGCAGGAATTTTGAAATCAACAATTTTAAACGATTGCGTTCAAATCTATCATGTGGACGTAGAAATATACCTACCTATTCAATAAACAATCGACATGTCGGAAGGCGCTTATGTCCTCGCTTTGTCTGTTTTTCTGTCCGCCTGTTCGTTGTACGGCATCTAAGTAGTCCTAGACGCAAGGATTTTTGCGAACAACTTTTTTCTTGTTAGTAGGTATCCAGAATCACTTTTTGGTTGTTAACTGGGTCATGTATGTCATAACTGGACATAACTAGGAAATTGGAAGCATTTTTTAAGTCTTGCCAAACGTAGTGCCGCAGGCTATTTGTGGACGCATTCTTTAGCGCATTTTATTTTTCGCTATTATTTTCCTCGTTTTTTTTTTAACCCCTCGTTCAACAGAATTCACCTAAATATTCCGTACCTTCCGAACGGTTGAACATATCCAGTTCATTCTTTCTTTAATCGAATCTCAACTATTGCGATATTTGCTCTTTACAAAAAAAAAACAAGGCACCCGTTTAGGCTCGCCGAGTTATGGGGCTAAGACCGCCCTCAACGGTACAATGGTGTTAAAGTAAAATAGGTATGGTGGAGATGAAACTATTCACCCCTAATTTCTACATCGAAAAGGTCCTATTCCAAACATTTGCTTTGCTCGTGTCTTTCAAACTTTCAAATTAGTTGAATAATCTCCCAATTTTACCGCAAATCGCAGAAAGAGGTATTCTTACGTGTCACATAGGTACAGTTTCTCTTTTCCTTCCATTCCCTTTATTTTGCATTAATGACTACTTATTTTATCTCAGGTCATATTTGGCAAATATGTTTCGATATCACTTCATTGAAGTTTTAGAGTAGGTACTATTATTATTATTAATTTTTTGGCAAGCAAGTTTGAAACAGTTTCCAAGCTAACAACAAAACAATAACGATACTTATTGTATGTGTGTACGCCGTGTTTCATGTGTAGGTACTGTTTGTAATAATGTACCATAATGATTTATTGCTGCGAAGACCTTTTTTTTTGGGCGAGGCTTCCTATTAGACACACCGCAAGGTGGGGAGATGGACTGGTTATGAGTATGTGTTTTACCTCCTGCATTCCAGCATACTATTGATGGATAGCTCATAGTTTTGAGGACCGTACTAGGCAAAATCGTGACTAAATAACGATAAGACCCTAATCAACATCTTGCGTTCACTGATCCTTTACCACCATGTCCTTTACAAAGGAAGGGCGCTACTGAGCCTCACGCCCGTTGAGCAAATTGCAGGATTTCACCAGGAAAGGTCATCCCATTTCTAGCCAGAAACAGTGAAAATACACAATCACTACCTAATTTAATGAATATTTTATCACTACATAATAATTATTGTAGTTTTCATGCAATGTTGAAGGGAGCTGAAACAAGGCTGGAGTCACAGCTCAAAACGTGAGAACAAAACACTTTCAAACGATAAGTAGGTACCTAGGTACCTAATAATAAGTAATCGCACCTACGTTATACAATAATTGTAACATTTTTAATATATCGTCGGTTTTTTTCAACTATTTTCCGCTTTGCTTATATCTACTGATTATTTATTCAAGTTTATTATTGCTTAATAATTGAAAAGGAAACTTCCAAATTGGTTCAACACATCTTGGCTATACTCACAAATTTCCTACACTTTACCACTATTTACCTGCAACGATATACACTTTTGTTGTCAACGATGGAGTTAATTGGTGGAATAAAAATGAATGTTTACAAAAAAAAGTTTTCAAATCTATTTTTTCAACCCAGTCGGTAGCACGGTGAGCTCGGCCCCGCTTTCAAAGGCGAAGGTCCCGTGTTCAAATCCGCACTGGGCCAGATGGACGTTTTCACGCGTTTTCTAGTACTGGGGCATCTACTATCGTGCGGTGATGCCCCGGGAAAAGGGATGAAACGAGAAAGTCATCGAAACAAAACCACACTGAATAATCCTCACTGTTCCAATAATGTCTTCGTTGTTATCGTCAATACTGTTATCGTTACTGAAAAACCCCCACAGAAAAACCAATGACCTTGAAGTTGATGCAGGACAAAAAAAACTTTTTCTTTCAATTTTGGAAATGTCTATACTTAGGCTCAAACCAAAGTGCATCCTTGTAGCTTTCCAAAAAGATCTGAATGGTGAATTTCTGTCAAGGAATAAGAACCTCCATCCTTAATCATTTCGACTACAAGCTAGGGAAGAGAGTGAGAAAAATTGTGTGAACTGCGCAAGAGGAAAGACATAGGAGGATGAATCGTGGTTCGGCGTTAAGGGGTTTCTGATGCGACTAAAAAAGTTGTTGACGGGAATCGGTTTTATTTTATTTTTTTCGTCAAGTCGAAACTCCTATAAAAAGAAAATGTACAGGCATTGCTATCAAATTTTGAAAATTTCCAAATTTGTTTGAAAATTCAAAAACCAGATAGCATTGACAATCCATCTTCCTTCAAGAAAGTCGCAGGCCAAATTTTAACTTTTTATTTTCTATTTTCTTTATATTTAAGGATAGGCTACTTTTGATATGGCACCGCCTCCAGCTTCCGCCCCCCAAAAGAAAAAAAGTGCGACTTTCAACAATTTTCACTGATTTAGCTGATAATGTTACCTCGAACATTCAGAAACTCTTCACTCAAACTGTGCAAGAATTTCTTTGTCAAACTCTGCCACTCCCACACGCCACCCCCAAAGTGAGAGATAAATGTAAAACATGAACCTGAAGACATAGCAATCTAATTCTTTCACTATATTGATAGCTGACTAAAATTGGAAAAAGATAGGCCACTTTTAATCAGCCGCCGCCTCCAGCTGCCGCCTCCAAACCAAAAAAAATGCAACTTTCACAATTTTCACTGATTGTCATATTTCCCTTACATTAAGAAACTCTCAACTCAAACTGTGCAACAGTTACTTTGCCGAATGCTGCCGCCTCCACACGCTGCCCTCAAAGTGAGAGATGAATGAAAAACATAAACCCGAAGACATAACGATCTAATTCTTTCGCTATATGGATAGCTAACTAAAAATGGGAAAGAGTAGGCTACTTTTGATATGGCGCCGCCTCCAACTTCCACCCCAAAAGAAAAAAGTGCAAATTTCAATAATTTTCACTGATTTACATTTTAATGTTACCTCAAACATTCAGAAACTCCAAACTCAAACTGTGGAAGAATTTCTTTGCCAAACTCTGCCGCTCCAACACGCCGCCCCCAAAGTAAGAGATAAATGTATAACATAACCTGAAGACATAGCGATCTAATTGTTCCGCTATATAGATAGCTGACTAAAAATGGGAAGAGATAGGTCACTTTTGATTAGTCGCCGCCTTCAGCTTCCGCCCCCAAACAAACAAAAATGCAACTTTCACAATTTTCACTGATTGTCATATTTCCTTAAACATTTAGGAACCCCTAACTCAAACTGTGCAACAGTCACTTTGCCGAATGCTGCTACCCCCACACGCTGCCCTCAAAGTAAGAGATAAATGGAAAACATAAACCTGAAAACAAAGCGATCTAATTCTTTTGCTATATGGATAGCCGACTAAAAATGGGAAAGAATAGACTACTGTTGATTAGTCGCCGCTCCCAGATCCCGCCCTCAAACAAAAAAATATTGATGAGTGAAAGAATTTTCATTCAAATCTATTTCATTGGTAAGTACCCTATTTTGATAACAAAATATCACAATGAGTTTCGAATGAAGAAAGTGGGCAAGGAATGGTGTTTCTCCTTCAACCAAATTTCTTTACGTTCATAATATGCCTCTTTGAGAAAATGCGCTACTGAGACTCACGCACGTGAAGGCATACTCACTTGTTTTACCTTCCATTAGTACCCGTACCCTCCCCTCTAGGCCGAAAAAGTAAAACTAATACTCAAGTAGATAGTTGTGAGTATTTCACAGACAAATAATTTGTTGCTGAAGATATAGTGGACGTGGTAGGAAAAAACAAGTTGCAAATGATGATAAAGGCAAACCACTTTGCAGGATCGTAACTAAGACCTAAATGAACGATTTGACCCGCAGTGCTTTTTCTTCCGTCCCTTAGGATTTGAATGGCGCCCCTTTTTCAAAATGGCGGATTTTATCTAAGGGCAGAAGGTATCGAATAGCCGGGTGATGTCCAGCTTTGTTGAAATATATGGAGCTATGTCTCGATCGGTTTCTGGAACATCAAACACTATTTAAAAAAATGGTGGAACATTGACATCTGTCGCAGGCAAATTTGGTGGAGGCGCCAGAAGGAATTTAGTACGGTCATAAGCAAATCGCTGTAACATTTTTATTTTTCGACCGATTTCAACACAAGACATCTAATTTTGTAGAAAAGTAAATTCTTCTTGTTATCTTATACCTTCCATGGGAAAAAAAACATTAAGGAACGTTGAAAAAAAAATTTCAAAAAAATTTGAAAAAAAAGATTTTTTCAATTTTTTTATTTTCATGAAAATTGCCTCATTTGTAGATTTCGATGTGCCCTTTCTAAATTTGCACTTTTCCGATTTATATCTTCGCAGTGCGCACCGCCATCTTGAAAAAATGATATCTGAAAAGAAGTTTTTGACAATATCTGAATTTAAGTCCATGCAAGATTGAAATGTTTATATACGTATGGAAGTACATTTAATTCTCCACGATTTAACACCTGAACCATCCCTGTGCAACACGGGGTTCTTGAGCTAGAGCTTCCGGAAGTATCAATTTTCGGTGTTAAATAGTGACCGCGCCTACCGGATTTCACCACTGGATCACCACCATGTCTTAATCAAGTTACCCATCAATAACGCGTCGTCATTCATCACAAATTATGAACATTGGTGGACCTGGCACAGCCCCAAGAGGTGATTTTTAATTCTTTTGGAACCGAAAATTGATACTTCCAGAAGGTCTAGCTCAAGAACCGCGGGTCGCACAGAGCTGGTTCAGATGTCAAACTGTGGAGGATTGAATGTGCTTCCATATGTATATAAACATTTCAATGTCACAAGAGCCAAAATCCAGATAATGTCAGAAACTTCTTTTCAGACATAATTTTTTCAATATGGCGGCGCGTGCGGCAAAGATAGAAATCGGAAAAGTGCAAATTTAGAAAAGGCACATCAAAATCTACAGATAAAGCAATTTTCATGAAAATAAAAAAATTAAAAAAATCTTTTTCTTTTTCAAATCATTTTTTAATTTTTTCTTCAATATACCTCAATGTCTTTTTTCATGGAAGGTACAAGGTCACACGAAAAATTCACTTTTCTACATAATGAGATGTCTTGTGTTAAAATCGGTTGAAAAATGAAAATGTTACAGCAATTTTCTTATGACAGTACTAAATTCCTTCTGGCGCCTCCACCAAATTTGCCTGCGGTAGATGGCAATGTTCCACCATTTTTCTAAATAGTGTTTGATGTCCCAGAAACCGATTGAGACATAGCCCCATATATTTCTACTGAGCTGGACATCACTAGGCTATTCGATACCTGCTGCCCCTAGATAATATCCGCCATTTTGAAAAAGGGGCGCTATTCAAATCCTAAGGGACGAAAATAAAAGCACTGCGGGTCAAATTGTTTATTTAGGTCTCAGTTGTAACCCTGCAAAGTGGTTTGCCTTTATCATCATTTGCAACTTATATTCCCTATTTTGGTTGTACCACGTCCACTAATATGATTCTGTTAACAAAATCTTGCAAGTTTTTACACGTTTTGAAGTTTTTTGAACACTCTATTTACGTTAAACACAGCGGCAAAAATACCTACAGTGTGCAAAACCATAAATTCGGAATGACACAAGACAAGATAAAAGCAATTAAATGGTGGTGCAACAAAAATCCTCTGAATGGCTCCTTATCTAAACGCCTGTAACATAAATTGGTGGGGTTTTTCCCGGAAATTTTGGTAATGTAAAGTTGAAATGAGCATTCGGTAAGAAGATGAATGGATACCTACAGGTGAGGATGAGGCCTCCCAGCCAGAAGTTACCGCCCAGTCAAAAAAGAAGAGTCGTACACAAAGAGAATTTACGCTGAATATGACCTATGATAAATACCTTGTATGTACCTATTGGCGCCCGATCGACACGCCGACGTGAACACGCACATTTATGCGCTCCGTCGCGATCAAAACAAACCATTGCGAATTGAAAATAAAGAGGCCCAAGAAGTAGAAATACCTGCCAAGATAGAAGGAAATTGTACATGGGAAATATTTGCGGACATCTGGATAACATCAAATTGGTATAAATACGAATTAATTTACTCTGTTTTAGAAACTAGCTGGCCAAGTAAACAACACGAGATAAGGCTTATCGCCTCCGAGGGGCAGACCCGGGCGGTTTTTCTTTACGCTCACCTTATTAATGAATAAAATAAAGAGAACACAAGAGGAAAGCGAAGGATATTCAACGGATGAAAATAAAAGAAAAAGGGAAGACGATACAGAAGAACTGAGACAAAGAATAAAACACAAAAAGACCGGACGAACACCGATAAAAGAAAAAGAACATAAAAAAAGCGATAACGAAATGGATGACATGAAAGGAATGTTGAAACAGATAATGGCAGAAATAAAAGAGATAAGAAGGGAAAATAAAGAATTTAAAGATGAAATAGCGGAGCTCAGACAAGAAAATAAAGAACTTAAAGAGAAAATAGAGAACATGAGTCAGGAAATGCAGAAAATAGAGTTAATGGAATATAAACTTGAAAAAATGGAAAGGGACAGAAAGAGGAATAACATCTGTGTAAATGGATTGAAGATCCGTGGAGAAACCAATCAACAGGTGGCGAGAGAAATGACGGAATTTATCAAGCAAAATCTAAAAATCGATGTCAACATGGTGAAAGCGTACAAAATAAATGAGAGAATATGTATTGGTGAAACAGAAAGCTTTGACAAGAAAATGGAAATAATGAAAACCAAAATAAAATTAAGCGAACTACAAGATCAGAGAATTTACATAAATAATGATTTGACAAAGCAAGAGATGGAAATACAGAAAGCACTTTCGAGAAAGGCACAAGAAGAAAGAAATAGGGGTCACACTGTCAAAATCGGATATCAAAAATTGATAATAAATGGGAAAAAATGGATTTGGAACAACAAGAAACACGAAATTGAGGTGGAGGTCGCAAAAAACGAATGGAGAAGGGAACAGCCAATGGAGTAGAAGAAGAAAACAAAACACACAAACATGGACGAACAATGGCGACACTAGCAAGGAACAAACACAAGAAGCTAATAAAGGGGAAGAATGAATTACTGGAAATAAAAAAACGCGACAGAGGCAAATGGAAACTGGCTACATGGAATATACGAAGTGTAAATGGCAAAGAAAAGGATTTAGAATACGAATTTGAAAAGGAAGGACTGGACATATTGGTAATTACGGAGACAAAGAAGAAAGGAGAAGGCGAAGTAGAACTCGACAATGGACACATGTTACTATATAGCGGCGTACCAGAAAATGAAAGAGCAAGAGCAGGTGTGGGATGTATTATCCGTGGGAAAATTGCAAGAAATATATCACACTGGAAAGCATGGTCAGAAAGAATAGTAACAGTAGAAATATCATTAGACAAAGAAAATCGATTAACAATAATAGCAGTTTACGGACCAAACGACGATGATGGTAGGGAAATCAAGGACACATTTTGGAATGAACTGGAAAGAGTGACGGAAATTAGCAAAGGAATAATTTTAGTTGCAGGAGACTTCAATGGCAGAGTGGGAATAAAAGACAACGAAACGGCAGAAACAATAGGGAAGCACGGAGAAAAGAAAAGAAACAACAACGGAGAAAGACTAATTGATTATTGTATGGTACATAACTTTATAGTGGCAAATACATTCTATGAACATAAACAGATACATAAATATACCAGAGAAGCACCAAACAAAGAAGAAAACTCAATAATAGACTATATTCTGGTCGAAAAAACCAACAGAAAACTTATCACAGACGTCAGAGTGAGAAGAGGAGCGGAGATCGACAGCGACCACTTTCTGGTGGTAGCAAAGATAAAAAATGTTAATGGACAACACAAAGACACATACAAGAAAGAAGATAAAGTACAACAAGAAACCCTAAGAACATACAAACTACAAGAGAGAGAGACAGCAGAAGCATATGAACAACTGATTAGCCACAGAATCCAAACTGAGAAAAGAAAACTAAAAAAGATGAATGCAGAACAGACATGGCTGAGATTCAAGCAAATAATAATGGACGCAGCCAGAGATACATGCGGAATATGCAAAACAAATAATCAACAGAAATGCACATCATGGTGGACAGAAGAAATAAAAATACAAGTAAAACTGAAGAAGAAGAAATGGAAGGAGTACTTGGGACAAAGAACAGAAGAAGCATTTGGGAAATACAAAGAACAAAGAAATAAAGTAAAGAAAATCATATTAGAGGCCAAAGAAAAATCGTGGAAAGAGTTCGGAGAGAAAATGGAAGTAAATAGTAAGGAAAACCAAAAACTATTCTACAGGATATTGAAAACACTAAGAACGGGAAAAAGAGCAAAGGTGAATACAATAAAAAATAAAGAAGGAGTACTATTGATTGAGAAAAATGATATCATGGCAAGATGGAAAGAGTACTTCCAGGAGTTACTAAATACACAGCAGATTAGACATACAGATGAAGAAACAACAACTGAAGAGAAGGAAGACGATAACGATGGAAATGAAGAAGCGATAACAGAAGAGGAGCTGAAGGAGGCATTGGGAAGGATGAAAAATGGAAAGGCACCGGGACATGACAAGATTACACCAGAAATGATGAAGAATTTAGGTGAAGAAGGAACAAGATTGATGCTGGAATTATTTAACAAAATATGGAAGGAAGAAAAGATACCAACTGACTGGGAAGTAGGAAAGATGGTGCCAATTTACAAAAAAAATGATAACAAGAAATGCGAGAACTATAGGGGAATCACATTATTAAGCATACCGATGAAAATTTATGAACAGATACTAGAGAAGAGATTAAGAACAACAATAGAACCTACATTACTAGAAGTACAGAGTGGATTCCGGAAAGGACACAGTGCACAAGACCACATTTTCACAATTAAACAGATCATACACAAGACGCTTCAGTACAACAAGCAAGCCTATTTTGCATTTATAGATCTTGAAAAGGCATTTGATATGGTACCACGGCAAGAAGTATGGAAGAGTCTAAGCCAACGAGGAGTAAATAGGAAATTGATCAGAACAATCAAAAGTCTTTACAAAAATACCACCAATTACATAGTCTGGAATAACAACACATCAGAAAGATTTGAAACCGATGATGGATTAAGACAGGGAGGGGTGATGAGCCCAGCGCTATTTACAGTTTTTATGGACGACATAATAAGGAAATGCAGACCAAAATTGAAAACGTTGAACACAGGGGTGCGACAACTGCAAAATATTCAGATTTCTGAATGTGCATTTGCAGATGACATTATAGTGATGGCGAGAAACGAAAGAGACCTACAACAAAATCTAAATGTATGGAACGAGACCCTTAAAGAAAGTGGAATGAAAATGAACATCAACAAAACAAAAGTAATGGCAATTACCAGGGAACCACAAACATTGACAGTACACTTGGAAGGAAAGCAGATAGAGCAAGTCACACAATTCACCTACCTTGGAGTTATTATAGAAGAAACCGGAAAACAAGACATAGACCTGAACGAGAGACTGAACAAAGTAAACAAGCTATACTACTCAATGAACAAGACCTTTATAAACAAAAAAGAAATAACAAAGAAGACAAAATTAAACGTTTACAAAACTATATTTCGACCGATTTTAACATATGGATGCGAGTCATGGATTTTATCTCAACGAATGAAGAAAAAAATTGAATCGACAGAGATGAAATACCTGCGACGAGTCAAAGGAATCACACTGAGAGACAGAATACGTAATACCCAAATAAGAGACGAGCTAGAGATCAAACCAGTAACAGAATTCATAGAGAGAAGACAACTTGCCTGGTGGGGCCACCTGCAGAGAATGAACATTAACAGACCAGTGAAGCAAATATGGGAAGCAAGAATCCAGGCAAAGAGAAGTAGAGGACGACCGAAAGAAACATGGGATGACGTAGTGAGGAAAACACTGACAGGAAAGGGACTGAGTTGGATCGAAGGAAAGACGCTTGCAAAAGATAAAAAACAATGGACCAAGTTCGTGCATGAAGAATAGATTATTTAGTTTAATAGAACAAGAATTGTGAATTATGTTATTATAAATTTGTATAACCCTACAACGAAAGGTACAAGGGGTATTTATTGATTATATATATATATATATATATATATATATATATATATATATATATATATATATAAATACCTTTTCGTGCTACCATAACCGAAAATGACAATATGCGCTCGGTGTCCTGCACTGTAATATTCAGAAAAAGATCTAGAGCGGCAAAGTAAAAAGTACACGTAAAAAATAAACTAACCTTGCGAAACCATGCAGAATTCAAGAGAGACCACGTTTCCAATGTTATAGCTTGAAATTTTCGGTTTAAATCAGTTAAAATCATAAATAATCATTTTCAAAATTGATATTTTAGGGTCATTTTTCTAATAGCTGTTGGTACAATTGCATAATGATTTTTGACGTTCTGTGGCGCCAACGTTCAAAAGTGATTAATGTATGCCATTTTCTGTGTTTCGTCGTCACACAGGACACTAGAGCTCAGTGATTTCGGCATTATTGGAGGATGGCCCTTCTAATTGGGAAGGGGGAGGGCGGTTTTAAGCAAGAAAATTCAAACGTAGGACGCAATTTTTCAAATCGACATTTGACACACAAAAATCTGCATCTAGTAGGTATATGCCTCGTGCCTTGGTGATAAATGGCAGAAGTACCAACTTGAAATTTATTACAATGATTATTGCGATATGATCTTATTTATTTGTAATTTCACTAAAAGCAGCACGAAAAACGATGTATGATACTCGCGCTGAAAACGGCATAGCATAACTCTCTTACATGCAGCTCTCGGCCTAGGGCCTCGAGCTGCATTCAC
Organism: Anaspis maculata; assembly: GCA_949128115.1. Taxonomy (NCBI): domain Eukaryota; kingdom Metazoa; phylum Arthropoda; class Insecta; order Coleoptera; family Scraptiidae; genus Anaspis; species Anaspis maculata. The sequence goes on from OX421968.1 coordinate 8,928,658, forward strand.
GTTCGTTATGCTATGCCCGGTTTTCGGCGCTAGTAACATAAAATACTATACTAAATCCTTTAAAAGACCATGTTTCCTCTTTTTCTAGCCTGTGACGTCATGGTCCAGTTGAACAGTAACTCGTCCCCGTCGCAGTGTGCCAAAGCCAGACCGAACAAAACATGAGTTTTGTGTCTGTAGAATAATAATAAATAGGTACGGCAAATAAATGTTGTGCATCACTTTCTTCAAGTCCGTAAGCGACACAGCTAATGTGTCCCTACATCAATATCACAACATAATTATCCATAATTCATAAAAGGTGACGCGTTTTCATCATAGGTTCGGTGCATATTATCGTGAATACGAGTATATTAATAATAGAAATAATAAGAGATGCTTTACATTACATATTAATTCATTACAGAAATGAATAATAGTCCTACCCACGTATCAAGTACGTCCCTGGAAAATGTTTCTCTGCGAAAAAATGATTTGCTACTTCCAGCGAAAAATTCGGTATATTTTGAGTGACTTTCCCAGCATGGTTGGGTTCAGGATTTAAAAACTTCAAACTCTCAACAGGATAAACAATATAAACAACGATGGCGCCAAAACTAACAGCGAACTGCGCAAAAAACCGTCGCGCCGGGAAACCTGTGGCCTTATTTCTAGGCTTTCAAATTTGCCGCGCAATAAAGCCAAACATGGCTGTCATGACGTCGCGCCTACTTGTAGCCCAATAGCGTCCATTGAATTCAAATATTGAAAACGTCATCTTTGCTTGGTTTGACAATGCCTGTTTAGGGGCTGATTGCCGTTTATTTTGTATCTGAAGTTGAAGTCTCAAGTATTAACCTCTCTGTTTATAACCTCTGGTAACCAACCATAGCTCGGCATCATAAACCATTGGCGTAGGTGATAATGGGTGATGCAAACCCGAATCACAATGACGGACGCGGCGATGGAGATCCAAATCCCAATCCCCCGGGAGACGGCCCAAATGAACCCCTCCCTGGAGCAGCAGGAGATGGTAAGGCACCCGACTAAATGGCACTTCAAACTACTTTTATAATAATAAATTTTATAGCCCTGCCACCACAGGCGGATGAACTGGCGGGCTTGAACATCATCCATTTCCTAGTGAGGGTTCAATTGGAGGCTGTACGTCGTTCACTAAATCATCATGTATAATAAATTGAAAAAGGATACCTATGTACCACGTAATATTATCTAGAATAAACAGCTGTTTTCCATAAATGAACTAAACATAACCTCAAAGCAGTAACTACCATAAACTTGAGTGGCTTCGGCATTTTTGTAGTGTTCAGTGAAAATTCTTCGAAAAATGAGAAGGTAATCGCGAAAAAAAATCGGTTGTGTTACCCCAAAACATCCCCGACGAGTAGCAAGGAACGGAAGGAAATTTTTGTATGAGACGTCCGGTCTCTTCGGGTGGTAAGTTAAATTATTAAAGAGAAAAATTGAAAATAATTTGCAGGAAATTGAAAATTTTGATAAATCGAATGTTCCGGGACAATCTCAAATCTTTTTCCAAATACATATCGTATTGTAAAAATCGAGGTAAAAATCGTCAATTAATGCTTTTACTTAAAGCTTCATCATTGTCTGGTTTTGATGAACTAGGCTGGTTTTACACACATCAAAAGAATCTAGGGGACAAGCAAATTCAGACGATTTCTAAAATCATCATAACTTTTGATTGCCGTTAGCGATTTCATATCGGTTTTCAGTGTTCGATAGCTCAATCTTTCTTTCTCATGCATTGATCGCGTCAAATACGAACAATGTTTTACAAGGTTGCTACAGGGTGATCAATGGAACAGTGTAAAATGGCCAAAAGTTCAGTACGAGCGCGATTTCCCAAAAAAGAAAATCCATGCGTTGCAATAGCACAGTTATGAAGATCAGTGTTTCGGCTTCACTGACGTTTTTGAATTTTGAAAATCGAAGGTGAATTGCCAAAGATGTTGATCATTTTATGCCGCCATGTTGATTTTCCAAGAAAGAAGAAAGTGATCCGATTTCATTGAAACTTGGAACACACTCATGTTTGCTTCAAGTAATTGGAATTTCACGGTCAAATGTCACTTTCGATCACTTTCGAGCCGCTATATTAAACTTTTTGCATGAATGATTCGATTTGAATAAAACTTTGAAACACACTAGAATCGAATCATTTACATAAAAAATCAATGTGACGGCTTGAAAGTGACCGAAAAAGGCATTTGACCTTGAAATTCTGATTACTGGAACCAGGCATGAGTGTGATCCAAGTTTTAATGAAATCGGATCACTTTCTTGGAAGTTCAACATGGCGGCACAAAATGATCAATGTCTTTGGCAATTTATCTTCGATTTCCCAAATTCAAAAACGTTACTGAAGCTGAAACACCATTCTTCATAATTGTGCTATTGGAATGCATAAAAAAATATTTTTGGGAAATCGCGCTCGTACTGAACTTTTGGCCATTTTACACTGTTCCATTGATCACCCTGTAGAAACTTTATAAAACATTGTTCACATTCGACGTGATCAAGGCATGAGAACGAAGGATGGGGCTATCGAACACTGAAAACCGATATGAAATCGCTGACGGTAATCAAAAGTTATGATGATTTTAGAAATCGTCTGAATTTGCTTGTCCCCTAGATTCTTTTGATGTGTGTACATTTTCAACACGGAAATTCCCACGAAATTTCAATTGAAAAAAGATTGAAGAATTGACATATTTTCTCTAATAAGGGCTTCATTTTGAGCTCCATCATTTGAATCCGGTCTCGATAAGCCAGGCCGGTTACTCATTTTAAAGTGGAGGAAAATTATCGGAAAATTTTTTAGAGTTTCGTGAAAATGTTCAAGAATCACTTACCCTTTGTTTAAAAAAAAAGTTGGTATAAACTACGCAACGAAATTATTGTCGTACTCCAAATTTCACCCTTTTTCAAAACATGAAAACTCCCGACTGGTTCAAACTATTTCAATTCTGTTCAAAGCATTTGAGAACTTGATTCTTTAGGTATACAGGGTGTCCACGGTTTAAGTGCTCTAACTGTAGGGTTGTATTCTTTGACCAAATACAAGAAAATTTTACCAATAATTTTTTTTCATTCGGGCTTCAGTTTCCAAGTTACAGGGTGTCAAACAATGAGAAAATAAAATCTTTTTTTGCTATAACTTGGTAACTACTATTTTCACGAAAACCAAACTTGGTACTATTGATAGACTATTAATCAGCTTTCATTTAGGGTTTACCATTACTTTGTTGAAGAACCAGTGGCGTAGATATTAGGGTTACCCACCAATTAACCCCGGTTATCTGCACGCCACTGAGATAAAATCAATCTTTGATAACATTTTCTGATTCCCCGGACAATTCTAAGCAAAAAGGTACTCTTTGTCCGAAGCTCTAAAGTCGACCATTTTCGAGAAAAACTGCATTTTATGCTGAAAAACATGAAAATCGATCATAACAATAAATTGACTGATGAGACTTTTGTGAGCTGCAGTATTATTGAAAGTATTGAAATAACTGAAAAGAAGACTTATTAGAAATCATCGCTCTTGTTCAGTATTACTCACACTAATTACAAGATAATTTATTGAAAAATAAGTCAACAATTTTTTTTCTAATTTTTTGACACCCTGTAACTTGGAAACTGGAGCCCGAAAAAAAAATTTATAGGGAAAACTTTCTTGAATTTGGCCAAAGAATACAACCCTACAGTAAGAGCACTTAAACCGTGGACACCTGTATAATCATATCGACTCGAAGGTCGATAGATGTCAACTTGAGTTTCTGCAGGGTGTTAAAGAAAGTAGTGCAACATTTATGAAGTTTGACATACTCCCATTTGAAATAAAACTGTTCCTTTTGAATATCAACATCAATGGCATATAGCTAATGTTCATATCTCGAAACAGTTTTTGATTTATTTCTCTATCTCTCTTATTTACAGGGTGGTATAAAAAAAACGACTTTTTGGTCTTTTGGTGATAACATTTCCCCTTTTCTGTCCATTTCCAAAATTCAGGGCTCATATTGAAGCTGGCGTCTTAGGTAAGAAAAGCCAATAAACAAAGTCGACGCAAGAGCAACATTCAAGATATAGGGTGGCATCGTCAAAAGTGACATATGAATATATCTGTCCAGGAATCCGACCCGCTATTCTTGAATCGTGTGAGAAAAGTCCCTGGGAGTTTTATGCAATCCGCGATACATCAATGTAGTGAGAGTTGCCTAAAACCACGTGAGAATGGTTCTCGCCTACCTTAGAGTAGACGAGGAAACTCACACGGGTTGCACCATTATACGGCGTGAAGTGTCATCACTGGCATGGCGGGCGGCGGCTTCGGGTGAGGGTTCGGAACAAGTTACGAGAAACGGACAACTGCGAAAGGAACCGAATCGGCCATTTCTCCCACACTTCAAGAATACGTGTTTCGGACTAGCATGTGATTTTGTCACACGAGTGGGTTGCACCTCACCCGTGTGAGTTTCTCACACGATTCAAGAATAGCGGCCCTGGTGAAGAATTAAATGAAAATCAACATTGTTTTCGGATGCGGCATTCATTTTGAACACGCTTTGATGTTTTATGATTGATTGTCACAAGAATGATCGATGGAGTGACCAAATTAGAATTGCGTGTTTCTGAGGAAGAATCAGCTTTCTCGCTAGTCTGAAAATGTTCGTAACCAAGGTAATAAAATTCGGAACAATCGGAAACAGACAGTTCTCTTCGCTCTGTTTTCCGTTACATTGGTTACGGCATTTGCAGATGAGTAATGGCGCTGATTCTCCTTGGAAAACATGCAGCTGCAATTTAAACCCTCCATCCAAAGTTCCCCTCCATCCAGCTTCAATATGAGTCCTGGATTTTGAAAATTGGCAAAGAAGGGGTAATGTTATCACCAAAAGACCAAAAAGTCGTTTTTTTGGTATCACCCTGTAAATAAAAAAGATATAAAATAAATCAAAAACCGTTTCAAGATATGAACATGAGCTACATGCCATTGACGTTCAAATTCAAAAGGAAAAGTTTTATTTCAAACGGGAGTATGTCAAACTTTATAAATGTTGCACTACTTTTTTTAACATCCTGTAGAAACTCAAGTTGACATCTATCGACCTTTGAGTTGATATGATTCTATACCTAGAGCATCAAGCTCTCAAATGCTTTCAACAGAATTGAAATTGTTTGAACCAGTCGGGAGTTTTCTTGTTTTAAAAAAGGATGAAATTTCGAGTACGACAGTAATTTCGTTCCGTAGTTTAGATCTGTTCACAAGCTAAAAAGTTAGAAACTTTTTTTCACAAGGAACCAAATTATGTAGAAAGAATAGCAAGTGAGGCAGTCAAGACGCATTGGTACATGGATGGAAGTGAAAGATCTGAAACTGGCACCACAGAGAGATTGAAAATAATTTGCAAGAAATTGAAAATTTTGAAAATTTGAATTTTCTGCGAAAACCTCGAATCTTCTTCCGAATCATTTTGTTGTAAAGATCAAGATCGTCAATTACGGCTTCACTTTAAGCTCCATAATTTAAGTCCGGTTTCGATAACCCAGGCCTGTTTTACATTTTTAACAGGGAAATTCCTGGGATATTTAAAAAAAAAACTGTTGGAAAATGTTCGAGAGCCAGTTACATCTTGTTTAAAAAAAAATTGGTGAAAATCTGTTCACGGGATAAAAAGGTTGGAAAATTTGCAGTTTTTCCAGAGATGAAAACTGGGAAACCGTAGCTCCGAATTCGAAAATTTTCCTTCCAAAAATTCACTCAATTTTTTTTCCAACTTTCATTTCCAGCATGTCTTCACCTAAAATGAATATTTCATGGGGCTCACCGCAAGTCAAAGTTTGCATTGCAGTTTTTTCAAATTCACGGAATGTGCTAATTTCATTTTGAAAAAATGACCGTCAAAAACCGGAACCGTTCCAATTTTGAAAATAGGTCTACACGACGCTCAATTTGGTCTGCTTTCAATATCAGTTGGAGTTTCTCGAAAACAGTCGTATCAAAAGCCAGTCATCCTGGTCAAAATACGGGTGAGAGGCGAGGCCCTCTCGGGTGGCAACGGCTAGAAGAAATTTTGAAAATTCATAACGCTTGACTGGAAGATGGTGGAAAATGCAACTGCAGACTTAATTTGACTCTTTTGTTGTGTTGCTTCCTGTCAAATTGCGTCCCAATCGATCAGAAAGATTTTGGATAATAAAATTAAAAGTTTTGAACTTCGACATTTTTTATTATTAGACAGATGACAGATAGGGCAATACTTTTAACTGTTCTGAATACAGTTTTTTATGGGCTTTCAAACGGCCTATCGCAAGTCAAGTCCGTGAGATGTAGCTTCTGTCATTTTTTGACAGTGACACTTCCGTTTGACAGATGACAGCCAAAAACTAATGGGCTCATTCGACGATGAAACCTTAGATCGATGAAACCATGTCCGTATACCAAATTTCAAGTCGATCGGATGGACGTTGCGGCTGTTATCGTGGAAGGTTACAGACATACACACAGGGCTGGGCGGTATTTCAAATACAAGTATTTGAAATACGTATTTGAAATACATTCAAGTATTTTGTATTTTGTATTTAAATACATTTGATTGAGAAGTATTTGTATTTTGTATTTTGGAATAGTCCAGGCAGCTAGTATTTCGTATTTTGTATTTCAAATACATTTTTCGGAAAAGTATTTTGATTTTCAAAATACAAAATACAAAATACATTTGTTTCCCATGCTCTTTAGTCTGTTCTGGCCGAAATTGTTCTGGTAATACTATATTCATCCCATTGACATTTCTTGCTTTTGCACACTATCTAGGATTGATAATGAGTTTGACTGCATCTTTTACGTTTTACGTTTTACTGGTAAGTGCATCCTACTGTCAGCCACGAGAGCTTCCATGTCGGATGTTGGACAATATTTTCGAAAAGCTGGTTGTCCCCAAAGGAAATCAACATTTGTTATTTTGAAGAATTGATGAATGAAGTAACGAATAGGTTTGAATATGAAGTTTTCTTCACTTCATGTTTATTTTATTTGTCTTTTCATAGTTCATAATAATTTACTTATTGCTGCGACTGAATCAATGAAGTGTTCCCATTGAAATACTTGCATTTTACGGTTTTTCCAATAAAATGATTGAAATACGCAATAAAAATGTATTTTGTATTTTGTATTTGGAATACTCTAGGTTGTATTTTGTATTTTGGATTTTCTTAGTTTTCCAAAATACGTATTTTGTATTTTGTATTTCAAAGACATTTCAAGAAGTAGTTTGTATTTTGTATTTCGACTATCTTGGATCGTGTATTTTGTATTTTGTATTTAAATACATTTTTCGAAGTATTTTGCCCAGCCCTGCATACACACATACAGAGATCATTAGTGTTTCATCAAGACAAGAAATCTTGTCTCGATGGTCACTTCTTGTCTTGTCTTGAAATTCAAGACAAGAATAGATCGTACTCTTGACTTGACGATTTCTTGATGGTTGCCTTCTTGTCTTGATGTCAAGAAATCTTGACATTTCTTGATCTTGATGGGCTCCGGATCAAACCGGTCAGTTTCGTTTTAAATTAGTTCACCGACTGCAGTTACCTTATGTTGACGGAACATGTGGAGCGCTGATCAAAATCAGGCATGCAACCTTATAAAAAACACATTTTTAGCAAAAAACTGGTGAAAATCCTTGTTTTTTTTTCATGGTTTTGGATCAATTACAATACAACTTTGTGGACATGCGTCCTATAGTAGGCAAATGTAAAATTAAGCTTTTGGCACTAAAACATCAATCAGGTTTACCACAACATAATTAAATGGAAACATGAGTTCTTTATACCGGGTGTTCATAAACGTTTGTTATCATATCGCCTTTGGAATCTCCTATCACTCTTTCAAATCGTGCCTTTCACTGCGACTTTTGGCCTGACCAAAGCCTGCCGCGATCACAGACGTTTATAAACACCCGGTATCTTTGGAAAAGTTCCACCGATTTTGATGAAACTTGAAACATGATGTAAGTAAGTAAGTAAGTAAGTAAGTAAGTATATATTTTTGCCAATAAGATACAAACTCAGGTATATGTGGCACGTCAGTCTTACAATTAAATGGATAAATACACACAAAAAATAACAGCAAACAAAGAAATAAATATAAATACAAAATATACAACAATTGACAACAGCATATGGCCCGACCACTACTGAATAAATTCGCGCAAGTCATAGAACAGCCTGTCCTGAAGGTAATCCTTCAACCCACGCCTGAAGGCCGCCAAGCTGCCAATGGACCTAATTGACTCCGGGAGAGCGCCATAGGCCTTTATCATCCTGTATCTTGCGCTACGCTCAAAAAACGCCGTCGAGTGGGCCGGAATTCTTAGTGAGTGCGCGTGACGCGTCAGGACGCCGCAACCGTTGTACATGTCTCTATTTGTGGAAAAAGAAGACATGTTTTTTCTGACAAACATACATAACCTGTAGATGTAGAGGGTGGCCAAGGGCATGATCCGCAGTGCACTGAACAATGGTCTACTGGGTTCTCTATAATTGACTTTTAGCATTGATCTTATTATGCGCTTTTGAGTGATGAATGCATACCTCATGAGTACAACCGGTGCAGATCCCCAAAAGATCAACCCGTAGGACAGAACACTTTCAACATGGGCAAAGTAGTAAGTTCTGAGCGCGTGGATGTCGACAGCGTCTCTAATATTGTTAATAGCGTAGCATGCGCTGTTCAATCTTGAAATGACTTGCCTGATATGCGGCTCAAATCTTAGTTGAGAATCAATCCTAACCCCTAAAAACTTGGTGTCCGCTACTACAGGTATAGACCTTGAATTCATCTTTATGTATAGACTCTCACCACCGACAACCGAGGACTGATTAAACTGCAATACAATGGTTTTGTCACTGTTTAGAAGTAAGGAGTTTTCACTACACCAAGAGTTCATCTCGCGAACAGCGCCCGAGCCCGAAGCCGCCGCAGTCCCCGCGTCTAAACCCGACACTATGCAAGATGTATCATCAGCAAACTGATAGATTGACGGAATTGAGAGGGCTTGAGGGAGATCGTTAACATAAATGTTGAACAAGAGTGGTCCCAACCTCGCACCCTGTGGAACGCCTTGTTCTAAATCTCTAGGATCGGAATAGTGATATCCTATCTCATTGTTAGAAACGTGCCTTAGACACACTCTGTGGGTTCTTCCACTCAAATATGATCTGAACAGACTTAGGGCGACTCCTCTAATTCCATAACAATATAACTTATCAAGCAAGATCTCGTGATCAAGCGTATCGAAGGCTTTGGACAAATCAAAATACACACCCGCAACGGTGTTTCCCCCTTCCAGTGACTCAGTGACACTCTATTGTCCATTGGAACTACCACCGGCCCAACGTGATGACATCCGAGCTTGCCAGAAATGACCCCCTCGAGTTTTTATGAGCCTACCCGAAAGATAAGGTGTTTATAAAGTTTCCCAATAATTTGGACAATTAAAAAATCAGATCATCTCCATTAGTTAGTTTTAAAAATACCTATTACTTATTGAGTTGCTATTTCTGAAATTGACATTTTTTCCTATTCAAAGACCCCTAGAAGCTGTAAAAGACACTCTATTTTAAAAATAAAAACACACTTCTCCTCAGAATTTAATACGCTTTAAAATGATGTATCGCAAGTACTATTCTGTCATTTGTCAAAAAATGACATCTGTCAAAAATAATTTGACATATCATCACTAGAAAGATCTGGTTTTTCTGATTTCAAAAATATATAATATATCGGGTGTGAAATTCATAATAAAGATGCTACGGGCTGGGGCCTAAAATAAAAAACGGACGGTATATCATATTATTATTATATTATCGTTTATATAAATACTTCTTTAGATCAGCCTGAAACGACATTTCGTCTTCAGATACCGGGTGATCATTTGAAAACTATCCACCTGCAATATCTCCCGATTCCTAGTGCAAATGTCTTTGAGCAAAAACAGGTCGATTTTTATATCGAGGGGGACATCTATAACATACATTGGAGAGTTTATATCCTAAGCCCCCTCGCCCCCACTCACCCCAACTTTGAAATTTCAAATGCCACCACCTACCTTGCGATACATCAAATTAAAGAGAAATCAATTTTCTTTTGAAAAAAATATTTTGAAATTTTTCAACCCCACCCCCTGTTCTTCCTAAAATTCTCTGAGTGTCCAAGTTAATATTCTTGACCTCCATTTCCCTTCAATACAGTAAACGTCATCCTGCACAGCATCGAAAGACAAAATCTTCTATAAAAAAAAGTGCCACCCAAATTTACCCCTTCGCTCCCCCCACCTGATCTCAAAAATTTAAAATGTCAATACCCACTTTGTATTACATCAAGTTGACGGAAATTGAATTCTCTCCCTGAAAAAGATTTTTTCACAATTTTTAAAGCCCCCCCATTCCCCCCTAGAATACTCCAAATGGCCAATTTATTGGGGGAAGAGTAGAAAATTTCAAAAAAATTCTTTTCGGAAAGAGAATTGAATTCCCTTCAATTTGATGTATCACAAAGTGGGTGGTGTTTTGTTAAATTTGGGAGTTGAGGTGGGGGAGAGCAAAGGGGTGAATTTGGGTGGCACTTTTTCCACCGCAAATTTTTTTCTTCCATGCTATCTAGGATGCGCCGACTGAATTGAGAAAAAAATTAGGGGTCCAGAATATAAAATGGGACAGTCATAGAATTTTCAGGAAAAAGGGGGTGGGGTTGAAAATTTTGAAAATATTTTTCTCAGAAGGAAAATTAATTCTGCTTTAATTTGATGTATCGCAAGGTAGGTAATGTCATTTGAAATTTTAAAGTTGGGGTGAGTGGGGGCGAGGGGGGTGAATATAGAAATTTGCCAATGTATGTTTTGGATGTCCCCCTCGATATAAAAATCGACCTGTTTTTGCTCGAAAAAATATTCACTAGGAATCTGGAATTATTGCAGGTGGATAGTTTTCAAATGATCACCCGGTATTATTTTTCTGAAAATAAACGGAGAATATTATATTGTAGATTTATCGGTAAACTCGTGGTTCATCTTACATCCTCGGAAAAACTAGACCGATTTTGATGTAATTCAGTATTTAGGTGAGAGTCCGGCCCAAAATTAGTTGATGCCGGTTGATCACAGCCGTCACAATCGGAAAAAATAAAAATCACTATCGAAGATAAATAATCTGATTCAATAATTTCATAGAAATAAAATAATTATCTTCAACGACGTAAGTATAATGATATATAAGACTCTCTCGCTATAACTGTATTCTCAATAGAAGAATGCTTCATGTTGGAAATTTCTGCGATTTATTTTCATCAAGAAATATCAAGAACTCTTGACACATTTTCAAGAAGTCTTGATTCTTGACACAACAACTCTTGTCTTGTCTTGATTTTCGGACCTCCTTTCTTGTCTCGATTTTTTCTTGATTTCAAGACAAGATCAAGACAAGATCTTGAAACAGTCTTGATTTGGTGAAACACTAGAGATCATTCTGGAAATGGTCTCAATCTGTTACCTATATGGATAATAGACTTGCCCTATTGTGCAATGTACAGAAAAAGAGTTAATAGATGAATATGAATATGAATCGTCATAGGGGACCTCAAAACGGATATATCCGTTGAAATCTCGAAAACATTTTTAGCGCGTTCACAATACTTCCCCTCCTCGTTGGGTGGTCGGTCGGGGAAGTAATAAAAGATGTAACTAAAACGTCGAGATCTGTTGAAATTTTATTTTCTGTGTCGGTGTGTGTTGTATGTGGATGTGTTCGTATATGTCAGGTTATTTTCGAGAGTACCCTTAGTCTTTTGGATGTGGCTCAAAAACAGAGTTTCTTTGTTTTTGATGACAGATTCTACAGGCAGAAAACAGAAAACTGGACTCGGGGTGGACTCGCCCCTCTCACCCTTCCTGTTTGAGGTATTCCTTTACAGCTTGGAACAGAATATCATCTCTGAATAATCTAAATCGCCTTTCTTCAGGAATTCCATCGTAAAGATCCGAATATCGATTTTTCTCAAAAAGTCTGATCAGTCTCAAAAAAACAATGTATTATGTAGAACTGGTTGCCGCTTGAGTACCAGAGACCGTTAATGCCTCGCGTGTGCGGTTGTGCGGCAGCTTCTTGCCATTTAAGGGCCAATTTCCAGTGAGTAGGCAACCCACCAAAACATTTTACAGTTATTTTGAGGTTATTGAGAAAAGACAACTCCCAATAAAATTTTCCGCAGCACAGCGACGTAAATATTTGAGTTCTTCAGATTTTAGCATTACTTCTGTGCTCTGTGCTTTTGCGGGAAATTTACTTATTTGCACAAAGAAAATAAAATGTCAGGAGATGAAAATGTGAATTTGTTGGTGATCACTGGAAAATCAAACAGTTGCACAACAACCTAAAGAATTGCTTGTGGACGCTTGGCCTCACAATATGTTTTAGTTACCAAAAGATAAATCCTAAATCTAAAACAAAATTTTTAGGACTTAAGGTGCGTTCAGTCAGCTTATTTAGCCGCAAGTTTTAATTTTAGCCGTAAGCGCAGCGACGCCTATTGGCTCTTATGAACCAGCCAATAAGCGATGCAGCGCTTACGACTAAAATTAAAACTTGCTGCTAAATAAGCTGACTGAACTCATCTTCAGACGGGCGTTCCAACATTTGTGAACAAGAAGACCATTTGAACTCTTACTAGATAAATACTTACCGTAATAATGTTGTAGATTTCTGTCTTTTATTTTCTTAATATAAAAATGTTCTGTTGGGCTTTTTAGACAGGAAAGTAAAAGCAGCGGGAGTATATTTTTATCGTAACGTTTCGCCGACTAACGACACTTTGTCAGGCGAATAAAATGTGTATAAAATGGATAATTGTGTGAAAAACATCAAAAAATTACGAGTGAAACGTTGCGATAAAAATATACACTCCCGCTGTTTTAACTTTCCTGTCTAAAAAGCTCAAAAGAACATGTTTATATTTTACTTACCGTAATATGTACTTAGATGTGAAACAATGTAAGAATTGTTGAAAAACTATCTACGCTGCAATTTCTAACTCTTTTTTTCTGTCCTCCGTCAACTGATTTACGCGAGCCTTTTCCCCCAGAAAAAAAAAATTGGGAAGCTTTGAACTAGCATCAATCACGATTATAATTTGTAAGCAACTAGTTATAAGGAATCATTAAACAAACATTAATGTAATTCTGAAACTCTACAACTGGTTCCTGTCCAAAAAAACTCACGCATTCAGTTGACCATTATTAAATTTCGCCTCGATTTTCGCAGTAGCTTAAAAATACTCGACAAGTTCAAAGAGCAAAACGTAGATTGAAAATAATTCGTGAAAAATTTGGCTTGTCAACTATAGCTTGGCACTAATGAAATTTGCTGGTTTTATTGTTTCACTGCATTTTTTCACTTACTCATTACTGAGAAAGAATGAAAAATGAAACAGCCCACTTTACTGTCATTAATTCACTTACGTTGTTTTTGTCAATGCCTAATCAACTAAGCACATGCATTATATTAATACCTGTTATTAGAATTTTGTTTATTGGATAAATGAGTGGTAACTTCGAGGGCACACGTGAATGAATGCCTTTCATAAAAAGTAAATTGGAGGAGGGGGGTAGGGCTGGGTATTTCAAAAATTGATGAGCAATTATTCCTGCTACCGTTTTACAAGCCGTCCACGAATAAATACCGGGTGTTTTCAACGCACTTATCCAAACGGGAGGGCGCGAAGGCGCTTAGGTCCTCGCTTTGTCCGTCTGTGCGTTCTGAGGGGCTTTTGTTTTGCGCCAGGAGCTGCTCTGGCTAGATCACTAGATAGAGAAGTAGATACACATACACCAATCACGGCCCAGCTGGCTCTATTTTCTTTGTGTAGTGATCTACCCCGAGCAGCTCCCGCTGGCAAAACGAAAGCGCCTCTGTTCGTCACAGCATCAGTCGTCACTTCTATTTATAATTTTTACATCGGTACGACCCACGGGTCAATAGTTACGAATTTTTTAAAACGACCGCAAAGCTACGGCTTGGCGCGGCGGCTGAAACTACAGTGCTCATTCGCGCTGTTGAAAAATCAAAAGCTGTGCGTGTTGCCGACAGTGAAATTTGCGAGGAAATTCGACTGCTCCAACATTTTGAAATGGCCATTAATAGAAATAGTACCTGAAAAATATTGGCACCCGAACTAAAAACAAGTGGATATGCCCTCACGGGCGTGAGTTTCAGTAGCGCACTTCCTCGTTGAAAGACTGGTGAATGAAACATGTTAGGTAGTTAGAGTCCTGTCGTTATTTTTACACGATTCTGTTTATTCTGATTTCGGATCCCAAGACCGCTGCCCATCAACAGTATGCTGAAATGCAGGAGACGAAATACATACCTACAATAAATGTTTCCAATTTTTTCGTTATGTCTAGTTATGACATGGCTTAGTTGAAAACCAGGAGGTGACTCTGATTAGTGATTACTATTACGAGGAATCTGGATTTGACATAAACATGTCCGCCGCAGACATAATAGGTATGTATTCCTCATAAATGGGACGAAATGGTGACTGGCAATCTTAATGCAACGCGTACTTGTCAACTTGCCCAAGTACGACATGGGATAGCGATCGGATAAAAGTGGTAAGTATCGGACTACAATGATGCATTATTGGTGAAATATAATTCCGCTCACCTAATTAACGAAATTCAAAACCACGTCACAGTGCTCAATTAAATTAAACCACGGCGATATTATAGACCCATCTTATATACAGGCACTGACGGTTAAAATTTTAAGGTCATTTTCATTACTTAGCACGTACAAGACTTATTATTTCAATACATTACGCGGCTAAATAAACAAACTAATTGTTAATAATAGACAACAGCTCAAAGATAACATGTTACTTCTTACCAATAATAGTACCTACCTAAATATGTTCGTTCGATAACTGCGGTTTTTTCTGGGGCATTACAAAATCAAAATGTGTAGATTGAAGCTTCAATCAACTACAGTAGGTTGCCCGAATTATGTATTTTGATCAATTCGACCATTACTTAACTGGATAGATGAAAATATAAAATATAATATCATAATAAGCCATTTTGTTCTACTTAAAAAAAAATAGATAGGCGAAACCAAGGGGTCTTGTGTGATGAAGGGCACCAAAAATTTAATAATTTGAAAAGTAGAAATGGATAGCAGACTGTGTTTTAAAATGTTGCAAATGAAAGAGAATTCGCGGACGGTCCATAGGTTTTTAAGAAAAAAAAGTTGAAAACCTTCCGCTTTGCATCCCAAGCCCCTCCATAGGATGTGCAGCCATGCCATTATTATTACTTCACTACTACTTCTGCTTCTAGAATACCTGTATAGAAATTCATTTTTCAAGAACCAGAGGCTTCGTCGAAGGCGAGTTCACACAAAATTTCAATGCTAGGAATACAAAGAAAAAGATAATGGCCGATATCTTTGTATAGCTTCGAGCACGCGATGCCGATTGCGACAAATACCTAGTATGTCCAGTTTTCTGGAAAGAATTTATAATGAGAATCTGATGAGTACTGAAAATATTTGCTTTTTCGTCCTTCGTTTCGTTGCATATTTTCAGTACTCCTACATAATACTAGGTATCGGTTACAGACAGTGCCGGATTCAAGCATTGGCGACAGGGGCGACCGCCCCGGGGCCCCCACATGTTACTACAAATTTAAAGCCTCCACAAATCCAAAACCACCTTATTTTATATTATTATTCCGAGTATTAGTCCTCACAAAGTTCTAAGGCCTAGCTTGAGGCCTCCACAAACTAGTGTCGCCCCAGGACCTCCACATTCCTAAATCCGGCAATGGTTACAGATTACATAAATTCTTATAGAAGCCGGAATACTTGAAACCATAGAACCTAATTCTGAGATATCCAGCGCCAACCCAGGTGCCCCAGGTGCATCAAACAACTTTGTGTTAAGGACGGAGCCATATTGGTGAATTAAGCGTTGCGAAATCAATCCGTGTGGGTTTATTCCTTGACGGATTCTCACCATTTTGGTCTCTTTCGAAAGCTACAAGGCTGTACTTTGGTTGGGCCCATTGGCATTTCCAAAATCCAAAAAAAAAAATTTCAATGTCAAAATTTTATTTTTTTTTTTAATTTCGGAAATGGCAATGGGCTCAAACCAAAGTACATCCTTGTAGCTTTCGAAAGGAACCAAAATGGTAAGAATCCGTCAAGGAATAAACCCACGGGGATTGATTCCGCAACGCTTATTTTGCCAATATAACCCCGTCCTTGAGTGAGTATACGCGCTCAAGTCATGCTACTTTTCAAACTTGAACTTAAAATGCTAATTTCGTCTTTCAAAAAATCCGACATCTCGATGTTCAGCCAGGCACTCGATCAGGTAGTAGTTTTGCGTCAATAGACTTAGCTGCAATGCAAAATTTTCCACCTTGGAAGGGTGGATTTTCCTAATCATAATTTTGGTGCAAGTTAAGGCTACGGCAGATATATGAGCAGATATATGATAGTATATCTCTCGCCGAGTCGCGTATCTTCATGGCAAAAAGTGTCGAATTTTCCCGAGAATTTTCCTATAGACGTTAGATTCTTGCATTTCGACTAAACTGAGCCCTCGATTTTCTTATGGGACTATTTCAATGAGGGCAAATACTGACAGTTTCCTAAATGGCGCCGGTGTAGATGGAGTTGTTCAAAAATTACATCTAAATGTCACCACTTTGTCAAAGTCTCAATTTTTTTTTCACGAACACGGGCCTATCATTCAGTAAAGGTGCGTTCAGTCAGCTTATTTAGCCGTAAGTTTTAATTTTAGTCGTAAGCGCAGCATCGGTTATTGGCTGATATGAGGAGGCTGGTTCATGACAGCCAATGAGCATCGCTGCGCTTACGACTAAAACTAAAACTTGCGGCTAAATAAGCTGACTGAACGCACCTTAAGGTTGAATCAAGATTAGAGCTAAAAGTTAGATAAAAGCTCATCGACAATACAATACTTGGCCTGAAATTTTGCCGAGAGTATTTTCCCCGTTCCACAATGATTACAACAATAACACGCGCCAGCCTATATTATGGTGCCTAAAGCACAAAGCACAAGAAATTCTAACCGCTAGATAATGCTTTCAAATTTGAAAAACTCTAGTCACTTCAGTGCCGTTTGGCGAGAGAAAATTTGGTATTATTTGCATCCATTCCGTATCATATTTGCTCCATTTTACAGGGTGGTCCAGTTTTTGATATAATAATTTTGAGAGATGATAGAGAATGAAAAATGAAGGTGACTTTCCAAAAAAATAATTTCAGAAGTGAAGATACAGATACAGCCCTTCAAAGTTGGACCTTCAAAGTTGGAAATGAAAAATCGGGTTTTTTTTGGCATAACTTTTGAACAGTTTAACCGATTTTGTTCAAATTTGAACATATGTTTACTTGAGCGAGTCTCTATCGAACGGTAATAACGCGTTTCATCAGAAATATCCAGGGGCGTAGATAATAGGGACACCCCTCTTTTTGCCCCCTAATTTTTCACCCCCTTGAAAATTTTCAAAAATTGTTCATATTTTTGAGTTTCATGTTCCATTTAGAAGAAAAAGTTACTTCTGCAAAATTTTGATAGAGACTTCGTTTTCGAGATATCTGCGTTTGAAACTATGAAAAACATCTCGAAATTCTCACTTCAAGAGCCTAAAAAATTTTGTTCCCTGAAAACTTCTTGTTTGTCAGCGAAAAATGGTGGTTTATTAACTCAAAACACCTAGAGAACTTATTCCAGTTGAGAAATCATGAGTTTTCTTGGATTTTAATTTTTAGGCACTTGACAGTGGTGTTTCCGAGTTGTTTTCCGAAATTTCCAACCCAAAATATCTCGAAAACTAAGCCTCTGATCAAAATTTTGCAAAGTAACTTTTTCTTCTAAATTGAACATAGAACTCTAAAAAAATTCAAGGGTGTAAAAAATTCGAGGGCAAAAAGAGGGGTGGCCTATTATCTACGCCCATGGATAATCTTGATAAAACGCGTTATTATCGTTCGATAGACACTCGCTTAAGTATCCTTTTGTTCAAATTTGAACAAAATCGGTTGAACGGTTCAAAAGTTATGCTAAAAGAACGATTTTTCATTTGCAACACCAAAGGGCTATCTCCGTTATTATGTACTCCTGAAAACATTTTTTTTAGAATGTCCCGTTGTCCCTTTCATTTCTGATTCTCTATCACCTCTCAAAATTAATGTATCAAAAACTGGACCAGCCTGTATACAGGGTGCCCGGTGTTTGATCTTGAAAACTGAAATAGCGGATAGAGATTCAAAAACTTGAAAATTCTCATTTATTAAAGTGAGGATTTCGAGATGTTTTTCAAAGATATCTGGAAAACGAAGCCTCTAATCAAAATTTTGCGAGAGGAACTTTCTCTTCTAAATTGAACGTAGAACTCAAAAATATGAAGCATTTTAAAAAAATTTCAAGGTCGTTCGATAGAGACTCGCTTAAGTAAACTTTGGTTTAAATTTGAACAAAATCGGTTGAGCGGTTCAAAATTTATTCTAAAAAAAAAACATGTTTCATTTCCAACATTGAAGGACTATGTCTCCGTTATTAGGCACTTCTGAAATATATTTTTTTTGGGAAAGTCCCCTTCATTTTTGATTCTCTATCATCCCTCAAAATTAATGTATCAAAAACTGGACCATCCTGTATTATACATAATTATGGGGCTGTTCGTAGTTGGACATGGTCTTGTCTCCGCGCTCGATTTCGAATATTATTTACTACGATTCCATGGAGACTTGAAATCGATTTGAAAACGGTATCGGGATTGAGTACGGAAGTGTTCACATGAGTGGTTCGAACTTGGTATTCAAATCGATTTGAATTCTGTTTACATTATATCTCTCATCTGTCACGTAAGTCCCACCCTAACCTAAAACTATCTCAGCCTAACGTATCAAAGAAAGTGCAAATACTCTGCAAACTGCAAGTGAGCAGAAGGCAGAAGTGCAGACAACAGGTGCAAGTATGAATGCGACCCTCGATGCGACCAGAACAGCGGTTTTACTCATTGCTATGTACCAGTTTCATATTGTTGATGTCTCGATCCAATCCGATTGGGTTTCCTCGAGTATAAGGTCTGTTCCATCAGGAGTCCCTGACTGTCCGTGGACGTCAGCAGCATGCGCATTACGATTTTGGCATTCCATAAATCGTAATGCGCAGGCTGCTGACGTCCACGGACAGTCAGGGACTCCTGGTGGAACAGACCTATTATTTCGATCCGATCCCGATACGATACCAGAATTTGCCGTTTTCAAATCGATTTCAATTCTCCCTGGAAACGTAGTAATTATGTAGAGGTACTTACCCTGCTGGCTGATTATGTAACCATCTTGAACTGATACATGCTCGAATGAATGATTCGATCTCTACACTGAGAGACATTGGTCTATAATAGTGAGCGTGAGCCAATTTCTGGCAATTGTGGCAATTTTCTAGCAATTGTGTGGCAATTATCTAGCAATTATGGCAATTTTCTAGCAATTGTGTGGCAATTTTCAGGCAATTGGCGATTTCGGTGTACACATTTTTCTCAGGTGGTCAACCCCTCGATAATACCATATAATGAAACCTCTTATTATTGTAGAAGTGAGAAATATTATAGTAGTTATAAGTCATGTAGTAGTGCTACTCTTCCTAAATCATTAGGGACAAAAAATTGGATTTATAGATCGTCAAATTGTTGAAATAATTAGATTTATTATCAACGTGGGATGTATAAACGCCGACTTCTAAGGGTGATAAAATCGAGAGTGCGGTTTACAAAAAATCTTATACCAGGAAATAGATGACTTTATTGGATCGACGCGACGAGACACCTCGAAAGGCTGCCGTCGCCATTTGCACTTTGTCATTAGTTGGTTCTTCACTCCTGTGAAAGACTCTTGTATATGTTGGCCGAAATCTTCTTCAAAAATTTTAACGTCATCGCAGCCCAATTTGCACATGCACTTATATCCTGTGACTCGTATTAAAAATGACCAAAGTGCCAAAAATTGGTGATGTAAGTATTGTATAAATGGCACTAGGTACAGACACTGGAGGACATGGTCTATAGGTACCTATCACTCGAGTTTGGCTTATACTTTGGCTATGGGTGGACGATGTCCCTCAGTGTCTCTATACTAAGTCTCATTTACTCGCACGACCAACATTTTGCACTTTGGCCTTTTTTGTCTAAGCCACAGATATATTGGAAATACAAATCGATTTCAATACTAACAGGAAACATCTCATAGCATTTATAATACAAAATAATAATGTAGTTATATAAGACAGAGATCATAATAACAATGATTGATCCCTACCTGCTATAAAAAATTACTTATAAAATTGAAAATGTTGCGTTGTAACTACTATAAGATCGGTTCAGCAAGGTCTAGATTATAACTGGTGTAAGATAAATAGCCGTCCAACTTTTTATTGGAAATATTATACTCGTATTTAGAATTCTAATACCCTCAATTGGACATTTTTCTCAGTGTATTCTACCGATCTATAGACTTCAGCAGGGAATTTATTATAACCTTCTGCAACTTTCTAGAACTGAAATAATAGTATATTATTCAACGAGCATATACAGGCATATCTTATATCTGTTGGTACAATTGCAGAATGATTTTTGACGTTTTGTGGCGCGAAGGTTTAAAAGTGATTAATTTATGCCAT
Organism: Anaspis maculata; assembly: GCA_949128115.1. Lineage (NCBI taxonomy): Eukaryota > Metazoa > Arthropoda > Insecta > Coleoptera > Scraptiidae > Anaspis > Anaspis maculata. Next base: position 8,949,449 of record OX421968.1, read on the forward strand.
TTCCTGTGTTTCGTCGTCACACAAGCCACTAGAGCTCAGTGATTTCGGGATTTTTGGGGGATGGCCCTTCTAATTGGGGAGGGGAAGGGCGGTTTTAAGCAAGAAAATTCAAACATAGGACGCAATTTTTCAAATCGACATTTGACACACAAAAATCTGCATCTAGTAGGTATATGCCTCTTGCCTTGGTGATGAATGGCAGAAGTACCAACTTGAAATTTATTCCGATGATTATTGCGATATGATCTTATTTATTTGTAATTTTATTAAAAGCAGCACGAAAAACGATGTATGCTACTCGTGCTGAAAACGGCATAGCATAACTCTTTTACATGCAGCTCTTGGCTTAGGGCCTTGAGCTGCATTCACGTTCGTTATGCTATGCCCGGTTTTCGGCGCTAGTAACATAAAATACTATTGCCACTGCGGCTGCAAAGGATTGCAGCACGCACCGCGTTGGTGGATAGTGGACGACAGCCCGCCTAGAAGACAGCCAACCTGCAGTCAACACAAGTCGACTTATGTCGAGACTTTTCCGGTAGAAGATTCAGGACCACTGATTTCGCCGCTTCTAAAATTTCTGGAGGTTCATACTCTACGTTTTCGTAGGAATTCATTCTGGCTTCGTGAATGTAGCAAAAAAAAATTACAGTGACAGGTACCTGATACATTTTATTTGACATTTGACTAAAAATCAAGTCATCTCATAAGCCTCCTTGATATGTTGCATTTACGGAAACTGCCACTTCTGGTTGGTTGGAGCCATTGGGTTTAGTCCCATAACCCACGGGGCGGGGCGGGGCTTTGGTAGTGAGTTATGAATGTCATTAATTAATCAGAAACGCATAATTAATGTCAGAATTATTTAATAGGAGTAGATAAAGGTGTTTTATATTTTGTCCGGTCCCGAGTTTCCACTCACTATTCTAGAACTTTGTGCCCAGAAGAATGGAAGCTTCTGGAGCACTTCTTCATAGAGCACTCAATGCTTCATTCAATTAAATAGAGATCCAAAAGAATGGAACCTGCTGAAATATTTTAGAACTTCTTGAAAACTCTCTGGTATTATCTAGAGCTTTTGAGCTTTACAAAACTCGTTAGAATTAGCGTAGGTAGCATAAATCGAAAATTTGGTGTACCTATGACATAGGCTTTTTTCTGGGATCTAATGGTTTTCGTAAGCTAAAATATACGTCAGACAGCAAGAAACGCTTAGTCTGGTAAGCAAAGCGTTCTCCTTATAACCTCTTGCTCTCATTTTTAATAACTTTTATTAGGAACGAATAGTTTTCTTGTAAAGCTTTAGCCACTTACATAAAATTGCGTGTACCTAATGGTGTGGTAAAATGACGACAATAATTATTATCGAAGTACTTAATTTTACTTAAACGTCAGTTTTTTCAACATTTATTGACTTGATGATGATCTTATTCTTACTATTGTCTAAACAATACGCATATACGCAATTTTATAGAAGTGGCTACTGACAGTACATATTTGCGAATAAGCTTAAAAAATTTACCTACCTCTACTTCTGCAAGATTATGTTTGAGACTAAATTTCAGACAACGTAAAACGCAACATTTAAGGACGGCATTTCCTAGTGTTTTTTCTTTAAACGTGAGTTTCATGAGAATCAGTGGAGTAATGCCCGTATTCATAGTCGTTGTCAAGTGCACCTTATTCAAGTATCACTTTTAATCAAGCTGTAACTCGAGTACGATTTCTATTTCATGGACATATTTTTGGCTATTACCGTGAAATAGTATTCCTCGAGGAAAGCCGAAGTTATGTTTATGTAACAGAATTCATACTTGAATTACAGCTTGATTAAAAGTGATACTTGAACAAGGTGCACTTGACAACGACTATGAATACGGGCATATGAGACTTGAAAAAAAGCAGAGTAATCTAAAATCTAGAATGAAAATTAATCAGTATTTAAAAATTTCAAAATTCGAAAAACTCATTTTTTTCACAATTTTCATATTTTTTCAAAAAAAAGTCCCTCATTCTCTTGCCAGCCCAAATTTGAATGACTAATTTTTTCTATCCAATCCTATTGAATAATGCACGCATTATCATGCGCATACATGCCTGCATTTTTCAATAAGACTGGATAAAGCATAGTATTCTACTCGCGGGTAATAGCTATTACTCATTCGGATGCTTTACGACATTCGCCAAAGCTCGTGTCGGTGAGAACACTTACTTACGGTCGAGTAAGAAGCAATCATTACCCGCTTGTTGAATAATATACTCATTCTTACATTTTCAGCTGCTCAGATTTGGCAGAAACTCACGCCACAAGAATCTATCTGTTTCTCTTTCGCCCTGCAGCTAATCCGCAGTCTGTTTCAGCCATTTTTTATGCTAGGAAATGCCGACCCTCGTGCCGACCTTATTTTTGTGACGTGAGTTTCTGCCAAATCTGTGCAGTTGAAAATGTAACAAAAAAATAAGGTATTTAAATCTGGGCTGGCAAGAGAAGGGGAGTCTTTATTCAAAAAATATAAAAAAATTGAAAAAAAAATCGAGTTTTTCGAATTTTAAAATTCTGAAATACTTATATGTTTCAATGCTTGATTTTAGATTACCCTTCTTTTTTTCAATTCTCCTACTCCACTGGTTTTCAAGAAACTCACGTTTAAAGAAAAAATTGTGGGAAATGCCGTCCCGGGCCCGGCACATAATAACGCTGCTTTTTCATTTGACTGTAATTTTATTGTGACTACAGCTTTTACATTCGCCATGGAAAGGGGCTGTTGTCAAAATAAATGAGCAGCTTTTTTCAGTGTAATAAAAAGCATATACCTAATGAAAACCTTCTCGGATACAAAACGAGTTAGATTCGAAAATATTTTCAAGGGACTTAATTTAGTGGGCAGGGACTATTGGCCCAATTGTGCTATCGACTTCGAAACAACAGTAAATTCAAAGAAGAGAAACGTCAAGGGGTTTTATTGGAATAAGTTTTTTCGCTTTCAATTAGCCATTTGCACTTCTGGATTACCTATTGTACCTACTGCTAAACTCACATTTCACGATTCTACCTAGTTTAATAATACATATATTTAGGTAGCGACCTCGGTATTAGAAACAGAAATAAAAAATATCATATTTGACTCTTGGCGGGAAAAACAATATCAATAGGTAAATGTAGGTAAATATACTTGTCAATATAAAAACGCAACAGAATATGATTTCTTTTTTTTTCCATAGAGTTTTTGAACCTTGTTTATTACGGTGGTTCAGGTTTGATGACGGGGAAATTGTGTTTGTTGAGTTCGAGGTTATTTTCCGTTTCTGTTAGATTTTGGTCGGGTCCCCTACGCACTTGTAAGACAGGTAAATAAATATACACACTGCTGGGCTGGTATCAGGTGATGTTTGACGTGAGCGCACAAAATAAGTGCGTGGTCAAAAATTGGCCATGGGCTATGGAATGCCTCCCGGAGGATCCGACGATCCGAACCACCCTTAACTATTGGCGAGCGGGGAGAGGGATGGGAAACTTACCCTGCTGGCTGTTTAATTCCGAATTTGCGACGGAAGCACTTATTAAATGACACAAAACAAAGCTGCAAACGATGAGGAGAGTCGATATTCGCGGGAGCATTTTTCTATTAGGGTGAGAGTTCGCACGTGCTTTACGACATAACCAATTTTTGTGCACAACGACTCTGCTTATTTCGATGCAGACACAAGTCTGCTCACATAGTACGAAGGCCCACCTTCATCGGTAAAGAGATATTTAATTTGAGACTGCGCAACACCGCCCTGCTAGAGAACTGCGATGCTCAGCGGGACAATTCAAAGGAAGGTGTTTTATTTCGAACGCGCCTTAAGCTACCCGACAGTCCAGCACCCTCCCTTTGGGATAAGTTTTGGCAGGTGAATAACGGCTATTGGCCCTTTCACCTTGAACCAGTGAACAAGCCGACCCAATTAATGTTACTGCTGCCATAATCACAAGCTGAAAAACGCACAACTTTATCGGAACTCCGGTCTTATCTCCGATACAGTTTGCGGTGCGAAGCATAATCATCAGATTAGATAACGTCTCTTATACACATTGCTGAGTGCTATAATTACTATCTATCCATTCATAAACTGTCCCATATCGCACCAGGCGAACCAGCTAGACCTGTTTTTTTCCTTTAATTTTTATCTAACGCAACGCAAAAAAAACTTGTCAAACAAACCGAATTCCAGGGATGCTCCGCTACCTGACATCCCAATTTATGTATGTGCCTACCAAGATGACCAGGTATACCGTACCTAGATCTGATAATGATTATAGGTACCTACCTATCATAATCCTTATCACCTACCAATTTTTTTACCTACCTCTCTCGGGCGAATCAGCGCAGTGGATAGTCCCTTATTAGTCACCTATTATTAGCAGTAGCAGGATGTATAATGTGTATACTCGTAGGTAGGTATTCATAACAGGATTCATAAAACACCCAACTCAAGACTACCTTCTCAGCAGGGCAAATTATCTCAAGATTTCTCCCTCAAAAATGAAGATAAAAACTCGATGTGTATGATGTGATGTGAGGTGAGTGTATTAGAAAAGTTAATACATAGCGTTTTTTCAATTATGTAAAAAAAATTCTTTTTTGTTGACAACTTTAGAAAAAAAGACCTTGTACTCAATTTTTTACGTCTCTCAAAATTATAAAACAGTCGATAATTTTTTCGTTTTGTCAAAAAATGTCCCAGCAATTCTTTAGAAACTTTTCCAGTGTTTTGGGGCTATTTGGCTTCTAAAAAAAATGTGGAGTAATCCAAACGTAAACAAGGTGTACAAACGTTAATTGAAATCCCATCAAAATCTCTATATCTCTTTATCTTTATTTTTGCGGGAGAACACCCTGCGTATACACGCTAGTATACAGCCTCAAGTCATTCCACTAAACACAAAAGAGGGCAAGGAAAACAACACACAAGCCAGATGAACCAGGAAAGCAGTAATGAGAGACGATTTAATTTGATAAGAAGGGTTTCTTCTTAGGGGAAAATTGGCCTTCTTATACAGGATGGCCCAACGAAAACGAAACAGATGGATTTTCGGGTATTGGAACTAATTTTTCCGAAATAGGCCCGGACAGGTCAACTTTGTTTGCAAGGAGGATGTTCAACTGCTTTAATTCAACCGTGAAGTTTCACCCTCGTAGTCAGGGTGGCAGCTCCTTCAAAAATTTCAAGTGGCAATACAGGTTTCCTCAAGAGAGAGATGGAGAATCCGCGATTCCGTGCAGCTGTTTCCGGCACGTTCTGCGTCTGCGCACAGTGTGCCATAAGTGATCGCGCCATTTGTATTTACATTGCTCCGCCGTGTTAAAAGTGCGTTTTATTTTTTGAATTTTGAAGCCAACCATGCTGGAAAAGTCGCTAAAAAATATAACGAACTTCTCAATGAATATTTCAAATGAATATTCCGCAGAGAAGAATTTGCAAGAGAGGCATTTGATGCGCGTATACAATAATGGATATATCAACGATATATGGACGTGCGCAGAAGGCACAGGTAAGTGCGTGTCCCAGGTCCCAGTTTAATTATTTTTTATGGTGTATCATGGCCATCACTATAAATTTGCAGTGTTTGATGCAAAGATGTGGCCAAGTGTACCCTTGAATTAATAATAATTAATGAACTAAGCAGGAAGCTCTCTACTATTATAACGCTGAAGGGCTTGGGATTCTTTTTTCGCTTCTTCGAGTGTCACGTCGTATTTTATGGATCCACACATTCGCTGTATAATTTGTGGACTTGCATAGTGGCACACAACATTTATTTTCCATAACCACTTGTAAAAACTGTATAAATACCAATAATAACACCATCAAAACACACGTTCGGCTTATGGAATCGGGGCAATGTTGGCACACTAGGACTGCGACGATTTACTGCGCAATCGAACGTGACGTCACGGGCCGGAAAGAGGCGCTCAATTTAGAAAACCTGTATTGGAGCTGAGTGATACATCATTTAAAATCTGGTTCAACTGTCTTTACAGCGGTGTAGTTTTTTTTTTCGATTCGAATTTTTCAAGATGATGCGAAATTCAGTATTTTTGGAGAGTTACAGCCCCTTCCAGGAGGCTTGCTTGAAGTTGCCGAACCCATGACGGGGCTCATGTCGCACCTTCAGTCTCTGAGTAGCATATTGTGGCGGTCAATCAACGATGAATATTTTTCGTTGACGTTGACGAGCTAGAATGACAACTAATAGAAACAAGTGAGTATGCCTTCACGTGCGTGAGTCTCAGTAGCGCATTTTCTCAAAGAGGCATATTGTGGGCGTAAAGAAGTTTGGTAAGTGGAAAGGAGAAACACCATTCCTTGCCCACTTTCTTTATTCGAAACTCATTGTGATATTTTGTTATCAGAATGGGGCACTTGCCAATGAAATAGATTTGAATGAAAATTCTTTCCCTCATCAATATTTTTTTGTTTGAGGGCGGGAGCTGGGAGCGGCGACTAATCAACAGTAGTCTATTCTCTCCCATTTTTAGTCGGCTATCCAAATAGCGGGAGAATTAGATCGCTATGTGTTCGGGTTTATGTTTTCCATTTATCTCTTACTTTGAGGGCAGCGTGTGGGAGCGGCAGAGTTTGACAAAGAAATTCTTCCACAGTTTGAGTTTGAAGTTTCTGAATGTTTGAGGTAACATTAAAATGTGAAGCAGTGGAAATTATTGAAAGTTGCACTTTTTCTTTTGGGGGTGGAAGTTGGAGGCGGCGCCATATCAAAAAAAAGCCTATTCTTTCCCATTTTTAGTTAGCTATCCATATAGCGAGAGAATTAGATCGTTATGTCTTCGGGTTTATGTTTTTCATTCATCTTTCACTTTGAGGGCAGCGTGTGGGGGCGGCAGCATTCGGCAAAGTAACTGTTGCACAGTTTGAGTTGGGAGTTTCTAAATGTAAGGGAAATATGACAATCAGTGAAAATTGTGAGAGTTGCATTTTTGTTTGTTTGGAGGCGGCGGCTAATCAAAAGTGGCCTATCTTTTTCCAATTCCAGTCAGCTATCAATATAGTGAAAGAATTAGATCGCTATGTCTTCAGGTTCATGTTTTACATTCATCTCTCACTTTGGGGGCGGCGTGTGGGAGCGGCAGAGTTTGGCAAAGACATTCTTGCACAGTTTGAGTCAAGAGTTTCCAAATGTTCGAGGTAACATTATCAGCTAAATCAGTGAAAATTGTTGAAAGTTGCACTTTTTTTCTTTTGGGGGCGGAAGCTGGAAGCGGCGCCATATCAAAAGTAGCTTATCCTTTCCCATTTTTAGTTAGCTATCCATATAGCGAAAAATTTAGATCGCTATGTCTTCGGGTTCATGTTTTCCATTTATCTCTTACTCTGGGGGCGGCGTGTGGGAGCGGCAGCGTTCGGCTGAGCAAATGTTGCATAATTTGAGTTGGCAGTTCCTAATGTTCAAGGGAACATCTCAATCAGTAACATTTGTGAAAGTTGCACTTTTTATCGTTTGGGGGCGGAATCTGGGGGCGGCGACTAACCAAAAGTAGCCTATCCTTTCCCATTTTTAGTCAGCTATTTATATACCAAAAGAATCAGATCGCTATGTCTTCGGGTTTATGTTTTTCATTTTAAAGTGATTGGGGGCGGTTTTTAGCAGTTTTTTCATGTCGGCGGCGCATATTGGAGACGGAATGTTTCTTGGCTTACGTTTATAAGTGGCAACTATGTATTATTCAAAAAATGAGAACACCAGAGCATCAGGTCTGGTAGAAAGTGCAATATTACGTTATTTCAAGTTTATCGGGGGCGGTTTTCTCTATGTTGGCGGCGCAATATGGACATCCAATATAGCCTAGCCCTCCTTTGGGAGTGGCAGCTATGTAACAGCGAAAAAATTAGAAAGCTAGGTCGTCTAGTTTGGGAGGAGTTCGAGGAACGGACGGACGGACGGACGGACGGACGGACAAAGCGGTTGCAATAGCGATTTTCATCAAGATGGAAAATGCGCTAAAAACACTACAGGATCGCTCGGCTTTCACCTGGAACCGAAATTTCCAAGTCATTCCCACACGAATGCCTAGAATTGGACCGAAAACGTCCAACATGCAATTTCTGGATAAATGTTCATAATTTGGTCTTCGACTCCGGGTGATTCGCTCAAATATTGGTCATCTTCGGGTTTAATCACCTCGGATTTGTCAGTTTTACAGGTGGGGCAGTACCTTTTTTTTTGTGAAAATGACTGCATGTTTATACCATGAAATTATTAAAACAACACATTTTTTTTATGCCCAACTTCATTCCACATAAAATTGTTAGTCTGATCTGAATAACCCCCGAAACCAGATCTGGAGATAGGACTCGCCGAAAATCAATTTGCTTTGAAGTGATAACCATTCAATATGATCATTTCAAGATATATGTACTTACCTCGATCTCTCTGTATAAAAAAAGATTTCTTGGCGAGGGAATTAATATAATGGCTGCATGTTTTCAGAAGAAAATCAGTGTCCCTCTTACCTGAAAATAATTGTAACCTACGTTACGAACAACAAAGCTGGTACCTAATTGAATCTAGAAACATTGTTAGATTTTTATCAATTACTAGCTTAGTTATTCGTAACGTAAGTTACATTAGTGTTCGGGTAAGTAGGGACACTGATTTTCTCCGTAAAACATGCAGCCGTAATCTAATTACCTCGTCTCTCTCATACAAGCAGAGCTAAATCTTGAAATGATCAAAATTAATAGTTCACTTCAAAGCAAATTGATTTCCGACGAATTCCATCTACAAATCTGATTTCGGGGGTTGGTTATTCAGATATGCGTCACTTTTGATGCAGACTATTAATTTCAAGTTTTTTTCTGCATCAATTTCGAAGACCTATCCTTGTGCCCTGAAGCTTTAGCTTTAACATGAGCCATGAGCTACAGATTATAAAAATCGGTCAACCAGTAAAAAAGCTATGACCAGAAAACCAAAAAGTCGTTTTTTTCGAATCACCCTTAGACCAGCCAATAGGGAATTTGGAATGACAAAACGTATACTCTGGCTGAATGTTTTGCATACACCTAGGGAATCCCCCACAGAGCCCCGAACCGCGAAAATCCACCAAAATTTCCTTGAGCTTTCCGAGATAAGGGTGTTTTTCTATATCTCGGTTGCTATTGGTTGGATTTCGATTTTCTTTTTTTTGAAATGTTCGAAAAAATATTTGGAACAAGTCATGTTCAGAACTTTTCAATAACTTGTCGAGAAAAAGTGCAAGAAGCCGAAAACCGTAGTTTTTTAGGTTTTTTTTTACAATTTTCTATCTGCTTTTCTATGATAGTTATGGAAAAAATTCCCAGCAAAAGTTGTAGCTCCTGTAAGTCCCTACAAGTTTCAACCGAAAAATTTTTTGTGTCGCGAAAATTATCCACCCCAGAGGGCGCTAAAGTCAACCTCGTTTGGAAAATATTTCCAGGTGTAGGGGGCATCGATCCCAACTCCATCGTGTGGGGATCTAAAGGCCAAATTCTCATTTATGTTCGTACTAACTTTACTGATAATTGATGAATAACAAAACCTTTGTACAGGGTGACTTTTTTGAAAAAGACCCACCCCCGATGTTTCGCTGCACAAATTTTTCCTGGGAAAAAACCGGAACAGGTTGATTTTTATTTCGAGAGGGCCATCTAAGACACGTGATAACAAATTTTTATCACCAACCCTTCGCCCCCACCTCACCCTATTTTAAAATTTCAAATGGCCATCACCTACCTTGTGATACATCAAATTGAAAGTAAAAATTCCCTTTCTGTCAAACATATTTTAAATTTTCTCGAATCACCTCTCCAACCCCTTTTAAAATTCTCTCATTATTAATGCAGGAAAGTTTCTCCCTCATTACCTAACTCCCGATTCTTGAGTATCAGCTTTTCAAGTAAAAACAGGTCGATTTTTATTTCGAGAGGGCCATCTAAAACACGTGATAACAAATTTTCATCACCAACCCTTCGCCCCCCCCTCACCCTATTTTAAAATTTCAAATGGCCATCACCTACCTTGTGATACATCAAATTGAAAGTAAAAATTCCCTTTCTGTCAAACATATTTTAAATTGTCTCGAGTCACCCCTCCAACCCCTTTCAAAATTCTCTCATTGTTATTGCAGGACAGTTTCTCCCTCATTACCTAACTTCCGGTTCTTATTGAGTATCAGATTTTCCAGTAAAAACATGTCGATTTTTATTTCGAAGGGGATACCTAGAACACACATTGTCAAATTTTTATCTTCAACCCCCTCGCCTGAGCTCCGCTCCACTTTGAAATTTCAAATAGCTTACCTATATCGTCCCTTGCCAGGCAAAGCAACGTAAGCGCCATTCTGACAAAAATGAGTTCTTGATTTTGTTGGAAAGGTCTCACTGAGCCGCGTCGAATAAGTGAACCATCACAAAGACTAAAATATACTCGAATAATCATTGCATAACATGACACATGCAAAATTAATATTCTTTCGTGAGCAATTTGCAAACAACACGATTTTTTGTCTCTCCTGCAAAGTTGCTGAAATGTCGCTTACGTTGCTTTGCCTGGCAAGGGACGATATGTGGTACATCAAAATGAAGGTGATAAAATAGTCTTTCTGTCAAACAAGTCTGAAGAGTTTTTATCAAGTCACTTTCAACCCTTCTCAAAATGACCTTTGTCTATAAATTAAAGGGAAGTTTTTTCTCTTATCAACTTCCAATTGTTGAGAAATAGACTTTCCAGCAGAAATAGGTCGACTTCTATTTCGGATGGGACATTCAGGACACGTATTGCCAAATTTTTATCTCCAACAAAGTGTTGAGGAGAAGGGGGTGGTTTAGAATATTTGAAATAATTTTTCGCAGGATGAAAATTTTATTCTCTTTATCACAAGAATCACAAGATAGATAATGCCATTTGAAAGTAGGGTAGGGTGGGGGCGAAGAGGTTGAAGATAAAAATCTGACACTATGTGTTGTAGGTGTCCCCTTCAGCTACTTACCCTGAGTAGTCTCTTCATTCTCAATACTCTCAGATACGTCCACCACAACCGGCTTCTTTTTGCAAAAAAAATGGCGACCGGCATGGGTACAAGACCAGGGGAAGAGAAAACTTCGCTACACCGTTCTGCTGCACAAATAATACGAGAGGACTGCGCTACTGGGGTCCCAGTCTGTACAATGAGATGCCCGATGAGTTTCGTTTGTTGCCTGAGAACCTCTCCAATACACTTCATCAAAAAAATGAAACTACACCTTCTAGAAAACAGCTTATACACTGTTGAGGAATTTTTCAATCATCTTGAGTTTTGATGGACAATTTTAATATGTTGTGTTTTGTCATTTACATTAGTCTTTTATTTATACATCGTTTATTTACACACCATAATACTACCTTCGGAATGTTCGATGTTTCTCTTAATTGTTATTATAAGGAATAAAGCCAATCTATCTATCTAAATATATGGCAAAAAAAAAAACAGAAATTGACGTAACTGATCCAATACAAGCTTAAGATTACAGTGAGAACAGTGAGAAATGAGGATAGGTAGTTTATGCCTGACGAAGTCTTGATGGACCACGCAAGGGGCAGGCCTGATGCTTGGACAGACTTATCATCAAACATCCAAGCATCACATTTGAGGCTCGGCGAATTCAGTTAGTCTGGGAAGGTGATACAATGGGCCTAAAAGTGAAGCCTTGTATACCGGATGGAACTATATGTATCTTCAATTTTTTTTTTTGGTTCCTGGTCCTGGTCGACACACCTATAACTTGTTTGATTTGACTGAACTTATCCGTGAAGTTAACTTATTTTTCGGACCTTTAGTTGTGTTGATGCATTCATTCATGTTAAGGCTGTCATTTCCATCACAAGGACAGATTGCGGAAGAGACACAGATAGACTTTTCTGTCGAGCCCCTCGGCTAAAGCTGTCTGCCGAAAAAAAGTAAAAAAAATACAGGCACTCATTCCAAAACTGGCAAGAAAATAGGAGTATTATTTCGAATAAAAACGAGAATTTCCGGGAAAATTAAATCGAATTTTCCAAAAATTGAAATTTCAAAATACATAAAGGGTTTTCTAATAAGAGGTTTCATTCTAGATTTTGCGACATTTTTCAACCATATACATAAGTACTGAATTGCTATCATTTCTTGACGTATGCAAGCTTAAACTACACCATTTTCGAAAATGGAGAGATATGCTTCAACAAAGGCTAGAAATAGTGAAAATTCACTATAAATTTGGTGAACATTTCGCCAATCGACCCTGATTTTTTCAGAAAAATTATTCTTAGCGACGAGGCCCATTTCCATCTGGATGGGTACGTCAATAAACAAAATGGTCGCATATGGGCCTCTGAAAATCTTAGAACCGCATTGTCGAGAAATCTCTTCATCCAAAGCGGTTAACAGTTTGGTGCTGTTTTTGGGTTCGCAGAGTCATCGGCGCAATAATCTCGCATTTTTTTCGAAAATGATGAAGGTGCTACGGTTACAGTCAATTCAGCGCTAGCGGTACCGTAGGATGCTGATTGAGTTCTTTGTCATTGCTCAATGTCAACCACCCATTCATTGGAAGTGATTCAATCTTGCGAGAAAATAGAGCAAATCTGTTACATTCCATATAAAAATTCATATCTTCTGTGTAAGACCTCCAATCTCGGTAATTCCAAAACCGTTTCAAGACAAAGCATCACACTTCATAATTTTCACTTTGGAATTTGAAATTTTTTTTTGCAAATGGGGGTTCGATGAAGTTGTCGCAATTTTTCACCTTTTTACATATCACCCTGTATAAATATTATATGCAATTTCTTGATATTCACAATTACAGGATCTGTTGAGGATATATTAGACTAGTAAACGCAACAAACAGAATGGAAATCACTTCCGGCAATCGAAAGTTATTGGCCGTCAAAGTCAAGCCCTTTTCTTTGGTGGCGACAACTTCATTGTGGAACAGTTTAGTTGACGCGCGGTCGGCGGCTTCCCACTAAGCAAAATTAGTCCAGTCACTTATGTTCAAAAAATCGTACAACTTCGGAAACATTAGTAGAGGGCTGAAATTTTCTACACACAAAATGCGTACTATGATTGTCATGATTTGCCTGTAAAAAGTCCCCTAAAATCCGATCTAAGGAACTTTAAATAATCGCCATCAAGTGTTGAAAAGTCGTTTTTTCGACGAAGGTGGGGGACCCAAGATGGCGGCCAAGAAGCAAAAAGAGTTGACTGTCTTATCTTCAACAGTAGCAGACCTAAAAAAATTCTGATGATTGCATTTTATTTCTGACATAATTTATCATGGAAATACACACATGGCATTTATCTAGGGATATTTTTTCAACTTTGGAAATTCTAGAGAATTTTCACAGCGATTTTCTCCAAATTGAATAGTAACGTTCCTGGAATGGCCAGCTTTCATAAAAACAGTTGAAAATAACTTTGACTACGAAAATAACTTTAAAACACAACCAAATCAAGTTTTTCAAGTTTTTCAACAATTTTCAAAGTTTCGAATTCAGGTAAGAACTGATTTTTTGTACCAAGCGTTGCCTCAAATTAGATAAGTTGGTGTTTGAGAACCATGCCGAGGCGATACCTGAATCAAGGAGACATGCTACTAGCTGTTGGCATGCTGTAGGTTGGCCAAAGACAGGCGGAAGTAGCGAGGATTCTGAGAACGACCCAGAGCGTGATCTTGCGGCTCTGGTCGCATTTTCGACTCACTGGGAATGCAAGGGAGAGACATGGATGGCGACCACGCTCAACTACTCCAGAACAAGACCGCTACATACAATTAACGGCTCGGAGAGCGACCACTACAACGGCATCACAACTGTGAAGTCGGCTGGCACAGGTGCATGGAGTGATGGTCTCAAGGAGAACCATTGTTAACAGGTTACACGAGGTCCAATTGAGGTCCCGACGGCCGCCAAGATGAAAGCCTCTAACACGAAGCAATCGCGCAGACAGATTGGACTGGGCGCGGGTAGATCAAAATTGGCAGAATGAAGAATGGGGTCAGGTCCTCTTCACAGATGAATCTCGGTTTGGGATTCGTCGGGATCCAGACGAGTTCGTGTGAGGAGGCGACCTGGTAACATCAATCAGTTGAGGAATGTCCAGGAGGTGCACAGTTTCCGGGGTAACACCGTCATGATATGGGCTGGGATAGCGCTCGACATAAGGACTCCACTGGTTTTGGTGGGGGGCTGTATGACGGAAATTCAGCATCGGGACGAAAATTTACAAGGTTTTGTCCTTCCGGTTGCGGCAGAAGCTTGCGGAGATTTTGACCTCCAACAAGACAACGCACGACATCATACAGCGAGAGTCGTTAGAGACTTTCACGATGAACATGGAAAAACCGTTCTGCTATGGCCCGCGCAGAGTCCTGACATAAACCCCATTACGTATGCATGAGACATGCTCCAGTGAAGGGTTCTACGGAGTGATGCCGAATATCATGACCATCAACAACTGTTTGAGGCCTACGGCAAGCTTGGGAACAGATCCCACAAGAAGATCTCGACCATTTGGCATTAAGTATGCCAAATCAATGTAGAGCGTTGGTGACTAGTCGAGGAGGCCACATATAGAACCGTCCATTTGAGTTGAATAAAGTAACAAATGTTGAATGTTAAATTTTTGTCTTGAGCTGTTTTCGACTTTACTTCAACCGTCATTCACTTACATCACATATATCACCCCTACTATTCGACTAATCGTGGAAAAAGTATTTGGTAAAGTCTTTTCGGCTCCCAATTTCGTTGAATTCGGAGAAAAAATCAATATCCCTAGATAAATGCCATGTGTGTACCACGTTATATTTCAATATCTCAAAAAATCACTGATTTATTGAAAAAAGTTGAATTATGAATAACTTTCAGTTTTTTCAAAATATCTCAAAAACGGTCAAAGATATTTCGGAATCGTTTACAACATCTTCGCAAGCATAAAATTTCAAATATATAGGGTGATTTTGATGTCTCCAACTGTTTTGGTTTCTTTTTTCTTAGGTTGTTTTTCTTATTTTTCACTTTCCTCAATCTGCTGTATACGGCACTTGCATGGGTATAGCTGATATTTGCCCTGCAACTACATTCACAATTTATCAAAAACTGGTAAAACATGATGTCCATATAATTCTTGCATTATGGCAATTTTTACTTTTTCAAACTGAATAGCGGTAAGACCAAACGCGTCGAGAAAAGAAATGGATTTTTTTTTCAAAAACCAAAATAGCTGGAGACATTGAAATCACCCTATATATTTGTAATTTTATGCTCACGAAGATGTTGTGAACGATGCCGAAATATCTGCGACTAATTTTGAAATATTTTGAAAAAAACTGAGAATGTTTCATGATTCAACTTTTTTCAATAAATCAGTGATTTTTTGAGATATTGAAGAATAACTTGGTATTTCCATGTTAAATTATGTCAGAAATAGAATGCAATCATCAGATATTTTTTAGGTCTGCTGCTGTTGGAAATAAGACAGTCTTACTTCTTGACCGCCATCGCCATCTTGGATCAGCCACCTATGCAAAAATAGAAATAGTGTATGGTGATTGTCAAGATAGTAATACGCAATCATTCAGTTACAAAAAGGACAATCTTGCAATAAAGAAATGACTTCTTCGACGAAAAAACGACTTTCTAACACTTAATGGCGATTATCCAAAGTTCCTGAACTTGGATTTCAGGGGACTTTTTACAGGTCACTCATGACAATTAAAGGAATGTGTATACAAAATTTCAGCCCTCTACTTTTTTTCTGAAGAGAAAAGACATAGTAACTGGACTAAATACGGTTACTTGAACGTTAAACCAAGGGTTTCTTGTAACTTGTAACGTTGCATCTCAAGTGTTATTTACGCTCACTCAACGTGCAGGCGACCTACTAATGACCGCCCTTTGTGACCAGAGATGAGCGTTGTAATATAACATCTCGTATAACATCACCAACAAAACGTTCTTAGAGCGTTGCAAGTTGTAAGTTCCAGTAGCGTTAGCGTTTGACTTGAACGTTTGTTGAATGCTGCAAGTTGATAGCTCTAGTAACGTTTGATTTAAACGCTCGTTGTACGTTATAAGTACTAGGATTACTATTTATCTGTTACATGAACGTTGCGGCCGAACTTTCCCGTAACGTTCGTATTTTTCTAAGTGTCCTTGTATTTAATCACAAAATTTTTGCCAGTGGATAAAGCATAAAAAAATTGGACTTTCTTCAGAGAACTTTGTACAAAAACGTACAATAACTGAGATACAGCCATTCAAAGTATATCGTTTTTTTTTCACATAATTTTCATAGTGCTGTCAGAAAAAAATAAATTGACCGGTTAACTGGTCAAGAAAATTTTGACCGGTTGCGGAATAACCGGTCATGGTTAACCGTACCATAACCGGTTAACCAGTTTAACCGGTTAATCGGATTGACCGGTTAATCGGATTCACCGGTCAACCGGTTTGACTGGTTCTAAACCGATTAACTGTGGACAATTTTGACCGGTTAAAAATTCCCATTGTGACCGGTTATTTGTTATTGTAACCGGTTTTGCACTTACTTACCTACCTATGCATTGCATTTTGAAATATGTACGAGTCTGTATATGTTCATAGAAATTATAAATGTTTATTAGTTTGCTTATTTTTTGGTAAAATTTGAAGTAACAGACGTCAACAGAGTATACCTAAGGAAAGACACAAAATGCAAGAGAGAGTTTCAGGAGGGCCGTTATTCTACAGGGTCTCCCGGAATTAGTGTTACAAAACTCACAGGGCGATAGAAAGTTGAAAAATAAGGGGACTTTAGTTGATAAACATACCCTCCCAAACGTATAATAACGGAGATACAGGCCTTCAAAGTTGTTTTTCAAAAACAGTTTTTTTTGCATACTTTTTGAACCGTTCAGCCGATTTTATTCAAATTCAAACTGAATTTCATTAACACAGGCCTTTATTGAACAGTGATAACGAATTTCATCAGACATTTTCAGGGACGAAGATAATAGGGGGTACCCTCCCCCTTTTCCTCCTATTTTTAACCCCCTGAATATTTTTGAAAACGGTTCCAATTTTTGAATTCTGCATTCAATTTCAAGAAAAAAGTTACTCCTGCAAAATTTCGATTGGGGGCTTCATTTTCAATATATTTGGGTTTAAAACATTAGAAAACATCACGAAATCGCCAATTTCCAGGGCCCAAATTGTGTTTTTTTTCTGAATTTCTGAAAAACTCCATGTTAATCAGCGAAAATGATGGCTTATCAACTTAAAACACCCAGAAAACTCATTCCAGTTGACGAATCATGGGTTTTCTTAAATTTTGATTTTTGGGCCCAGGAAATGGCGATTTTGAGATGTTTTGCAATGTTTCAATCCCAAATATCTCAAAAACTAAGCCTCTAATCAAAATTTTGCAAGAGTAACTTTTTTCTTTAAATTGAACGTAAAATTCAAAAATTGAAACAATTTCCAAAAATGTTTGAAGAGGTAAAAAATAGGGGGGGAAGGGGGAGGACACCCCCTATTATCTTCGCCCCTAAAAATGTTTGATGAAATGCGTTATTTATGTTCAATAGAGACCTGTTTCAGTAAACTTGAGTTCAAATTTGACTAAAATCGGTTGAACGGTTCAAAAGTTATGCAAAAAAAACTGTTTTCAACAAACAACTTTGAAGGCCTATATCTCCGTTATTATACGTTTGGAAGGGTATGTTTATCAACAAAAGTCCCCTTATTTTTCAATTTCCTATCTACCTGTGAGTTTTGTAATACTCCCTTAAATATTTTCGAAAATCGTCACATTTTTTGATTTCTCCGTTCAATTTAGAAAAAAAAGTTACTGTTGCAAAATTTTGATCAAAGGCTCCATTTTCGAAATAAACTGCTCGTCAAAAGTTAAGCATAGAACAAAATTTGCTCCCATTTCAAGCATGGATATATTGGGCAAAAAATATCCGATTTGAAAAAAGTTTATGGTGGCTGGTAGAACTTTTCTTCAGCTGCAAGACGCTATGTCGACTTGAGGCACCATTGATTTTGTCCATGATATACAGGATGCCAAAGAAGAAGTGTCAAAAGTGTTAATTTTTGAAGTCGTGGAACTTTTTTAGAAAAAATTCCGGATTTTTTTTCTCTTGAGTTTTAGAAAGCGGATATCAATATCTCGAAACGGTTTTTGACTTTTGATCGTAATTTGTTTTTTCAAAGAGTTCTTGATTTTTTTGTGAAATTTAGATTTTTTGATGCAGAATTTGCTAGAGCAGTTGCTTTTTCTTGAAAATTCACAGAAACGTACACAGTTGCTGGATGAATTATACCATGCGAAAACTGACCTCATGGACCTCCAGAAGAGGTCATCCTCTGGACCTCTTCAGGAGAGATGCCCAATGACGCATGCTGCGACATCACTTTGACACTTATTGAACCCAGCATGGATAAAAATGCAAGACTTGTAACCATACGTTGCATCAAAATTACCATGGTTACCAATTAGTCCCATCATGGGTGATTTTGTTACTCCCCAAGTCACTGGAAATTTTCAAAAGTGATATCTCCTAGACGAGTAGAGATAGAGCCATAATCCTTTTTTTGATTTCAATCGGACACATTATTGATCATTCGAGCATGATGTGCAAATTTTGCACCTTCATACTTTTTCAGTGGTGGGGGGTAATTTTGACGTTTGTCATGTCAGATTTTTTTTCTTGTACTTGTCATCATTGAAATGTCAACATGAATGTATACTGTCAGTTTCAGCTGATGAATTTCAAGTTTGCGTTCGGTGTTTTTTTTCCTCACAGTCCAGGTTTCCTGAGAAAACCTTCGTTGGTCTTTTGTTTTCACTACTGATGTGGAAGTGGTAGATTACATTCATGTTGACATTTCAATGATGACAAGTACAAAAAAAAAATTCTGAGATGACAAACGTCAAAATTTCCCCCCACCACTGAAAAAGTATGAACGTGAAAATTTGCACATCGTGCTTGAATGACCAATAATGTGTCCGATTGAAATCAAAAAAAGAATTATGGCTCTATCTCTACTCGTCTAGGAGATATCACTTCTGAAAATTTCCAGTGACTTGGGCAGTAACAAAATCACCCATGATGGGACTACTTGGTAACCATGGTAATTTTGATGCAACGTCTGGTTACTAGTCTTGCATTTTTTTCCATGCTGGGTTCAATAAGTGTCAAAGTGATATCGCAACATGCTTCATTGAGCATCTCCCCTGAAGAGGTCCAGAGGATGACCTCTTCTGGAGGTCCATGAGGTCAATTTTCTAATGATATAATTCATCCAGCAACTACGTACGTTTCTGTAAATTTTCAAGAAAAGGCAACTGCTCTAGCAAATTCTGCATAAAAAAATCTAAATTTCATAAAAAAATCAAGAACTCTTTGAAAAAACGGAATACGATCAAAAGTCAAAAACCGTTTCGAGATATTGATATCCGCTTTCTAAAACTCAATAGAAAAAAAATCCGGAATTTTTTCTAAAAAAGTTCCACGACTTCAAAAATTTACACTTTTGACACTCCTTATTTGGCATCCTGTATATCATGGACAAAGTCAATGGTGACGTGAATTGACATAGCGTCTTGTACCTGAAGAAAAGCTCTACCAAGCACCATACATTTTTCTCAAATCAGATATCCTTCCCCGAAGAAATCCTTACTTGAAATTGGTGCAAATTTTGGTCTATGCTTAACTTTTGACGAGCAGTTTAGTTGCCAGGAGTAATTTTTTCCTTTAAATTAATTGCCAGTCCAAATGCCTAGGCATTTTTGCAAAATAGTCAGTGGCGCAGAAATCAAGGGGAGAACAGGGGCGAGTCCCCCAATATCCACGCCATTGGACCAATGTGTCGAAACTCAAAATCCTTCAAAGTCCTTGAGTGACAGTTTTTGGAGATTCACTTGATAATCACGTATCCAAAATGTGAGGCGAATGGGTTCAACGGTGCGAAAAGTATGTGGAAAAACGATATTTGAATTTTAACATTGAAGGGCTGTATCTCAGTTAATATACGTTTTTGAAAAAAAGTTTTTTAAAAAAGCCCATTTTTTCATGCTTCTTCCACTGGCAAAATCTTCGCGATCAAACAGTTGAACAGGGACACCTGTATATTTTTTATTTTTAATTTGTATACTTATACCAATCAAACTATGAGGAAGAGGTGCGCTTTTAGGGGCTATTGATTTGTATTTGAGTGTTCCAAATTACATATTACAATGAGATATTATGGCCGCTCGATTGTAATATGTATTTTTGAAAACTCAAATATGAACGGATAGCCCCTAAAAGCGCACCTCTAAATGCGCTTCTAGCTTGAAAGCGAGATATGAATCATGAATATACAAGGTGGTCCAGGTTGAAGTAGCAATCATTCACCAATCGATTGTCCATCGAAAACTAGGTTGACATGCATAATTATTTTTTTCTAAAACGCTTCCTAAGAGAGATACAGCCCTTCAAAGTTCAGTTTTTAAAATCTTCTTTTTGCAATAACTCTCAAGTTATCGAAGCGATTTTGACCAAATTTTGTACAAATATTTACGAAATAAATGCCCATCACTTAACGTAGATAACTTTTGTCAAAATTGTCCAGTGGCGTAGATACGGGAAAGTTGTTTTACTTTTCACGCCCTATTCTCCACGCCACATTCTCATCAATTTCGGGATGTTTTCCAAAGTTTAAAACCCAAATATCTAAAAAATCTAGCCTCTAATCAAAATTTTAGAAGAGTAACTTTTTTTTCTAAATTGAACAAGGAATTCGAAAAAAATATAGTTTTTTGAAAATATTCAGTGGCGTGGAGAATAGGGCGTGAAAAGTAAAACAACTTTTTCTTCTAAATTGATTGCAGAATTCAAGTGCTCATAGGCATTTCTGCAAAATAGTCAGTGGCGTAGAAATTATAGAAGATAACAGGGATGAGCTATGTCAAATTTGAGGCAAATTGTTTCAACGGTGTGGAAATTATGTGTGGAAAACGGTGTTTTAATCTCAACTTTGAATGGCTTTATCTCAGTTTTTGTACATTTCTGAACAAAGTTTTCTTGAGAAAGTCCACTTATTTTTTTATGCTTTATCCGCTGTCAAAATGTTTCCGATCAAACACGAAACATCCTGTATACTTATTTAAAAATCTTGGAAGTCTACTTCAGCGTTTTGATCTTTTGGTTTGAATATGTCAAAGGACCCCGCACGATTCTTATGGAAAATGGCTCCCGGTTGAATTCTCTGAATTTTTGATATGTTGTAGCTCATGAGAAACTAATCAAATACCGTGAACCCCAAACTCAAATAATGGACAGTTTTTCACCCACAGGGGGTTGAAGTTGGAGGTTTTGACGGCTTCAAAATGATATTATAACGTTGATAAAAGCTTTTTATTTGGTTTCTCTTCAAGTTGTGTTTCATGCTGAATTTATTTATTTGACAGAAAAATATCAACCCCCTCCTCCACCCCCAACCCCTATCCACCATCATAAAATTCGAGATTACTCCCAAAAACCATGCGGATGGCTTCTGTGATTTAAATTATGAATTTTGGCATAAAAATTATTTTCCACCCCTAATGTTGGGGTGCCGATTTTCCAATTTTCCTCGGTTAATTTGGCTGAATTTTTGGTATTGTGTATTTACAATTCTGCTGAACAAAAAGCTCATACCAAAACTTATTCCTATGAACAGTTTTTGTTCTGTAGGGGACTGCAGTTCAATATTTATGCTCTCAAACCTTCAACTTCAGTCCCCTGTAGAACAAAAACTGTCCATAGGAATAAGTTTTGGCATGAGAACTTTTTGTTCAGCAGAATTAGAAGTACACAATACCAAAAATCCAGCCAAATTAACCGAGGAAAATTGGAAAATCGGCACCCTAACATTAGGGGTGGAAAATAATTTTCATGTCAAAATTCATAATTTAAATCACAGAAGCCATCCGCATGGTTTTTGGGAGTAATCTGGAATTTTATGATAGTAGATAGGGGTTGGGGGTGGAGGAGGGGGTTGATATTTTTCTGTCAAATAAATACATTTAGCATGAAACACAACTTGAAGAGAAACCAAATGAAAAGCTTCTATCAACGTCATAATATCATTTTGAAGCCGTCAAAACCTCCAACTTCAACCCCCTGTGGGTAAAAAACTGTCCATTATTTGAGTTTGGGGTTCACGGTATTTGATTAGTATCTCATGAGCTACAACATATCAAAAATTCAGAGAATTTAACCGGGAGCCATTTTCCATAAGAATCGTGCGGGGTCCTTTCAACTTCACTTCCCACGAAATCGAACCCTCAATCAAAAAATAAATAAATAAATAGGTACCTGCAAGTTTTCCGTATTTTCGCCAT
Organism: Anaspis maculata; assembly: GCA_949128115.1. Taxonomy (NCBI): domain Eukaryota; kingdom Metazoa; phylum Arthropoda; class Insecta; order Coleoptera; family Scraptiidae; genus Anaspis; species Anaspis maculata. The sequence continues at coordinate 8,971,843 of OX421968.1, forward strand.
CATACACAATAATTTTGTTAAACATATTTTCAAAAGACTAGGTATAGGTAAGTGAGTGTGCTTGCCTTGCAGCTTATAGGTGGTATCATAAGGATGAACTCTGCATTACCTCCGCTGTAATAATTTAGTGGAGCGAAATCGGCCTGAAAAGTCGTCGTTTTTTTTTTGGGCGACGTTCCAACTCAATGCGACAGAAAAAAATTCATAACTGACAAACTACACGGCCTAGATCAATGAAACTTCCTTTAAAATTTTCTCTCATATTTTGGCTTCATTTTCCTCGCAGGTTGTATCTAAAAATTCCTACGAGGAAAGAAGTTCTTCGCATGGTCAAAAAGGGACTGCATTTTTGGTCGATATAATGTTTATTGTTCTATAAACACGTTCGTGAACAATTATCTTCAGTCAGTGATGTACCATTGGAAAGGTTTTCCATGTAATTTTATTTCAAAAAAAGAACAGACCGATAGCTCAACTGGATTCAGAAATATAACGTTGTGAATGCTGAACTGCTCATTTTCAATTTTTGAGGTTTTTTGCCCATAAAAAAGGTCCCTACCACAAGATCATCCCCAAAATGACCATACATACGTGGAATTTGATTCTCTATAAGACCTATGAGGTTTGGTGCTGTTATACCTTCAAAAAAAAACGACGACTTTTCAGGCCGATTTCGCTCCACTAATTACCCTACCATGATGCACCAGTTGTTCAAATTCATCGGTGATACAGGTTTCCTAAATTGACCGTCTCTTTCTGGCCCGTGACGTCACGTTCGATTGCGCAGTAAATCGTCGCAGTCCTAGTGTGCCAACATTGCCCCGATGCCATAACCGAACGTGTGTTTTGATGGTGTTATTATTGGTATTTATAGTTTTCACAAGTAGTTATGGAAAATAAATGTTGTGGGCCACTATACAAGTCCACAAGTTATACAGCGAATGTGTCCCTAAGCATGGATCCATAAAATACGACGTGACACTCGAAGAAGCAAAAAGAACCACAAGCCCTTCAGCGTTATAATAGTAGGGAGCTTCCTCCTTAGTTCATCAAGTATCAATAATTCAAGGGTACACTTGGCCACATTTTTGCATCAAACACTTCATTTAGTGATGGCCATAATACACCTTAAGAAATATTAAAAGTGGGACATGGAACGCGCATTTACCTGGGCCGCTATTCTTGAATCGTGTGAGAAAAGTCCCTGGGAGTGAAATACATTCCGCAGTACACTGATGTAGCGAATGTTGCCTAAAATCGTGGTTTTTAGGCAACTTTCGCTACAGAAGTGTAGTACGGATAATATAAAACTCCCAGGGACTTTTCTCACACGATTCAAGAATAGCGGCCCTGTGCTTTCTGCGCACGTCCAAATATCGTTGATATATGTATTACAAAAATAGTTGTATACGCGCATCAAATGCCTCTCTGGCAAATTCTTCTCCGCGGAATATTCATTTGCAATATTTATTGAGAAGTTCGTTATAATTTTTAGCGAATTTCCCAGCATGGTTGGCTTCAAAATTCAGAAAATAAAACGCACTTTCAACACGGCGGACCAATGTAAATACAAATGGCGCGATCACTCATAGCACACTGTGCGCAGAACGTGCTGAAAACAGCTGCGCGGAATCGCGGATTCTCCATCTTTCTTTTGAGGAAGCCTGTATTGACCAGCTAGTTGTAGTAACTGATTAGGGACGGAGTTGGATTGGTAAAATAAGCGTTGCGAAATCAATCCCTGTGGGTTTATTCCTTGACAGAATCTCACAATTTAGGTCTCTTTCGAAAGCTACAAGGATGTACTTTGGTTTGAGCCCATTGGCATTTCCAAAATCGAAAAAGCAATGCCAATGGGCTCAAACCAAAGTACATCCTTGTAGCTTTCGAAAGAGACCAAAATGGTAGGAATCCGTCTAAGAATAAACACACACGGATTGATTTCGCAACGCTTATTCCACCAATATGACCCCGTCTTTAACCGTAAACGATTTTGAACAAATGGACCATAACCGGCCTTTTAACCTTGACCGATTATTGGTTGGTTAATCGTAACCGGTCAAGTCGGTTAACCATAACCGGTCAAACCGGTTAACCGTGACTGGTTTTTAACCGGTTATTGACCGGTTAACCGTGACCGATTTTTAACCGGTTATTGACCGGTTTTTAACCGGTTAACCGTAACCGGTTATTCCTTTGCGAAATTTGACCGGTTATTCGAATTTTTTGACCGGTTGACCGGTTAACCGTAACCGGTTGACAGCACTAATTTTCACACCGTTGAACTATATGTATATTTCAATCTCAACTTTGAACGGCAGTATCTCAGTTATTGTACGTTTTTGAACAAGGTTTCCTGAACAACCTCCACTTATTTCTTTTTTTGCTTTATCCACTGGTAAAATGTTTGCGATTAAACACGGGACACGTCTCCCTTACAGAAAAACACTACTGGTCAATAAGTAGTTTTCAGTATTTAACTACTCAGTGTTAGTAGTTTCTCTGTATTTATTAGTAGTTTTCAGTATTTCGACCCCAGTATTTCATCTTGAAAATACTGAACATTTAGTAGTTATAGTAGTTTTAAAAACTGATGCAGTAGTTACTACCAGTATTTAAACGTAAAAGCACTGAACATTCAGTAGTTTTAGTAGTTTAATAAACTGGGTAACTACTGCACCAGTAGTTACGACCAGTATTTTGACTTGGAAGCACTAAACATTTAGTAGTTTGAGTAGTTTCATAAACTGGGTAACTACTGCACCAGTAGTTCCACCAGTATTCAAACTTGGAAGCACTAAACACATAGTAGAGTTCCGATATTCCAGTAGTGCTAGTAGTAAATATCAGTATATGTAGCTATATACCTACTTACTATTTCAACAAAAAAGGTGAAGAATGAATGAGCTTCATTAGCGCAATCGAGTCTCTAACAGTTGTTCATGATTTTATTATAAAATACCCAAGTTAGAATAAGATGATATTATCAGAGGTACTTTATCAATAATTAATAAAGGAGAATACCACAAGCAAAGCAAATTGTGCAAGCGGAACATGGAGTAAGCGGAAGAAAATAAACATAATAACCCAACAAGACTATTCCCGCTCTGTTAAATAAACAACCCACCCACATACCTACCTGCACTACCCTACACGCACTTCGGTGACAGCAACGTTGCCCAGTACTATATAAAATTGTAAACGGCGTCTAAGAATCCCTTCAATTTGACCGGTTCAGTATGGGTTTAGTTGCTGCGTTTTGTGATATGGATTCTGACCTGGCAACCATGTCTTCCTGTTTTCGTTTATGCGGCTGTCCAGCTTGCCGGAACAAAAGCATAGAGAAGAAAGGACCGGCCCTCCGGCCTGCTCTCCATCCTCTGTTCTCTCAACTGGCCGTTCAGTAGAGTTAGAGTGGCTTCTCTTGGGGTTGTTTGCCGCAATTCTATACCTACAGGTGCATGTTTTTGACTCAGGTGTGTGCGTACGCATATTAAAATCACATTTGGTTACCGTCTTACACCGCGCACGAAATTTGATTATCCAAGTGCGGCTGCAATTCCTGATTTACCATCGTAACTCCGATATTTTCTTCATTTCTATCACCGCGCTTCAGAAAATCTGAAACGCCGCGTACCCAAACAAAATGAAGGATCTGTGAATGTTTGCTGGTTGAATTTACAAATGAGAGAAATAAAGTCTCTGTCGAATTCTAAGACTGGATTTTGTTTTTGTTTGATGACTGCGATGAAATCAATAGGTAAGGATTATGAAAGCTGTAGGAGGTAAGAAATGATGTACTTACATAGAAAATGTGTGTTTAATATTTATTGTTATAGGTATTGCTGCTGAATTATTGGGGAATTACCGAGGGAATTACTGTTTTTTTTTTAGAATGAAATGAAGAGATGGTGCGAGTGTAACACCCGAGGTAACACCATTTCTTTTTTAAATGCCTTTTCATTTAATGTGATTTTTACAGAGCACAAAATTTACCTATATTTGCGATCTCATGAAGGCCTTATTTACGGATGACGAAATGGCCACAAGTTCCCTGCGACAGGGACACAAGCGAATTTTCAAAAAAGTAAAGAGACCAAAAATCGGTTGAATCCTGAAAGTGTGGAAGCTATAAAAGGTACCTATAAGCAATTAATTCACTAATTAATTGATGGGATTTTATTAATATCATTTTTTATGTCGTAGTCCATTTGAAGCAACACCAGGGAAGCACCAGTGAAGAGAGTTATTAAGCAAAAAATTGAATAATGAACTCAAACAAAAAAAGAATCAATAAATAATAATATAAACTTTTCACGTTTTGTTTTTTAGGACGGAGTTAAATTGGTGAAATGAGGCGTTGCGGAATCAATCAGTGTGGGTTTATCAGGTGCAGTAGTTTAATACTGCAGTAGTTTAATACTGCAGTATTAATAATACTGCAGTAGTTTAATACTGCAGTAGTTTAATACTGCAGTAGTTTAATACTGCAGTAGTTTAATTCTGCAGTAGTTTAATACTGCAGTAGTTAAATACTCATATCCGCAGTAGTTGAATACTGCAGTATTTAACTACTGTGAGTAGTTGGCCAAATAACTTCTGGGAACTACTCAGTAGTTCCCAGTATTTTTTTTTTAGTAGTTTTCAGTAGTATTTTTCTGTAAGGGCTGGGATGGCGTTTAATAGGTAATTTCGTAATTTTGCCGATGACGATTGCAAGAGCATAGCAGGATTTGCAGGCAGTTATGATGGAACGCAGGGACGCGAGTGCAGCACTGTTCAATGTCTGCTTAGACGTAAGGTGTACGGTACGAGTGCGCATATGAATGTTTGAATCAACTGATTGTATATGGATTGTATGAAACGTTCAAGTAACGGCTGAACTGGAGTAGCTCATAAGTGGTGTGCAGCTAAACGTTCCAGTAACAGTAAAAGGCATACAAAACTAGAACGTTGAAATTATTGAGTTCTCGTGAGTTCTAGTAACCAAAATAGTTATTTATGTACCATGGGCATAAAGTGCCACTTTTTTTCCCCGCTGTGCGAGATTGCGACCGGGCCGTAGGCCGAGGGAAGCAAGAACAAGGGGAAAAAACGCACTTTAGCCCAAGGTGCATACAATGTTTTTTGCACTGACTAGTGCAAGACTGAAAATTTCGAGTCATTGAGTCGTTGAAAAATTGTCATGACAGCGCTGATTACTTGGTTGCACGGTACGTCGCACGATCTACCATGCGATCAACAAAATTCGGAATTGAGGTAGGCTGTGCTTCGAAAGCAGCTAACTCGAAAGCAGGTAAACGTACTAATTTTGTTGTTCTTGTGGTCTTTCGTGTTCCCGACCATTTGAAGTCCATTTTGCATCGCATCAAGTAGTTACGTCAAAATAGAAGGTGACGTCTCCTCTGACGGATCAAGAGCGCTCGTTGCCATGACGACTTTTTTGCCCAAGGGCTAAAAAGAGTCACTTTAGGCCCTGTTTTGAGGTCGTAAAATAAGGCATTTAATATAGGTAGTGCAAAAACTATGTTTATTTCTGTAACGTTATGTTGGAACGTTCAAGTAACTTTAAATTAGAGCGTATTCATAACGTGGCAAAATTACTTCCACCCAATGTTGTTTCAACGTTGAATTATGCAACGTTCCATTTGAGACTTTTGAAATGTTATAGTAACGTTTGGTAACTTTCAATGTTTAGGGGAGACCGGGGCACTTTCGACACTTTTTCATTGAAGAGACTGTTTTTCAACAAATACATCTTTTTACTGACTAAAGTGTGTTTCTCATGAGAAATGGGGACTTTGTTTGAATTCATCGGGACTGCATTCAACCTCTATTGTTGCTGACTTCTTGCTTTGGGGTGTTTTTTTAACCCTATGCAAAATGACGAAAGTGCTCCACTGGTGCGGTACATTCATTTTTGTGGTGAGGTAGTTTCGACTACCCTATTTTAATTATATATTCTCCCTTAATCTTTTAGTTAGGGCATACAATGTGTCTTTTTTATAATAAACGTTGAGGTGTCATGTAGCTTCTGTAGCACTTCTGTAGCGAAAGTTGCCTAAAAACCACGATTTTAGGCAACATTCGCTACATCAGTGTACTGCGGAATGTATTTTACTCCCAGGGACTTTTCTCACATGATTCAAGAATAGCGGCCCAGGTTAAGGGGCTGTCGGCTGTCATTTTGGTCGGCGCGCGTAAACACTCCCAACTAACCACTGTTATGGATGGTGGATTCATGCATGGAAATTTAAAATTTAAAATTTAACATTTAACTTGAGATTTAAGATTCAAGTGTTCACCCATTGGTTTCCCATGTAACCATTTATACATGAAACTTAAAATTTAACATTCAATTTAATATTTTACAAGTTGGTTTACTTTCAACTTGGGATTCAAGAAATTAAATGGCGCTTGCGCACTGTATGACATTTTCTGTTTCAACATCAAAATTTGACAAGCGTTAGTTGCCAAAACGTCACAATCTAGGGATTTCTGATTTTATTTTAGTGACACACCACCGATTTGGCACAATTTGCCAGTCCCATTTAAGGAATACAAAATCTTAAATCAAGCTGCATGAATCGAACTCCGGCATTCAATTTAAGTCCCATGAATCTAAAATTAAATCTTGAATTTTAAATTTTAAATTTCCATGCATGAATTCACCATTAAAATCTCTGCTAAGCCTCGCGTAAACAAGCTCTGTGTCCACAATTTAAGGTTACATAAGGTAGAGGTATTGGATAAATGAACAAATTCAATCAACAAACACTATACCTAGTCATTCTGGTGCCACTGCCCCATCAGTGACGGATTAGAAAGCCGTGGCGCCCTAGGCTGATTCATTTCGCCCCCCCCCCCCCCCATTCACTTTTGTAACTAAAACAATTGGTGAAGAAAATCCACCCTGATCTTCTCTTCAATCTTAAAAGATTGAATAAAAAAATGTATAGGCTGTTTAAAAACAGAACAAAACTAACACAATCATAGAGCAGCACATTATTGTAAGTTGGTATGTGAAGTGTTAAACACTAGTGACCACTAGTGACTAAATAGACCCTTTCAGCCTGTGGGCAGGTGATTTCCATTTCTATATATTGGTAGAGGTCTGCCTTCTTGAAAAAAGTCATTTTATGTTATTTCAAAGATGGTGGGTGACATTCATTCGCTTCGTCGCCGTCGCTTGAGCTATAAACGCTCTGTGACGAAAATACAACCTTTTTCCCGGTGTCTCACGCCGGCACCGGGGAAAAGATCTTCCACCTTTCCAACTGTTTACTTTCGAGTACAGTTATTCGTTTTTCATAAGCAAAGGTGCGTAGGTAGTCACCCTATAATTAGATTTAATTATTTTATTCATAATTTATCAGTTGCCAGCATTTTTTTTCATTTTTTCCATAGCATTTCTTCACTTGGGAGTGGATGCCGGAAAGTACCTTTCCAACTTTTCTAGCTGGCCTAAAATTATTGCAACGATATGGAACATGAAAGTACAACATTTTTCGTGAATTCATGCTTTTTTTCAATTTCGCCTCGGCCGGCGCTCTCTTTTATCGAGGCGCTCTAGGCTGCAGCCTACTTAGCCTATTGGTTAATCCGTCACTGTGCCCCATACCACCCCATACCATGACTGCTGAATCTGCCCCATCCTTTCCCATTCACAACTCGAGAGGACACAGGATTATTAGTTGATTTATAGGTTGACAAACTACAGAACCTAGAGGTCATTTTGGAGCATATTACAATTTTTTATCTTTTCTCTGAAAGATTTTATCAGCAAAAGAAGTTTGAAAGTGACAGCGATGACATAACCTCAAAGTGCAAACAACTGCACCTGCACCAGACAACAACAAGAACCAGTCATTCAGTCAACCCCACGGCAAAGTGCAGAGCTGCGGACGTGTTGGAGAAGCTTTTTTTGATTTTTAGTTGATCACTGGGTTGATCATTTTGTAGTGAAATTGGTAAGTAATGTGTTGGGCATCAGATAGTAAACACTACAATGAGCGGCGAACATGTAAATTTTTCTCATGTCCAAAAGACGAAAATGAATGAAAATAAATCGAAGAATCTTTTGACATACCTGGTAAATTCACCCTTTCCGTTATTCAAGAAGTCGAACTTGTCATGCGCAAATACCAAGTTTGGTTGTTTTGGTGGCGTGAGGTTGGCACTGGAAGCCCTGGGCCGCTATTCTTGAATCATGTGAGAAAAGTCCCTGGGAGTAAAATACATTCCGCAGTACACTGATGTAGCGAGTGTTGCCTAAAATCGTGGTTTTTAGGCAACTTTCGCTACAGAAGTGTAGTACGGATTATATAAAACTCCCAGGGACTTTTCTCACACGATTCAAGAATAGCGGCCAGCGATGTCAATTTTTTAGACAGGCAACGTCAATTCGGCCATTTTGCTGTTCTTCCCGCCTAGTACCTATCGTACGTTTCAAATCAGTTCTGTGTTAGTGAAAGTGTGATAGAGTGATAAACTGATAGGAAATCAAATCGAATAAATTAGTGATTAATTATAGCTAGTCATAGACTAGCTAGTAGATCGTGAGTGGATTCAGCCATGGTCGTTGATAATCGTCCTCACTCGCACTCGCGGTCGACAATTTTGAAAATCTAGGGTCCCTAGCTAACTCCCGCCAGTTTCGCCGCGCATGACAATTCACATTTTTCCAAGTCAGCGAGAAAGGTGAATACTGTTGTGATTAGGTACGAAAATACGAAATGTACGTCTGGTGAATTATTTATTGTTCTAATGAAGTAAGATACCTACATCACTATCACTAATCGCATACTGTTGCCGTTAAAGGCGAAATGTGGAACACGGACCCGGTGCATGTTTATGTATTTGCCATTTCTTCACACTTCACGAGCATTGATAGGAGGAAGCGCAAAACCACGCTACCGCTCTACAAGTTGTTCATGCATTGAGGTTTGAGGTTATGTCGCGCTGTCACATTCAAACTTCTTTTGCTAATATGCTAATAAAAATGATAAAAAATCGAAATATGCTCCAAAATGACCTCTAGGTTCTGTAGTTTGTCACTTCGTATCCCAATATAGTTAAATATGCAAGGTAATGCTACAAAAAAATAATTTCTGAAATTTCCTTTACTCTCAGACTATTGTTGGATCCGGCATTTAAAAATGGCGATCCTGACGTCACACTAATATCGCGTATTCAGTGTGCAACAGACTCTACACTGTTAAGGTACGTTCAGTCAGCTTATTTAGCCACGGTTTTAGTTTTAGCCGTAAGCGCTGCATCGATTATTGGCTGTTTTGAGGAGGCTGGTTCATAAGAGCCAATGGGCGTCGCTGCGCTTGCGACTAAAATTAAAACTTGCGGCTAAATAAGCTGACTGAACGCACCTTCAATTGTTTCATATGAAAGCAACGGAAGCAATGGAAATTATGAACTATTGCAAAATAGGTGTGACTTGCCGGTTTTCCTTGACTTCGACTTATTATTTTTTTACAGCATAACAAAGCGCACCACCTAGCCATGATTTTAGGTTCGCCATTATGATTTATTGTAAAAAACAAGACCGAGTTGCTTATGGACCTTTTCAGAAAAGAGAGACAGATGCGTGCGCGTTCGTACCGCGCAGTTGTGGGGTCTAGCTATAACGGCGCCGAATATCTCCAACGGAAACTCTGTTCGTTATGAACGAACTTTTACAAATATTCTGCGCGCTGGTCCGACAGAGATGTGTGCGGCACCACAATGCGGCCTTGTGGGGCTGTGACGTAAATAGTGCGAGAGAGACCGCCTCTATTGAAAAGGTCCATTCCCGCCCATGCTAATTTTTCTAATTATAACGGGGTGTCGAAACTGCCCCAGGGTCGAAAATGCCCCACTCTCCTCTAGTGGATTGTTACAACAAAGGAACACATTTTCAATATTGATTTCGGTCAATACTGTTCATGATGTATCTGAATTCTTGAAAATGATTTGTGTTTGGTATTTTCAAGAAGACCAACTGATATCCCGATTTTTTTCCCAAATTTTTTATGAAATAAAAAAAAACAATCTGGTGAATAGGTCCCTTCGTTTCGTTTTTTTTTTAGTACGCATGTCTGGCGCGAATTTCATAGTTTCGTACACCGATATTGAAAATTAACACTAAAAAATATTGTAGGGCACCTAAAATTCCACAAATAATTTGGTTGAATGTTAGATACCATTTTTTATATTCAAAGGAAATGTTTCATTGAAATTCAGTTCAATGATCATTTGTGAAAGTTCAGGAACGACGAAAATGGCAACAGCGCTCAAGACAACAAGACATCGGCGCCAACTGCCACTTGTGATAATTATGAACACACTTCTCGTTTCTACCTGGCCTACATTTCATTTGCTCATGTTTTGACGAAAGAACACAACTTGTTGAAAATGGCTGTACCGAGAAGGAAGTTCAAAGAAGCTACGAAGAGATGCATTTACGGTATGTGTAAAAGTGACAGCCAGGAACCAGTAGTTGGTCAGGCGGCTAGACAGAGCATGCAACGTTGCCATTCAACTGACAGGTGTACGAATGTTTTCAAAATTTGGAGCCTTCAAGCATGCGCACCTGCCCAAACGAAGTAGCCTATTTATAATAGGGGGTTATTTTCCGATATGTTTTCTCTCCGTCGCACACTTGACCTGAAACAATTTCAATTTAATTTTGTCCACGATTTTTCGAAATTCCGCCTGTGTGGGATGGTTGGAAATGGAAGTGTGGTTTTTCTTATTCAGTTTTCCATTCGTTACGTTCGGTACATTGCCATATTTTTTCATCCTGTCCCTAATTAGTTCCAACTTTAGCATAAAAATCGCCTCATTTTACTGGACTGGGACTATTCGTATGAACCTCGTATCTTTAAATTGAAATTGACATGACAGCTGACAGTTGAAACGTCAGAAATGAGAAGGGTATTAGGTTATGTTTTGATGTGGTATTCATATTGGTGTACTCAGTACTGGTATTCTATTGATACATTTCACTTAATTAGCTATCAGCTGGACGATTTTCAGTTTGAACATGCCTTGTATAGTGAATCCTCAGCATTTAGCTAATTGAAGATTCTGCTGGGGTGTAATTAGAACGGCTGCAAAATGCGGTACAACGACAGGGAGCTGGCAAGACTTGGCGAAAACAAGCCAGCACTTGAAGGAGTCCTGCAGCACATGAAGCCGCAAGGAAACGACTGGTCCGACTGGTATCAGCAGCCGTCGTTCAAAGAGCGCTACTTCAAACTCGTAGCGAACCTGTTGTTTTACTACCGAGTGAACGAACAAGAACCGCTGGGCGTGCTCGTTTTGGAAAATGCCCAGGTGGCTTATGAACGGCCGCACAAAGGAATCCCGTTTGCTTTTTCCGTCACGTTTAAAGTAAACGATAGACACAAAGACAACGAATCCAAACACATTTTCTCATGTCGGTGCGATGCAGACGTCAACAAGTGGGTGTCTGCTTTGAAGATGCACTCATACGAATACTGGAGGTCGCAGTACATCATACTCAAGACGAAAATCAGCATGAAAACCGGACAGGATCCCGTCTTGGATTACATGAGGAACAAAGTGTCCGCTTTGGGGTTCACAGAAGAACTGACAAGTATTACTGCAACCAAAACCACCACAACCAAAAGCAAATCTACGTTTTACAGTCAGGTTGAAGCGACAGCTTCGTCGTTTTTTACCAGCTACACCCAAAATACTCAAGCTAAAGTGCAACAAAAATCAAACAGAAACGATGACAACTTGATTGATTTATGAATGGAACACTTGTGATTGTTGATTATTCACTGATCTCTCCTGACTTGATGACACGCTTGCCTTGTACTTTGCGTACCATACTGATCCAAGACAATATAGGTAATTTTATATAAATATAATGATTAGTTGTAGTTAATTTTCAAATGTAATTTAAAGAAATTGAAAATATAATAGTACAAAATTAAAAATTCTTTCTGTAAAAATCATCAAGTTCATTGCAATCTTGACGTCAAATTCTTATAAAAATAATAGTGATAATGAAAAAAAACTGGGAAATCAATTCCAACATTTTCAAGCACGAGACTTACTGCAACTTGACTATTACTTTTTTGAGTTTATACTCGTTACCGCCCACGGCAATCTCCTGGGGTTCACCCCATTCTATGTGACTTTGGTAGAATTCGATTACCACTTTGGGACAGGTGAATCGGGCGCTGTTGGCAGGAACAAACTCTTCTTCGGGAGTACACCGGCTACAAACGTGGTCTGTAGCACTGCTCCACCTCATAAGGAACTTCATTTCACCCTCGATCATTTTAGCTCCGATGATTTTCTCTGGCTTCCTATTATTAGAAAGACCCTCAGGTTTTTGTCTGGGTTCTACGGAGAACGGATGTGGCTGGATGGGCCATAGCAACAGAGTCTCGGTGTCCGCATTTCTCAACGAGGGACGGAACCCCTTGAACTGTAAACAGGAATCGTTTCGAATTCAAGAAGATGCATACATTTTCTATAACAGTTGTGAAATTGTTATAGAATAGTGCAAGAAAGAACTTTCAAACACTTACAGCTGAAGAAACAAATATGACCTGTCATCATGAATTTCAAATTAAGCGCGCTAGAGAAAAACAACCAATAGGGACGCTGGAATTTCGAGCTTGCCGCTGAGGAAGCGATTGTGAATGCCTATCTTTTCACAAATTTCAATCTTTTTCTGAGTTATCATTAACAAAATCAGGAAGTAGCCTAGCTACACCACAATACAAGCATCAAGACGTGATCATTGCTAGGTATTGCCTCAAATGAACATTGAACTAAAGAAAGTAGAAACATCAAATATCTGAGATGGTGAACAGAACAATTTCAGTCTTCTCAGTTGTAAAACCCTGCTGATTTATTTTATAGCCAAGAAAAGTTCTGAAATTCTGCTTAGATACCTACTTACTAAACATGACTTGAATGTCGAAAAGATCAAGCATAGGCCTATCAAAGAAATCAAATATTTTACGTTTGATCAGGAAATTGTTCCATTGGGATTAGAAAAAGAAGCCTGAGCCAATTTCTCAGAAAGAGTACTCATGCATATTAACTTCTACTTCAGCAAGGATAAGAAAAACTGAAACTAGAAAATCCGAAATATACAGTAATAATAATAAGCTTACTTTTAATGTTTTGGTGACACCTGATCCTGGCCTCGGTATACCTTCCTTGGTAACTGATGGCATGTTAAATATTGCGAGAGCAATCAGTGATCAATGTGGAACTGGAATATGTATGATTGGATGTTAATTGCGACTTGATGGTGATGTGTGTGATCTTCGTTATTATGATCGTATAAATGGCGGGACTGTAAATCATGAACTTAGCCGCTAGAGTCTGGAGCCTGGCTACATCCTCACTTACCCCCTTCCCTTTCCGGTAGGTACGAAATTTGAATAAATATTCCAACATTTTCTTGAATATGTTGAGAATAATTTCACATCTTTATGCACATTACATTAATTTGTTTGAACCAAACACAATTCAGAGCTTTGGAAAGTCTTTCTTTTGATCAACGCAGTACTACCTATATGGACATCAACATCTAATATCTAATAGCGAATAGAGCAGAGGGTAGACGAGCATATTTTACTGTCATTTGGATTTTAATTGCTCATTCCATTCAACTCACTTGTGACGGTTTCTAGCCAAGTAGGTAGGTAGGTACCTACCTCTACTTATTCATCTCTTGTGTGATTTTCATTTTATATGTCAAGGCGAAATGGAATGATAAAATAGTGAGCTTCTGACTCGCGAGATGGCGCTGAAACTTTTAAATAAATACAAATTCAACCAATACACTTGACCTAATTAGAGTTCTAAAATTTTCGGAATGATTGAATTCTCGAAAAAAAAACGAAAAATTGGGAAATTTTCGAAAAAATTCATTTGAAGGTATTTACTACTTCAAATACGAGAGTAGATTTTATTTTGTTGTATTGTTTATTTTATATATACATGAGTTTTACGAAATATCTTTACCGATAGATTGTAAAATAGTCCACAGCTGTCGAATAAAAAAAAAAGCGAGAGAAGAGCACGAGGTGAGTTTTTGAGTCTTCGAAAAATTGAAATAGGACGGCTGGTGACGTCACTACTGCTTATCTCCATCCCTACTCCTCTCACCAGTTTCACCGCGACACTCGGCATGCTGTGTTCGTTCCACGCGCAGCGCTTATGAAAGCAGCTATGACGTATTGTTGGACATGTTTCTTGTAGTTTGCTCCATATCTTGATTTTAATTTGTATCATATAAATTTAAATTTATATGTATTTTAGTCTGTCTATATCAAAATTTTATTTACATCATTTTATTTATGTGTATATATATGTATTAACTTCTACTTGACACGTTCTACGTCCTCTATAGGATATTTTTTGTGACTGTACTACACTGTACACAAAATGGAACAAATAAATGAATAAATGAAAAAAAAAAAATGACGTCACGCAAATTTTTCAAATCGCTGTAACAAATATAGATGCATTAAAAAGCTAAGTTTTTCATCTCAAAATGGGTTTACTGATGTGTGGGTAGGTACTTGATAGCGCAGCCATGGTAAAATCTCAAAACGGCACCAGTGTCCATGCACCCTATTCCGCAGATCCTTTCCCTTTCGAATCTCTACCGAGACATCATCCTTTTATCCAAACCAACAAAGATACCGACACCGAGCCAAGCAATGCTTATATGTTATAGTAGGTACAGAAAATAAGTAATTTGCTTATTGAATATTTACTTTTTCATTTTTTATTATTCCTCACGAACTTTTGTTTTTCTAATTCCCCCCCCCCAAAAAAACAAATTTTCCCGAGCCTTATTGGGAAAAGAACGAAAAAAGTTTTTTCCCAAACTTTCCGGGTTTTTTCCCGCCTTTAGAACTCTAGACCCAATTTAGAAAATTAAGTAATCTTGAACTTGACAAATGAACGTGCTCAGAGGTGGTTTTCCACATTTTGAGAATGACTTGAACAGAAATTCACCATTCAGGTCTCTTTGGAAAGCTACAAGGAGGTATTTTGGTTTGAGCCAGTAGACATTTCAAAGTTCAAAAATATTTTTTTCAAAATTTGATTTTTTTTGGATTTTGAAAATGTCTATAGGCTCTATATAGGCTCAAACCAGAAGTACCTACCGCCTTGTAAGTACTTTGGCGTATACTAACCGAGCGGTCACGTCAAGGGAAAAATGGTGAAACGGAGGAAGTCACCGCAAGGGCGCTAATGAGCTAGTACCTACCTACTAGGGAACCTAATTATCACGCGACCGGTCGGCCGGCGTAAGGGTACCGCATTCTGGCCGAGCGTTTGTTTACCGATCGGCCTCACGGAGTTAGGGACTGACGTCTGTCGGCCTCACGGAAGGCCATAGGCGTCCGTCTCAACGGGCTCTAGCTGTCAAGAGCGTGTTTATTTTGGATTTAGGTGTACAAATTCGTGTGAGGGGTGGATATGACTTGCCCGATGAGTTTCAAAACACGTCTTTTATGCCGCTACATGAATGAAATTTTCATGTATGTTCGGTTGCGGACATCAAGCAACAGCACCGGACCCCGCAAATTTCCTTTCTTCTCCGCTCATGATAAATTTTGACACATAGCTGAATTTTAGCCCCTCCCATCGGCCCTTAGCAACGGATGATTGCGTAACCCTTGTACAGCCAAAGCTGTCGATAATCTAGCAACCCTAAGTACCTACTCGATGCGCCCATAAACACTCAATAAAAAATTTGAAAAAAAAAATTAAAAAAAAGTTCCATTAAAACGGGTTCAAGTATAATATACAGGGTGTCTACGGTTTAAGTGCTCTAACTGTAGAGTTGTATTCTTTGGCCAAATGCAAGAAAATTTTTCCTATAATTTTTTTTTCGGGCCTCAGTTTCCAAGTTACAGGGCTGTTCAGTCAAAAAATTAGAAGAAAAAATTGCTAAGTTATTTTTCAATAGATTATCTAGTAATTAAAGTATCACTGAACAAAAGCAATCATTTCTAATAAGTATTCTTTTCAGTTATTTTGATACTTTCGATAATACTGCAAAAGTCTCATCAGTCAATTTATTGTTATGATCGAATTTCATGTTTTTTAGCATAAAATGCCGTTTTTCTCGAAAATGGTTGACTTTGGAGCTTTGGAACAGGAGTACCTTTTTTGCTTAGAATTATCCGGGAAATCAGAAAAGATTGATTTTATCTCAGTGGCGTGTAGATAACCGGGGTTAATTAGTGAGTAACCCTAATATCTACGTCACTGGTTTTTCAACAAAGTGATGGTGAACCCTAAATGAAAGCTAACTAATAGTTACTACGTTTCCATGGAGAATTGAAATCGATTTGAAAACGGTATCGGGATTGAATACGGAAGTGTTCACATGAGTGGTTCGAACTCGGTATTCAAATCGATTTGAATTCTGTTTACATATCTGTCATGTAAGTCTAACCCTAACCTAAAACTATCCCAACCTAACGTATCAAAGAAAGTGCAAATACTCTGCAAACTGCAAGTGTGCAGAAGGCAGAAGTGCAGACAACAGGTGCAAGTATGAATGCGACCCTCGATGCGACCAGAACAGCGGTTTTACTCATTGCTATGTGTCAGTTTCTGTTTGTTTGTTGATGTTTCGATCCAATCCGATTGTGTTTCCATGAGTAATTTCGATCCGATCCCGATACGATCCCAGAATTTGCCGAATCGACCTTGAAACTCAAATCGATTTGGATACAGTTCTGCAAGTGTTTACATTCAGTTTCCAATCCCGATACCGTTTTCAAATCGATTTCAATTCTCCATGGAAACGTAGTAAGTGTATCAATCGTACCAAGTTTCGTTTTCGTGAAAATAGTATAGTTACTAAGTTATAGCAAAAAAAGATTTTTTTCTAATTTTTTGACACCTGCTTGGAAACTGAAGCCCGAAAAAAAAATTATAATGACCATTTTCTTGCATTTGGCCAAAATATGTGGCCAAAAACACCCTGTATACTGTGTGTTTTTCGAAAACCGCACCCAGCCAATAACGTTTTCTCTATGGGATACATATACAGGCTGGTCCAGATTATAGTAGCAATAATAAATTCGATGCTCCATCGAAAACTAGGTCGACATGCATAATTTAATTTTTTTCCAAAACGCTTCCTAAGGGAGATAGAGCCCTTCAAAGTTGAGTTTTTAAAATCTTTTTTTTGCAATAACTCTCAAGTCATTGAAGCGATTTTGACCAAATTTGATACAAATGCTTACGAAATAGATACCCATCACTTGACTTAGATAACTTTTGTCGAAATTGTGCAGTGGCATAAATACGGGGAATTGTTCAACTTCTCCCACCCTATTTTCTACGCCACTGGATATTTTTAAAAAATTATACTTTTTTTAATTTTTTGTTCAGTTTAGAAAAAAACAGTTACTCTTGTGAAATTTTGATTAGCGGCTAGATATTCGAGATATTTGGGTTTTAAACTTTGGAAAACATCTCGAAATCGCCACTTTCAAGAGCCCAAATTGTTTTTCTCTGAAAACGCCTCGTTTCTTAGCAAAAAATGGCAGTAAATCAACTTAAGTGACCTAGACAACTTATTCCGGTTGAGGAATCATGAGTTTTCTTGGATTTTAATTTGTAGGCCTTTGAAAGTCGCGATTTCGAGGCGTTTTTCAAAGTTTCAAACCCAAATATCTCGGAAATGAAGCCTCTAATCAAAATTTTACAAGAGTAACTTTTTTTTTCTAAATTGAACAAGGAATTCAAAAAAAGTATAATTTTCCAAAAAATATATACAGGGTGTTTCATGACTTATACGACATAGCTCAAGGATAGATCCAGTTTTTTGAGGCGGATCCGGATCTGGCTTCGAAATTTTTCTAAGATCCTGCGTTTCAAAGTTACAGGGTGATTTATGTATTTTGGTCAAAACTTTGATAGGTCATAACTTTGGAGCAAATGAATGGAATCGAATGAAATTTGACAGGAAATGTCTCTCACCACGAACAATCACAATGACCAACAAGATATGAAAAAATCCAGGGCCGGACTAAACAAAATGGCCCCCATCAATTCTTGGGGCAAAAAAGCCATTTTCGCATCGAATTCCTGGCAAAATGCCATTGTATTTGGAAAGATGAGAAAAAATGCTACAGAATCAGCTATCCAATACGAACGGCACACCTCAGTAGGTTTAGTAAAAAAATAAAATAAAAAAAATTGAAAATTTTAATAGCGATATTTCCTGAATGATTTGAGATAATTCATCGCAATTACTACTTTTCAAACAGGAAACGAGCAACATTTAAAAAAAATCAAAACTTCTAACAATAGGTGATAAATACATTACATGTTATTAACAAATGGTTTTCAAAATACCCTCCCCCAACTTCGACGCATTTTCCACATCTCGTCACTAAATGTCTAGTGGCTTTTCGAATGGTTGGTGTATTGTTCCGCGTTTCATTAGCAGCTGCAATGATCTTTTCTCTACAATCCTTCCTGGTATTCATTTTCGTCTTGTAGACCTCTAGATCTTTCATGCGGCCCCATACATAGTAATCTAGGACTGTGAGATCAGGAGATCTGGGAGCCAAGAATGAGGACCCCCGCGACCAATCCAGCGATGGGGGTATTCTGCATCCAAGTATTCTCTGGCGTTTGATGGAAAATTAAGACAATGCTCCAATTGCATTCTGATGTAGAATTGTTCTTCTTGCTAATCATAAATCTCCATAATTATGTGCCTGTTGTTTCGGGGCCTGTTCAAATTGCCATATTTTGGGAAGTAGAGCAGCTGCAGACACCGGCACCTCTCTAATTGAGGCTTAGATTTAGGGCTTATTTCCACAAAAAAAAAGAATTGTATTGGTTGAACGGTTTATGAGAAAATCACGCCGAGATGTTTTAGCTGGGATGCACTGTCTTGGGTATTGAAGTAAAAAATGAAAAAGGACCTACCTTGTGACGTCCAGCGCCGTGAGATGGAGAGAGCGCTCTCTGTGCATGGTCCGCTGATGTCCAGCGCGTCACGGTAGGGTAGGTTGTGGGTTGAAAAATGGAGTGATACACAATAACAATAATGAGAAGTCCTAAATCGCCCTCGCACAACGCGGGTGGCGAAACGGAACCGAGGAGAAACGAAAAACATGAAGAGAACCCTCAAAACTGAAACTGAAAAATTCCCACTTATGGGCACACAAAAACCCTCATGCCACGGTACAAAAGAACTCTCAGCGGAGGTTTTCACTGAATTTGTGGTGCGGAGTGGTTGACGACACTTCAATTGGGCTACATTTCTTTGAGGAACGGCTGACGGGGAAAGGCTATCTAAACTTCCTCCAAAATGTTTTGCCTATTTTCAACAAAATGCACCGCCTCATTTTTAATTAAACGTCAGAGAACACTTGTACGCAGAATACCCCCATGGCTGGATTGGTCGCGGGGGTTCTCATTCCTGGCTCCCAGATCTCCTGATCTCACAGTCCTAGATTACTAAGTATGGGGCCGCATGAAAGATCTAGAGGTCTACAAGACGGAAATGAATACCAGGGAGGATTGTAGAGAAAAGATCATTGCAGCTGCTAATGAAACGCGGAACAATACACCAACCATTCGAAAAGCCACCAGACATTTAGTGACGAGATGTGGAAAATGCGTCAAAGTTGGGGGAGGGTATTTTGAAAACCATTTGTTAATAACATGTAATGTATTTATCACCTTTTGTTCGGAGTTTTGATTTTTTTTTCCAAATGTTGCTCCTTTCCTGTTTGAAAAGTAGTAATTGCGATGAATTATCTCAAATCATTCAGGAAATATCGCTATTAAAATTTTCAATTTTTTTTATTTTATTTTTTTACCAAACCTTCTGAGGTGTGCCGTTCGTATTGGATAGCTGATTCTGTACCATTTTTTCTCAACTTTCCAAATACAATGGCCTTTTTTAGGAATCCGATGCGAAAATGGCTTTTTTGCCCCAAGAATTGATGGGGGCCATTTTTTTTAGTCCAGCCCTGGATTTTTTCATGCCTTGTTGGTCATTGTGATTGTTCGTGGTAAGAGACATTTCTTGTCAAATTTCATTCGATTCCATTCATTTGCTCCAAAGTTATGACCTATCAAAGTTTTGATCAAAATACATAAATCACCCTGTAACTTTGAAACGCAGGATCTTAGAAAAATGTCGAAGCCAGATCCGGATCCGCCTCAAAAAACTGGATATATCCTTAAGCTATGTCGTATAAGTCATGAAACACCCTGTATATATATTTTTTTCATTATTCGTTTATTTAACGTCGGCCTATTTCCGCAACGAGGCCTAACACCGACGCCGGTGAATGCTTTCCTCCACTATACCGGAAATTTTGCCGAACCCCTGTTGTTCCAACACAGGGTAGGGATTTTTAACGACCACCAACATCGCATGGGGTCGGCACCATCGTTCGTATTTTACGTGCTATGCGACACACGGCGCATTTAGCATTCGCATGCGTCTTAGCGTCTTGCATTTAGCAAGCATTCCAACTAAACCAAGGAGCTTGTTTTCGAGGCCGAAAATCCGTCCCCGGCGGAGATCGAACCCGCGACCTCTGGAGTGGTAGTCGAACGCGCTAACTAACCACACCACAAGCTCCTCCAAAAAAATATCCAGTGGCGTAGAAAATGGGGTGGGAGAAGTTGAACAATCCTCCCGTATCTACGCCACTGGACAATTTTGACAAAAATCATTTACGTCAAGTGATGAATTTCTATTTCGTAAGCATTTGTAGCAAATTTGTTCAAAATCACTTCAATGACTTGAGAGTTATTGTAAAAAAGATTTTAAAAACTGAACTTTGAAAGACTCTATCTCCCGTAGGAAGCGTTTTGGAGAAAAATTAAATGATGCATGTCGACCTAGTTTTCGATGGACCATCGAATGGTGAATTATTGCTACCATAACCTGGACCACCCTGTATGAGATTTGAATTCTTGATGGGGTATTTGAGAGTATTTTTGTTATTTTTTGCATTGATCAAGAAGCTGCTCTCACTTCCGGAAGTGACCGGAAGTGATATCAACTTTTGATTTTCAAATGGAACACCTGTATATTTCTTGATTTTTCGAAGTTTTTTTTTAATCACATAGTGGTGGTTTTGAAAATTCTCTATGGTGAAGAATGACGATTTTAAAGCGGATTGAATATAAATTGATTATTATCAGCAAAGGTGGCTGCGACCACAAATAAAAATCTGCATGAAGTTGGAAGTTTGTTTATTGTTTATGTCGATTTCAACGAGAACGCTTTTCGCAAAAAAGCAAGTATTCTCACGCATATTCGTCATTATCTGGACATGTCTGGTATCAGCATTTTGGTTCAGTTTTGTGGCCAATGTTTGATGGCAGGAGGTACCACACAAAATATTGAATGGTAGTAGTACCTAACTTGTGGCAAGTCAAATCAGTCCGTTTTCTGCAGTTCAAACTGTACCAATTAAGTCTTTTTCATTTAACAGTATAGTACATCTGTTAGAACAGTTTTCTTGTTTTCATTAGGTTACAGTTCACTAAAAAAGGAATATAGTAACTGCAATATTTATGTGTAACAAAAAAGGAGAACACTACACTTGAATAAATGAATATTGTCCAAATATTGTTGTAACAATAAAACAATAATATTATGTAAATGAATTATTTTCAACAGGTCCAGTGCACAAATCACACACAATTACAAATATAACTTTAATGTAAATACAAGATGTACACATTAAACATTACATTCATATCATTATTAGATTTTTAGAAAAGTTGAACATAAAATTGGTAATAATAGTATATACAAACATAGTGATTGGTGAGAGTAACTT
This sequence comes from Anaspis maculata, assembly GCA_949128115.1. Classification (NCBI taxonomy): domain Eukaryota; kingdom Metazoa; phylum Arthropoda; class Insecta; order Coleoptera; family Scraptiidae; genus Anaspis; species Anaspis maculata. Next base: position 8,993,697 of record OX421968.1, read on the forward strand.
GGTAGAAATCCACATTTAAAAAAACGTACACTAAAATCAAGTTTTGAAACTATGTAGGTAGTAATTAGTCTTTAGCATACAGCGCAACGTACTCGGCAACTTTCAACCGAAATTCTTCTTTGGACCTTCGATACATATCAGAGGCTTCGATATTGAGGGGGTCGTCAAAGTTCAACAAGTCCTTGAAAAAACACAATTAGGCATTCCTCTGGTTGAAACGGCGCACTGGTCTTACCGTAAATAATGCGTGCAGACCCCATACGACGTCTTTGAGTCTTCTGATGGGTGACCAGCCCAGACCGTCCATGCTGTGCTGGCGAAGCAGGGACAGGCACACTTCTCCGACTTCTGTGATGTTGGGATGCCAAAGTCGCGTTAGGCATTTCACAGTTGGAGGCTTGTGGAACAGGAGGACATTAAATTTGGTGTTCCGAAAGCGAGACACTTCATGCGCGAAATACTTACAACCATGTTGTATTCTTCGGTAACATTGACTGTGAATCGAAACAGGCCACCTTCCCAGTAGCCTTCCGTGGGTCTCACGGATAATACGAATTTACTTAGATCGTTTTCGTTCTCGTAGAACACGTGACAGTTGTGGGGCAATAGGTGGGACATTTCCTGAGATTCCTTTATGAGCAACTTGTCCCTGATGGAAATTCGGGACGTGCCCGACGAGCGTTCCTCTTGCTGCTTTTTAAGCCGTTGTGACAAAGTGATCATTTTCTCTGACTAGGCAAATGTGCAATGCAATTTACTAAATTAAAAACCTCATTGTTTACGTTTTATACACAACCCCCCCGAACAACAACACAGCTACTTTGAGGTTACGAGTGCTCGACTTACAAACAAGCTCGCAATCACAATCGGCTGTCAAAAGTGTCAAATGTCAAAAATTATAAGTCACCAGAGCTGTCGATTTTGAATAATATTATACATGTGTCCCGGAATTAGTATTATAAAACTCACAGCGAGATAGAAAATTGAAAAATATGGGGGAATTTAGTTGATAAACATACCCTCGCAAACGTATAATAACGGAGATACAGGCCTTCAAAGTTTTTTTTTGAAAACAGTTTTGTTTGCATAACTTTTGAACCGTTCAAGCGATTTTATTCAAACCTACACCAAAGTTTACTAAGCCAAGTCTTTATTGAACAATAATAACGAATTTCATCAGACATTTTTAGGGACAAAGATAATGGGGGGTACCCTGCCCCTTTTTTCCCTATTTTTAACCCCCTAGAATATTTTTGAGATCGGTTTCAATTTTTGGATTTTACGTTTAATTCAAAGACAAAAGTTACTCTTACAAAATTTTGATTAAAGGCTTCGTTTTCGAGAAATTCGGGTTTGAATCTTCGGAAAACATCTCAAAATCGCCACTTTATAGGTACTTTGTGGAGAATATTATTGATGAAAATAGATATTTATTGTATTAGGGGTATGAGTGAGATTTCATGTGACGGAGAATCGGGGTTTAAGCGCCGAGCGCAGCGAGAAAAGAAACAAAAGAAGTCTGATCGTGAAAAAATCATGTCGAAAGGGGTCCGGTGTCATAAAGGGCAACACGATTTTGATAATTCCAAAAGTGAGAATAGATTGAAAACACTGTCCTAGAAGGTTTTCTGAAAAAAAATTTGCGGATCATCTACAAACTTTTGAAAAAAAAATTAAGAAAGTTACGAAAATACGTAGTGTATTATTGACGCCAGACAGTTATGCAACTCCACAAACGCAGTGGAATTGGAAATAAACCAAAGATAACAGTCACTAACGGGACCGGGAGCAAAACAGAGGTGTTGGGCGGGGAGAATCTAAAATTAATGCGCAGTACTTACAACAAAGAAGAAGGCAGAAATTCGCTGGAAATGGTGGAAAGAGCATAGAAACACATTTCATTTCGCATGGAGAAGGCAATGAACGCCAGGAAAGAAGGAGCAAAACAGACATAATACGGGACCGGGGGAGCAAAAGAGGGGTGTTGGGTGGGGAGAAGCTAAAAACAACTCGACGCACAACAGAGAAGGAAAGAAAGAATCGGCCAAACTCGTGAGATAAGCATGAAAAGAGTGACCAGCGGAAGCGGGGAGCAAAACAGGGGTGTTGGGCGAGAAGAATCTAAAAGTAATGCGCAGTACAACAAAGAAGAATTAAGGCAGAAAAATCGCTGGAAATGGTGGAAAGAGAAGAAGAAGGCAGAGATTTGCTGGAAATGGTGAAAAGAGCATAGAAACATATTTTATTTCGCATGGAGAAGGCAATGAACGCCAGGAAAGAGCAACGTTCGCAGATCGCCGTAATTACGCATTTCATTGAACTCCATACCGAATCGTTAGGAAACACCGCGGAACGAAAAGAATGGCGCCGAACAACTTTCTCCTTCGTTCAACGCTGTCAAAAGTTGATAGATGGAAGAGAGACGTCATAGGAACGTCAACTGTCAAAAAAAGAACAGCAACATGCGGTGGTTGTCATGGCAGCAACGAAGAAATGGACGCAAAAAGGGATCACTTTCAAGTGACGAGAAGGACTATTTAATGTGAGTAAATCGCATCCATCCGTACCTAAATCGTCTTGAAATTGCATAAGGAAGAGAATAATGGTGGTAGAATTCTTACTGTAAAAACGGGTACTACCTAATTTACGGACCAGCAGACCAGACGTCTAGATAAGAACCGTCTGACGGACCAGACGTCTAGACATTCAAGGTCATAAGGTCAATGACCCTTGCGACATATTTTCGAATAACCTAATACTAGGTCATGGAAGCGCAAACGCGAACCGGGGCACAAAGCTCAATGATACATGTAAAGTCATGCTCCCGAAGGTATTTTTCCGTGATTCCACCCTTCCAAAATTTCAACCCCTATTCTGGTCCGTCACATAAAATCTGACGGACTGGCTATTTGTAGTGTTCCGATCAGGATGACACTCACCACATGAAGAGACACCCTCCCGAGGTATCTTTTCGTGATTCCACCCTTTCAAAATTTCAGCCCCTATTCTGGTCCGTCACATAAAATCTGACGGACTGGCTATTTGTAGTGTTCCGATCAGGATGACACTCACCACATGAAGAGACACCCTCCCGAGGTATCTTTTCGTGATTCCACCCTTTCAAAATTTCAGCCCCTATTCTGGTCCGTCACATAAAATCTGACGGACTGGCTATTTGTAGTGATCCGATCAGGATGACACTCACCACATGTAAAGACACCCCCCCAAGGTATCTTTTCGTGATTCCACCCTTTCAAAATTTCAACCCCTATTCTGGTCCGTCACATAAAATCTGACGGACTGGCTATTTGTAGTGATTCGATCAGGATGACACTCACCACATGTGAAGACACCCTCCCGAGGTATCTTTTCGCGATTCCACCCTTTCAAAATTTCAACCCCTATTCTGGTCCGTCACATAAAATCTGACGGACTGGCTATTTGTAGAGATCCGATCAGGATGACACTCACCACATGTAAAGACACCTTCCCGAGGTATCTTTTCGTGATTCCACCCTTTCAAAATTTCAACCCCTATTCTGGTCCGTCACATAAAATCTGACGGACTGGCTATTTGTAGTGATTCGATCAGGATGACACTCACCACATGTGAAGACACCCTCCCGAGGTATCTTTTCGCGATTCCACCCTTTCAAAATTTCAACCCCTATTCTGGTCCGTCACATAAAATCTGACGGACTGGCTATTTGTAGTGATCCGATCAGGATGACACTCACCACATGTAAAGACACCCTCCCGAGGTATCTTTTCGTGATTCCACCCTATCAAAATTCCAACCCCTATTCTGGTCTGTCACATAAAATCTGACGGACTGGCTATTTGTAGTGATCCGATCAGGATGACACTCACCACATGTAAAGACACCCTCTCGAGGTATCTTTTCGTGATTCCACCCTTTCAAAATTTCAACCCCTATTCTGGTCCGTCACATAAAATCTGACGGACTGGCTATTTGTAGTGATTCGATCAGGATGACACTCACCACATGTGAAGACACCCTCCCGAGGTATCTTTTCGCGATTCCACCCTTTCAAAATTTCAACCCCTATTCTGGCCCGTCACATAAAATCTGACGGACTGGCTATTTGTAGAGATCCGATCAGGATGACACTCATCACATGTAAAGACACCCTCCCGAGGTATCTTTTCGTGATTCCACCCTTTCAAAATTTCAACCCCTATTCTGGTCCGTCACATAAAATCTGACGGACTGGCTATTTGTAGTGATCCGATCAGGATGACACTCACCACATGTAAAGACACCCTCCCGAGGTATCTTTTCGTGATTCCACCCTTTCAAAATTCCAGCCCCTATTCTGGTCTGTCACATAAAATCTGACGGACTGGCTATTTGTAGTGATCCGATCAGGATGACACTCACCACATGTAAAGACACCCTCCCGAGGTATCTTTTCGTGATTCCACCCTTTCAAAATGTCAACCCCTATTCTGGTCCGTCACATAAAATCTGACGGACTGGCTATTTGTAGTGATTCGATCAGGATGACACTCACCACATGTGAAGACACCCTCCCAAGGTATCTTTTCGCGATTCCACCCTTTCAAAATTTCAACCCCTATTCTGGTCCGTCACATAAAATCTGACGGACTGGCTATTTGTAGAGATCCGATCAGGATGACACTCACCACATGTAAAGACACCCTCCCGAGGTATCTTTTCGTGATTCCACCCTTTCAAAATTCCAACCCCTATTCTGGTCTGTCACATAAAATCTGACGGACTGGCTATTTGTAGTGATCCGATCAGGATGACACTCACCACATGTAAAGACACCCTCTCGAGGTATCTTTTCGTGATTCCACCCTTTCAAAATTTCAACCCCTATTCTGGTCCGTCACATAAAATCTGACGGACTGGCTATTTGTAGTGATCCGATCAGGATGACACTCACCACATGAAAAGACACCCTCCCGAGGTATCTTTTCGTGATTCCACCCTTTCAAAATTCCAACCCCTATTCTGGTCTGTCACATAAAATCTGATGGACTGGCTATTTGTAGTGATCCGATCAGGATGAGACTCACCACATGTAAAAACACTGTCCCGAGGTATCTTTCCGTGGTTCCACCCTTCCAAAATTGGACATTTTTCGGAACACTTTGGCTCTCATTACCACAATCGATGCACACATTGTTATCCCGAGAAAGAAGATTCAGAATAATATCTCAAACAACTTTCTCCAGAATGATGGATTCATTTCAGAATCATCAGATATGTCCCGGATACCTACTTTATCAGTGATTCCATAGCCCATACATTTCCCATTCTCAGTAGAATGACTTTTTGGAGCACAAATCATGTGACAAGCTGGGGCGCTGGGAGAATACGGCCGATGGCCGCTGATAATTTCGCTCCAAAACTTTGCAGGTGCCATCAATGGTAGCTGTAGCCCCCCAGCTTGTCACTTTATTTTTGCTCCAAAAAGTCATTCTACTAAAAATAGGAAGTGTATGGGATATATGATATGTCATTCCGTGTCATTTGAATGTAAAACAATGTATATTGGGTGGTACCAATAAAAAATTAGCATGAGCATTTGCTTGGATTTCATAGGCGTTGCTAGGGAAAGTTCGCGTAAACACCAGCCGTTACTAGGACTTTTTGACTCAACATACCTGGATTCTCCATAGCAACGAATAATGGCTGATGTGAGAATCAACAAGTGTGTGATCGGTGACTTCGTTATGAATTCCGATTATTGTGTTTGCTGAACTTGGGGCAGAATTTCTGGCTTAATGAGCCAGGTACAAACATCGGCGACACAATCATGTTTGTGAGGTCCTAATGATATGCACACGGGTTCGGTTATACCAGGTTTATTGCACGGACCGAAGTAAGAGTACTTGCGGCAGCCAGAGCATCCAGAAGGCAAGGATAACTGCGGTAGTGAGCTGACGCTTTTATGGACTTACGCTTTGGTGGGGTGCGCAAGCCGCACGGTGATGATGCGCGCATGGTACTGCTACAGGTGGAATCACAAAAAGATACTTTGGAAGAATGTCTTTACATGTGGTGAGTTTCATTTTGGTTGGATCACTACAAATAGCAAGTCCGTCAGATTTTATGCGACGGACCCGAATAGGGGTTGAAATTTTGAAAGGATGGAATCACAAAAATATAGCTCGGGAGGATGTCTCTACATGTGCCAAGTTTCATTTTGGTCGGATCACTACAAATAGTCAGTCCGTCAGATTTTATGCGACGGACCAGAACAGGGGTTGAAATTTTGGAGGGTTGGAATCACAAAAATATAGCTGTAGAGGATGGCTCCACATGTGCCAAGTTTCATTCTGGTCGGACCACTACAAATAGCCAGTCCGTCGGATTTTATGCGACGGACCAAAATAGGGGTGTAAATTTTGAAGGGGTGGAATCACAAAAATATAGCTCGGGAGGATGTCTCCACATGTGCCAAGTTTCATTTTGGTCGGACCACTACAAATAGCCAGTCCGTCAGATTTTATGCGACGGACCAGAATAGGGGTTGGAATTTTGAAGGGGTGGAATCACAAAAATATAGCTCGGGAGGATGTCTCCACATGTGCCAAGTTTCATTTTGGTCGGATCACTACAAATAGCCAGTCCGTCGGATTTTATGCGACGGACCAGAATAGGGGTTGAAATTTTGAAAGGGTGGAATCACAAAAATATAGCTCGGGAGGATGTCTCCACATGTGCCAAGTTTCATTTAGGTCGGACCACTACAAATAGCCAGTCCGTCAGATTTTATGCGACGGACCAGAATAGGGGTTGGAATTTTGAAGGGGTGGAATCACAAAAATATAGCTCGGGAGGATGTCTCCACATGTGCCAAGTTTCATTTTGGTCGGACCACTACAAATAGCCAGTCCGTCAGATTTTATGCGACGGACCAGAATAGGGGTTGAAATTTTGAAGGGGTGGAATCACAAAAATATAGCTCGGGAGGATGTCTCCACATGTGCCAAGTTTCATTTAGGTCGGACCACTACAAATAGCCAGTCCGTCAGATTTTATGCGACGGACCAGAATAGGGAATGAAATTTTGAAGGGGTGGAATCACAAAAATATAGCTCGGGAGGATGTCTCCACATGTGCCAAGTTTCATTTTGGTCGGACCACTACAAATAGCCAGTCCGTCGGATTTTATGCGACGGACCAGAACAGGGGTGTAAATTTTGAAGGGGTGGAATCACAAAAATATAGCTCGGGAGGATGTCTCCACATGTGCCAAGTTTCATTTTGGTCGGACCACTACAAATAGCCAGTCCGTCGGATTTTATGCGACGGACCAGAATAGGGGTGTAAATTTTGAAGGGGTGGAATCACAAAAATTTAGCTCGGGAGGATGTCCCCACATGTGCCAAGTTTCATTTTGGTCGGACCACTACAAATAGCCAGTCCGTCGGATTTTATGCGACGGACCAGAATAGGGGTGTAAATTTTGAAGGGGTGGAATCACAAAAATTTAGCTCGGGAGGATGTCTCCACATGTGCCAAGTTTCATTTTGGTCGGACCACTACAAATAGCCAGTCCGTCAGATTTTATGCGACGGACTAGAATAGGGGTTGAAATTTTGAAGGGGTGGAATCACAAAAATATAGCTCGGGAGGATGTCTCCACATGTGCCAAGTTTCATTTTGGTCGGACCACTACAAATAGCCAGTCCGTCGGATTTTATGCGACGGACCAGAATAGGGGTGTAAATTTTGAAGGGGTGGAATCACAAAAATTTAGCTCGGGAGGATGTCCCCACATGTGCCAAGTTTCATTTTGGTCGGACCACTACAAATAGCCAGTCCGTCAGATTTTATGCGACGGACCAGAATAGGGGTTGAAATTGTGTAAGGGTGGAATAACGCAAATGTTCTCCGGGGGATGAATAAATAAAATTGTGAGTCTGATTGTGCGGTTATTGGTAGGTAAATTCGAACTTAATTGTGAGTCTGATTGTGCGGTTATCAGTAGGTAAATTCGAGAGTGGGTCACAAGATGTCATTGGTCTTGTTTGTCTAGACGGCGAGTCCAGCTCAGTCCGTGTGGTCCAGTCCAGTCCGTAAATTAGAAACTTCCGTAAAAACGTGCGGTTGCCGTTGCTCTTTATTTACACTAGCACCTGTCGAAAGTATTCTGCCCTTCAAGTGACTCATAATAATAATAATAATAATAATAATAATAATAATAATAATAATAATAATAATAATAATAATAATAAGATTGATAATAATGAAACAAGATGATACAAACCGTTAGGGAGCGCTGCACAGTGGTCCATTTCACGGATCTAGCTGGACAAAAATCGAAAAATACACTTTTCCAAAATTGTTCGCGACCAATGTTTTTCAATGAGCGATAAATCAAAGAAACTAAATCGATTGGAGAGTTTCCTGAATACTTCGCCACTTACTTTTTGCGCGGGTTCGAAGTCAAGACAAAACAAGGTGAATAAAAAAGTCTTATCAGTTGACTTCATTTCACTACCAACCTACGGCAGTGTTTGAGTATTGGCAAAATTTCTGTTCTCAAGAATATCCAGACACAGGTAAGTACTTTCAAATAGTATACTTGTTTTCCATCCTAACCTACTTTACCCTATACTGACAGCGATTTCTGTTTTACCCTGCAAGTTTTCGAACAGCTACATTTTTGCGTGGACGTACACTTCGATTCCTGTGGATTCCTGTGATAAGTTTGTATTCTTTTGAAAGCTTGTTTCTTGCTCTGTCAAACTGCGTGAAGTTTGGGTGCGTCGAGCTGCGTCCGAGTTTCGTATTTCAATTTTCAGACATGCATGTAATTCCTCGGCGTGACCTTTTCGAAGTGTGGGTGAACGAAAAGTACAAAAGGGCAAAGTATTTGCGGGTGTATTTACATGTACCTACTTTAGTTTTCTCAACAAGATGGTGTCGGAGTGGCTATTGAAGTAGCTGGTATAAAACGAATTGAAGATTTTGCATGCAAATCTTCTGAAATGAAAAATTGAACAAATTAATGTTCCAGAGACAAAATGAGATTTTCAAGAAGTCATATCTTGAAGCAAAATCTTCAATTATTTTTGTGACAGCCTCTTCAGTAGCCTCTTCGACATCATCTTGTCCGAAAAACTGAAGCTTATGTAGATACACTTACAAATATTTCGCTTCTTCATTTTTTTCGTTCACCACACTTCAAAAAGGTAACGCCGAGAAATTACATGCATGTCTGAAAATTGAGGTACAAAACTCAGACGCAGCTCGACGCACCCAAACTTTGTGCAGTTTGACAGAAAAAGAAACAAGCTTTGAAATAAATAAAAACTCATCACAGAAATCCACAGCAATCGAAGTGTACGTCCACGCAAAAATGTAGCCATTCGAAAATTCGCAGGGTAAAACAGAAATCGCTGCCAATATAGGGTAAAGTAGGTTAGGATGGAAAACAAGTATATTATTTGAAAGTACTAACCTGTGTCTGGATATTCTTGAAAACAGAAATTTTGCCTGTACTCGAACACTACCGTAGTTTGGTAGTGGAAAGAACGCAACAGATAGGACTCTTTTCACATGAGGTACCTTGTTTTATCTTGTTTTAGAACCCGTGCAAAAAGTAGGTGGCGGAGTATTTAGGGAGCTTCTCAATCAATTAAGTTATTTTGGTTCATTGATTATCAAAAAACATAAGTCGTGATCAATTTGAAAAAAAAATGTTTTTTTTATTTTTGTCCAGCTAGATTCGTGAAATGGACCACTGTGCGCCGGAGCGGGAGTACGAAAGAACACTCCTCTTCGAACGTTGTTTGCTAATTGATTCATACCTATAGAAGTTTCACTTCTTCCAAGGGTGACTATGGTCACGCACCCACGTTTTTTTTTTCAAACGGAGTTACGTTAAACTTTCCTCAATTTTGCGCCGCTTGGTTCACCACCCTGTAGAAATTTCGGAAAAAGCTCTGTGGGTTTTATTTTCACAGGAAATATAGCCAAAAGATTAGGCAATCGAGCAGTTTAAACGATCCGGCATCGATTTTCGTAAAAATTTCACATGAAATGGCTACAACAAAGTCTACACTGAGCTCAAAGCCGTGGAAAACTGAATTTCAAGACAAACTGAAAGAAAATCTAGCTCGAAATCTAGTAGCCATGATGTCAGTGCTGCCAGCAGCTGTAAGGGGCAACCACAGATGGGGGCAACGCAAAATGTCACTGTTTCCACGGTTTTAAAAGTTCATTGACCTTGTCGAGTCGTCTGGCAACCACAACATTACATTTGAGACAAAAAACACGAGGCGACTGTTGAAAATCGGGAATGTTTGCAAAACTGAAGGCTTTTTGAGTAAACTCACATATTGAATCGCAAAGCAGGCGTGGATTTCCATGGAAACTGCACACAAAATCACTACACCAGAACCGGCCAAACGTCAAATAAATGTAAATCAAGACGACCCAGCAGTGCTTTCCTTCTAGATTGTTTGTCTTGTCACTTCAATTTAACCGAATAAGGATTTTCATTTAATATCAAAACGATACGATTCGAAAGTTTCCGCGCACTTTTCACTTCACAAATTCAAAAATGTTTTTGAAATGACGGACGCCGCCAACTGCCAGTTGAACATTTTGTAGGGGGCGCCCGCGACCAAGTATCGAGTCGACAAGAAAAAAAAACAAGAAACAAGACAAAGAAAAAAAGATTTTCGCGTAAATCGAAGCGATTTGAACCGGGTTTTAGAGTAAAAACGCTCTCACGCGTTTTCCAAGCTGTTTCAGGCACATTTCACGCGTTAATTTAGCCAAAATCCCGCCAGGTTGTAATATGGGAAACGGCACGAAACGCGATCAGGGGTCGCTATTCTTGAATCGTGTGAGAAAAGTCCCTGGGAGTTTTATATAATCCGTACTACACTTTTGTAGCGAAAGTTGCCTAAAAAACACGATTTTAGGCAACATTCGTTACATCATTGTACTGCGGAATGTATTTTACTCCCAGGGACTTTTCTCACACGATTCAAGAATAGCGGCCCTAGCCTGCCCGGATTTGAACTGGCAGCGCTGCCAACTAAACGGTGCCAAATCGTGGCGGCAGATTTTGAAAAGTCCTATAAAAATCTGATCTACACGTAGGAATTTGTTTCTCACAGAAAAGAAAATTGATATTAAACTAAAGAACGGAAGTTTTGAGCTGAAGCGTCGTTTGCACTAATTGCAAACGGAAAAAATCACGAAAGGCAATCACGAATAGGCTACTTCGTTTGGGCAGGTGCGCATGCTTGAAGGCACCAAATTTTGAAAACTTTCGTACACCTGTCAGTTGAATGGCAACGCTGCATGCTCTATCTAGCCGCCTGACCAACTACTGGTTCCTGGCTGTCACTTTTACACACACCGTAATTCTAGCCTTATGGTGGCCTTATGGTGGCCTTACATTGAGCATCAAATGCTGCCGCTTTCTTTGCAGCAGAATTCTGATTGGATGGGCAAAATTTACAAAGTTTTACCGCCATGCTGCTAAAGAAGATGGCTAGACGTGAACTTCATGAGCAGCATGGCGGCAAAACTTTTTGAATTTTGCCCATCCAATCAGAATTCTGCTGCAAAGAAAGCTGCAGCATTTGATGCTCAATAAAGGCGGGCCACCATTACATATTACCTACTGTATTACATATGTGTTTCGTAGAATTTTTTGACAAGCTGTATATCTTCAGAACGACCCAATGGATCCGATTGAAATTTTGTGGGTTAATTTCTTCTATTGATAGCTGACACATCGCCCTATCAAACAGTTTAAAATTTCCAGGGCCGGCCTTGATGAAAAAACTCAAAACTTTTTTCAAAAAAAGACGTCCTGTATGTATATTTTTTCGAATTTCATTTTGAAAAAATATGTTGGCACATTTGGATCCCATCTAACTTGACGCATGCGTGAGACCATCCAAAGTCGCTTAAAGACACGTAATGGTGGCCTTACATTGAGCATCAAATGCTGCAGCTTCTTTTGCTGCCGAGCTCTCATTGGTCAAATGTTGGTCACTGACAGCAATAACAGGCGTCAGTTCCAATCAGAACTCTGCTGCAAAGAAAGCTGCAGCATTTGCTGCTCAATGTAAGGCCAGCACAAAAGAGACATATGAATAGACGCGTCTCTAATGGTGGCCTTACAATGGGCGCTTTCCATTTAAAACATTTGTGTCGGTTTGTGTCAGCTTGTGTTAGCTTGTGTCGATGAGACAAAGGAACACAGATCAAATGGAACGCATTTGTGTCGATTTGTGTCGACACAAGTCGACTTGTGTCGGTAAATGGAAAACGCCCATTGAGCATCAAATGCTGCAGCTCTCTTTGCAGCAGAGTTCTGATTGGAACTGACGCCCGTTGATGCTGTCATCAGTGACCAACATTTGACCAATGAGAGCTCGGCAGCAAAAAGTTTTGAGATTCCACAAATTTAAACTGATTGATGTGTTTTAATACCGGGGTACCGGATATGTTACTTCCTACCGGGGGATCGATTTTTTTTTTCTCGAAAAACTCCAACTGCTATCGGGAGTAGATTGCATTGGGCGTCGCCGTCGCCGTCGTATAGGTTGACTTTCAAATGTGACGAGGTTTCGGTTTTCTGGGGGTAATTTTTTCAAAATAAAACTTGCACATTCGAGCGATGGTCCGACACTTTTTAATCACCTGTATAGTAATGTTGCTGAAAGTCTAGTTTTTTTTGTAATGTTTGGTACGTGGCAAATGTGGCAAATGTCTGTCAAATGTGACAAATGTGGCAAATGTCTAGCAAATGTGGCAAATGTGAGCAAATGTGGCAAATGTCTGTCAAATGTGGCAAATGTGGCAAATGTCTGGCAAATGTGGCAAATGTGGCAAATGTCTGGCAAATGTGGTGTACACATTTTTTCGAGGTGGTCAACCCCTCGGGAAAGTGTCTCATCTGGGATTATACATGCTATGACACTTTCGCAGACTCCTATCTCCATTCAACCTCGACAAACCCTGGCTACGCCGCCAACTCCGCGGAATTGAAGAAAAAATAAAATATAAAGCTCTGGAAGACAAATTTATTTTCATCCCGGTAGGTAAAGAGACCTCAGGTGTGTGGGGAACCGAAGCTTTGAAGAATCTTTGCTTTGAAGTTTCTCAAAGTGGTTGGGCACAGAATCAGAGAAGTGTGCCATGAGCGGCAAGCTACCAGCTTCCTATTTCAAAAGATGAGTATGGCGCTCCAGCGAAGCAACGTCGCTTCAATTCTGGGGACATTGCCTCCCGGAAAAGATTTTTCAGAAATATTTTACATTTTATTTTTATCATTGCCCGTATAACCAGCCTGTATAGATTTTTACTGAAAAGTGATTGTTCTGTGTAAAAAAAAAGCGGCAAGAAACCTTACAAAAAGTGAACCTCGTTTGAAGTTGTACCCTTTGAAACAGAGAACTTTGAAAGACCAAGTTTTCGGTATGTACCTTTAATATAAAAGAATAAGTAGATACTCTGCTGCATAAATTAACTAATACTTATTTTGATTTTTTGTTTAAGAATCATATGAACCAGTTCCTACAGTCCCTCGAATTCAGTAATGTCATCTTCACCTGTAACAATCAGTGATGGAGACGAGGATGGGGATCTTTGTTGTGAGGATCTGCCTCGGCTGGGGATTCAACAACAAAAAAAAAAGAAGAAGAGAAAGCCACGTAACCGGCAACAACAATATCATCACAGACGAGATGAATGAAAATGCCAGGGGAAATGACATTTGACGATACAGTGTCTTGAATAAAGCTGTAAAGATTTAACAATAGATCCTTTATCTGAACCCGCTACAGTTTCCTATAGAATAATTATGGGATGTCCCATAATTAGCGTGCAATACTTCACCAGCAGATTCTACGACCCAAACTAAGAAAAAAAGTTCCCATAAACATAGGTCGAAAAATGCTTCATAAGCGAGCTACAGCCCTCTAAAAGTGGTACCCTGAAGATGGTTTTTATTTAATATTTGCGAAACTGCAGAATCATGAAATTTTGCACATCGGCCAATCTTTTCATGTCTAATAATATGTGATAATAACAATTTCAAAATTCTATCCAGAAATGGGTCACACTGTGGGGGGGGGGGGGGGGTAAAATCACCCCAACTTTTTCAATTTTCAAGTGCCGTTTTTTTTGCAACTTAAGCATAAAATTATGAAACCCCAAAACATTTTGCAATAAAAATGTCACTTTGTTCAACTTCGATAGGAAGCACCGTTCTCGAGTAAAATCGATTTGAAACCCTCCCTACATGTCATAAGAATTCATGATGAAAATTACAAAAAAAAAAAATTAAATTGAGCGTAGGCCATGGAACACGACTTCTATGTTTGGAAAAAAATAATCGAGACAGGTGACAGGCCAGAGCACGACCATTACAGAAGCCATACACGAAGTGCATGTCTGCCAGCTCTTGGTTTTTGAAACGTTCCATTTTTACAAAACAGTACCCGCAATAAAACTTCTTTAATTAGCTTTAAGGGGTTTCTGATTCGACTAAAGAAGTTGTTGACGGGAAGCGGTCTTATTTTATCTTTTTCGTCAAGTAGAAACTCCTCCAAAAAGAAAATGTACGGGCATTGCTATCAAATTTTCAAAATTTCTAAAAAAATTTGAAAATTTTTGATTTGGATTTTTGAAAATTAGAAAACTAGATAGCATCGACAATGCATCTTTCCCCAAGAAAGTCGCATGCCAAATTTGAACTTTCTATTTAAAAAAAAGGGTACCAAAAATGATTTCTCGTATACATGAAAATGTGAATTAGAAAATATTTTTGGTACCTTTTTTTGAAAAAAGAAAGTTCAAATTCGACATGCGACTTTGTTGGGGAAAGATGCATTGTCGATGCTATCTAGTTTCTGAATTTTCAAAAATCAAAATCAAAAATTTTCAAGTTTACAAAATTTGATAGCAATGCCCGAATATTTTTTTCTTTGAGGAGTTTCTACTTGACGAAAAAAATAAAATAAAACCTATTCCCGTCAACAACTTTTTTCGTCGCATCAGAAACACCTCAACACAACTTTCAAACACATTGTCACTTATTTCATGAATCTGTCACCCTGTTTTAATTATTTTTCCCCAAACATAGTAATCGTGTTTCATGGCCTACGCTCAATTTTTTTTTTGTAATTTCATTATGAATTTTTATGAAAGGTAGGGTAATTTTCAAATCGATTTTACTTGAGAACGGTGCTTCCTATCGGAGTTGAGCACGAGGACCTTTCTCATGCAAAATGCTTTGACGTTTCATAACTTTATGCTAAAGTTGTAAAAAAAACGACACTCGAGAAAGTTGGGGTGATTTTACCCCCCACCCCCCACAGTCTGACCCATTTCTGAATAGAATTTTGGATATATTATTATTGCATATTATTAGACATCAAAAGATTGGCCAATGTGAAAAATTTCATGATTCTGCTGTCTACAGTTTCGCAAATATTGAATGAAAACCATCTTCAGGGTGCGCTACTTTTAGAGGGCTGTAGCTCGCTTATAAAGCATTTTTCGACTTATGTTTATATAGGAACTTTTTTCTTATTTTCAGCCGTAAAATCTGCTGGTGAAGTATCGCACGCTAATTATGGGACAGCCTGTATACTATGTAGATATTCAGTATTTATAGACAATCTACGCTGTCTTTGAAGTAGGTACCTTTATCTCCAGTCTGTAGTCTACCTTTACGCATCTTTATGAAACCTCTGTCCATTCTGTATCAATCCGATATTGTTAGTCTGTACAGAAGCATAGATCTCAATCAAGCGCCTGTAAAGGTTCTTTACTGTGTGGTTATACGGGTGGGTAGTACAATAATGTCTGGATAATCCGAACAGAAAGCTTGCAGACCCTGTTCGGATCACATACTTGTTCGGATTACCAAAATGTTCGGATTATAGAATTCGCACTAAATGATATCTATAATCCGAACGTGTTCAGTTTATAAATACCTTGCTCAACCATCAAAATGCTGCCAATATGCAATAGGCGAAATTCAGTGCCATTTCTGCGCTGGCGCAACCATGCTAGGGGATTTGAGAATAGTGCCGTATGCTAACACATGTAAAAAGCGTAATTTCAACATTGTATATTATTGAAACGGCTGTAAATGAAACTTTCAAATAAGCTATGGAAAAAAGAGTGTTTCTTGATCTTTCATTGTGTTCAAGACCAGCAATGATGGATCAGTTTTAGATACACAAGGAGCGAAAATATGGTGACGTGTTTATCAGTTGGTGTGTTTTTGAAAATACCGCCCTACTTCTAGTATTCTTCTCTGCCTTACGGTTGCCGTCCTGTCTGTCAATGGCATGAAACTGCATGTAAACAAATGGTTACTAAAATTTTATCGGGTTATATGTATAATATATCAGAGGTTTTGTGTTTTCTGTTTTTTTTTTCAAAAATGACAGGCAGTTTGTTGAGTTCCTGGCTGCAAAAACTGTACGAAAAGAACATTACAGTTCCATTTCATGTGTTCCCAAAAAACATCGCCTTCTAGGCAACCAGTTATACACTGAAAACGGCTTTTTCGTCCTTTTCGGAGCACTATACGCGCGGAATTAATTTTTTCGACAGCAATGCACATGGACAACATCATTCCGCATAATCTAGCATGGAAATCAGGAGTTTCTTGTCATCTATTTTCCTTTGTTAAATCGATGGCTGAAAATCTGCAGGTTTTTGACTTTTCCTAGCTCGCGCAGACGCATGAGTTCCATCCCCTAGCTTTGCGAACCTACAGCGCAAGTCGTGCCTTTGAATATCGCATATTAAAAATATCGTGTTGAAGACATGGTTCAAATGCAGCTCACAATGGAGGCTGCGACTTACAAGCTCGCTTGAAATGTTCGGTATTCTTTCGGAAGGCACGCAAAAAGAAAAATAAATAACAGTTCGGATTACAGGATACAAAGGTTCGGATTATAGATTATCATTTTACAGAATTGAGGTGTTCGGATTATAGAGTAGTTCGGATTATAATTATAAAGGGTCGGATTATCGATACATTACTGTATTAATAAAAAATAAGCATAAGCATTTGCTTGGATTTCATAGGCGTTGCTAGGGGAAGTTTGCTTAGCAACTCCTCAAAAATCTAAGCAAATGATTATGCTTATTTTTTATTAATACTACCCATTGTAATCTTCAATAAAACCTTTAATGACAATTTCAGATAAAAAAAAGTATGCAACCAAACATACATTCAACAGACCATCTAACTATCTAACTACCTGGGGAGGTTTGTGCAATCATTAAGTCATTGAAGAACACTAAGGCGGTAGGACCGGATGGGATACCCACAAAGCTCCTCAAGCATATTGGACAATACATCGCGCCTCCCTTGAGTTTCTTGATTAATAAATGTTTTGAAAGCGGAACATTCCCGAGTTCCTTGAAAGTAGCGAGAATAAAGGCTGTGTTCAAAAAGGGCGACAAGTCAAAGATTGAAAATTATCGTCCTGTATCGGTACTGAATATTATAAGCAAAGTATTTAAAAAAATCATTTACAGCAGATTTATCTCTTTCATCGAGAAGCACGCTATACTCAGTGAGTCGCAGAACGGTTTTCGAAGGGGGAGATCTACTGTCAGAGCAATGCATGCAGCAATATGTAGGATACTGGAGTCATTGAATAACAACAAACAAACATCAGTTCTGTGCATTGATCTTTCAAAAGCGTTCGACTCAGTAGAACATATAACATACCTACTTTTGAAAAAGTTGGAGCGGTATGGTGTGAGGGGTAAGACCTTAGACCTGATTTCGTCCTACTTGAGGGGACGTACCCAATTTGTTTCCGAAACAGATAAGGAGGGAAAAACAGTTGATTCCGAGTTCTTTACTGTCGATAGGGGTGTTCCGCAGGGGTCTATTTTGGGCCCTCTATTATATCTCCTGTATACAAATGACTTGTCCGCTGCTATCGGTCAGGATGTTGGTGTTGTCCAATATGCTGACGACACTTCCTTGATTGTGACAGGGGGTGATGATGCCGATCTCGCGAGGGAGATTTGTCGGAATATGAGGACGTTTGAAACGTATTTCGCGCAAAATTGCTTAAAGTTAAATATAGAAAAGACACAGATCATAAAATTTTCCTATAGAAAAGAAAATCATCTACTGCGGTTTAACTGTGACGGGGTCAAGTTTGAATCGGTCGATGCTATTGACTTTCTGGGGCTCAAGATAGATCATAGATTACAATGGAATACACATGTCGACTTTATAATGAAAAAACTAAACAAATATTGCTATGCTCTAAGCCAGCTTACCTTTTTCGTTGGAGCAGACGCTGCATTCATTACATATCATGCGTATGTAGAATCCACGTTGCGCTACGGAATCATTTTTTGGATGAACTCCTCCGACTCCTGTAGAGTTTTCCTCCTGCAGAAAAGGTGTTTGAGAAGAATTTTAAAACTGCCGAATCAGGAAAGCTGTAGAAAGCATTTTGTTGCCTGTAATGTACTTACCCTGACTTGTCTTTACATATATGAAGCCATCAATTTTGTTGTAAAAAACAGAGACATTTTTGAGAGCAACTGTCGAGAACACACACACGACACACGCAACCGCACGGATCTCCTTGGGGACCGATATAATTATACATATTTGCAAAAAAATGTCCAATTCAACCTCATGAAGACATATAATAGACTCCCAGTGGCCTTCAGGCAGCTGCCTCCCAGGGCTATGGCGGGAAGGCTCAAAGACTTTCTCCTTGGGAGGGCGTATTATTCTCTCTCTGAATATTTTTCCGATGACGGGGTGGGTAGCCTACGGGGATGACTCTGGTTCCTGCTTCGTCTTCTATTCTCTGTGATAAGTTTTTATTTAAGTGTTTATTGTATAGCGTTATGTCTTGCATATTTATTTTCTTTTATTTATATTAAGATTATATTACACTCTTAGTGATTTATCTTCGAGTATCTCTTGTTATTGTATATAGTTTTTTGTTTTGTTATTGTAGGTAGTTTATTGTTGATAATTTGACATGTCCCACGCCCTCCACGGGTATTTCTTGTATTTACGAGGGAACAAATAAAGGAATTGATTGATTGATCTAGTTTTGAAATGTCTATGGGTATAGAGGCAGATAGAGGCGGCCACTGAGAGGCGGCATATGGCAGTGGCTAAATGAGCGGTGGACTCTTTTCCGGGAGGGGGACATTTGAGCCGTGGATGTCTTTGTGGTGTCAGAATTCGGGGATAAATGCGTAGTGGACTTTTTTCCGGTCGATCGTTTTAGCAGCGGATGTCCTCGAGGTGGGAGAACTGGGGGATGAATGAGTCGTGGACTTTCTTCCGGTGGGACGTTTGAACTGTGGACTGATTTCGCTGTGGACCGCTGAGTGGGCTACCCCTTCGTAGTATTACAATATTTTTTAGTTTTAGTGCTAATTTTCAAGATCGGTGTACGAAACTATGAAATTCGCGCCACACATGCGCACACCTTGCAGACACCGACGTACTGTCAGTAGAAACGTCACAATGACATTTTGAAAGTATGACACACGTCTATTTTCATTTTACGTAGCAACTTTCATAAGTCATCATAATAATAAAGAGCAATAAATGCAGGTTAAATCGCATATGTTTTACTGCTAAATCGATGCTGTGATGTCCAAACTGGTGAAGTAAATCGGCCAGTCAGTCATCTTTCAAAAACAAAACGTGATGTACCGAAAAGATTCCTGAATCATTTTGAAATTTACAATAAACCGAAGGTGAGTGAGTGTTCTCTGTAATTGGTATTGCTCGCTCGCTCGCTCGTTTCTCAACTTACTACTGATTTTGGTGTTTGTAGATGTTTCTTGGGAATTTCACCAAGTCTTACGTTGACAACGACACCTGCTTGACCAGCAAGCGGCCAAATGCTACGGCCATCAGCAATGTGTACGAAGGAATCCCCGAGACTATTTTACTGAATGTGATAGTGTGGATACTGTTGATACTCCTTTTTGCGATACTGAGAAACAGAGCTTGGGATTATGGCCGGTTGGCTTTGGTCCACACGGAAAAATGGACTCAGTTGTTTTACAAAAACACCGACGACGCCATCCCGGCCATCGAAAATTCGAACGCCGACGTCTCCCTGATCGCCGACACCGGCTGCCTGTGGTTCCCATCGATATTTAAAATCACACGTGACAGGATTTACTCTCGATGCGGCCCTGACGCTTCGCATTACCTGTCGTTTCAGGAGCAGCTTCTGCTGCTGACCGCGACAATAACCGTCTTTTCGCTGTGCGTGATCCTTCCCATCAATTTCCAAGGGAAACTCCAGGGCGGCAAGACGACGTTCGGACACACGACTCTGAGCAACCTGGAGCCGGATTCGTACTGGCTGTGGGTGCATGTGATAGCTTGCTTTTGCTTCGTGCCACTGACGATAATGATAATGCGGAGGTGTTCCGGCAGGATACCCAGTGCCACGGCTCTGACGTCGCGCACGCTGATGATAACGCACATTTCGCGCAACCACCGGAACACCGAGGACATCAAGAATTACTTCAACGTTCGTTATCCAGGATTGGAAATCAAGGACGTGCAGGTGGCCTACAAGGTGAAGAAGCTGATGGAGCTGGAGAAGCGCCGTGAGCTGGCCCACGACGCCAAGATGTACTGCATCATCAATCACAAGCTGCACCTCAAGGTGCAGCCGTACGGCTACATCGTATGTTGCCCGTGTAAGACGCTGAACGCGCACGATTATTATGCGCAACAAGAGGAAGAACTGACGGCGCTCGTGAGAGCTGAACGGCGACACGCGCTCGAGAATCCCTTGGGCATCGCTTTCGTCACCGTTAATTCAGAAGACATTGCGCAGCACATCATAAAATCATTCGAGCCGGGCTCGCTGCGCCACTGGCTCATCACGATGGCCCCGTCGCCGTCCGACATAAACTGGGAAAATTTGGAAATATCCTACAGGAATTGGTACTCGAAAGCCATCCTGATCAACGTCATCCTGTTCTTGGTTTTGTTCTTTTTAACAACACCACTGACTGTTGTCACTATATTCAACAATCTGACCGCGCAGGATAATTTCATCAAGAAAATTAGTCCGCTGCTGTCGGAATTCCTGCCCACTTTGCTGCTGCTATCCATGTCCGCTCTCATGCCTGTAATGGTGGCGTTTTCGGACGAATGGATGTCGCACTGGACGAAATCGAAACAGAACCACGCGACCATGTACAAAACGTTCTTTTTTTTGCTGTTCATGGTGCTGATTTTGCCGTCGCTGGGCCTGACAAGCGCACAAGCTTTTCTCGAGTGGTCCATCCAGACAGGCAACATAACGTTGCGCTGGGAATGCATATTCCTGGCGGACAAGGGCGCCTTCTTCGTCAATTACGTGATCACTTCCGCGCTGATCGGCACGGCACTGGAACTGCTGCGCTTTCCGGAGCTCGCGATGTACGCCTTCCGCCTGCTCCGCATCAAATCGGAAGCCGAAAAGACGAGCATCCGCAAGGAGATCCTGTGCGAGTTCCGTTTCGGCATCCATTACGCCTGGACGCTGATGATCTTCACCATCAGCACCGTCTACAGCCTGACCTGCCCGCTGATCACGCCCTTCGGCCTGCTCTATCTGATCTTCAAGCATCTAGTCGACAAGTACAACATCTATTACGTCTACAAGCCGATCACCATGTGCGGCGAAGGGCAGCACATCCATTCTGATGCTGTTCGGATGGTGCGCGTCGCCGTGCTGCTCCTCCAGCTGACGATGGCGGCGTTCTCCTTCATCCGAGGCGGTCTCAACACGATGTCCTGCATCAGCTTCCTCGGTTTCTTCGTCACCTTCAGCTTCTTCTTCTTCCTCAGCCCGTTCCCGTCGTGCAAACCGAAATCGCTGAACCATTCGAATCTGCCCGAGATGAACGAGCAGTACATCGCCCCGGTCCTGCTCACGTCGCAAAACATCGAACAGAGCGAGGACTGCGTGGTGTCTTCGCCGTCCTCGTACGGCTCCTCCAACATGAACGAGATTGGCATCCGGTTGGCGCCGGAAATCGGATCGAGCATCGCCTAAGCTCCCGTCCCGTCCCATCTTCTGTTTGGTATGGGTATGGCTGTGACTAATCATAGTGATGAACATAATTATTATAGAGGAAATAGTTTTTGTATACCCTTTAGAGCAGCGCGCAGCGCCCAAATTTTTCAATTCATGTTAGCACTTGCCCGAGTAAGTGTATCTATTTTCTTTGGGTAGCTGCTATTATAATAATTGGCTTATGCAGCTATTACGCCTCCTGCAGGGTAGCCAGCCGTCTTTCAACCTGCAGCAAATGACTATTTATTATCATAAGACCATACAGGGTATTTCAATGGAAACGAGCCACGCTGAATAAATTTTTGCTAGGTGAAATTTAGAAAATTTCCCGAGACCCGTCGATTTTTGTTTCGAGGGGGTCATCTGAAGCATACATTGGTGAATTTCTATCTTTAACCTCGACTTCGAAATTTCAAACGACACTACCTACCTTGCGATGCGAAACATTAATTTAAAGGAAATTAAATTCTCTTTCTGAAATAAATATTTTTAAAATTTTCAACCTCAACACCCTTTTTCCTCAAATACTCTTGTGTGTCCAATTGATAACTCTCGACCCCTAAATTATTTTCAATTTATTCAGCTCCATCCTAAATAGCATCGAGGAAGAGAATTTTTGGTGGAAAAAGTGCTACCCAAATTCATCCCTTTGCTCTTCCCCACCCCAACGTCGAAATTTACCAAAACACCACCTACCTTGTGATGATACATCGGGTCAAAGAGAATTTAATTTTGTCTCTGAAAACTTTTTTTCAATTTTCAACTCCTTTCCCTTTTGGACATTCGGATTATCTTGAGAGAGAAAGGGGGCTTTTGAAAATTTGAAAAATATTTTTTTCGAAAAGAGAATTCAATTCTCTTCAATTTGATATATCACAAAGTAGATAGTGTCATTTTAGATTTTTGGGTTGGGGTAGGGAAGCGAACGGGTGAATTTGGGTGGCACTTTTTACACAGAAAATTTTCTCCCTCGATGCTGTGCAGGATCACGTCGACAATACACAATATTGCGTGACCGCTTAGCGCATGCGCTAAAAAACGAGGTGATTCGTTCTAAGTCTTCCATATGTTACGCTGTAGAATAGGTGATTCTCAAACTAAGCTCAATGGATAATGCGTCGTTTTCAAGTAGAAGTGGTTACATAGAAAAATCGGTGTAACCCTCACAACCTATTCATGAAAGCACATATGTGAGGGATCATTCCCAAATGCCCCAAATTACGAAATAAAAAAAAACATGTAACACTTCAACCATAACATTCAAATTTACCGCAAAATTGTCTGGGGATATTTCATTTAATCAGTGCTGTATTGTATTGACGACAGCATGGTGTGGCGACAGCACTGAACAGTCAGTCCTCTGAGTGGCACACACTTTTTCGACCGCCGAATATCCATTTTAAATCGGAAGGCTTCACAAGTTGCTGATAAAACTGAACAAAATGTCAACGTCAAACACATAAATCAATGTCATTGTCGAATTCTGGGCCGCTTCGCGCCTACCGCGGCCGCTGGGCCCTGAACATGCGCGATGATAACTTGTCACCGTTTTCTTAGTTCGCATGACATCCGTGTCGGATCGCCACTTCCGCGCAATATTTGTATTGAGGTCAAGAATATCAAATTGGACATTCAGAGAATTTTAGGGAGAAGGGGGGTGGGGTTAAAAAATTTAGAAATATTTTTTGGAAAGAGATTCATCTCTTCGATTTGATGTATTGCAGAGTAGGTAGTTTCATTTGAAATTTCTAAGTTGGGGTAGGTAGGTGGGGGTGAGAGGGTTGAAGATAGAAATTTGCCAATATATGCTTAAGATGTTCCCTTCGAAACAAAAATCGACGGGTCTCGAGAAACTTCCCGAATTTCACCTAGCAAAAATTTATTCAGGTTGGCTCGTTTCCATTGAAACACCCTGTATACTGGGCCTTATGAATAAAGAATAAACAATTGCTTTTGCTTGATTTTTTGTTTCTAGAAAATTCTCAAAAAACTCAACAAACTTCAAGTATTTCATTGATTTAGGTTTCACTGAGCATTTAAGTAACTAATTGAAATAATAACAATTGTTGGAAGTCTCATTTCCAAATGTTGCTCCGTTTTTTGCTGCTAGAGTTTTAGGCAAAAGCAATTGCTTAATCTTTATTCATAAGGCTCATTATCATTCTGACAATCTAAATACAATTTCTCGCACTGAATTGCATGTAATCTAGGCCGCGCCCACACTGGCCAAGACTGCATGCGATTTAGTACGAGAAATTATTGTATAAAATTGTCAGATGTCATACGAACTTTCGACTTACGAATTCACTGTTGCCAACTTCACATAACAAATTAAGCCTAAACATAAAAAAATACTTGTGAAATTAACTACAGTGTGTCCGGTTCTTTGGTGAACTGTATTACATAGGGAAAGCGCTTGTTAATCGCTTCATCTGTTTGACAGCAGCAGTGAAAAAAATGAAGCCACTAGCCTGAACCTTATCCCTGAGTGAATACCTTGAACAGCTTCAACCTTCAGGTCTATTAAAAAAATTGACGTTTCGTGAATCCCGTTAAAATGGGGCACCTGTGTAGCCGAAAATAATTTTAGGTTATAGGTCTCATCAAACCATATAACTTTACTCTTAAATCTTTTTTTTTACCTTGAACGGTAAGACTGCTATGGGATAAATACGCTAGGATGGACCACCCTTGAAGGGTGAGTCACGAGAAAAATCCAATTTCTCTGAAAAATGTCCACTAAAAAAATTTCTCGGCACAAAACCGTGTGATCTTCTGCTCGATATCGGTTGGAAGAACCAACCGAATGATTTGGATGCATTTTTGAAGATTTTTCCCCAGGTTCCTGACTCACCCTGTATAAAAAAATTCAATACACATGCAGTGGTTGCTGTTATTTGTTACGCATTATTCTGCCCCAAACAGTTTGCTTCAGTCTTTTTAAATAAATTAAATTAGAAGGGCTCGAAGGACCTCACTTTGACCCTCCATATCGTGAGAAATAGGAAACCCAATTTTTAGCCAAAATTCTTCTGGCTTTTCAAGGCATTTAGGTCGACTGCTGTGGACTGCGAGGGCGCGAACTCTGAGACACTGACCACCATTATGGGGGCAAATACTGACGGTTCTTCCAGATCGCACTGGCATAATAGGTGGAGTAATTTAAAAATGACATCTAATTGTCGTCACTATCAAAGTCGTCAATTTAATTTCAATAACATGTGCCACTGTATTAGGATTAGAGCTAAATACTCGATAAACGCCCATTGACCATAATGCTGTTTTAAATTTTGCCGGAAACACTTTCCTCGTTTCACAATGACATCACAACATTAACATGCGCCTCCATAGGTGCCTAACACATAGCACAACGAATTTCAACCGCTAGATAATACTGCCAAATTTAAAATATTTCAGCCACCCCGACGTCCGCCATCTGGCAAGAGAAAATTTGACATTTGCGCCCAAGAGCGATTTCTAAAGCCTTGGTATCCTTTGGTTGCTAAAATGGAGAAACTAGAGTGAGTTTTTCTAACATTTCTGTTTTGTCACATTGTCATAGTAGTTATCATCAGGTCTAGAGCGCATGCTCACGTTCGTTGCCGGTCGGCAAAAATTCGACCTTCACGTGCTTGCCAGACTCGCACAGCTCTGTAATCATTCTCCCCACTCTATACTTCTGGTGCTAGCCGACCCGAACTGTCAAATCTTGCACATGCCCACTGAAATACAAAATTGTCATGAAAACTACTATTGAGAATCGCGCAAAACATTCAAGTTCGTCGTTCCATCGGTAGTTTGAATCGAAATTGCCTATAAACCGGCTTGGAAGTTTGTACCTGCTTCAAAAAACAGGGCTACTATAATACGCCTTTGGCAGCCATCTTGTGGTGGAAAAATTAATTCGAATCACGAATGGTGGTGGTACTCCATCTGCAGTTTCCAAAAAAATTATAGTTGTTTATCCGCACCGTGCCCATGGCAAGATACGAAGTTGATAATCCCAGGCTGCAGGTTCGAAAACGGAGGCATCCCAACGTTACATCGAGAAAAATTATACCGAAGATGAAAAAACTACTGAATAGGTTTGCTCCATCAGAAATCTCAAACTAGTCAGTCAATGAGAAGCGCCTAAATCAGTTTGTAAACTGATTTTCTCGATTCCTATTGGCTCTGACTAGTTGGAAACCTCTTGATGGAAGAACAAACCTAATACTTGTCGGCTTGGCACGTCACTGAACCTGCTACAGATTTTGGGTGCAACAGAGGTAATCTTGGCGTTCTGGCCATGGCATAAAATATTGCTCACGACTGTACAGTACATTGAATCTCCAGTAAAAGGTTGTAATGATTTAACACAAGTGCGTCACTGAGGAAACCACTACCGGTAAAGGCATCACTTCCAACCCAACCTACTTGGGCATCCTTAAAATCCCAGTGCTATGTAAACTCATACTGATACAAAGTAATTTTCGAAATTGGTTCCTTTCAGAAACTGGATGAAGCAGCTTCAGTATACTTATCTGGATCGGGGAATATTATTCTCGAACCCGCTAGTAAATATGCTTGTTGGCATTTAATCATCATCATCATCATCAAGCAGTTGCCTCTTCGTATTCACTATTTATAGACAACTGAAAGTTTTTTCTTCCTCAAAACAAGTGCCGCTCTACTGGTGAACTCGACAGTAATGAAGTCCCAATTAGAAATTTAAAAATACGCACAAATATCATCAAATCAAAACAACTCGGTAATATTTTTTAATGTTCATGCATTTTCGTCTTGTTTGTTGTACATTTTGAAACAATTGTTAATTTTGAAAAGCTGATCACCCAAATGAAATTATTTTAAATAAATTAATATATTATTTTATGCTACGTGGGAAGTACCATATGATCAAAAACTTTCCTCCTCTAGGTAGGCTGTGGTCTGGTCATTGGCAGGCAAACGAGGCTAATTATGGCCAGGCCACAGCCTGTCTAGAGGAGGAAAGTTTTTAATCATAGGGTATGTATATACATATAAACAAATTGAAACTGTTCATACGTGTGATACTGTTCGTTAATTTTATAGTATTGACTCATTCCTAAGTACTCCAATTCGTAAGATTATTTAATAATTCATTATTTAAAGCGTTATATAAATATTGGTAGCTTTAATCTGAATAATGTTGAATGAATGGCTATGTATATTATTATAGGGAAGAGATATGCAATATATTTTATTACAGGTAACTTTATGATTACTTCGCCTCTGCTGTAATTATTGTGTCTGTGCTAAATGGTATTAGTTTGGAATTATGTAAATATAACTAATATAGGTTAATTTAATAATTGGAAACATAGCACTTTTCCATTCTAAAGCCTCTAAAGATTACTAGGTACACATGCGATCGACATTACTGCACATTATCTGTGCAATAATTTTGTTGGCATGCGTATAATTTGTATTATAATAAAAAAAAAACTCCTAGTCTCGGTTTAAATGATGTAATTCAGTATTTCTTTGAATTATTTTCAAATAAACGTTTTGGTTTGTGTTTTTTCTCAATAGCCAACCCAATTATTTAAATGATTACCTGATCAGTCAGAATAAATGAAAAAACATGAATGGTTTGTAATAAAATGCATCGATGTATTGTTTAGTTACGTTTTCTGAATTATAAAGTTTATTAATTGAAGTTTTAAATTTCTTCTGCGCCTATTTATTTTAATATATTTTATACACGGTATCTCGAAATTTGCGCCCTCGGGCTCCAGAGCAATTTACGGAAATGCTTGAAAAGTGACAGAAAAATGTAGAAAGTAGTATTGTGATCGTGCTGAAATTATTATTTTTTTATAATGACGGATATATCACGGTTTTGATGTCGCCTAAACGTGAGTTTAGTCAGCCTTTCTTAGTCGTAATTTTAGTTTTAGTCATGAGCGTAGCATCGCTCGTTAGCTCTTGTGCGTACCTACAAGATGAGCGATGCTACTAAAATTAAAAAACAACTAAATAAGACTGACTAATAGTCCGATTCTTTATTTGTCGTTCACAAACATCTATGTTGGAAATAAAGATATGTTTGCTAACATGAATCAATAGATCAGATATTGTCATTTTCATTTCATTTCTGTAAGTTGTTATTGTGGTAGCTTGTTCTCTGTTTTGTGGTGAAAAATGAATGAAAACGAGGCTAAGCGGAGCCGAAGTGCCAAATCAGTTCGAGGTGTACTTACAGGCCTATTATCTTTCTCATAACATGCATGTTCATTTACGATTTTCGTTCATGAACATGGACATCGATTCTGCGTTTCCGCTGTTGGACCGCTTGGGCGATTACGCCGGTGCGAACCATGTTTTTCAACAGATTCGAACTGATGGGACAAGACGTGGCCACTGGATTTGGAGAAACTGCGATTCTCTTAACGATCTATAATAATATAAAAATGTACTTTATTTAAAGAATACATAACTGACTGTCCTGAAAAAACAGTTTGCCATTGAGAGACACAGTCTAAAATTAACATAAAATTGAAAAGAAATTTAAGTAAAACAATCATTATACATATACATGTTAAAAACTAGTGTAGCGGCTCTCATATGGGCATGTGACGGAGGAACTGTTGTCTCCCTTGATAGCTTAGTGGTTAGAGTATTCATCCGGCAAATGGAAGACGCAGGTTCGAATCCTGCTCAGGGCAGACACTTTTTCTCCGTCACATCGCGCTATACTAGTAACAGAAGCATGTAATGAAACCCATGTTCACAATGGGATGGTCACATGGGACAACGGATGGTCCCTCTGGTGACGTTAGGATAGAGTTGTGTCTGCTGTGTTGTGAAATGGAGGAAGAGGTCAGAAATGTAATAGACCTCTGTGAGAGATAATAGAAATGTAGGTCAAAATGTTCCCGTGCACTGGCGCATGCTCAGATCACCCAGCTGTCGGCGACTGCCGAATGTCAAAAATCCTCGGACAAATGATCAACAGTGAGGTTTAGTTTGTGCACATCTCATTAGATGGCGCTTATGTCGACAAAAACTGTATATTTTTATTTGCGACGTTGTTGAATATTTCACCGTTTCTGTTAGATGGACACCTACATCCAGCGAAGACAAGTTTCACACAAAGCACACATTTGAAGATGTTTTTCATCAGCGTTTATCATTTTTTTCCCTAACGCTGATGCAACCTTTCCGGAACAAGACGAACTGGTTGTGCGGATCGTATCGTGGTATCGCGAGTCACTGAGGACACAACCACCAAACACACAATAGTCTTTTTCCAGCGAGTAACTTTTTGTAACCGGTTGGTTATTAGCGGTTGACATTAGATTGACAGATACTGTCATTTTCGTGACATCTGACATTTCTCGCTAAAACGTTGCGGTTATAACAGAGAGTTATAACTTTGGTTATCAGCATTTGGCGGGAAAAGAGGGAGAGGGACTGGGACTGCATGATAGCTTCAAATAGTTACGTACTTGTACTTGTCTCTCTGTTACATATACCGTGTACTTGAACCATTCGTAATCTAGGATAGCTTTGAAGGTGAAAAATTCAGTCATTCAGCCAATCCAGTCACTTGAGAATCGATGAACATCTCGTTTCCGAAGTCACCCGGGTGGGTCCCAATCAGGGCCCTGGTTACGAATTTTGTGGATCACACGTGTATCGATCGTGATCACATCACACATACAATTTCTATGAAATCCTGTTTGTTTTCTTGTTCATGGTGTAATACCGAAGGAACAATAAATAGTTAAGTAGGTACCTATATTGAATTGAATTGAAAATCAATTATTCATATTTCATTTCTACTATATAAATATAGGAGGTATGACAAGTACTTTCAGGATTAAACCACCATCAGGCGGCCATCGGACATCTGGATTACCCGATGTTCTTGTGGGTCCATCGCAGATGAGTCCATCATCTTCGATTCTTCTCGTCTCCAAGTCAAGTTGTCAAGTTTTTGAGGTTAGGTTAGGTACGTTTCACATTTGAAAATTCTGGACCGCTGCTTGTTTCAAATTCAAATCTGTTGCCGCCACAATGTGTTCCCCCACCATAACAATAACCAGCCTCATGACCAGGAGCGCGATTCTGTACTTCCCTACCGACAACTATCGGATCGGTAGCTAGGGTGAGAACCAAAGAATATAAACGTATAGACGAGCCGACACCGACAAGTGTCGGTAGGCGAGTACAGAATCGCGGCCCTGGTTAGGAAATGTATAACCGGTGATGATATCAAAATGGCGGCACTTCCTTTACCGCTTATAACCAATCTTCGCTCAAACGTCAAATTCTATAACCAAGTGTAACCGGTCATGAACGGTTATTCGCTCGAAAAAGACTAATGCTTGGTTTGCTCCCACAAGAGCCTTCGATTTTTTGCATTCTAACATGGTCAAACTTTCCTGTGCCTCTTTATTACTAACCTAACTTCCTCTCTTAGATGTATTTGACGTTTTATCCGAGGATTCCGCCGTTAGCTGTCGAGCTGCCGACTGTCGAAAAACCTACGTTCTTCCACTCCGCCATATCGCGTTGCGGCTCAAACATACTTACCCAAATATTAATTATCAAAACATCAAATATCGATAAATACACCTTAACATACTTATCATCAAAATATAGACAATGGTTATCATATCATTAAAATAGCAAGGTGCGTTCAGTCAGCTTATTTAGCCGCAAGTTTTAACTTTAGTCGCAAGCGCAGCGACTCCCATTGGCTCTTACGAACCAGTCTCCTCAGAACAGCCAATAAGCGATGCAGCGCTTACGGCTAAAATTCAAACTTGCGGCTAAATAAGCTGACTGAACGCACCTTTAATAATAAACAAGATAGAAGACCAAAGGCCGCAAATATAATATAGTTTGACATAATATTGTTGTCAAACTAAAAAAAAAAAAAGTAACGCAGGCTAGATTGACCATCGGCGATATATTGTTATTTTATTACTTAATATCCTTATTTTCATATTGGACGACAGTGTCATAAAAGGGACCTGAAGCCGCACATTTTACAGTAACGATTCCACCACCATTCCATTCCACCATGGAATAAAAAGGCAATATAATCGTCAGAGAAATAAAATCAACAGCTTAAAAAATAAACTGAAGAGGGAATATTTCAACAGACAAATTGAGAACAATTCAAACGACTCTAGAAAACTTTGGCAGGCTGTACAGTGGCGCCGAATAGACCTTTTTTTGTGGCGCTCGCCATACCTCAAAATGAGGGGGGGGGTCTGGGGGGGAAAAAAAGGAAAAAAGAAAAGAAGAAAAGTAAAGATGATAAAAAGGAAAGAAAAGAAGAGGAAGTAAGATTTACCTAGCAAATCATTGGATATCAGGAATCAGGATTATTGTACATTTCTGAATCACAGAGTTATTTACGATGTACAAGCACAGAATAAAGCTAGGGGTAGGAACCGTATAATTAAAACCATTTTACCTCAAGAATTCTATGACTTTTTTTGCCGTTTTCAATTGTTGATAGTATGTTTTGCAATTTACTTCAGAGTGACATCTGCATGTTGTTTGGAAATCTGCAATGCATGTCGGTAAGGAATACGACCACTCTCCGGTCCCCAATTTTGTGCCATTTCAAAAATAACTTTCGATAATGAAAGCTTTTTATTCAGTTTTAAACATCTTCAGAAACCGACATTGGCATTCAACAGTTTATTCAGTCATTATGGTCGCGATTATGGCCAACCTTTGATATTTAAAATAATAATTTGATAGCACCCTACCCTTACTAGAGGCAAAAGGGTTTTGATCATACGGACTTCAACAGCCAACCAAATGGTCTAGGAAAATCTTACGATCTCACGATCTCACAAAAAACTTTCGATTTTTGTGCCTAACTACATTGCGCTGCACTACACACTACACACTATTCATATGGAATGACAGGTCAGTTAGTTTTATTACTCTTGATAAAACTGGGGCCCAATTTAACAAGAGGGTCTTACCTACTGTTACCCACAGACTACGCAGCAATATTTTCTACCAGAGTTCCTAAACTTGAAATTCAGCCTATGTCATCTAGGTAGGTACCTAACGGGTATTTTTGAGAGTTTTCGAAAATCTCTAAATTTGAAAAGATGATGAAATCTATGGATAATTTGGTCAGCGGCTTCTTTTTTTTGCTTATTATTGTTAATATTATTATTATTATGGAAAAATTTCGCCTGCGGCGCTAACTGGATGGGGGGCTCTTAGACCTCCCGGTCCGACCATAGCATGGCATTAGGAGGAGGGGGGGGGTCTAAAATTTTCTTCGCCATAGTAACTTTTCGTGAGTTCGGCGCCACTGAGGCTGTAAATAGTTTGGTTTTCAAAAAGAACAAGAAAAGCATAATAAGAGAGATTAAAACAACAAAAGGAGAGACGGTTCAAAGTGACAAACAAATAGGACTGTGTATCTTACGTGTTATCCGGGGTCATGCGCGTAGAATTAGGCGCTTGATATGAAACTTCCAGACAAATAGCGTATGTTAACACGTAACATGATCAGAAAAACTATCAATAATCGTTTGTGTAAGTGAAATTTTCAACTATTGATGCTCACTGTTTGTGAGTTGTGAGACTGATGTTATTTCAATTTTTTAAACAATTAAAACAATCATTTTGAAGGTGGAATAGGAAGGCACGCTTTCGGTTCTTACAAGAAAGAATGGAAATAAACACTGCGTCATGAGAAGTGTAGAAGCGAGTGTCGATACGATGAAGAAAAAGGTTTTATTTTATTCCGTTTCCGCGAACACGTGGCGTGGAAGTTTTGGTCAGGGCCCTCTCCGAGTCTCCTCTAACTGAAACCCTCTGGGGCCAAAGGTAAACGAGCCGCGAGAGCCACTCTCATACGGTACGTTTCAGGCAATCCTTGCTACATGAATGTACTGCGGATTGCATAAGACTATCCGGCCCAGAAGCTAGGCAGGAGAACGGCAGAAGCCGTATTCGGGGTTGCCAAATGAACAAGAAATATAAATTTCAATTACTTCGATATATTAATTTCCAAATTTTGAATTTTCATTCAGTATGGTGTCAGATTTTCTAACTAAAAAAGCGCAAGGAAACATCTTGCAAAACAAATTGATTTTATAGTGACTATTTGAGGTGACAGTATATGTAATATAACGTATTATTGGTATCGGCGGCCATGCCAAATCTGACAACATCGCGATTAACAGACTGTGGATCATTTGCGAAGTAAGCAAGAAACTTTCAATATTTTCATTATTTTGTAAAAAAGAACTATACAGGGTGTTTCATGACTTATACGACATAGCTTAGCGATAGATTCAGTTTTTTGAGGCGGATCCGGATCTGGCTTCGAAATTTTTTTAAGATCCTGCGTTTCAAAGTTACAGGGTGATTTATGTATTTTGGTCAAAACTTTCATAGGTCATAACTTTGGAGCAAATGAATGGAATCGAATGAAATTTGACAGGAAATGTCTCTTACCACGAACAATCACAATGACCAACAAGGCATGAAAAAATCCAGGGCCGGACTAAAAAAAATGGCCCCCATCAATTCTTGGGACAAAAAAGCCATTTTCGCATCGGATTCCTAAAAAAATGCCATTGTATTTGGAAAGTTGAGAAAAAATGCTACAGAATCAGCTATCCAATACGAACGGCACACCTCAGTAGGTTTAGTGAAAAAATAAAATAAAAAAATTGAAAATTTTAATAGCGATATTTCCTGAATGATTTGAGATAATTCATCGCAATTACTACTTTTCAAACAGTAAACGAGCAACATTTGAAAAAAAAATCAAAACTCCTAACAATAGGTGATAAATACATTACATGTTATTAACTAATGGTTTTCAAAATACCCTCCCCCAACTTCGACGCATTTTCCACATCTCGTCACTAAATGTCTAGTGGCTTTTCGAATGGTTGGTGTATTGTTCCGCGTTTCATTAGCAGCTGCAATGATCTTCTCTCTACAATCCTTCCTGGTATTCATTTCCGTCTTGTAGACCTCTAAATCTTTCATGCGGCCCCATACATAGTAATCTAGGACTGTGAGATCAGGAGATCTGGGAGCCAGGAATGAGGACCCCCGCGACCAATCCAGCGATGGGGGTATTCTGCATCCAAGTATTCTTTGGCGTTTGATGGAAAATTAAGACAGTGCTCCAATTGCATTCTGATGTAGAATTGTTCTTCTTCCTAATCATAAATCTCCATAATTATGTGCCTGTTGTTTCGGGGCCTGTTCAAATTGCCATATTTTGGGAAGTAGAGCAGCTGCAGACACCGGCACCTCTCTAATTGAAGCTTAGATTTAGGGCTTATTTCCACAAAAAAAGAAGAATTGTATTGGTTCAACGGTTTCTGAGAAAATCACGCCGAGATGTTTTAGCTGGGATGCACTGTCTTGGGTATTAAAGTAAAAAATGAAAAAGGACCTACCTTGTGACGTCCAGCGCCGTGATATGGAAAGAGCGCTCTCTGTGCATGGTCCGCTGATGTCCAGCGCGTCACGGTAGGGTAGGTTGTGGGTTGAAAAATGGAGTGATACACAATAACAATAATGAGAAGTCCGAAATCGCCCTCGCACAACGCGGGTGGCGAAACGGAACTGAGGAGAAACGAAAAAAATGAAGAGAACCTTCAAAACTGAAACTAAAAAATTCCCACTTATGGGCACACGGAAACCCTCATGCCACGGTACAAAAGAACTCTCAGCGGAGGTTTTCACTGAATTTGTGGTGCGGAGTGGTTGACGACACTTTAATTGGGCTACATTTCTTTGAGGAACGGCTGACAGGGGAAGGCTATCTAAACTTCCTCCAAAATGTTTTGCCTATTTTCAACAAAATGGGGCACCGCCTCATTTTTCATTAAACGTCAGAGAACACTACTTGTACGCAGAGTACCCCCATGGCTGAATTGGTCGCGGGGGTCCTCATTCCTGGCTCCCAGATCTCCTGATCTCACAGTCCTAGATTACTATGTATGGGGCCGCATGGAAGATCTAGAGGTCTACAAGACGGAAATGAATACCAGGAAGGATTGTAGAGAAGAGATCATTGCAGCTGCTAATGAAACGCGGAACAATACACCAACCATTCGAAAAGCCACTAGACATTTAGTGGCGAGATGTGGAAAATGCGTCGAAGTTGGGGGAGGGTATTTTGAAAACCATTTGTTAATAACATGTAATGTATTTATCACCTATTGTTGGAAGTTTTGATTTTTTTTTGAATGTTGCTCGTTTCCTGTTAGGAAAGTAGTAATTGCGATGAATTATCACAAATCATTCAGGAAATATGGCTATTAAAATTTTCAATTTTTTTATTTTATTTTTTCACCAAACCTACTGAGGTGTGCCGTTCGTATTGGATAGCTGATTCTGTAGCATTTTTTCTCAACTTTCCAAATACAATGGCATTTTTTTAGGAATCCGATGCGAAAATGGCTTTTTTGCCCCAAGAATTGATGGCGGCCATTTTTTTTAGTCCGGCCCTGGATTTTTTCATGCCTTGTTGGTCATTGTGATTGTTCGTGGTAAGAGACATTTCCTGTCAAATTTCATTCGATTCCATTCATTTGCTCCAAAGTTATGACCTATCAAAGTTTTGACCAAAATACATAAATCACCCTGTAACTTTGAAACGCAGGATCTTGGAAAAATTTCGAAGCCAGATCCGGATCCGCCTCAAAAAACTGGATCTATCCTTAAGCTATGTCGTATAAGTCATGAAACACCCTGTACAATATACAAATTTGGCTTGCGACTGGTTCTTCTTCACATTTTTAGTAACTTTTTTGTATCTATCTGGATACTTAGTCATGAAATGGCCTGGGATTCCATAGAAAAGTCGATATTTGTCTGGATGTTTCAAATTTGGCACTGAATAGCGACAGTTGCGTCCATGTTGCATCTGCGCCGTCGGGTCAAGAGAACGCACTATTAGTAACGAGTTAAATAGTTACTTCTCGGGAAGAGGGAAGGTATTGGCTAACCGTATTGTAAGGCCAACCGCAAGTTTTGAAATCGAAACACTACCAAACACTTTCTTTCTATCCCACGTAACATGTGAAGAAAATGAAAAATAGGTACATCATCAACCTCAAGAATAATAAAGCTCCGGGACTTGATGGAATTGCGCCTAATATTCTGAAAGCATGTCCAGATATCATTGTGCCTGCAGTGACCCATCTAATTAACGGAATATTCGATATAGGTACCGGAATATGTCCTTCGATTTTCAAGATAGCAGTAATCATACCTATATCCACAAAGGTCGTAGCGCAACTGAATCCGAAAATTATCGCCCTATCTCCTTGACATCCCTGATCTCAAAGATATTCGAAAGATCATTAAAAGTAAGAATAACTAGCTTTCTAAATAAAAATAGCATTACCTATATCAGACAAACAATTTGGTTTTCGTTCGGGTCTGTCTAGTGAGGATGCTCTAGTCCGCGTGGTTGGTGGGATATATGAGGCAATTGATAACAGAAAACCTACTATTTGTGTGTTTATAGATCTTACAAAGGCCTTTGACAGGATTGATCACAGAAAGATGCTAAAAAAATTGTGGAACCTGGGTTTCCGGGGACCTGTTCATGACTTAATTGAAAGCTTCCTGAGTGGTAGAAGGCAATGTGTAAGAATAGGCAGCTCAATAGGCGAAGAGAAGAATATCGAAATCGCATTACCGCAGGGGACAATCCTTGCTTCAGATTTATCTAAGATTTACATTAATGACCTTCTCCAAAAGATAGATGGTGAGATCACCTCCTATGCGGACGACACAGCGGTTCTCTTTACTGGAGATTCCTGGGATGAGGTTAGATTGAAGGCCAGCCAAGCCCTGAAACAAATGAAAGATTGGTTCGACTACAACTTACTCACAATGAACAAAATTAAGACGAAATACTTACCTTTCTGCTCCTACGCTAATGGCTTACCTACGTTCCGCGAGATAGCAATACAGGACACAGACATCGCAATAGAGGGCGTAACTTCAATGAAGTATTTGCGGGTGTTACTCTGGACAGCCATCTGACATGGAAGATTAATGCCCAAAATACCAACAAGAGGATTTGTGGCATGCTGTTCGCTTTCAAACAACTTCGAGAAGTCACAGATACCAAAACTCTTTTAATGTTGTACGACGCCCTTATCGAGTCCATTTTAAGGTATGGAGTTTTGGTGTGGGGTGGAATAAACCAAACACATCTGCGCCAGCTCCACCAAACTCACAAGAGAATAATAAAAATCATGTTCCACAAGAACCTATATTTCAGTAGTGAGATACTGTTCAAAAGACACAACATATATAAGATAAAACAAAATGCTGAGAGACTGTTCCTGTATCAAACAAAGCAAAGTAACAGCAATTCTGTAAAAGCATACAGCCACAATCTGAGAAGTAAGGATGAGATTACTGTCCCAAGAGCGCAGAAGACTATTGGTCAAAATTATTTCAAGTATCTAGCTCCAAGATTGTACAACAAAGTGCCGAGCGCAATAAAGGTGATGAAAGACTCGAAGCAGAGGCGAAGCGTCTTAAAGGACTGGATCTTGGCAACTGGTGACCTATACTAGGTCGTCATGTGTTGGGATCTCGTTTGGCTTGGCTCGCCCTCTGCTGTTTCTGTGAGATTGACGTTATGGCATTGTGCAGTGGCAGTGTGCACTGGTTGTTTTTATATATGTTCATCTCAGTGATTTTAATGGGAAACATATTTTTAATTGTTTTGTCTTTTTGTAACTTCACTAACTCACAATGAGCACCATCACACAAAGTTCATACGGAACTTTAAGAAGGGCTTAACTGTTTTCGATGTATGAGTTAAGATACAACATTAATCTGTAATGTCCTGGCAAACCACCTGCCTTTAACCGAATAAGCTTTGTTTTTTAGTTATATTATTGTACGACTGTTTTATTGTTCCTTTAAAATATATACACCCACCCGGAGTACTTAATAGGAGTAATAGGCACTACCTTATAAATTTCATTGACGATGTATTTCATAATCGAAATAAATTATTATTATTAATTATTATTAAATTCCCTTCCTTATGCAATTTTGAGTCGATGTAGGTACGGAAGAATGCGATTTACTTACGTTGACTATTTCATTTTCGCACTTGAACATCGCCCAGTTTCCTTAGGTACTCGTCGCCACTCCATTCTCGCTGTTCTTCAGTTGCCTATTAACTACCTATTTTTTGCGACTTTCTTCCCTTTTTCTGTGTTTTATTCCTTCTTTCCTGCAATGAGCAATGTCGGAATGTCGCACGTAGCGGTCGGCTAACTGTCAAACGTTGACAGTTGTGAATGAAACGTCAGTGTCACCAACATGCTAAAATTTATTTTGGCGGTTCATTTGAATATTATAGAAAATACAGGGGGTGGCCGAATCTACAACCATGCCGAAAGTGCCCCACTTTCCCCTAAGTAAACAAAATGGGGCCTAGTTTATTTGAGATTCGAGGTTTTTCCATTAAAATAAAGAAGAAAAATTGAAATTAAAGGCAAAACCTAGGTACACAATTAATTTATACAGGGTGAGTTTTTTCTTTTTGGATGCAAAGACACAGGGAGTCTTTTTTATATTGGCAGTATTACTCCCCTACTGGAACTACTCAAGATGACAAAGTTACCAAGAAAATATATACAGGACCTTACTTGAAAACATAAATTGCGCCTAGATAGAAATAACTGTACATTCTCTTGGAAAAAGTTCAAGATGGCGGCATGCCGCAAAACTGACCATATTTATTCATACAAGACACGAGATGTTCTACATTCCAACAAAATCGGTCAGTTAATACAAAAATGCAATATAGTGGGCCAAGATAGCGCCAAAAGAGAAAAAATGCATACACTAAAAATTTAATAGGGGAATAGGGTGTCGCAAAAATCGATTTCTTTCCCACACCCTGTACCTATATTATGAGATATAGAAAATTTGTAATGAACATATTCGAAAACTGTGAGAAAAATTATTAAGGACTAGGTAATTAATTTTGATTTTTTGAAAATATCTCAAATAGGAAGCGTTTTGGTTGGGGTAGTCCCATATATCTCATAGAGATTTCATAACTGTCTATTGAATTGTTCCCTAAAAGTTGATGAATTCGATGTAACGCTAGCCACCTGATAAGATGTGACTGAGCTCTAGCACTGAATGTTAGAAGCACTGCGCTTTATCAGAACTTTGTGCTTCTAACATGATATCGAGCCGTTATAATTTTGTTCTTTGAAATAACATACATAATACTTAAAACAGATTCTAAGATTATTTATTATTATACTTATTGCATAGAGTAGATTGCTGGTTGGATCTATATTATCCAAAAATGCTTTTATAAATCATCAATTCTATAATACGTAGGTACCTACCTACATAATACCAGTTTTCCATGACCCATGGTTGAAGCTACACTGTTTTGGATTTCACCTACTTGGTCATTTATGTCGATTGTATACCTACAGCACAAGCTGGAACTGCCATTGGATCTGGATTGTATCTTCCTGAATCCAATATCTAACAGGACCCATTAGGCTGCTAAATCAAATAATTATATCATTATATCAAAGAAATTCCGAGACCTCATAATTATTTCTTCTGTCTACAAATTATGTACCATCAATTAAAGCTGAAAGCCGGAGTAATAGAGGTGAACAAAATGACTAATCCGAAACTGCAAATATACTTTTAAAATTCGTTGCTAAACAAATAACGACCGAAGTGAAAAATAAGTTAAAACGTACGTGTTTAAACGAAAAATCACAGAACAATAATTTGAAATATAGATACAAGTCAGTAATATCAAAGTTAATAAATTAATCAAACATTGTTACTGCGTCCCATTTTCTTCGTCAGTTCATCGATCTGTTCTTTGCGCATTATTGCCACTTGTTTAGTTAGTTTGTATTTTTCAAATAAAGTTTTATATTTGTCTTCGTCATCATCCAAAATATTGCACTGGAAAATAAACGGGAAGAAATTCAATCAATTCGTTGAAAACAAGCGTCGCATCAACTTACTTGTACTTCTTTGGTGGCCGTTTCGACGCAAGAACAAGTCCTATCTGATTCAGCCTGGTCCAGGGCCTGAGTCAAAGCCTGGCAGCGAGCTTTCGTCTCTTTCAGTTCTCTGGATAAATTTTCGTTTCGGCTCTGGAGGAGCTCGTTTCTGTCTTCCAGAAATTGCACGAAATCAGACTTTTGATGTTTCGTGTTCGCTTTCTTCAGCGAATAATACTCAACTTGGATGTCGACCAATTTCCGAGTCAAACCGGCCATTTCCTTCTGGCAGGCTCGGGTCTCGTTCCGCCATTTCGCACACGACGCGCATTCGGCCGTTGCATTCTCTAGCTCGTTAATTCTCGCTGCGAAAGCTAGATTTCTGGCGTTCAGCTGCTCGACGTTTTTCTTCAGTGCTTCAACAGCCTGGCTCAGTTCTTCAGCTAACATCGCTCGGCTGTCTGACTTGGACTTCTCTTTTTTGAAATTCTCTTTCAGGGCACCATTGATTTTCGTTTGTTCTTTCAAATGATCTCTGTATTTGGTACAGTCTTTGCAGTTTGTCTCAGAGTTTTCTTTGCCCTGGCCAGTGACGATGATTCCGGTGGTTCTCAAACTGGCTGAAAACCACAAAACTTTGATAAGTGATATTCAAATCTACGCAACCACAGATACCTTCATTCGCCCTCCTTGACAGATTTATATCTCCATTACTTTTATTCAGCTGTTCTTCTTTAAGGCTGAATTCTCGATCCGTATCGGATATTTTCTTATTTTTCTCGTATTCTGATAATTTCAAATATAAGTCAACTGTTACAAAAATTAAAAGTTTCATTTACCTTTGCGTTCGAGCTGTTCTTTTTTGTAAAAATCGATGTTACACTGTAATTCTTTGACTTCATGACGTAGTTGAGCATTTTCTAGATGTTCTCCTTGTAAAGCTTGCAGCTGCTTGTTCAATTCGGTGTTCCTTAAATTTGCAACGTTAAGTAACTGCTGCGCCTTGCCAAGTTCCAACCCTAAAAAATCGATAATTTCAATTACATTAATTATACTATGACAACAAATTTATTCTCACCGAGTCCTTGCAAACGAGACGAAGTCTTAGCCATTTGTCTGTCGTGATCCTGCTTCATCATGAATTGTTTGTCTACGTCAGACTGAAATTCGCTCAATCGGGTCTCGTACGTCTCAACCATTTTCGTGTACTCTGAGCTCATTTCTTTCAGCTTTGCCACGAGAATTTCAATTTTTGACTTCAATGTGGCACTCGAGTCCAGATTTTTCTCAAGACTCAGCACTTGCAATTCCAAATTTTCTATGGCGTTCTTATGATCGACGATCATCTTGTCTTTAACTTCGTTACTTGCCTGCAACGCGTTCTCTAGATGTGATATTTGACCTTTCAAACTCTTGATTGTGTTCTTGTGTTCTAAAATTATGTTTTTGCTCATTTTTAATTTAACTTGATCGTTTTGCCTATCATTTGCTTGTTCTTCAATTTCACGCCTGAGCCGCTTCAATTCTTCATTGTGATCATCAATCAATCCCTCCCGATTCGAATTCATTCTGTCAATCTCAATTTGAAGAATTGCTACTTGCGATTTCAAATCATTTACTATTTCCTCGTGTTTTTTATTGGCAGCCTGAAGATCGCAATCGTGCTCAGTCAACTTCAGCATCAGTTGTTCAACTTTGGCTTCAAAATCGAGCACAACTTGTTCATGCTCGAAAGTGATGCGATTTTTGACTTCTTCATTGGAGCACAGCTGTCTGTTGAGGTCATCTATCTTTAAATTGAAAACCTTCGTTTCTTTTTCGTGAACGACAACGCATTCGTGAAGCTTTTCCTCTAATTGTTCAATTTGTAATTTGAGATCTTCAACAATGGTTGAATGTTCTGCAACCATGCAATTTCTGACATTTTTTTCGGAGCACAATTCTCTATTGAGGTCGTCTATCTTCAACTTGAAAACTTCCGTTTCTTTTTCGTGAACAACGTTGCACTCGCAAAGCTTTTGTTCTAATACTTCAATTTGTAATTTGAGACCTTCAACTACCGTTGAATGTTCTGCAGCCATGGAATTTCGAACTTCTTTCTCGGAGCACAGTTCCCTGCTGAGCTCGTCTACCTTCAATTTGAAAACTTCGAGTTCTTCCTTATGGGCAATGTTGCATTCACACAGATTTTTTTCTAATTCTTCAATTTGTGCCTTAAGACCCTCAGAAATATTTGCATGTTCTTCTACCATGTCATGGTTGAACTTCGTGTTCAAGTTGAGTTCATCATTCAAGCGA
This sequence comes from Anaspis maculata, assembly GCA_949128115.1. Taxonomy (NCBI): domain Eukaryota; kingdom Metazoa; phylum Arthropoda; class Insecta; order Coleoptera; family Scraptiidae; genus Anaspis; species Anaspis maculata. The sequence goes on from OX421968.1 coordinate 9,036,101, forward strand.
TCAACGTCGCTTTGGAATGTTTGGATTTTGCATTTCAGATTTTCGTTGTGTAAATGCAGAGCTGTATGATATACAAAGATACACAGATAAGATAAGTTTATTATTGCTTTCCGTGAGAGTATGAAACAAGCAAGTCTCACATCACAAATGCAAAAACAGTAGAGCATAAATACCTTGGTTGTCTTGTTCCAAGTCAGTCAAGGCAGTCCTTATCCGCAGGTCGATGTTCTCACAGTCTTGACATCCTGAAAGAGATGAGCGACTACAATAGCTGAATAAAAAGTTGAATAGGTGATTAAAAGCCTAGGAACCTCTGCCTTATCTACTAGGTAGGTCAAAGAAAACTGTACAGTTCTATTTTCCCCGTCTAAAGCTGATTCATCAGGCTTCAAATACCAATATCAAAGTGCCTGAAATGCAAGATGCCATTCAAATAGCCCATTTGCATAAAGTAGCTTTTTTTATCGAAAATTAGCAAAATGACACATTTTGGAAAAACAGCCTTTTTTCAACATTTTAAGGCTACAATGATCGATTAATCCCTTCTGAACTTCTAACGATTTGAAAAAAGTCTAGGTTTCATCACTTTTGTACAGGTGAAGGATATCAAATATTTGCTTGCCAAATTTGTTGATCAGTCAACCTGACGATTGACATCGGTAGCGAAACTCTACAGGAGGGTGGTCCAGTTTTTGATGCAATAATTTCAAGAGATGATGAAGAATAAAAAATGAAGGCGACTCTCCCGAAAAGTTCGTTTTTCAGAAGTGCATAATAACGGGGATATAGCTAACACCCCTTTTTTTGTCCCCTAATTTTTTACCCTCTTGAAAATTTATTCAAATTGTTCATATTTTTCAGTTCTATGTTCAATTTAGAAGAAAAAGTTACTCTTGCAAAATTTTGATTAGATGCTTTGTTTTCGAGATAGAGTTTGAAATTTTGGAAAACATCTCGGAAACACCACTTTCAAGTGCGTAAAATTTAAAATCCAAGAAAACTCATGATTCCTCAAATAAAATAAGTTCTCTAGGTGTTTTAAGTTGATAAACCACCATTTTTGCTGACAAACAAGAAGTTTTCAGGAAACAAATTTTTTTTGGCTCTTGAAAGTGAGGATTTCAAGATGTTTTATAAAATTTCAAACCCAGATATCTCGAAAACGAAGCCTCTAATCAAAATTTTGCAAGAGTAACTTTTTCTTTTAAATTGAGCATAATTTGAACTGAAAAATATGAACAATTTTTAAAAATTTTCAAGGGGGTAAAGAATTAAGAGGCAAAAGAGGGGTGCCACCTATTATCTACGACCCTGGATAATTATTATGAAACGCATTACTATCGTTCGATAGAGACTCACGTAAGTGAACTTTGGTTCAAATTTGAACAAAATCGGTTGAACGGTTCAAAAGTGGAACTAAAAAAAAAGAACGATTTTTTATTTCTAACTTTGAAGGGCGATATCTCTGTTATTATGCACTTTTGAACAAAAAAAATCGGGAGGGTCTCCTCCATCTCTGATTCTCCATCATCCCTCAAAATTAATGTATCAAAAACTGGACCACCCTGTATACACTGATAAGATAGACTTTTTCAAATTCTAAAGCTAAACCCACACGGATCAAAATTAATTAAATCTGCACGCAATGAAAAATGACTGTAAATTATTCCATTGGCCCCTGAAATAATTTAGAACAAGAAATGACTTTTTCGTTTCCATAGGAAAAATGTTGGTGGCGTTTTTGAAAGAAATTGAATTTTTGAGATTTATGATTCACCCTGTATATTAAATAGAAGTTCAGTGCACACCCATTGGTTGGTAATTTTTACTGACTAATCTGTCAGACAGTTCCTTAAAATCACTTTAAAACGAAAATAGAGGGCTGCAAAGTCCCACCCTTTGACCTCCTATGTCCAAAAATAAACGTCATTTTTTTTTTTTTTTTTTTTTTTCGTGTTCTTGAGTGGATTCCTTGTATCGCTTTGGGCTCGGAATGCGATACTTTTGAGACACCCTGTACATGCAACAGAAATATTGATAAAAACATTACCTTGTTTTTCCTGTTTCAAGTCCTTCATGATAGTCTCTATTTGGTCTTCTAAGCCCTTACAGTTTTCACATTCTGAAAATTAATAAACCAGAATAATCACACAGACACTCAACTAAGCAACATCAAAATATTACTTCTGGATTTTTCTTTTGACAACTCAATGTTCAGATTCATCAAGTCAGAAGTCAAATCTGCAATAACACGATTCTTTTCTTCAAGTCCCATATTTAGTTCATTGTTCTGTTTGACAAAACACTCCTTACACTCTGCAACAGCTCAAATTCAGTAAAGCATTGCACTTACGCAAACACTCACAAACCTTCAAATTGCTTCAATCCAGAACATAGAACGGAATATTTATTTAGGAACGTTAAAGTGTGTTGTTCGTCATATTCAGGTATTATTCCCGTCAATTTTTTCGACAGTTCCTCCAGGTTGTTGACTACAAATGAATTTTTATATACCATTAGCTTTTGAACAAACGAACAAAAAAAAGACGAAACAATTAAAAACCTACCATTTGAACGTTCAGTTAGAATGTCACGAAGAAAACTCTCGAGAACTGTGTTCCAACAGTCAATTGCTCTGGGTGCACAGTTGATTTTTACGTAGTTCTTGAGAAGATCATTGCAGCGTGTTAGAACTGGAAGTAGGGTGTCCAAAAGTATATTTCTTTTGTTATGCAGAACGAAAAGAGCGTCCTGTAATTCGGCCTTGGCATAGTTCAGTTTTTCGAAATCCAAATCAGAAGAGCACTTGATGACATCAAATATTTTGATGTACTGCAAGCACAGCTGATGAAGAAAATTCAAGGTGTCAATTTTATCATCCTCTAGTAGGAAATGCATTTGGTAACAACAGTCTCCGCCTGTGATTTCAGTCATGTTCTGTCTTTCGCAGAGGAGCTTAAGATTATCGAACACAAAGTTGAGCATGATTATTTGTTCCGCATTGTCTTCGAGCAAGCGTGCGTACGCTTGAAGGACACGTTCGTCGCTTAGGGCTTCGTCTGACGCAGCACGAATGAGAACGTCCTGCAAATTGACCAGGTCGTCTAGCAATTCCATGACGAGGGGCGTGCTGCTCGCGGTCTGAACAACTCTGGAGCCTTCCGCGCATTTCAGACGGTCTATTTCAGTCACGAGCTCTTCTTCGCGCTTTTTGAACTTGGTCTTCAGCTGGTCGACAACGAGTTCGTTTTCAGACGATTTGATGGACAACTGGTCGTTCAAAGTGTCGATTTTCGCTTCCAAGATTTTCGTTTCGTCCTCAAACTTGCGCTGCAGCACGTTCAGTCTTTTTTCGAGCTCTCGAATCGCCTTTTCGTCCTCTTGTTTCCGGACGTCTTTCTCGTCTCGCGTGAAACGGACCAGTTCGAGATGTTCTTCCTCTAAGATGTGCAGCCGTTGTCTCAACACGCCTTTGGGAGTTGAATCCAGGCTGCAATTGAACAAGCACAAAGGTGAGACCCAGCCGAACTCACCGAGCCACAATGTGGTGCCTGGATGTTTGATGATCGGTCCATCCAAGCACTGGAGCCGACAAGCGTACGGTTGACCTTGACTCCGTCTTTGACCCCCGACGCAGGTGCGGTTGTGATGAGCACATCCCACGCCCTGCGATGGTACGTTTCTGACTTCGTTCGTCTGCCTAACTCCCGGCCCAGAACCAGATGAGATCCGCCCAGTGGCTCGCCCACTGGCACTACCTGCCGGCGGTCTCTCATCCAAGCAGTCAAGCATATCATATAAAACATGTCTCAAACGCAAAAATTCGATCAATTTCGATCTTCAAAATCTTCTGTCGCATGTCATTTTCAAAAAATTGCCCCTGTGTCGGCCCCACCAAAAACACTGAAGGTGTGTTAGGGATCAAGCTGTTGAGAATCACTCAAGGAGTAAACACAATCCAATTTTATTTCAATGCGCGATGGTGCGACAAATCTTGCGCACCGACAAAGAGGGTGAATGTACCTAATTTAAAACGAATTTGCGTTTTTTTTTTAGTTCAGTACCAATAAGACAGGTGAAAAAAGGATAGAGCTGCTGACCTGCAAAAATGAAATCCAATGTTGCTATTGAAAGTTTTTTCTTCGTCCGTTTATTTAACGTCGGCCTATTTCCGCTCTTAGGCCTAACACCAACCCCGTTGAATGCTTTCCCCCCACTATACCGAAAATTTTGCCGATTCCCTGACATGACATCGCTACAGAGTGATGGAAGACTTCTTTTTTAAGGACGGTGTTGAATTGGTAAAATAAGCGTTGCGAAATCAATCCGTGCGGGTTTATTCCTTGACGGATTCTTACCATTTTGGTCTCTTTCGAAAACTACAAGGATGTACTACTTTGGTTTGAGCCCATTGGCATTTTCAAAATCCAAAAAATATTTTTTCAAATGTCCTAATTTAATTTTTTTTTTATTTCGGAAATGCCAATGGGCTTAAACTAAAGTACATCCTTGTAGCTTTTGAAAGAGACCAAAATGGTAAGAATCCGTCAAGGAATAAACCCACACGGATTGATTTCGCAACGCTACTTTCACCAATGACTCCGTTTAATGTTTAATATTTAATGACTCCCTCCTTAAATATCGACATAATGGGTGAAGTTGAAATCGTTACCTCACTGCTGCGAATGTTTCCTCGGAAATGTGGTCTCTTGTGACTCCAGGATCTGTTGACGTCGTCGATTCGAAATTCGTCAATTCGAAACTTTCAATAGCGACTCCTTCCCGGATTGGCAACAGTGACTGGTTGCCGTTTCTGCCCAAAATGCAAATGGTATGCCTCCGTTTGGGTACGGCCCCGGAATCCGAGCGGTCGTAGCTGTGATTCGCGAAATACTCGAGGTTCTGAATCACCTTTCGCAAATGATCGATCGTTTTCGTTTTGGTTTCCTTGTCGAGCTCCAGGTCTTGATTCGTCTTCAACTGATCCTCCAGCTGCCGCTTGTAGTTGTCGCTCAGGAGCGCGTAGCGTTTCGAAAGCGCCGCGTCGCTCAGGACTTCGTTGATCTGGGGTTTGCACTTTATCGCCTTGGCAGTTTGAGCGAACCTAAAGGATGCAAGAAAGCATGAAATTGGGATTGAACACGACAATCGGCACTGTCATCTTACAATAGAGTGGACAACGTATTTTCTACCGAAGCAATGGTGACATTCGCAATGATCAGAGTTTTGGCGTTGCCTCCCAACGAGTTCCGCAAGATTTGGGTCAGCTTGCAGTCTCGGAAGTTTACAAACTCTCGTCCTTCCGTTATTTGACGAATGACTAAACTGAGAGTTGACAAAGACCTGCAAAATAATTTATTTATTAAATTTGTACAGGTGACTTTTCCCTTTTCCAATTCACAGGGACGGTACAGCAGCAAAAAAAATATCGGTTGTGTCACCCAAAAACTTTCCTGACTAGTATCCAGGAACCTATGGGAATTTTTGTGCTAAACATTCATTCGGGTGGAAAGTTGGAATTGGAAAGAAAGATTGAAAATAATTTGCAGGAAACTGAAAATTTTGTCAGGAAAATTTCAATTTTCCGGGAAAACTTCAAATATTTTTCCAAATCATCTTATTATGAAGATCGTCAATCACAGCTTCACTTTAAGCTCCATCGTTTAAGTCCGGTTTCGATAACCCAGACCTGTTTTACATTTTCAATAGGAAAATTTCCGGAAAATTGAAAAGAAAATTATTGGAAAGTGTTCAAGAGTCAGTTACCTCTTGTTTAAATGAAAATGTGAAAATCTGTTCACGGGATGAAAAGTTGGAAAATTTGCAGTTTTTCCAGGGATGAAAACTCGGAAACCGTGGGAACGATTTCGAAAATTTTCCCTATAAAAATCAATTCAATCTTTTCTCCAACTTTTATTCCCAGCATGTCTGCACCTAAAATGAATATTTCGTGGGGCATTGTAGTTTTTTAAAATTCACGGAATATGCCAATTTCATTTTGAAAAAATTACCGTCGAAAAACCGGAACCGTGCCGATTTTGAAAATTGGTCTACACGACACGACGCTCAATTCGGTATCAGTTTGACTTTTCAAAAAAAGTCGATCCCTGAGCAGGAATAAATTTTTGAGTGGATTCCTGGCCAAACTACGAGCGAGAGGCCCTCTCGAGTGGCAACGGCTAGGAGAAATTTTTAAGATTCATAACGCTCGACTGGAAAATGGTGGAAAATTGCAACTGCACACTTGATTTGACTCTTTTGTTGTGTTGCTTCCTGCCCAATTTGGTTCCAATCCGTCGGATAGATTTTGAGTAATTAAATGGTAAAGTTTTGGACTTCGACATTTTGTATTTTTCTTGGTATTTTTTGACAGATGACAGATAGGGCAATACTTTTAACTGTTCTGAATACAGTTTTTCAAGGGCTTTCAAATGATAAACTACAAGTCAAGTTCCGTGAGATAAGTTCCTAACATTTGTTGATGGTGTTTCTGTTTAACAATTCTGTTTGACGATGACAGCTAAAAACTGATCATTCCAGAGAAAAACCATGGCTGCATACCAAATTTCAAGTCAATTGGAACAACGGCTCGGCAGTTATCGTGGAAGACCACAGATAGACAGACATCATTCTGAAAATGGTCTTAATCGTCTTGGAGGACCTCAACATGGATATATCCGCCGAAATCTCAAAACTTTTTCCTGCGCGATTACAACACTTTCCCTTCCATGTTGGTGGGGGGTCGGAAAAGTAAAATCAGTTGTGTCACCCCAAAATTTTCCCGGCAAGAATCTGGGAACCTATGGAAATTTTAATTATAAACGTTCTTTCAGGTGGGAAGTTGGAATCAGAGAGAAAGATTAAAATGATTTGCAGGAAATTAAAAATTTTGTCAGGAAAATTTCAATTTTCTGGAAAACTTCAAATCTTATTATTCCAAATCATCCTTTTGTAAAAATTGTCAATTAAGGCTTCAATTAGGGCTAGGAGAAATTTCATGACGCCCGACTGGAAAATGGTGAAAAGCTGCAACTGCAGACTTAAATTGATTTTGTTGTGTTGCTTCCTGCTAAATTTGGTTCAAATCCATCAGAAAGATTTTGAATATTTAAATGGTAAAGTTTTAAACTTTGACATTTTTTTATTATTTGACAGATGACTAATGGACCTTTTCAAAAAAAAGAGACAGATGCATGCGCGTTCGTACCGCTCAGTTGGTGGTGTCTAGCTATAACGGCGCCTAATATCTCCAAGGGAAACTCCGTTCGTTATGGAGTGCGCGGCACCACACTGCGGCTATGTGGGGCTGTGACGTCGCACATAGGGGTATTTGATCAAAAAAGCTGGCCAAAAGTCGAAAAATTAAATAAAATTTTACATCAAAATGGACATTTTTTGCATGCCGTATAACATCCTACCATATGATGGCTTGTTATCTTTTACCATTTTATTGATTCTGGTAACCGTGACATCCTTTGAAATTCAGCCACCGTTAGCTAGTGCGCTTTTTGCTGTTATTGTTACTTTTTGTCACCGGTTTTTCAAAGTTGTTTGTAGGTTTATGTAAAGAGAAGCTTATCGATTCAAATTGGCTTCACAAATATAAGGTTAGTACTTATGATCCAATGTAGTATATTACCCTTATGACTATTTTTACTTTTGTTTCAAGTATTTGAACATGGCTCATCAAGTATTCCATTATTAGTTCTTTTTTTGGAAAATTGTTGTTTTAGTAACAGTGTCGGGGGGTGTCGCGCAGAAATGAATATGGTCCTTTATAGACCAGCTCATTGGCTATCCAAAACAGTAAAAATATCACCCGCGAACACACGCCATCAAAAAATATTGAAGTAATAAAAATATTATATTTTTTTATTTATATGTATAATTACATTAATTTTTAACGGGTGAAATTCATCCAGTTTTAAATTTAGAAATGTTATCAGGTAATCCGTCTTCTTACAGACACATAAAAACATATGAAGGAGGTAACCACAAAGAGAGAAAACCGAGAGTGTCTCCATCTTCCGGTTACCTCCTTCATACTTATACCGGGTGATCATTTGAAAACTATTCACCTGCAATAACTCCCGATTCCTAGTGAATATTTTTTCGGGCAAAAACAGGTCGATTTTTATATTGAGGGGGACAACCAAAACATATATTGGCAAATTTCTATATTCACCCCCCTCGCCCCCCCCCTTACCCCAACTTTGAAATTTCAAATAACACTACCTACCTTGCGATACATCAAATTGAAGGAAATTAAATTTTCTTTCTGAAAAAAATATTTTAAATTTTTTTAACCCCACCCCCTTTTCCCTGAAAATTCTTTGACTGTCCCATTTTATATTCTAGACCCCCCATTTTTTTCTCAATTTAGTCGGCGTCATCCTAGATAGCATCGAAAAAGAAAATTTTTGGTGGAAAAAGTGCTACCCAAATTCCCCCCTTTGCTCTCCCCCACCTCAACTCCCAAATATAACAAAACACCACCTACTTTGTGGTACATCAAATTAAAGGGAATTAAATTCTCTTTCCGAAAATAATTATTTCGAAATTTTCTACCCCTCCCCCAATAAATTGGCCATTTGGAGTATTCTAGGGGGGAGATGGGGGGCTTTAAAAATTGTGAAAAAATCTTTTTCAGGAAGAGAATTCAATTTCCTTTTATTTGATGTATTACAAAGTGGGTATTGACATTTTAAATTTTTGAGGTCAGGTGGGGGGAGCGAAGGGGTAAATTTGGGTGGCACTTTTTTTATAGAAAATTTTCTCTTTCGATGCTGTGCAGGATGACGTTTACTGTATTGGAGGGAAACGGAGGTCAAGAATATTAACTTGGACACTCAGAGAATTTTACGAAGAACAGGGGGTGAGGTTGAAAAATTTTAAAATATTTTTTTAGAAAGAGAATTTCATTCTCTTTAATTTGACGTATCGCAAGGTAGGTGGTGTTATTCGAAATTTCAAAGTTGGGGTGAGTGGGGGCGAGGGGGCTTAAGATATAAATTCTCCAATGTATGTTTTAGATGTCCCCCTCGATATAAAAATTGACCTGTTTTTGCTCAAAGACATTTGCACTAGGAATCGGGAGATATTGCAGGTGGATAGTTTTCAAATGATCACCCGGTATAAAAATAATAAAATACTAAAAAAATACCATTTTTCTATTACAATTTTTTTTTTTGAATGGCGTGTGTTCGCGGGTGATATTTTTACTGCTTTGGATAGCCAATGAGCTGGTCTATAGAGGCCCATATTAATTTCTGCGCGACACCCCCCGACACTGTTACTTAAACAACAATTTTTCGAAAAAAAAGCCTAATAATGGAATATTTGATGAGCCATGTTCAAATACTTGAAACTAAAGTAAAACCAAGTCATAATGATGATATACTACATCAGATCATAAGTATTTACCTTCTATTTGTGAAATCATTATGAATCGCTATGCTTCACTTTATATTAACCTACAAACAACATTGAAAAACCGGTGACAAAAAGTGCCAATAAGAGCAAAAAGCGCACTAGCTAACAGTGGCTGAGTTTCGAAGGATGTCACGGCTACCAGAATCAATAAAATGGTAAAAGATAACAAGGCATGATACAGTAGGATGTTATACCACATGCAAAAAATGTCCATTTTCTCCTACAATTTTATTTTATTTTTCGACTTTTGGCCAGCTTTTTTGATCAAATACCCGTATGTGCGTCGATCGTGCGAGAGAGACCGCCTTTATTGAAAAGGTCCATTGGGCAATACTTATAACTGTTCTGAATACAGTTTTTCAAGGGCTTTCAAATGACATACTGCAAGTCAAGAGTCAGTGAGATATAGTTTCTGACGTTGATAGTGACACTTCTGATTTACAGATGACAGCCAAAAACGAATGGGTTCAATCCACAGAAAAACCATGTCCGCATACCAAATTTCAAGTCGATCAAGTCAACGGTTCGGTAGTTATCATGAAAGATTAGACACGCAGACAGACCGACAGACATCATTCTAGAATGATCTTAATCGTCTTGGGAGGCCTCTAAATGGATATGTTTGACAAAATCTCAAAACTTTTTTCTGCACAATTACAATACTTCCCTTCCATGTTGGTGGGGGACCGGGAAAGTAAAATCTGATTGAAGATCCAAATAGCTGAGTGCTAACAATGTATTATTACCCTATTTCTGGCAACAATGGCCGCGTTTAAGACATTTCGTTAGGGGAAAACAGTCATTTCAGTACAAAGTTGTGAAACTACAGGTCAGAGCACCACTGTTGTTGCCAAATTAATGTAAAGCCGTTATCACAAAAAAAAAACCTGTAGCCTCAGAAGCAAAAGGCGACTTACTTGTTGATGTGGCCCCCTTCAAAGAGACGGACGCCCGTTGCTTTAGTCTGCGAGGCGCGTTCTGAACCAGCCAAGTCAACAAGATTTATTGTGGATTGCTGTATCGGAGAGTCTGAATCATTCACGTCCGTGGATTCGAGCAAAATTTTGAATATCGTGTGCGACCTGCTGCTGCGTTCGTTCAAATTCGTCTCGCCGAACTGGCGATTGGCCGTTCCGACTCTCAACAATTCAAACACTTGCTCGGGCGTCGAAACAATCTCTTCTGTTAAATTAATCAAATGCACCGATCCTCCGACTTCTCTCACGTGCACCTTGTCGTTCGGATTCCCCAGTAAGTCGATAACTTTCTCATTGTAGATTTCCAAGTAGGCCACTCGGATTAAGTACTTTCGATCGGAGGACGCCTCGATGGCGGCGAAGATGTCTTCGACGGCCAAAGTCATGATGCCAGGGTTGTTTTCGTCTCCGAGCATAGTGTAAGTTTTGCCGCTGGACGTCTGGCCGTAGGCAAAAACGGTGGAGTTGACCCCGCTCAGAGTCGATTTTATGAAAGACTCCACCAGCGTTTTGTAAATAAACTGATTGCTCTCATCGGGTTCGAAAATTCGATCTAGCAAATGAGCAAAATGCAATGATAAAATTGGCAGTAATTCAAAGGATGCTTACCGAAAGAGAAGACCTCGCTGACAGCTTGACCAGACTCGTCTATTTGGAAAATTGACGTCTTTTCCTGTATTTTCCATTGGGAAAGGCCGGAGCTTCGCAGTTCCCGAGCTATTAACGGTCGGACCCTGATAGCAACTTTGATGTTGTCCGCTGACATGGCAACAAATTAATTATAACAGCACCCAAATTCTTCTTTAATTCAACAACAACAACAACAACCACATGCTGACACTCATCAACTTGCGCCGAGACTCGACGAGATGTTGAATCTGTTTCAACGGCTCCAAAATACAAACGCCGAAACTTTTAAAAAGTCAACTGTCATCACTGTCAAGAGCTGTCACTGTCTGTCAACACAAAACACGGCCGGATTTCAAGTTAGCACCAATCAAATGACCGCAGCGCCTACTGTCTCTGTCTATCTGACAGTGTTCAGACCTCCGCTGAATTTTGCGAATAAAGTGTATACTTGGTTGCATACCGACATGCAATCATACATGGTGGACCAGGCAAGCATCCAGGTAACCAAAAACATGGTTAGTTAAGGCTAGTCTACAACATGGTTTTTTCACTACTAGCCGTAAAGTACATCATTATTAACCTGTTCCCGAACTAGGATAGCGATTTTCAAGTAGTAAAAAAAATACTATACAGGGTGATTCATGACTAATAATGCGTGTTTGGGCTTAAATTTCAAGGAGCGATTTCTTTGCAACGGTTTGACAAAATCCAACAAAATTTAGAAGAAACACTCCTCCACTGAGGCTCTTCAAGATGGTCTATCTTCAGATTAAAAATCCAGGACCGTAGGTACTTGAAAAAAATTGTGTGCTCTTTTTTTGACATAAACGCATATTTTCCGATCACTTTCGGGTAAAATGATATCGGATTCAGAAAATATTGTTACGAGCGGTGATCCCGTGCATTCGGGTAAACACACGCGATCTTTCTGGATTCTTCCATCCATCATCCATCATGTAGCGGTGTAGATACAAAAGCGGCGGCGCTCTGGACGTTTCATCCAGAGGTATACGCGATAGCTTGGCATTGGGAACCTTCAACGCTCGATCAAGGCACATCTGTCCATTTTGGCGGAGGTGCAGACATTCCGGAGCAGACGGGAAACACGCGGAAGGTGTGTGATTATTCGGGAGTCGCCTAGAAAATCGTGTGCCGGGCCACTATGGAAATTGCTGGAGGATGATGGAAAGTTCGGGAACGCTATTCGGAGGCCTATATAAGGCATCAATTGTCGTCTCACGACCAGTATTGAATTGGAAGAGACAGCGAGCCGATAGAAGCGAAGTACCTGCGATATATTCCAAGCGTAAATAATTGTTGGCGTGTATTTATTGTAGTACGCAGTAATAAACAGTGTGTGTTTCAAAACGATCGTCTCAATTATATTTGAACCCGTACGCGAAATACGTAACAATATCTACAGGAAAACTGCCAGTAAAAAGAACTTTAAAGAAAGAAAAGGTCTCGAAAGGAAAGTTATTGTGGGATTTTTAATCACGTATGGTAGAAATGATTTCGAAAGTGAAAAAACAAAAACCATTTAAAATTGTTTCATTACAAGAGATTTTCGAAACACCATCCTCCTGCTTCAATGCATTTTTTTTTACCGGCATTTTCCTGTGGGCATTTTTTGAATCCAATGTCATTTTTCCCGAAAAGTAATAGAAAAATTTGCTATTCTGTCAAAAAAAAAACAAGTTTTTCCAACTACGGTACTAGATCGTGGATTTTCCATTCTGGCAATAGGCCATCTCTTACATTCGTAGCAGGGGAGCTTTGGATATGATTTCGAATAAATTTTGACGAACATTAGGAAAAAATTACGGCAAAATTGTAAAATGTGTGCAAGTTCTTATACGTTGATCTGTTTTTGTGAAACTGGTCGAAGTTTGTCGTGCGATTTCAAAAGCTCATTTTATAGCATTTTATGTGTGCTTTCCGAATCCGATGCTGTTTTTTTCAGAACGTCGATCGGAAAATGTGATTATCTGTTAAAAAATCTGTTGTGGGGCGACACAAAACTTTCCCGGCGGTATCCAGAGACGTCAGTAATGATTTTGATCGAAGTGTCCCTTCGGGAGGGGGCGATTCGATTTGGAAATTGATGAAAAAATTCTATTTAGTCGAGCGTTTAGCGAGCATCCTGCATCCATTGTTGAGCGGACAGAAAAAATGACAGGTTAGGTCAGTTTTCCAAGGTGATGAAATGATCCAAAAGGTAGAACTAGGTAGCTAACTGTTGTGATATCTCAAAAATGCAATGCTGGTTCCTTATTGAAATTTTTGTTCCTACTTTAGATATGATGATGAAATTACAAAAACTTGATTGAAAACTTTTACTGCATCTGTGTGTCAAATTTCAACTCTATATTTTCAATTTAGAGCTTGGGCAGACAAACCCAGACCCAATGTGCCACCTGAGGGCTTCCGATCAAAATCATCCACCCAAAGTCTAATCAGATCATTCCAGGCTGAACTTAGGCCTCCGTACCTGATTTCGATTTGATCGGATCAATAATTCGGTAATTATCGTGACAGAACCGCTTAATTTGTACGATCGCATGAGTGGTTTTATATTTTCAGGAGGAAAATTTCCGGGAAATTGGAGAGAAATTATTGGAAAATGTTCAAGAACCAGTTATCTATTCTCTAAAAAAAACAATTCCAAGAAATCTGTTCACGGAATAAAAAGTTGGAAAATTTGCTGTTTTTCCAGAGAAGAAAACTCGGCAACTGTTGATCCGATTTCGAAAATTTTTCCTCCAAAAATTAGCTCAATCTTTTCTCCAACTTTTATTTACAGCATGTCTGCACCTAAAATTAATATTTCGTGGGGCCTACCGCATGTAGAAGTTTGCATTGCGTTTTTTTCAAATTCACGGAATGTGCAAATTTCATTTTGAAAAAATTACAGTCGGAAAACCGAAACCGTGTCAATTCTGAAAATAGACCTGCACGACGCTCAATACAATCTACTTTCGATATCAGTTGAATTTTTTGAGTGGGACTTCCTCAAATTCCCATTCCTTCCTCTTCTTCCACGGACGATGCTTGTTTACATCAGTTGATGATGGGATAAAACATAGCTACAAAATTCGAAGTTCAATCAATCAATCAATCAATCAATCATTTATTGCTCAAAAGAATAGTACATATTCTTATATCAAGGAGTACCGCTTGCTGTGTATAACTGTATAATAATAAGAAAAAAAATTAACATTATTTCAAAAATAGGTTTTCATATGCTCACAAAAAAGTAAGTAAAAAAAAAGCTCATGGTAGATCTTTGGAAAATACCGCTGTTATCCAAGTATCACTTCTTTAGCTCTGATGGTTTTTTCGTTTGGATTTTCCTGTCTGGATCGATCATCATATGATAGTGAAGATGTCGATTCGATGACTTGATTTTCTCTTCTTTCGGGTGTATGTATTTTACAGCAGCAATAATTGTTGGTTCTCCTTGAACGTATTTAATTGTGATGCCAGATTCCCCACTTGCAGATCGAGTATTCAGTTCTTCACGCAACGCGTTCCGATTTCTTGCCTGTTGAGGGAGTAGTATAGCTGTGGGTCTTCTGACACATACAAGAATCTGCATTACCGACATCGAGAGTGGCGCCACCTACCGGCGCGCAGAGGAACTAACATTACCGACATTTACAGAAACCTGTATTACCGGCATTTACAGGAATCTACCGACAGAAATCTGCATTACCGGCGTTTACAGTAATCTAGTGACAGTGACAGTAGCGTCACCTTCTGGTACAGCTGCAAAGCTCCATTTAGCACAGATACAAACCTATATTACCAATATCTGATAGCACAGATAGAAACCCGCATCACCATTAAATCTGGAAATTTATTACTAGGTGTATATCTGGTTGCATAGTTCCCCTACTCCTCTCAAATTCAGCATAATCAGGGGTGTACTCAGGATGGTGGGGGAAAAAAGACAAATGTAAACAATTACTGCTTTATTGGTGTATAGCTATATACATGTAAGAAAATTGGGAACGCACAATGTATATATACAGGGTGGTCCATCCTAGCGTAATTATCCCATAGCGGTCTTACCCTTCAAGATAAAGAAAAAGATGTAAGGAAGAAGTTATATGGTTTGATGAGACCTATAACCTAAAATTATTTTCAGCTATACAGGTGTCCCATTTTGACGGGATCAACAAAACGTCAATTTTTTTAAATAAAACACCCTATATTTTTTTGCATTTTCGGATTCAGCTTCTTCAACTGTCTTATGCCTGTATTTTTGTTTTTGAATTGTGTGGCAGTACTACCAACTAAAAATTAAAAACTGAAAAAAATCGCATTTCCACAGTTATCTTGAAAAAATCGTAGAGGCCTTGCTTTTCAAAACTAAGAGATGAAACTTGACATGATGATAGTCAAGTCACAGACCAATATACCAATGTCAAAAAATTGCGATTTCTTGATACAGGGCGTTCACAAAAAAAAAATCAAACTTTATAATTTTCAAAGTCTCATAACTCATTTTTTTCAAATAGCATGCCCCTAATTTTATAACGTTATCTGATAGCTTTTTTTATCCTCTTTCATTTTTACTAGGGGTACCCTACCCTTAAACTTCATTTTTTTTAGATAATCGGAAATTTTCACAAAATTTGTGATTTTTTTATTTTTTTCCACAAATTGAGTTGGCCGTGATGAATGACAGACAAGCCAAATAGTACGAAACGCTCAATTAGTCAGTCTGAATATTGTCGAACAAAAGAAAATGGCTTCAACGCAGAAAAAAACAAATTGGGATCCTGGATATCGGGATCATTACCAGAATATCATATCAATCATTTTCTCTCGCGTAATAGTATTTTATGTTACTAGCGCCGAAAACCGGGCATAGCATAACGAACGTGAATGCAGCTCGAGGCCCTAGGCCGAGAGCTGCATGCAAGAGAGTTATGCTATGCCGTTTTCAGCGCGAGTAGCGTACATCGTTTTTCGTGCTGCTTTTAATAAAATCACAAATAAATAAGATCATATCGCAATAATCATTTCAAGTTGGTACTTCTGCCATCCATCACCAAGGCACGAGGCATATACCTACTAGATGCAAATTTTTGTGTGTCAAATGCCGATTTGAAAAATTGCGTCCTATGTTTGAAGTTTCTTGCTTAAAACTAGTGTTGCCGTCTAGACAAGACAAGACAAGAGTTGCCCTAATCTTGTCTTGTCTTGAAATATCAAGATTTTTTCGAAATTTCAAGACAAGACTCTAACTCTTGATGGAAATTTTTCAAGAGTCTAAATAGACTCTTGAAATTAAAACTCTATAAAACCCCATTTCCTATAAAAATACATGACAGAACTATAAACATCTTTAAGCAAGAAAAACAAAGAAACTGTGAGGAGCAAGGAGCACCCTTCGAATAGAGACTGCGCTCCAATAAAATATTCTATTTGGGTATATGTACTTACGTTGAAATTTCAAAACAAAGACTCACTTTTATTCACACTGAAATTCATCATTGGTTAGAGTGCTGAAAGAAAAGTTTGCCACCACTACCCCTGATCTGTAAGTAGACGTATTTCTGCAATGAAGTAATGAGGCAATAAGGCAAGGAGGAGATAGAAATTCAGCTCACCGCAGTCCATCTGCTCAAATCGAGTGAGTGAGCAAGCCAAGAACCAGTATCAGGTTGTCACATGAACGTCGAGGAACAGTCAACGAAAAAGAGTCACAGTCAAAAAAAGGTCGATCAATCAACTTCAATATTTGCTGTTTGGCGTTCGAAACATTGCTGCTGCACGGAGAAATGCGAATAATCGGGTTTAAGCAAGACCCGGAATTCCCAGATGTCGTGCTGCGGACGTGGTCCAATATTTTTGTCGAAAATATACCGATTGTTTGAAGATCTGTGTCAGGTTCCCACTTGTGTCAACCTGACGCGGGCAAAAAGACTTACTTTGCTCAAGTTGTAAAAAAAAACACCAGGTTAATCGGTATCTTGCCTTGGTTCCTACATTGGAATGATATCTGGCTGCAGCATGTTGTCTGAATCATTTTCCTTTTATTGGCGAGAACACTTTGTTTCGCAGCTATTGATCAAAAATCTTCTTAAAAGCCTTATTGAGCGACCTTATTTCTCGAAAGTTGCTATCTGAGAAGGCGCAGCTATTTTTTGGAGAAATGGGAATGAAGATGTTGGAGCAGCCCTTGAAAAAAAATCACTTGGAGGAAATTTCCGCATGAGAACCGGAGAAAAACAGTAAAGACATACAGAGTCTGAAGGAGATGTCATGTGAATATACCGTGTGTTTGCAAACTTGAGGTAGAAAATTGAGCCGCAGTTGAAGAAATGCCCCAAAAGTGCCGGAAAAATGTTGGGAAAAAACTATGATTTTTATTTTTGGAAATATAGAGGGTCAAAAGGTGGTCCTTCGACCCCTTTTCGAGCCCCTTCTACTTTCGTTTTTTTGACGATTTTAGGAAACTCTTACCATCAGACCAAAAAGCAAATTTTTTGGACCTTTGGATATGTCTTGTAGTTTCAGTTAGTGTACAGGGTGAGTCATGAATAGCAAAAATCTATTTTTCCTCGAAAATGGACGTAAAAGGTTCTAGAGGTTGTAAACAAATAGTTCTCATATGAAATTTTCTGCATGCATTTTTCAAGAAAACTGGATTTTCAGGATTTACGACTCACCCTGTACAGTAAATAAAATTACAAAACACATTCAACGGTTTAAAATATTGCTTCTTGGTCTGTTGAGAACAGTTTTCTAAAATCTCTTGAAATTACGAAAACAGAGGGGGTCGAAGGACTACTTTTTGACCCTCCATATTTTCAAAAATAAGAACCCCAAAGTTTTTCAAACATTTTTGTCCGATACTTTTGAAGCATTTCCGTAACTGCGGTTCGATTTTCTACCCCAAAGTTTGCAAACACCCTGTATAATATACCTTTTACCCTTATTGATGTTATTTAATATTGTCAATAAATTCTGTAAGAAATCTCCAAGCAGATCACACATTCAGTAGACAATAAAAAGCGTCAACAGAGAGGAATATAATGTATTATCTGATTTTTTTAATTCTTATTTTCAAGAGTCTAATCAAGACTCTTGATCTTGACAGCCCTACTCTTGTCTTGTCTAGAAATTTCAAGACAAGAGTTTCTAGAGGTCTTGTCTAAGTCTTGACGTCTTTTCAAGACAAGAGTCTAGAAAGTCTAACTCTAGACGGCAACACTACTTAAAACCGCCCTTTCCCTCCCCAATTAGAAGGGCCATCCCCCAAAAATCCCGAAATCACTGAGCTCTAGTGTCTTGTCTGACGACGAAACACAGGAAATGGCATAAATTAATCACTTTTGAACCTTCGCGCCACAAAACGTCACAAATCATTTTGCAATTGTACCAACAGATATTAGAAAAATGACCCTAAATTGTCAATTTTCAAAGTAATTATTTATAATTTTAACTGATTCAAACCGAAAATTTCAAGCTATAACATTGGAAACGTGATCTCTCTTGAATTGTGAATGATTTTGCGAGGTTAGTTTATATTTCACGTGTACTTTTTACTTTGCCACTCTAGATCTTTTTCTGAATATAACAGTGCAGGACATCGAGCGTATATTGTCATTTTCGGTTATGGCAGCACGAAAAGTCATTTTTCTTTGTTCGACAATATTCAGACTGACTAACTGAGAGTTGCGTACTATTTGGCTTGTCTGTCATTCATCACGGCCAACTCAATTGGTGAAAAAAAAATAAAAAAATCACAAATTTTGTGAAAATTTCCGATTATCTCGAAAAAAATGAAGTTTAAGGGTAGGGTATCTCTTGTGAAAATGAAAGAGGATAAAAAAAGCTATCAGATAACGTTATAAAATTAGGGGCTTGCAATTTGAAAAAAATGAGTTATGAGACTTTGAAAATTATAAAGTTTGATTTTTTTTTGTGAACGCCCTGTATCAAGAAATCGCAATTTTTTGACATTGGGATATTGGTCTTTGACTTGACTATCACCATGTCAAGTTTCATCTCTTAGTTTTGAAAAGCAAGGCCGCTACGATTTTTTCAAGATAACTGTGGAAATGCGATTTTTTTCAGTTTTTAATTTTCAGTTGGTAGCACTGCCACAAAATTGGAAAACAAAAATACAGGCATAAGACAGTTGAAAAAGCTGAATCCGAAAATGCAAAAAAATATAGGCTGTCCCATTTAAAAAAATTGACGTTTTGTTGATCCCGTCAAAATGGGACACCCTGTATAGCTGAAAATAATTTTAGGTTATAGGTCTCATTAAACCATATAACTTCTTTCTTACATCTTTTTTTCTATCTTGAACGGTAAGACCGCTATGGGATAATTACGCTAGAATGGACCACCCTGTATATATAATCGAAAAAACCTTTTACCCAGTACCAGTACCTATGGGTGTAAGGTGTAATTATAAACTCAAAATCTTATTCTCAAAGTAATAACATTTACAAATGTACGCACAATGTAATGTAACCTACCGTAAAACGCGTAAAGTCATCCTACCATACATTCAGCACCCCACAAAAGAGGCCTACCATACCGGGAGGACCATAAAAAACCGTGGTTTGAATTTTTCCTTCTAAAATTTTTATTCCTCCACCGATTTTATCGAACTTTTCAGCATTGAATAGCCAATTAAATAGGCTATCATCTCTGTATTTCAAAATGGCCGACATACCAAAATTCAAGATGGCAGAAACAATTGAGAATAGGCCTTCTTTTGTTCTCGTTGCTTTTTATTAAAAGTTACCGGAAAGTCAAAACCAATAATGTATTATAAAGGCGTAGACCTTTCTTGTCAATTCAAGACAACAATCAATAAAATCGGATCATCTGCTGAGGAGCTATTGCGAGTTGAAGCGAAGCCTACCTACTTTCCATTTTTTTCATTTTCGCATAATTGACTCAAATTTAGGTATCCTGCCCGCCAATCCGTCATATGCTCATTTCTCAACCGATTTTCTCAAATTTGGTATCAATGGCTAGCCAATCGGACAGGCTACCTTATTCATATGACAAAATGACAAACCTGTCAAAATCCAAGATGGCAGAAGCAATTGAAAATATAATTTCTTTTGTCTTCATTGCTTGTTAATTAAAATGAGCAGAAAGTCAAAACCAATAATTGTTATGAAGGAATAGACCTTCCTCGACAATTCAAGATAGCAATCAATCAAATCGGTTCATCTGATAAGGAGCTACGGCCAGTTGAAGCCAAGCGTACTTTCCGTTTTTCTATTCCAACAAGAACGAATAAGGCCTATTTTCAACAGTTTCCGTCATCTTGAGTTTTGAGATGTTGGCCATTTTCTTATATGGAAACGGCAGCCTGTCCAATTGGCTAGCCATTGATACCAAATTAAAAAAATGGGTTGGAAAATAAGGATATGGCGGGCAGGATTTCTAAGTTTGGGTCATTTATGCGGGAATAACCAACCGGTAGGTAGGCTTCACTTCAACTCACCGTAGCTCCTAAGCAGATAACTCGATTTGATTGCTTGCGGTCTTGGATTGTCAAGGAAGGTCTATTCCTTCATAATAACATATTATTCCTCCAAAAGAGGTCATCCTCTGGACCTCTTCAGGGGAGATGCCCAATGAAGCATGCTGCGACATCACTTTGACACTTATTGAGCCCAGCATGGATAAAAATACAAGAATTGTAACCATACGTTGCATCAAAATTACCATGGTTACCAATTAGTCCCATCATGGGTGATTTTGTTACTGCCCAAGTCACTGGAAATTTTCAGAAGTGATATCTTCTAGACGAGTAGAGGTAGAGCCATAATTCTTTTTTTGATTTCAATCGGACACATTATTGGTCATTCAAGCATGATGTGCAAATTTTTCACGTTCATACTTTTCAGTGGTGGGGGGAAATTTTGACGTTTGTCATGTCAGAATTTTTTTTTTGTACTTGTCATCATTGAAATGTCAACATGAATGTAATTCACCACTTCCACATCAGTAGTGGAAACAAAAGACCAACAAAGGTTTTCTCAGGAATCCTGGACTTTGAGGAAGAAAAACACCGAACGCAAACTCAAAATTCATCAGCTGAAACTTACAGTATACATTCATGTCAACATTTCAACGATGACAAGTAAAAGAAGAAAGTTCTGACATGACAAACGTCAAAATTACCCCCCACCACTGAAAAAGTATGAATGTGAAAAATTTGCACATCATGCTCGAATGACCAATAATGTGTCCAATTGAAATCAAAATAGCTATTTACGATACGAGTGTTAAAAGTGACAGGTATTATTTTGTGAGCGGGGACGCTTGCGAAACGAGCATTAGCGAGTAGAGCAACCCCGCGAACAAAATAAGACACTTTTAACGCGTGTATCGTACAGGATTTTATCTACAATAGTCTTTGAAATGTTTGGTAAAGGTCAGAATTTATTGGAAATATGACAGGAATGCGCAGAATCATCATTTTTTCACGTCGCCCATGATGACGTGCTAAAAGTGACGGGTATTATTTAACGCTTGTAGATAATAGCTATTTACGATACGAGTGTTAAAAGTGACAGGTATTATTTTGTGAGCGGGGACGCTTGCGAAACGAGCATTAGCGAGTAGAGCAACCCCGCGAATGTAATTCACCACTTCCACATCAGTAGTGGAAACAAAAGACCAACAAAGGTTTTCTCAGGAATCCTGGACTTTGAGGAAGAAAAACACCGAACGCAAACTCAAAATTCATCAGCTGAAACTTACAGTATACATTCATGTCAACATTTCAACGATGACAAGTAAAAGAAAAAAGTTCTGACATGACAAACGTCAAAATTACCCCCCACCACTGAAAAAGTATGAATGTGAAAAATTTGCACATCATGCTCGAATGACCAATAATGTGTCCAATTGAAATCATAATAGCTATTTACGATACGAGTGTTAAAAGTGACAGGTATTATTTTGTGAGCGGGGACGCTTGCGAAACGAGCATTAGCGAGTAGAGCAACCCCGCGAACAAAATAAGACACTTTTAACGCGTGTATCGTACAGGATTTTATCTACAATGGTCTTTGAAATGTTCGGTAAATGTCAGAATTTATTGAAAATATGACAGGAATGCGCAGAATCATCATTTTTTCACGTCGCCCATGACGACGTGCTAAAAGTGACGGGTATTATTTAACGCTTGTAGATAAAAAGAATTATGGCTCTATCTCTACTCGTCTAGGAGATATCACTTTTGAAAATTTCCAGTGACTTGGGCAGTAACAAAATCACCCATGTTGGGACTAATTGGTAACCATGGTAATTTTGATGCAACGTATGGTTACAAGTCTTGCATTTTTATCCATGCTGGGTTCGATAAGTGTCAAAGTGATGTTGCAGCATGCTTTATTGGGCATCCCCCCTGAAGAGGTCCAGAGAATGACCTCTTCTGGAGGTTCATGAGGTCAATTTTCTCATGGTATATTTCATCCAGCAACTGTGTACGTTTCTGTGAATTTTCAAAAAAAAGCAACTGCTCTAGCAAACTCTGCATCAAAAAATCTAAATTTCATAAAAAAAAATCAAGAACTCTTTGAAAGAACAAAATACGATTAAAAGTCAAAAACCGTTTCGAGATATTGATATCCGCTTTCTAAAACTCAAGAGAAAAAAAATCCGGAATGTTTTCTAGAAAAGTTCCACGACTTCAAAAATTAACATTTTTGACACTCCTTCTTTGGCATCCTGTATAGGTATCATGGACAAAGTCAATGGTGACGTAAATCGACATAGCGTCTTGTAGCTGAAGAAAACCTCTACCAAGCACCATACATTTTTTTCAAATCAGATATCTTTTCCCGAAGAAATCCTCACTTGAAATTGAAGCAAGTTTTGGTCTATGCTTAACTTTTGACGAGCAGTTTATGAGATGCCCTTTGAATGTCACTTTTCAGGAATCTAGCCTAGTCTACTTCTTCACTCTTTTTCTCAAATTCTATTTTCCCACCCGAAGGCACGTCTTATGATAAAATTTCCATCCCTCCCTTGCTACTCGTCGGGAAAGTTTTGGGGTGACACAACCGATTTTTTTCCATGGTTCCCGGGGTGGTTGGAAGTGAAATTTTGGGTTCACTAACTCAGTTTTCTATTCTCTATATTGATATTATTTTTTTCGTCGAGCCCTCAATTAGTTCCAAGTTTGGCATGAAAATTGACACATTTTACTGGATTCCTGAGCGCCGAATCAGCTTGCGCGGTTCGCATAAAAAATTGATTTCGTGGGTTTTTGGGCAATGTCCATTCTGGCGACCATTACAAATCGATTGAGAAAAGTTCAGAAAACAATATATCAAAATATTGTGAAAATCGGAGATGTGCCATTTTTTCGGTAGATATACCGTTTTTTTTTCTCGGAAAAGTGACTTTCCATATACTTTTTCTCAATATCTGTCAAAAAATAGTACAATGTCCAAAATTCTTTATATATTTTGTGATTAAATCAAAACAAAAATCTTCATGATCGGACATTGGACTGAAGAGCTATGATTTTTCTCAGAGTAGGATGCAAGATGCATGTCAAAAGTGAAGAATTTGAAAAAATTGTGATTCTGAAAAAAAAAAATTAATGAAAAACACCGGTGAATATGGGTCGACTAATTTTCATGTCTCTGCAACATATCCAAAACTCATGGAAATCCGTCTCCATGAGTGCAGAAAGTGATCGTTTTGGCATGGAATGACTATCGTCTTCATAGTAAAACTGCCCTCCTTTTTGCTGAAACTTCGGGATGGAAAAATGAACGCCTCGGCTGCACAAACCCTAAAAATATTTTTGTTTTTATGATTTTGCAAACATAATAAACATTTTGTAAAATGTTATGATGTAGGACGATACGCCAATGCTTTGGGTATATGTATAAATATTACTCCTACTATTCCGGATCAAACCACCAGCCTTCCAAAAATAATTTAGATGGGAATTTGACCTTACCATAATTCGACGTGTTTTTTATATTAGGACGAGTGACAAATGATGCATGCGGAAGATTGTCGATAGTTAATTGTAAAAATTGCAAAAGATAATCATTATCCACCTACATACATCAAATTATTAATATTAGTACTAATTATGATTCTAAAAAAAAAATACGTTGAACTTTCGAGCATCAAAAGGCAGCTAGCGAGGGAGGAATTAATTTTTAATGTTAATCGGAGCAATTAAATGTTGAAAAAACGATTCTTGATGAGGTTTGGTATTAGGGTGTACTATATAGGAGGGTTGAAGGGATTCTAATTATTCGAATGTTTATTGGGTATTGAATTTCCAGTGTGATTTATTATAGATTCTCCTGGGACGATTCCGACGTGATATTGACAGGAGCAATGACAGTTGTGTTTGGCAATTACACAGTTAATTATGGCAGACTGACTCCTACACATAGACAAGAATATAAAGAGGCAAACATCAATCCAGTCCAAACAATATCTAAATGCGTTTTTGATTTACACTCTTTCCGATGAAGCTATAAAAATATTTAAAGAGGACTGCACGTCAAAACAATTAGTCATTAAATTTAGGTGCCTACCGTATGTGTATTATTGTCACATACATTATTGTGTGTATTTGCTATTTTTGTGACGTCGGTTTGAATTTTCCCTCCATTGTATCAAAATACTACTCTCTTTTGCCTATAATGAAAATACACGAACAGTATTTTTTTCCTTTACGATTTCAAATGCATAAATATTTATGCCGCAATGCCACAAATTAAAACTGCAAAAGTACCTCTGTATATGCATCAGTGAGAGGAACGACTATAAATGTTGGGCTATTATTTCAACTTCGAAACAATAATTGGAACAAGATGGCGCGGCTAATCGTGAAACCGACCTTAAAATCATAAATAGTTACATGAGATACGACTATGTTTCTAGTTTTATCAAAATCGGTCAATTAGTAAAGAAATTCGATATGGCGGCCCAACTTCGAGATGGAGAAATTTTCTTAAGTGTATAATGCACTGCACAGAGGCAGGTACGTGGCAGAACCGAAGAAAAGCGAAGCTGATAGCGATTTTTCCAAAATGAAAAATGTCCTAAAAAAGAGCTAAATTTGTGACCTAGCATATATTGCAAGATAGGTAATGCTATTTGAAATTCTAAAGTAGGGTAAGGGGGGAGGGGGCGAAGGAGTTGAAGATAAAAATTTGACAATGTGTTTCTCAGATGTCCTCCTCAAAAAAAAAACGACTTTTCTTTCTGGAAAAAAATTGGCGGCAAGAAATCTGGGGTGGGTCCTTTTCAAAAAATCACCCCATTCCCACAACTTTTAGAAGCCCTGGTTGAAATTTCGAAATTACGTTAAAAACTTGAAAGGCAAATAATAGCTATTTACGATACAGTAACCCTCGGTTGCACAAAAAAAAAATACGCAATATTAACGCTAATTCGAGATTAAATGGATTTCAGTCTGGCCAATCCCAGTAGGTTGATCATGGAAAATGCATAAAATCTTTAGCTAATCAATCATCAGTTCCAAACTCCATTATCTCGAAAATGAAGCCTTTAATAAAAATTTTGCTAGAGTAACTTTTTTCTCTAAATTGAACGTAGAATTCAAAAACTGCAACCATTTCCAAAAATATTCAGGGGGGTGGGAAGGGGGTACCCTATTATCTTCGCCCCTGAAAGTGTTTGATGAAATGCCTTATCATTGTTCGATAGAGACCTACTTTAGTAAACTTTGGTTAAAATTGAATGAAATCGGCTCAACGGTTCAAAAGTTATGAAAAGAAAACTGAATTAAAAAACCAACTTTGAAGGCCTGTATCTCCGTTATTACGTTTAGCCCAGGCATATTAGGTTTTAACCCGCAACAAATTCCCACAAAGCTGAAATTTGGTATACGGGCCTTGTAAGACCTAAGGAATAACATATCAAAATACTCGGTGGCACACCCTTGTGCGTTATTGATTGTGGGGGAGGGGGCTAAATATTGCCATTGTAAATGCTTAAATGACACCCTGTAGCTTATATAAATGAAAAAAAATCATATTTAGATGCCTCAAGGCTTCGCAATATTTGCTTGAAGTTTGAATTGTTGATAAGTAGTTTGGGTTGTCTGGGAAAAAAAAAAAGATCGGCAAAATTTATTTTGTTTTTCTCTCAAAAACCTCGGATTGATATCGGCAAGTGTGGTATCGTTTCCAACTAAATCTTGGCCTCTGATATCAAATATGGTGTTTAAAATTGAATTGAAACACGATTAAACAAGTTTTGCTGAAAAAACGACGATTTTTGCCATCTGAAATTGTCGTTTTGTAATTTCGGTTTTCGTATGGTTAGAATCATCTCAATTGAGTATTTCCAGCAGAACTCATTGTTCTCAACCATTTTATACCTGAAAACGATAAAAACAATGTGTGTGTATTCATTATAAGATCAGAAAATTGATCTGTTGTGAAAGTGATTATATGCCCAATTTTCTCTCGAAAATGCATACAATTTTTGCATTTCTTTTTTTTACTGATGAACGATATAGCGGTTCCACTGTTTTTGTGTAGTACTAAGTGAAGTTCTTCCTCTATCAGAAAATACAAAAAAATATCGTATCTATCGAGCAATAGAAACATAAAATAATTTTTTCTGTAGCCGTTATTCCATTTTTAGAAAAAAAAGTAGGTGTAAAACTTGTTTAATAAAAAATTGATGCTCTGACTTCATAATATAAATAGGCGTGAGCAATTGATGCTGTTTTTGTCCAAGATAAACATAAATATAGGATATGTCGGTAATTTTTATTTTTGACAGCTTCAGACAATGATGCCACTAAATGAAGAAACCACAATTTTTTTTGTAGATAATTCATTATTTCCGGGATGAGCACTGTGAATATCAACTGTTCACTCATCAGTCTCAATACTTGGCTCTGTTTCGAAGATGGGAAGAAGAACCTATTAACAATGCTCAGCTTTATTGGCCATCACAAAATATTCTTACATGTTTCTCATTTAAAGATCCAGGAGAGAAATTCCACCTTGCGCGTACTATTCACGTCACTATCAAGCAGAAATGTTTCATGGCTACCGGAGTCCACTTCATAGGCAACAACATACCGTGTTTCCTTTGAGACCCACCTTATATTGTTAAAATGATTGGTTCGTCCACAGGTACAGTTTTAGAGAAAAGTGTCTGGGTGAATTTTTTGACTAGATATTCAAAGCCTCAAGATCGTAGGAGGCACAGAGGTGTAAGTCCAAATATTTTGATATGTTCTTCCTTAGGGATCATACCAGTTATATATCAATATTCAACTTTGTGCGACATTGCTTGAGGCTTTAAATTCTCACATGGTTTTTCCTGAAATATCCTGGCGACAAATTAACACTCAACCGCCTTTCCCGCAGAACTCACCAATCGGAAGAGTTACGAAGGCTCCCTCACACACTTGAGCACTAACGACAAATCTCTCTCGTTCATTTGAAACATATCTTATATCGATCGGATACTCCGTTCACTTGCAGGAACAGCTTGGAGATAGGTATCTCTCTAATTCTTAGAACTTGACCTTTGAGGATGGAAATCAAAGGACGCACGAGGGTGTAAGTCCGAGTATTTTGATATGTTGTTCCGTAGGTCCAATGGAACATATATACCAAAATTCAGCTTTGCGGGAATTTGTTACGGGTTACCACGATTTTTCGACTAAAATGCCTGGGCTAGTTTGCGAGAGTATTTTTACTAAGGGAGTCACCTTATTCTCAATTGTCTACCTCCCTGTGAATTTTGTTGTATCAATTTCGGGACACCTGTATATTGACGTGCTTGGTATCGTTTCTTACTAAAACCCACCTTCTAAATCTAAATCTGATGTTGTAAATACGATAGAAGCAGGTTTGAACTAGTTGTGCGAGAAAAAGCAGGTTTTTTGGATCCACTTTTTTTGACATGACCTAATTTGGGCTCAAGGTTCCAAAACCAAAGGAGCATTGAGTGCATGCTTTTTATGTTGTGAATACTTGAAACTAATGATTGTGAGGAGGATTTTGATCCTGAAGCCTTAGCCCCAAATTAAAGGATGTCATAAAAATTGACCCAAAAACCTGTTTTTCTCGCCTAACCAGTTCAAACCTGCTCAAATCGTATTTCCAACACCAGATTTGGATTTAGAAGGTGGGATTTAGTAGGAAACGATACCAAGCACGTCAATATAGATCCTAAATTGGAACAAAAATGAAAATCGTGGAAACAACCCCAAAAAGTCCCCCCAGGGCCCCTTGGTTCAAAATGGAGGGTGAGTAAACATTCCAAAAATTCTGTAAAAAATGACACGATTGAAAAAATTTACTCCAAGGGTCCCAAAAAAGATCCCCCTCAGCCCCCCCTGGGTGCAAAGCCAGAATGCCTCTCGCCCTCATTAATTTTCATTTTAATCGTAGAACACAAAAATTACTGATGTCTGCCTTTTACACGGAATGCACAATTGTTTAAGGAAATAAATTATTTAGCTGAAAAATTATTAGACCGCTTCTCCAAGAAATCAATTGTGTGTGGTTCTAGAAGCAATAAGCAAAAGGCGCATCAAAAGCATGATTTTTATGTTTCAAACACTTGAAACTAATGATCCTCAGGAGGATTTTGATCGCAGAAACCTTGGGCCAAAATTTAGGCATGTCAAAAAAGTGGGCCCTAAAAACCTGTTTTTTCTTGCATTACTAGTTCAAACCAGCTCGTGTTGTAATTCCAACGCCAGATATGGATTCAGAAGGCGGGATTTAGTAAGAAAGATACCAAGCACGTCAATATACGTCCTAATTTATCAGAAAATGAAAATCGTGGAAACAACCCTTAATTGTCCCCCAAGGCCCCCCGGATGAAAATGGGATGTGAATAAACACCCCAAAAATTTCGGAATAAATCACAAAATTGAAAGAAAAATGCATTTGGCTTCTCTCATGTAAAACAAGTATATCACTCAGAAGGCCCCCCTGGGTGAAATTCCAGAATGCCTCCCACCCTCAAAAATTTTCATTTTCATCGTAGAACACGAACATAACTTGACCCTGGCTTTTAGGTACTCGAAATGCACGATTCGGCATAAAAATTGCAATAAGCTGCCGGACTACTGGTGCAACCCACGGTAAATACGGGAGAACAAGAAACTGCATGGATGGTCCGCAATTTTTATTTCAGATCTTTCTTCTAGACACCATTCCGAGTGGTATGTGATTTTGTTCGATAAAATTTGAGAGATGGAGTTTTCGTAACGGGACGCCGTGTATCTCATTACAAGATTTTCATCTACAATGGTCTTTGAAATGTTTGGCAAATGTCAGAATTTATTGAAAATATGACAGGAATAACGCGCCGGATCATCACTTGAGCACGTCTCCCATGACGACGTGTTGAAAATGACGGGTATTATTTCTTGCCTATAGATAATAGCTATTTACGATCCAAGTGTTAAAAGTAACAGGTATTATTTTGTGAGCGGGGACGCTTGCGAAACGAGCGTTAGCGAGTAGAACAACCCCGCGAACAAAATAAGACACTTTTAACGCGTGTATCGTACAAGATTTGATCTACAATGGTCTTTGAAATGTTTGGTAAATGTCAGAATTTATTAAAAATTTGACAGGAACGCGCAGAATCATCATTTTTTCACGTCGCCCATGACGACGTGTTAAAAGTGACGGGTATTATTTAACGCTTGTAGATAAAAGTAATTTTTTTTCAAAGCCTAGGAAGCCGACATTTTTTGAAACATACAGCATTCGCCAGCACTTCGCAAGCTGTTTCTACTTTTTCTTGATGAGGAAGCCAGTATTTTTGAAAGAAAAAAAAACACCATCATTCGCCATCATCACCATCATTCGCTTCTTCAGATGTCATGGTTGAAATTTTGAAAATCCGACATGGTCCGACGACAACTTCACGGACAATCCACTATTCCATACTCCACTCTGCATGCCCCAGCCCCGAGTTTGCGAGCCGAACTCACTTTATATGCACCACGTTCCGAGCTCGTACAGGTAGAGGTAGAGCTCAAGGTAGAGTAAATATGCGTTCAGTCAGCTTATTTAGCCGCAAGTTTTAATTTTAGTCGTAAGCGCAGCGTCGCTTATTGGCTGATCTGAGGAGGCTGGTTCATGACAGCCAATGAGCATCGATGCGCTTACGACTAAAACTAAAACTTGCGGCTAAATAAGCTGACTGAACGCACCTTAAAGTGAAGTAACTTCATTCACACTGCCCTGCCCGTACCCGAACGATCCTAGACACGCTCTCTTCACTCCGGTACGCCATACCCGAACCACAGCCCGAACGGTTTCAGGCAAAAGGTTATAAAAGAAGTCGTAATAGTCCGGGAGGCAGTGAACATTTTTGGTAAATACTTATTTTCTCAGTCACCAAATATAGATAGGATTGTTCAGTTAGTGATACTAACCATCTATTGCTAAGTCTGGCTAAAATTTTCCGATGGGTTGAAAAAGAAAATGCATTAGAAAATTCATATGCGTTTCATTTATTTTCACACTAATGAAAATGGTTTTACCAACAAGGCGTATGCTAAAGTTAACTAGAAAAGATAGTCTGGCTGATCTCTGGCATGGAAAATATGTCTGGCCCGTCAAAAACTATTTTTTTTTAACGTTAGTGAGAAGAGGCTCACTTCCTTTTGGAAGGATTAGTGGACGCAAGATGTTAATTAGGGTTCTACCGTTATTTGGGCACAAATTCCAATCTAGCGGCCAAAATAGCGTCAGAATCATGAAATTTGGCTTAAAAATCAAAATGATCGTACTAATGATGTGTAATAAGAGATTTCAATATGGCGGCCAAGATGGTGGCAGAGGATCATTTGTCCAAAATCGGATGTATTTTGATGAAGTTCACATCGCCTGTGAATTTCACTCAAATCGGACCACTTTCAGAGAAATTCAAAATGGCGGACCAAAGATGGCGGTCAAGTGACAAAAATCATTAGTTAAATTTATTTAGTGGACACGTACGCATTCGATTGGCATTGACATCACATCAATATCTCTTTTCATTGACGCATAATTCTCCTAATTCTAACACTTTGAAACATGTTCAATATGGAAAAAACAAGATGGCGGCAAAGCATCAATTGCCAAAAATTGGATGTATCCTGATGAAGTTCACATAGCCTGCAAATTTCACTCAAATCGGACCACTTTCAGAGAAATTCAAAATGGCGGATCAAAGATGGCGGCCAAGTGAGAATAATTATTGGTCAACTTTATATAGTGGTCACGTACGCATTCGATTGGCGTTTGCACCACATCGATATCTTTTTTCGTTGAGGCATGATTCTCCTAGTTCTATCACTTTGAAACATGTTCAATATGGAGAATACAAGATGGCAGCGAGGCATCAATTGTCGAAAATCGCCTGCAAATTTCACTTAAATCGGACCACTTTCAGAGAAATTCAAAATGGCGGATCAAAGATGGCGGCCAAGTGACAAAAATTATTGGTCAACTTTATATGGTGGTCACGTACGCATTTGATTGGCGTTGGCACTACATTCATATCTCTTTTCGTTGAGGCATAATTCTCCTAGTTCTATCACTTCGAAACATGTTCAATAGTGAGAATACAAGATGGCGGCGGGGCATCAATTGTCGAAAATTGGATAGATCTTGATGTGGTTCACATTGCCTGCAAATTTCATTTCAATCGGATCACTTTTAGAGAAATTCAAAATGGCGGATCAAAGATGGCGGCAGAATACCAAAAAACTAAAAATCAACTTGACATCCTGGACATATGTACCACGTTTACACCACATCGATATCTTTCTTCCCTGAGGAGTTATCCCGGGTACAGACGGACGGACGGACGGACGGACAAAGTGAAGCTAAAAGCGCCTTTTTCCCATTTTTTGGGAAAGTGCGCTAAAAACTGCGCTTTAATTTCTACATTTAAAATTCGCTTGTGCTCCAAATGAATTTCAAAGTTGGAAAATAGCGAGCGCCCAATTACCAATATCAAACCGCATACCTACACCCCTCAGCCCCTCATCTCTAGCCAGTGTACACTCCTCGGTCCTCGCGTATGCATGGCAGGTGCGGGAGAGAGAGGGGAGTATGCGGTTTGATATAGGTAATTGCACGCTCGCTATTTTCTTACTTTGAAATTAATTTGGAGCACAAGCGAATTTTAAATGTAGAAATTAAAGCGCAATTTTTATTGACTCCCTAAATAATTCAAATATAATAGGTACTATTATTAAATAGGTAGGTGTGAAATTGAGCAAAAATGGAGTATTATACTAAAATTTTTTTTGATTGAAATGAAAACTACATTGAAAAATAATTGGCCCGTGTTTTTTTATTCAGTCAAAAACCGTATCGTTTGGGCGCAATAAATAAATAACATTAACTATTTCTGACGTCACAGCGAGTCACCGCCTATACCGCCTGTGTAAATGACGTCAGAAATAGGCAGAATATAAGAATTTCGTTTATTTATTGCGGCCAAACGATACGATTTTTGACTGAATAAAAAAATACGGGTCAGTTATTTTCCAATATAGTTTCTGATTCCATCGAAAAATTTCTTTTTTTCAAAAGTATAATACTCTGAATCAATTTCCAACTTGAAAATTCATGTTGTGTGCCATTTTAATTCAAGTAACATACTTATACACTTGATTTCCAAATTTATAAGAATTGTTCAGATCCATTTTCATCTTGAAGAATTCTGCAGACACTTTTCGAGTTTACTATTTAACAACGCTATTTTAATTCGACAAAAAAAAATACCCTGTGATGGCTGCAATATTTGGAAAATCAAAAAATACTGCATGACGTGCAAAAAGTTTTTCAGTGTTATTTTCTAATGGAAAAAGGATGCTTTTGCGTTATTTTGAATATAGAAATTAAAAAAAGCCATACAGGTGACTTCAAATATTTAATCAAGTAGGTATTCAAGTTGAGTCGATTAATTTGACAGTTATTAATGGTGCTATAACAGTTTTTCTCTGAGTTTAGCAAAAATGACTTTGAAAACTGTGACATTAACAATACCTAATAATAAATTTAACATGGCAATATTAGGAATGAATCTTCTGTGAATAATTGAATCAACTCAATGGTATGGCTAAACTTATCGCCCGATATCAATCCAATTGAGCACATATGAGATGCTCTCCAAAGAAGACTGTTTAGCACTACCAGTACAACTCACTACAAGACAAGAACTTACTGGATCTTGTCTTGTAGTGAGTTGTCTTACTCTAACCGCGAAGTGGAGAGAAATCCCTGCGGCAACTATCAATAACCTGTTCAAAGGCATGTTTAGATCCTATCAAAAAGTAGTGCGGTCCAGACCAGGTCCAACTTTGTATTGAAATATTTTGCCCCGTTCATTTTCATTGCTCATAATTTAAATATAATTGAGAAAAATGTTCGTATAAATCAACGTGATAAAGTAGCTAAATAAGAAAAAAAAACATATTTTCGTTACTAAGCAACGTAAAGCATCAAACTAAGAAAATATGAGTTCCTCATACTATCGACTACCCCATACAGAAATTCTCAAAATTATAGGGTGACCACAAAAGTTCCTGCACTTTTTCAAAAAGTACAAAATTGCAAGGTATTCTTTACCACCCTGTATTAAGCCCATCACTGTCACAAGCTAACAAGCATTTGCAAATGGTGAAAGTAGGAAGATTTATCTTGAAGTTGGTGTAAGTTATTTAAAAATCTGATGATTCTCAAGTGATTGACAGAGAATCAAAACCGAGCAATTTTTTGGGTGATCCACTTTAAATTGTGACCAGTATATTAGCGATCGTTCTCTCTCTAATGGCGAAAAAGAACTACGAAAAAAAGCTCGAAATTGACTTAAAAAATTTGACATTTACACAGAGGAGATTGAATACCGTATAGAAACGCAAAAATCGCTACATCGTGGTTCCAACACCAGAGTTAACGACCACCAACATCGCATGGGGTCGGCACCATATATCGTTCATATTTTACGTGCCATGCGATCTTGCAATTGTCAGCAAACATTCCAACCAAATCGAGGAGCTTGTTTTCGAAACTAAAATCCGACCGCCCACGGTGGGAATCGAACCCATTATATTTGGCGTGGTAGTCGGACGCGCTGACCACCATACCAAAAGCTCCTCATTAAGTCTTATGAAGCCGAAATTTCGCTTTACGAAATACTGTCCTATTATGTCGAAATTTCGCATTATCAAGGCGAAATATTGGATTATTGGAGCAAAATTTTGCTTCATTGAGACGAAATATTGCCTTAGTATGTATACCGAAATTTCACGTTTATAAAGCGAATTTTACCTTGAGCCAAGATTTCGTGTTATGAGGCCGAAATATTGCCTTATTAGAGCGAAATTTTGATTTATGAAGACGAAATATCGTCTTAATATGTCAAAATTTCGTTTTATTAAGCTGAAATGTCGCATTATTCAACTATTATTGATTGTGTAAATACCGGGTGGGTTATAAAAAACCGCACTGTTTCATTTTCCTCGCAGAATTTTTGTTTCTTGCCCGACTTTGACAAGTTTGGTATCCATGTGTAGCCAATTGAATAGGCTACCAAAATCACATGAAAATATTCTGGAATATCAAAATTCGAAATGGCGGACACAACTGAAAATTAGCCTTCTTTTGCAGTCGTTTCTTTTGATTGAAATTTGACAGAATGACAGAATTAAAGAGTTTTTTCGGAAAAACGAACTGTTTTCTACATTTTGACACTATGGCGAGCTCGATTGGTTGATTCGTTCTGGAAATACAGCAATAAAAATTGAAAAAAAAAGGCTTAGCGATTTGCCGTTGTTTTACTCTGTAACGAATAAAAGAAAGATATTGCTTTGCCTGTCAAATTTTTGTTTCTCAAGCGATTTAAACAAAACTATGATAACATAGTCTAGCCAAATAAATAAGATACAAGTTGGTGTCATATGAAATATGATCGAAAAATTCAAAATGGCGGACACAACTAAAAATAAGTTTTTGCAGTCTTTTTTTTTCATTGAAATTCGACAGACCGACAGAACTGAAGGCGTTTTTGGAAAGAACAGACTGTTTTTTGCACTTTGAGGTCACAACCAGCTTATTAGCAAATTAAAAAAGGCCTTTTTTCCATTGTTCAAATCCTTAACGAGTAGGTACTTAGTAGGTATAATAAAACTTATTGTTTTTATTGCTAAATGTTTGCTTTTTTTATCGATTTTGACAGATCAGGCACCATTGTGTCGCCTAATAAATAGGCTACAAGGATCATACATGAGTGTGGTCAACATCTCAAAATTCAAAATTGGAAACAACCTCGGACACAACTGAAAACCTTATTCAGTTTGTTACATGTCCACAACGAATGAGCAAAGTGAGCTAATCATGGTCTCAAAATACAGAAAGCAGTTCGTTCTTCCGAAAAACGTCTTGAGTTTCTATCACTTTGACACATTTCAACGAAAAAAAAAAAAACTGATGCAAAAGAAGGCTTATTTTCAGTTGTGTCCACCATTTTGAATTTTGAATTCGTATATGACTATTGTAGCCCATTTATTCAGCTACACAATAGTAGGTACCTGACCTGTCAAAATCTATGAAGAAATAAAAATTCATCAGTCAAAACAATAAATTTGTTTTACTCGAAGGATCGAAACAATGCCAAAAAACATTTTTTCATTTTTTTACATCTCTAAGCAATGAGCCATTTGACCTGGTTGTGGTTTAAAAATGCAAACAACGTTCTTTCAAAAAACGCCTTTAATTCTGTCGATCCGTCAAATTTCAATAAAAAAAATACGACTGCAAAAGAAGGCCTATTTCCCTCGCTATTTCCAGTTGTGTCCGCCATCTTGAATTTTGACATTTCGACCACACACCATTTCGATCCACATATGATACTTGTATCATATTTAGTTGGCTACACACTGATATTAAACCTGTCAAAATCGTTTGAGAAACAAAAATTTGGCAGACAAAATAATATATTTTTATTATTCGTTACGGATTGAAACAAGTAGCAAAGTCCTCACGGGGGTGAGTTTCATGAGCGCATTTCCGGAGTGCAGATGAGTACACTTTTCACTGTTGCCTGTAAACAGATTGTCCCAAAAGTACCACAAGAAATCATCAATGTTTATGAAAACACGAGTAGTCAATAATAAATGAAAACAACAGAATGACATCAACCAAAACTTGTAAATGTCCAATAAGTAAGAATTATACCTATATCGATCACAAGCACGGAACCAAAAGCAGCTTGCTGAACCGCAGCGCCGCGACTTGAAAATAAGTAAAAGTATAGCTTCCGCAGAAAAATCGAGATATCTTCCTTGAGAATGAATCAATCAGGTTAATTTTTTCACTAAAATTTTGTTCATTTCTTGCTGCATCTTTCGTTTGCTGGATGTATGCATGTATCTAGAACGGTTCGCAAGATTCCTCGATGTAGAAGTTCACAACGTAGCGTTGAATACCGACTTTTGAAACATTTTAATTTTTTTCCCTTGCAATCGCGCGGTCTAATCGAATATTTTTTGTACCTATTCCCATCCGCAGACAATCAGCATTCATTTGCAAAAAAAACCGATACCGCTACGACTTTTCGTTTAGTTCAACTACAAGTCTACAAGACTACAAGACTTTTTTTTCCAGCCGGTGGACGAGAGTGATATCTTGAGTGTTGTGCGGAACATGAAGGGCTCTGAGTCGGCGGGAAGGGACGGTCTCACTTCGAATCTCATCAAGAACTGTATCTCAGAGTTACTGTTGCCGCTTGTTCATATTGTTAATTGTTCATTAACAACAGGCTACTTCCCTGATTGAAAATTTCTAAATTGGTGCCTGTCTATAAAAAGGGTGATAGGACTCAACCAGATAACTACAGGCCAATAGCAATATTAAGTCCAATTTCGAAAATCATCGAAAAAGTTGTAGCCAATCAGTTGACTTCCTATTTGTGCAGATTGTGTCTTCTTTCCGATGCGCAGTTCGGATTTCGCAAGGGAAGGTCAGCGGCGGATGCGCTGCTGCGGTTCGTGAGTGATGTGCACAGGATGATCGACAAGGGTGAACAATGTGTGGGCATTTTTTTGGATTTAAGCAAAGCCTTTGATCCTGTCGATCATGAGATACTTCTGCGTAAGCTCTATAGGTATGAAGTACGTGGCGTAATATGGAAGTGATTTGAAACGTATCTGAGGAACAGACAGAATTATACAGTAGTGGGAGGGGTAGAATCTGGGATGTCAGTGTCAAACAGGGGGGTCCCTCAGGGCTCTGTGCTTGGACCATTGCTGTACATAATCTATGTCAATGATATTACTGCAAACAATGTAGTCATGTTTGCTGATGACACTAATTTGTTAGTGTCATCTAATGATGTACAGGGAGTTGTAACAAGGGCGAGTTCTTTGGTGTCGGACTTCAATGTGTGGTTTTTAAATAATGGCCTGAAACTAAACTGTGATAAATCTGTGATAGTGAAGTTTAAGTGTACTCAAGAAAGATATCCGAGTAGTGTATTAGTTAGAGGGGACGGGAACAGTTTGACACATGTGAGTGAAACGCGATTTCTGGGAATCACCATAGATGAGGAATGCAGGTGGGATTTGTTAGAAATATTGTATTTGATATGTGTTTGAGATAGTGCCGCCTTGTTCTCTGTGTGCGCTGCACTACGCGACGAGCTTTGCAAGGCCGCCGCCGCGTGCCGGCTGTGCGGTGCTGCGATTGGCTGTTGCCGTTGCCAACCGTTTTTGCGCTAGTCGCACAATCATGTTGTTTATAGAGTAGTTGCCTCCAAGCTGTTACGATACGGCTACGTGTACTGCTTTTGTTCAATAAACTTTCAAACATTTTCAATAGGTTATGGGCCAAGCTGATACTTCGGTACATACGTAGGGCACTGTGCACTGTATTAGTTTGAAAATCACGTTCGAGTCGTGTATTAGTCGCGTAGTTTGTGTCGTCGCTCGTTGATTCGAGATTTTGAGTGCATGATGGCAACTCCAAGGAAGTCTGACTTCGGGAGCATTCCGAAGTTTGATGGTTCGAATTTCCAGTTATGGAAGTTCAGTGTGCAGATTCTGCTCAAGGCTGAGCAGCTGCTGAAGGTAGTCGATGGTACAGAAAAGGAGCCCGGGGACCAGTCTACAGCTGAGTGGACAGCATGGGATACGAAGAACTCCAACGCTCAAGTGATTCTGCTAGCTACGATCTGCCAGAATCAAATTCAATATTTGATAAACTGTGAAAATGCGGCACAGATGTGGACCAAGCTGAAGTCCATTCATGAACAGAAAACTGAAATTTCGAAAGAGCTGTTGTGGCAGAGATTTTATGACTATAAAATGAGTGAAAACGCAAAAATTCCAGAACATATTTCTGCTATAGAATTGATGGTGAGACAACTCAAGGATGTTAATGAGAGTATTAGCAACAGTGCGATATGTTCAAAAGCAATCAACAGTTTACCTTCGAGGTATAATGCTTTTCGAACAGCTTGGGACTCTGTTTCTCCTGTGGACCAGACTTTTGAAAATCTGACGGCAAGATTACTAAAGGAGGAAACACGAATGCAGAGTGATGATTCGGAAATGTCTCGTCTTGCTTTGGAGGTGAAAGCTTTGCAAAGTAAGCTGGAAGCCACAAGTTTCAAGAAAAAGAAAAATGTAAAGGACTTGAAGAAAAACACCAACTGTAACTACTGCAAGCAGAAAGGGCATTGGGCCCGGGAATGCAGGAAGAGAATCGCCGATTCGGGAGATGGAACGGGAAGATCTGCAGGTGCTAATTCAGCCTATATTTGTGACATTTCATCCTTGTATTCAGCCAGTTCTGACGTGGAAAAATCGGAATGGATATGTGATTCGGGCGCGAGTGTACACATGACAAGCCATAAAGAATGGTTTACGAAGTTGGAGCCAACTGTCAAGCCTGTAAATGTCAAAATTGCAAATGATAAAGTGATCGCGGCGTGTGGAACTGGAACGATTGAATTTCAAGCGCGCGTTGGAGGAAAGTGGCACAACAGAACGATGCATAATGTACTCTATATTCCAGAACTAAGCCGAAATTTGTTTTCAGTGGGAGTAATGACTGACAAAAACTTTACTCATCATTCTTTTAAAAATCGCTGTGAGTTTCGCGACTGCGACGGTAAAGTCTCGTGCGTCGGTACGCGAAATAACAACTTGTGGGTGATGGAGTTTCGAGTTGAAAGTCAACCAGAGTGCAACTTGAGCAAGAAAACTTCCATGAAATTGTGGCATGATCGGCTTGGTCATGTCAACTGCAACTTAATAAAGAAGACAGCGAATACCAACATGGTCAAGAGTTTGAATATTGATGACAACGAAGATTTTTTCTGTGAAGCTTGTCAGCTCGGAAAGCAAGCCAGAAAAATGCATCAAAGCTCAGCCAGAGATCGATCCAAGAAGCCAGGTGAGATGATACACACAGACGTGTGTGGTCCGATGAAAATTTCGCCACCTAGTGGAAAATTCAACATCGAAAAAGAGAAAGTTACCTTGAGTTTCGGAAATGAAGAAATCCCGCAACAAGAAGTCGTTCTACCTGAAGAAGCAGAAAATGATATTGAAAATATCAGTCAAAGCTCAGAATCAGTACAAGAGAACCACGAAGAGATCACCGATGATGAAGATTATGAATTCGACGGGCATTTCGATGCTGAAAATGGAAATAATCAACCGAGACAACTGAGAGACAGGAACAATATTCGTCCTCCTAACTGCTACAGCCCGTCTGCCGTCTACTGTTCAATTTCTGAACCGGACTGTTATGAAAGCGCCATAAAGTGTGCCGATTCAAGCAAGTGGCAACACGCTATGCAAGAAGAAATGGATGCTTTAAAATCGAATGATACGTGGACGCTGATGAAATTAACGGAAAACGGACGGGTGATTGACAATAAGTGGGTTTTTCGTGTAAAAACCGATCCGGGCGGTAACGCGATACGTTATAAAGCGCGTCTTGTTGCACGCGGCTTTACGCAAGAAAAAGGTGTCGATTACCAGGAGACTTTCGCGCCGGTTGTGCGTTATGACTCAATTCGTATTCTACTTGCACTAGCTGCTGAACAAGATTTGCAAATAGCTAACTTTGACGTGAAAACCGCGTTCCAGTACGGTGATTTTTCGGAAAATGTGTATATGAAACAGCCAACGGGATTTGTGAACGAGAATGAGCCAGACTCGGTGTGCAAACTGAATAGGAGCCTGTATGGATTAAAGCAGTCCCCTAGGTGCTGGAACTGTCGCCGTCGGTCGCAGAGAGAAGCTGCAGGTCTTCGGCGACGACTACCCCACCAAAGACGGGACCGGCGTCCGCAACTAAATCCACATCCACGACCTGGCCGTCGGCCACCTAAAGGCCATCGAGAAGCTCGCCCGGCCGGGATTCAAGAGCTGAAAGACCTACAACCTGGGCACGGGACGCGGCTATTCCGTCCTGGGGATGGTCAAGTCGTTCGAGAAGGCGTCCAGCAGGCCAGTCAAGTACGACGTCGCGACGTCGCGACGCGTCGTGGCCAAACGCGAGGGCGACGTCGCCAGCTGTTTCGCCGACGCCACGCTGGCCAAAGCCGAGCTGGACTGGGTCGCGACCAAGGACATCGCCGAGATGTGCAAGGACACCTGGAGGTGACAGGGGCACAGCAACTCCATACCAGAATCAAACACATGGATGTGAAAGTGCATTTTGTGCGGGATGAGTGTGAAAAGGGCAATATTTCCGTTAATTATGTGAAATCAAGTGAGCAATTAGCGGATCTTCTCACAAATCCACTCGCGAAAACAATTCTGAATAAGTGAATAATTTGGTAAAAATGTTGAACTTGTCGTAAATGCATGTCAACTAAATATTTGTTTGTTTAGAAATAAGCTTTCTTTGTTCTTGAAAAGTTTTTTTTTTGTTTTATCTGTTTTTTGCTGTATAGGATCTCAAACAAGTGGGAGTGTTAGAAATATTGTATTTGATATGTGTTTGAGATAGTGCCGCCTTGTTCTCTGTGTGCGCTGCACTACGCGACGAGCTTTGCAAGGCCGCCGCCGCGTGCCGGCTGTGCGGTGCTGCGATTGGCTGTTGCCGTTGCCAACCGTTTTTGCGCTAGTCGCACAATCATGTTGTTTATAGAGTAGTTGCCTCCAAGCTGTTACGATACGGCTACGTGTACTGCTTTTGTTCAATAAACTTTCAAACATTTTCAATAGGATTCGCATATAAGTAGTCTCTGTAAAAGAGTCGCAACAACGTGCTATGCATTGGAAAGATTGAGAGCTTTTGTTGATGTTCAGGTGCTGAAGTTGTATTATAATGCTTATTTTCACTCTATTGTTTCCTACGGTACTCTGGTGTGGGGTGCATCCGCCGGAATATCGAGGATTCTCAGGATGCAAAAAAAAATTCTCAGGGCAATTCTAAAAATGAGTCCGCGACAGAGCTGCAGGGGGATTTTTGAGAGCATGCAAATCATGACTATCCCTGGTATATTTGCGTATCAAGTATTGTGCTACATCAGGAAGCATGGGAAAGACTTCAATCTTTTGGGCAGACATCACACCTATGAGACGCAAAGTGTTACGACATTGGAGTTCCCTGGGCATAGGTTGACGCATTATGAAAGGAGCCCTTTGTATGTTGGTATAGGTTGACGCATTATGAAAGGAGCCCTTTGTATGTTGGTATAAAGTTGTACAACAAACTGCCGGAGTCAGTCAGACGTCTCAATTTGCTTGAATTCAAAGCAACATTAAGGACATGGCTTCTGGGTGCAGCCTATTAGTCACGCAGAAATGTTGGCAGATCCTGATTTCTGTCGTTACGAGTTCTCTGTTTTTTTTATGATTTTGATCGTTTTATCATAGTTATTATTGTTAAGTTTGCACTGTGTTTGTCTACTGTTCGGTTTTGAATTTTTGCATTGCTTATCCGCAATTATATTGTTTTTATGACTTGTCCCTATAC
Source organism: Anaspis maculata (assembly GCA_949128115.1). Lineage (NCBI taxonomy): Eukaryota > Metazoa > Arthropoda > Insecta > Coleoptera > Scraptiidae > Anaspis > Anaspis maculata. Next base: position 9,078,126 of record OX421968.1, read on the forward strand.
ATTTGTTGTGATGTCCAAAACGGGATCAATAAATATTATTTATCATTATTTATTATTAAGACGGACAGACGGACGGACTTCAAAGCGCCGCTAATCGCGGATTCCCTACGAAAATGCGCTAAAAATGACAAATAAGCTTTTTTCAATTTGCTACATTTTTAGAACAAATAGACCAATTGAGCTGTTCATAGTCTTAAAATGTAGAAAACAGTTCGTTCCTCCAAAAAATGTCTTTTGTTCTGTCATTCTGTCAAATTTCAATCAAAATAAACGACTAGCTGCAAAAGAAGGCCTATTTTCAGTGTTGTCTGCCATTTTGAATTTCGATATTCCAACAATATCTATATACGATTTTGACAAGTTTGGTATAAACTGCGCAACAAATATGTTGTCGCAAGGGAAAAATTGGTCCGACTTTGGACCACAATAACTTTTGAATGACACAAACCATTTCGGTTCTGTTTTGACGGTTAGCGAGCTCAGTCCTTCCGTTATTCACCTTCAGGAGGTGAAGATCAGGAAGCTCCATGTAAAATATCTACAGTGTGAAATGTAAAACAGTACAAAATTTTACCAAATTCAACGGACCCCCATTTCCAAAATAATTTTTTTTCTCAAACGCGAATGAAAGGATCTAAAAGCGTGATATTTTGGCTTGCACCCAGTTTCAAAATTTTTGGAATCGGAACTCTGGTTCTGACTTTATGATAGATTTTCTCTTGGAGGATGCTGATTTATCCTATCGCTACAAGGAAGACTATTAGTACTAGCGGTAAGCAAAATAAAACTGCATTTTATGATACAAGCAACAGATTTGGTACACGTGACCTTTGAGGAATTCTAAGCGATTTGACCCGTAGTTCTTGAAAATCCCTTCGGGGAGAGCCGGAATATGGGGGGGGGGGAGAGGGGTTGATTTCTCTTATTCAGAAAAATCTATATGCGCCAAACTGACATGGAAAATGTCGAATTCAAGTGAATTGAACATGCTGAATACACTGGTGAATCCTAATTTTATGAAAAAATGCAAATAGTAGCCTTTTTTTCAAAATGGCCGCCGATAAATGACAAAAAAACATGTACGAATCAAGTGTTCGAGTAAGGTATCAATTTATATGTTTTCGAGGTCGCTGGACTCATTTCTCTTATCGAAATTATCATATCGAACAAAATGATCCATTTTGGGCCAGGGTAAATTAACTACCCTGTTATTCCGTGAAATTGAATAAATGACAAAAAAACATGTATGAATAAGTTGATCGAGTTAGGTATCAATTTATATGTTTTCGAGGCCACTAGACTAATTTCTCAAAATGAAATCATCATACCGAACATAATTATCCATTTTGGGTCAGGGTAAATGAACCACCCCCACATCTGAAATGACACTTTTAAAATTTGAAGTAAACAATCGAAAGAACAATATGGAGCTACATCTAAATAAAATCTTATTGATTGATGAATGAAAATTACCGATGTAACTACACCTTTAAACTCACAACCATCCCTGGAAGCCCCAACCGCCCTTGATGGGAGGCTCTTGTATGACCTAAATTTCCTTGTGCAATTGTGCATGTCATAGGAAAGTGATTTAAAAATGTTTTTACCCTAAACTGGCAGGTAAAATGTCCATTACAACTTTCTTTTGGCGCAAAAAGATGAGATTTCCCTGCCTAGGCAGGTAAAGACTTAACCTGCTTAGGCAGGGAAATCTCACTTTTTTGCGTCAAGAGATGACAGTTCAAAATTTTGGTACCAATTATTTCTTCCTTTGTGGTTTATTGAGGTGGTTTTGGGTAAAACGTTATACATAACACGCCAAGAAAGTTAGTGTCTTTACAGGGCACGTAGGCTCCCATGCCTCGCTTACGCTCGTCCTTGAATATTCCTGATAGCCCTGTAAAGATTCGCTTTCCTGCCTTATTATGTCAATAACTATTAAATGGTATAGAGTAGTATAATACCTACTTGATAATATTTTATGTATTGCTGGAGTTTTTAAAAAAATATCAATTTTGGCTAGATACCAGGTGTGACATTGATGTGTTGTTTTTCACCGTATCTTGGAGCTTCCCTGTGGAGAGCACCAGCAACAGCAGAAAGTTATAATGACCTCGTTTATGGTCATAATGAGTGAATGAGTTTATGACCTTGTTTATGACCAACTATGCACCTATCTTTCCTGAACGTCATTTTTCTAACTTTAAATTGTTACCCCGATTTTGAGGGGAAATAAAACTTTTTTCCCAACAAAACATGCTTTTTCAACTTTTGAAGTTGGTTGAGGAAGTTTCTTGAGTACCCTCAGCATAGCCTTCAGGAGGTCGTGGGTTCAAAATCGATCGGCTAGAATGATTTCTATACAGTACCTATACATAAAACATTATCAAGTAGGTATTATTATATTATTTTATACCATTTAAAAACATTTTTAAAGCGGTTTCCTACGATACAAGGAAAGCCAGGTTATGCAACACCCTCCCATTAAGGGTGGTTGGGGATTCCAGGAATGGTTAATGTGACTTTAAAGGTGTAGCTACATGGGTAATTTTCATTTTTTATCAAAAAAGAGATTATTCAGATGTAGCTCCATATTGTTCTTTCCTCAGTTCTTTCGATATTCACTACAAATCTTGAAAGCGTCACTTCAAGTGTTGAGGGTGGTTCATCTATCCTGACCCAAAATGAATAATTTTGTTCGATATCGTGATTTAGATAAGAGAAATGAGTCCAGCGCCCTCGAAAACATATAAATTGATACCTTACTCGAACAACTTATTCATGCATAATTTTTTGTCATTCATTGGCGGCCATTTTGAAAAAAAGCTACTATTTGCATTTTTTTTTGAAATTAGGATTTGCCAGTGTATTCAGTACGTTCAATTCACTTGAATTCGACATTTTCCATGCCAGTTTGGCGCATATATATTTTTTTTTAATAAGAGAAATCAAATCGCTTGGAATTTTCCAGAGGTAACTTGTACCAAATCTGTTGCTTGTATCATAAAATGCAGTATTGTTCACTAGTTAGCTGCTTACCGCTAGTACTATATGTTAGCCTAAGGAGCCTGTCATCATCAAAAACTAAAATTGACCATCAGCATCAAGTTCAGGTCAAAATCACAAAGAAAGCTTGTTTCAATTGTGGAAATCTGATCAAATTCAATTTTTAAGGAAAACACCTGTTTCGCCCATTTTGAATGGGCCCCCTTTTTGAAGCCTTGATCAAGGTATTCCAGATGGTCTGCGAGTCAAGTTGCTGAGAACCGTTCAAGAAAGAATATTCGTGAATTGCAACCTCCTATCGTCAGAGTAACATAGTCTTCTTTGTGAGGATAGGATCAATCAGCATCCTCCAAGAGAAAAAAATCATAAAGTCAGAACTAGACTTTCGATTTCAAAAATTTCAAAATTGAGCGCAAGATTAAATATAACTCTTCATAATCCTTTCATTTGCGTTTGAGAAAAAAAATTATTTTGGAAATGGGGGTCTGTTGAATTTGCTAAAATTTTGTACTGTTTTACATTTCACCCTGTGAATATTTTACATAAATCTTCCTGATCTCCACCTCCTGGAGGTGAATAATGGAAAGACCGAGTTCGCCAACCGTCAAAACAGAACCGAAATGGTCTGTGTCATTCCAAAGTTATTGTGGTTCAAACTCCGACCAATTTTTCCCTCGCGACAACATATTTGTTGCGCAGTTTATTTGTGTAGCCAAATACCGTATGATCAAAAATTTTCCTCACCGAGGCAGGCTGTGGTCTGGTCATTGGCAGGCAAACGAGACTGATTTTGGCCAGGCCACAGCCTACCTAAAGGAGGAAAGTTTTTGATCATACGGTATTTGGCTACACAAGGATACCAAACTTGTCAAAATCGGCGAAGAAACAAAAACTCGGCGAGGAAAATAAAACAGTGCGGTTTTTTATGGTCCACCCGGTATATTAAGTGTCCAAGAATATTTATTTGCATTTGCAAAATGTCGTCTCTACGGCTTCGTAGATACCTACGTGCGATTCAAGATTCAGTTTATTGTTACGAGCGGCGATTCTGGATAGCACGCGATCTTTCGAGACTCTTCCCGTTAGGCCGCAGTGTACAAGTGCGGAGCGTTCTGGTGTGTTTCAGAGCGTGCGTGTAGGCTTTTGCCCGTGCAACTGAATGGAGACTTCAGCAGTGGGTCAAGCTACATCTGTCCATTTTGGCGGAGGTGCCACGCCACATACCAGAATACACGGGAAGCACGCGAAAGGTGTGCGATTATTCGGGTGTCGTCTAGAAACCATATGCCGGGTCACTATGAAATTTGCTGAAGGATGATGGAAAGTTCGGGAACACTAGTCGGAGGCATATACAGGGTGGTCCAGGTTATAGTAGCAGTAATTCACCATTTGATAGTCCATCAAAAACTAGGTCGACATGCATAATTTAATTTTTTTCTGAAACGCTTGTAAGAGAGATACAGCCCTTCAAAGTTCACTTTATAAAATCTTCTTTTTGCAATAACTCTCAAGTCATCAAAGCGATTTTGACCAAATTTGGTACAAATACTTACGAAATAAATACTTGACAAATAATATCACTTGACATAAGTAACTTCTGTCAAAATTGTCCAGTGGCGTAGATACGGGGGAGTTGTTTCACTTTTCACGCCCTATTCTCTACGCCACTGGATATTTTCGGAAAACTATATTTTTTTCAAATTCCTTGTTCAATTTAGAAAAAAAAGTTACTATTGAAAAGTTTTTATTAGAGGCTTGATTTTCGAGATATTTGGGTTTTAAACTTTGAAAAACATCTCGAAATCGCCACTTTCTAGAGCCCAAATTGTTTTTTTCTGGAAACGCCTCGTTTCTCAGCAACAAATGGCAGTAAATCAACTTAAACGACCTAGAAAACTTATTCCAGTTAAGGAATCATGAGTTTTCTTGGATTTTAATTTTTAGGCCTTCGAAAGTCGCGATTTCGAAGCGTTTTCCAAAGTTTCAAACCTAAATATCTCGGAAATAAGGCCTCTAATCAAAATTTTACAAGAGTAACTTTTTTTTCTGAATTGAACAAGTAATTCAAAAAAAGGTATAATTTTTCAAAAATATCCAGTGGCGTAGAAAATGGGGTGGGAGAAGTTGAACAATCCCCCAGTATCTACGCCACTGGACAATTTTGACAAAAGTTATCTACGTCAAGTGATGGGTATTTATTTCATAAGTATTTGTACCAAATTTGGTAAAAATCGCTTTGATGACTTGAGAGTTATTGCAAAAAGATGATTTTAAAAACTGAACTTTGAAGGGCTCTATCTCCCTTAGTAAGCGTTTTGGAAAAAATAAATTATGCGTGTCGACCTAGTTTTCGATGGACCATCGAATGGTGAGTTATTGCTACTATAACCTGGACCACCCTGTATAAGCACCGTCCTTAGCGCGACAGTTATTGAATGGAAGCGATCGAGTGCGAAACAAGCGAAGTAGTCTCAGCGATATTTCCAAGCGTAAATAATTGTAGCGTGTATTTATTGTAGTACGCAGTAATAAACAGTGTGTGTTTTGAAACGATCGTCTCAATTATAATCGAACCCGTACGCGAAATACGTAACATTATTGTAACTGTTTTAATCGAGACTTCAATTTGTATCGGTTGGAGGGATTTTTTAGGAGTCAGTGTCCTGAGGCTACATCGAGGGCTACATACTACATACACGAGGGTACGAAGATGACGTCGTCGGAACAACATAAAAATAGGAATTAATTGTGGCATGAAGGAAGCGGGCAATAAGAAAGCTCATTAATAAAGTGGTGTTCCGTAATTGGTTAGCGGCGTTCCGCATACATTTAGCCCACTTTCGGGATGTTTTCCTGTGAATTGGCACAATAAGTGGCGCGTATTGATTTTCAGCGGTACGGGACCTACTTTCGTCACGTCACACGCCGCATGCAATCGCCTTCGGATCCGTTTTCCGGATATCAAATATGACAACAGACAGGAAGACTCGTTACATGTCTCATGAAGCGGAATTCGAACGGAACGCGAAAAGGGACTCGACTACATATGTATGTGCGCTGCCAAGAGATGAAAGACATCTGGGGAGATTGTGGAAAATTTATTTATTCAAAACAATAATTTCGAAGAATAAACGAAATTCTGTTGTAGAAGAACGTGAATAAGAGTAAAAACAATAACGTGAAAGACAAAGTCGTTATGGTATAATTGTAACTTCTAGATATTTATAATAGTAGTAAGTAGCATATTTTAGGTACTCTCACCCTGAAATTTTACAATAACGGCTACTTATTTATTTTTTATATTTTTTCTTCTTTATAATATAGTAGTTATGTAAACTAATTATTTATTACGACACGAGGGGGGGGGGTGTCGTCGCTTTCCTAATTAGTAATTAAGACTGCAAAACGATTTATTCAATTAGGTACTATATCCAATTACGGCGTGAGCTCCGCTCCAGTTTTGAGATGGCGTCAGGGGCTCGCTCCACAAACAGGGGAGATTGGGAGAGAAAATCAACTCAAGCGGCAGAACAACGGAATGTATTTGTTACGGTTTGCGAACAGCACGATATCGGGATCGGCTAGAGCAGCAAACGCACAGGATTTACGCTAAACAGCGGATAATCGAACGCGAACGTTACTTCCCTTTTTTAGGCTTTCGTGAAGACACAAGATTTAGATATAAATTAGACACAATAAGAGGCTAGCATCTAGGATGATTTAGAATAGACGACATCACAAGCAGTTTTTCGCGCTATTTGCGGCTATATTTAGAAATTGAAATATCTATGTAGGTATACATAACTACGGCAACGACTTTGCGTTGCGGTACGGTAACGAATCCAGAGAAAGAAAGGGGGGGGGAGAAACAAAGATAGAGGGAGAGAGGTATAGAGAGAGGGAGGGGGGGGGGAGGAAAAAGAGAGGGAGGGGGGAAGAAAAGAGAGAGGAGTGTGAGAGAAAGTGTGTGTGTGAGAGAGAGAGAGAGAGAGAGAGAGAGAGAGAGAGAGAGAAAAGAGAGACAGACAAACGGACAGATCAGATACAATATTTTCTTGGTCATCTTCTGATCTAACTATTGCTACACGCGCTCAAATTCATGTGTCCCGCAAAAATTCTTATTTTACGAGAGTAAGTATAATATTACGATTGTGTACTTTGAAAGTTGTTCGTTCCCCTTGGGAGTCTTGAGTCTCCTGAGGTTCGCTGCTCGAGCTTTGCGCTTAGATTTTTTCGTAACTATCAGATAAAGTCGTACAGCGAGCTGTGCCGATCAGAAAAGTGGAGGCACACGGCCTTTTATATCTTACAATACACCATACAATGTCTATGATGATGAAACGAGTGTCGATAAGAGTCCAAGCAGACGGGATTTAGAACTGTCGTTCATTATTGGCTATATCACAAAATTTACACTACACATGTCAAAACAACAGAATCGATGTTTGGAAAACGAAGAGAACGGAATATCCCGGCGGATATGTCTTAGAAAGACGCCTCAACGAGGTAAGTGCCGTCCATGCCGCCGCCGGTTTGGTTGGATTGCGCCGCCGAGGCTGCCGGCATGTACTTGCCGCAGGCTTGCTGATACCTGCGGGGACAGCACCGGCCACAGCAGGACTGGATCAGCCCGATGGAGACGGCCGAATGCGCCGGACTTGCCATCGGCGAAGGCGAGCCGGGCCTCTTTGGGTGCCCATTGTAGGGGACTTCCAGCTCGACAAACTCCCGGTCGGTGGTCTTCTCCAGGCACCGCAGCAGGTGATGGTGCTGCAACTCGAAGATGTCCTCCTCGCGGTAGTTGTCGTCCAGCTCGATGCCGGACTCCTGGGCCGCCAGCCGCGCCTCCGCCGCTTTCTTTTTGCTCACGAACGCCGCTCCCGACGACGCCTTCGCAATGCGGATACGAGCCAAGCGAGCCTTCTGCAAATCGAAGAAAACCTCAGTGTAAACAATGACAATGTTAAACGCAAGGTAAGCAGGTACCTATATTTTTTATTCTACCCTAAATACTGAAGGTACCGCCTAGCTGTGTAATATTAAGGGTAGACTCCAAAACAAGAACCATTGTCTTAACGATTTCAAATTTTCAATATTGAAGACTCATCTCAATAATAAGATATTTCTCACATCAATTTATATTTTGATGTGCATGGGGTTTTTGATGGGGGCAATTTATGAAAGAGGGTTTTTCAAAATTCAGCTAGCTTTATAAAAACCTACTTGGGTCTTGGGGTCAGGTGGTACGATTTTTTCCGCAAATGAATTAGACGCGTGCCTTTTGGCATGATTGATCCGTACACCAAGATGATTGATAGTGGCCAAGGCCGCGTCCGCGTCCGCGTCAATATTTCCCACTAAGAAAAAAATATTAAATAGATTCTCTAATATTTTAGGTGTTGTTTATAGGGATTTCCAGCAATGAATTGTTTACTCAGACCCATAAAACTAATAACCGGCCTTAGTTTTCCATCTTTCGGCATTGCCAGGAATCCAGGATGCACCCCAAAACCCAAAACATACAAAATATAGGCGGTGGGAGAATATTTTGCCGAGATTGGTCTCAGAGGAGTTGTTATTGTAAAATGAAAAATGTTTGCATTAGGTATATATCTTACTGCTCTATACAGGGTGTTAGATAGTGGTTGTTACAAACTTTGAGGGATGATTGATTCTCCATCAAAAATGAAGTCGAAGAAAACACTCATGGTCCTAAAATACTTCATAAAAAGATACAAATGTTTAGGCTGACTTTTTAATAGTATATTATTCAACAAGCGGGTAATGATTGCTTCTTACTCATGAGGATGCAGTTTGCCGACACGAGCCTTGGCGAGTGCCGTAAAGCATCCGAATGAGTAATAGCCCTTACCCGCGAGTAGAATACTATGCTTTATCCAGTCTTATTACTTTCCCGACCCCACGAGCACGAAGGGAAAGTATTGTAATCGTGCAGAAAAAAAAAGTTGAGATTATAGCGGATATATCCATTTTGAGGTCCCCCAAGACGATTAAGACAATTTCTGGAATGATGTCTGTCCGTGCGTCTGTGATCTTCCACGATAACTGCCGAACCGTTGAGCTGATCGATTTGAAATTTGGTATGCAGACATGGTTTCACTCTGGAATGACCGGATTAGTTTTTGGCTGTCATGTCATCAGCAAATGACAGAAGCTATATCTCACGGAACTTGACTTGCGATATGTCATTTGAAAGCCCTTGAAAAACTGTATTCAGAACAGTTGAAAATATTTTCCTATCTGTTATCTGTCAAATTATAAAAAATACCAAAGTCTGAAACTTTGCCATTAAATTATTCAAAATCTATACGACAAATTTGAACCAAACTCGACAGGAAGCAACATTACCAAAGAATCCAACTAATGCTGAAGCTGGAGTTTCCCACCATTTTCTGGACAAGCGCTATGGTTTTTCAGAGTTTGGCCTGGCCGATTTCAGCCGCGCTTGCCTGTTCCTCGACTTTTGGCCTATTTAATTTTCTCAGCAACCAAACCGATAGGTTTTTGTTTCATTGTTTCGGAAGTTCAAAGATATCTACTCACTTTGTACTGCATCATATCATCTATGAGTGCGCGCTCTTTGTCAAAACACACCCAGATAAGTTTCCACTGCACTACGAGCAGTGGCGTATCTAGGGTAAATTGCGCCTAGGGCAAAACATAAAAAGTGCGCCCCTGAATTAGAAACTTTGGAAATTGCACCGCAGCCGGTTTTTTCAGAATAAGCGATTTATATTTAAAAAACGCCACCTGGTGTAGAACTCGGTACTTGATCGTAGAGGACGTTTTTACGAGGAACACATACTCCGACGTCTAGTAGCCTAGGTGCACGGGAAAAAAAATTGAGTGAAATTCCACTTAAAATCGGAGTAGAATCGCATCCACTCTGATTTTAAGCGAAAATTTGTAGTCATTTGATCGAGTGAAGAGAAATAGGTTGGAGTTAAAACTTTCACTCATAGCTTGAGTCTAGAGTTGGCAGAAGTTCACTCCGATTGTGAGTGAATTTCACTCAGATAATCAATCGACTGTTTTTGCGGAAGTACCTAATTTTAATAAAAATTGTCTGATTATTGTGATGATGATGTGCTCTGGTGGTTGATTGGATTGGTGCTTCGGATGCAGTATGGGCCTAATCGTCTTGGAATCCAATGGCATCAAAAAATTTGGTTTGTTTTCAGCTGTTCATGCACATTTGCGGAGGTGTAGGAGGATGCTTCGGTCACATTTGGAAGCGAGGCGAATTTTTGATACCATTTGTTTCACTTCAAGACAATTGAGGCATTCTTCGCAAAAACTACACCTGGAACTTGACTACAGTGAATTCACAGAGATTAATTCAGTGAATTGAGTCTAGCATGACCCCAAATATCCGAAATTAGGTTCTACCAAAAAGTGAGAAGTGGGGCTTTTGCAATGAACGCCTCAATTAGAATTGCTCACGTTGCAATTCAAAACAGCAAACGCCAATCCAATCCACAGCAACCACTGAACCACACCACTATCACAATAATTACACAATTACGGTTACTTCCGCAACAACAATAACAATAGCAATCAGTGCTGACTAACATACCCGGAGGGCCTACGAAGAATGAGTTTTCTCAACACGCGCCTGCGTAGTAGGTTAAATGGCGCTAATCATATAATTTTGACGAAATAATTTAGTTAGCTATACTCCAGATTGAGTGAAATAATTTCGTGAAAACTTATTGTACTAATGCCGGTGTGAAATTGAGCAATTAGTACTCGTAATTGAGTGAACAAATATTTTACTCAATCAATTGGAATCAATTTCACTCAAAAAATCTGTTCACTCATTTGGAAACCTGGTCCACTCAAAGAAATTTTTTACCGTGTGGGCACCAGTGGATACCTGCAATACCCACATTATTGACTTGTAGTGGACTGCACAAGACCGTAGCAAAGTGACAGTTTTGACGTGCCACCAATTAGGCATTTCCACATGACGTCACGAGCTCGTCAGTGTTGCCAACCTAGTCGAATTTATAACGTCAAAAAAGTGTTGAAGAACAACCTGCGTTGTTATGATTGTAAAAAAAGTACTTTTTTGAAATTTTGGATACAGTAGGGAGCAAGTTTGTGCGTGATAATTGTTGACGAAACGCTGGCGCTTCGATCAATACTGATAGTTGGAGATGTGCTGCCCCAAATAGCTCAATAAACAAGAAAGTCTGGTGGAGTGCTTAAATCATTTTCGTCGAAAAATAAAGAAATCCGTGGCTTTTTCGGAAAACTAGATTCCTGGAAGAAAAGAGCATCTCAGGAAGTATCTCAAAGTGCCAAGAAATGCGACTCAAAGACATCTGGGAAGAAGAAAATATGCCAGTTTATTATCCTGCCGATAAGGTAAAAAGCTGATTAAATTGTTGGAATACAGAATAAATGTGAGATGATTTTACAAATTATCCATTACTAAGCGCCCTTCTGATTTCAGAAAGTATGGCTGTGGCAAAAACTGTGACCTGTGGCGATCGTGAAATGGGAAAATGCAGCGACCAAGGAATTTCTAAGTTGACCACAATGTTACCTCAAGTCCTGCTTACAAGAAGAAATTTCAGGATTTTTTAAGCAATGTGTCTTGTCGAGATGGAGCCATCAACAGAAAATTCAAGATTGTCAAGTCAGGTGTACGATTTGGTCAACAGAAGATGAAGATACTCGGAGCCGATCCCATGTGGTTCACATGTGCTTATATCACAGCAAATATTACAACTATAGTGAAGTAGAAAATGGAAACTATTGTCAATTCAAACATCTAGGCTTGTGAAAGCAATGGAGAAAGCATGACTAGAGATGTAGAGGGCTCAATGAACGTGAACGTTGGGTTGGAGTTTGGAGTGGTTGAATCTTTTTTTTTAGGAAAAAATGAGAAATTCATGGTTTTCTCGAAACGCTGGGGCTCGTGGAAGTACGAGGCATCACAGAATGTATCCCAAAGCGCTAAGAAATGGAAAGGAGGAAGGAAGGAATACACTTGAAAAAATATACGGAGGTTGGACCGATAACAATTAGGATGGGTAACTAAATTGCTGTGATACAGTTATGATGTTTGCACAAAATTATCTGTTGCTAAGCCTATCTAGTTTCAGGAAGTACCTGTGTCAAGAATTGTGGCCTTCGGCAATCTAAAAATGGGAAAATCTTCGGACTGAGGAATTGCTACGTCGACCACAATTTGGAGCCTAGAATCCTCAATAGAACAATAAATATTTGTATTTTTAAGAAATGTATCTTGACACAATCAAGTTGTAGTTGAAAATTCAATATCGTTAAATCAGGTGTAAAATTTCTGTCAAGTAGGGCTCCGGTGACCGATTACATCTTCGGTGGCCGAACAGCTGTTCGAGTTAAACTTCCATGTTTTGCCTCTGTCCATATTCTACAACCGAAGTGAAGACATTCTTGCACTTTTAAAATATAAAATATAAATAAAAACTATTGTTTGTTTCTTTAATCCAGCAGTAAAAGCTGGGCCTCAAGTATTTGGGTGATTGGGAAGCACAAACCGAAGAGGTACATACCTAGCCCCACACAAGGCATATCACTCCAGCAATGCCGGGAACGTAAACCCCCAACATTCAGGTGAGGTTTGGAGGCAAAGTTCATGCCCAATTTTGTCGGAAAATATGAATTTTCACCACTACCCTGTGCAGTTAACCTAACATGTTTGGCTTGCTTTTTCACAAAAAAAACACACTTTTCCACGAGAACTTATTTTGCATGCGCATTAAGGACATTGCTTTGAACTTGATACAAAAGTTTCAAACTCAAACTCAAAAAGATAGCCGAGGAAAAAAATGCAGAAACTGGAACTCCATAAGCGCCCTGTAGTTCGGTTGTTCCCAAACATTATTTGGTTCAAATTTGGCGGGCAATTCTGGACAGTTGGCAACACTGCTGTGACGTCAATTGGAAATGCCTAATTGACGTAACAGCCGACGTTGCCTGCGGCAACTTACACCTCTTCTGACAATTAATTCCCTAAAACTTCCTCGACGAAACGGCCATTTTCCCCAATAAGGTCAATCGCCTATTCAGGTGGGTCAAGGACAAATTGGGCCTCCGTATTAGGCTATATCTGGATCGGATAAAAGTCGAGAGTTGATATCGTCTGTTTAAATGTATTGGTTTGGTTTTCTCCTTCTTTAGGTGCGTTCAGTTAGCTTATTTAGTCACAAGTTTTAATTTTAGTCTTAAGCGCTGCATCGCTCATTGGCTGTTCTGAGGAGGCCGGTTCGTAAGAGCCCATGGGCGTCGCTGCGCTTGCGACTAACATTAAAACCTGCGGCTGAATAAGCTGACTGAACGCACCTTTTTACTATTCCCATTTCGCTTGTTAATTTTTTGTTCACACGAATTGCGCCCAACAGTTCAAATATCTACATTATTTCATTTTTTAATTTTTTACATCTTCATCTTTTCTTTTCATTTGCGCCCTGAGGATCAAAGTGCGCCCATGGCACGTGCCCCACTTGCCCCCCCGTAGATACGCCTCTGACTACGAGATTCACGGTCGTGACACCAGAACGGCTCGAAATAGTTATACAGGGTGTCCGTTTTTCGAGGCTAAGCATGGGTATCTCGCTTATCTTGAGAGATACAAATTCGGCTAACTTAAGATAGGAATTTGAATTTTTGTTTTTATTTTTTATTCAAAAAACGGTTGAAGGTGGCCTTTTCTAATCTAGACATTGTCAGGGCACTTTTTCAAGGGGAATTCAGAAGCCGCCAGAATCTTTATTCTAGCTTTCAAAACAACCGAGATACGACATTCAACTTTTTGCTCTAATGGGCGCCATATTGGATTTTGATATTTTTGAATACGGTATTCTTTTCTGGTTATAACGATGTGCCACATGTCACTGTTAAATAAATGTTCAACATTTACGTTTTTTTTTTATTGTCGGTGCTGATTTTGTTTCCAAAGCACTTTGAAAAATAAAAAAATTATTTTTGGCTCAAAAGTATGAATTCAACAGTGGCATGTGACACAGCTTTGCAACCAGAAAAAAATATTGTATTCAAAAATGTCAAAATCCAATATGGCGCCCATAAGAGAAAAAAAAGTTGAATGTCATATCTCGGTTGTTTTGAAAGCTAGAATGAGGATTTTGGCAACAATGAATTCCCCTTGGAAAAGTGCCTGCACAATGTCTTAACTAGAAAAGACTACCTTCATCCTTCAACCGTTTTTCAAATGAAAAATAAAAAAAAAATTACAAATTTTTGTTTTTTTCCGATATCTCGAAAACTCAAACTGACAAATCAAATATCTTTTTGGATTATTGATCGTCATGAAAATTCGCAACTTTTTTCTAATTTAACCGACACTGTATCTCTAAAGATAAGCGAGATACCCATGCTTAGCCTCGAAAAACGGACAGCCTGTATATCCAATTATAAACTAACAACTTACACCAAAAGTCCTTACTACACGTGTAGCAAAATTTTCAATAATCTCCCAAACAGAATCAAATCTATAAAGGACTTGAGGACTTTCAAATAGGAGCTAAAGGAATTTCTGTCGGAGCATTGTTTTAATTCTCTTAAAGAATTTTACGACTCTCATGCCGAGTAGACTATAATACTTATTCTAATGTATATCTGTTGACCAGACTCATTTACTCAGTCCGTGTATTTGTGTTTTTACATTATATTATGTATTCGAAACTGTGCCCCCTTTGTGACTGTTTTTATTTTTTTGTTCATATTTTGACGTTTCCATACATGTTTAAATGTCTGAAGGAAATAAAGGATTACATTGACGTATCTATGTCAAAGTGACAAAATGCAAAATGGTTATGGATGCAGGCAGATCTCGGTGTGTTTTCTTGTATCGTTTAAGACAACAGTGCGCCCCGATCCTTTGTGTCTTCAAGTATCGTTTTGAGGCTCCGTGAACCCCCTTGTGTTTTCTGCAGATTTAGGAACTTCAGTATGCCCATTTCCTTGACATATACGTGCAAGCCCTAATGTGTACAGTTTCCTTGTATGATTCGGTACCAGGGCCCCATGTGTCTTCCTTCCGTTCAAGGCCCTGATGCGGCGGCGGGCCCCCATCTTTGACTATCAGATTTTGCCGTTTCAGGCCAAAACGGCGCCTTGTGTCTCCTTGGGTTGGTTGCAGCCCTATAGGCTCCCTGGTGTCTACGGGTGTCTCTTGGAGCCCCATTGAGTCCCCCTCTCGCTTTTTTACTTTTTATAACTATTGTGCCGTTAGGTATGTGGTTCAAGCCTCACCTCCTGATGGGCTCGAAGCCTTATTTCACAGAACTCTGCCCCAGGTTTTCAATCCGTGAACTGATTTTCACCAGTTATTTTTTAAACGATAATTTAAGCTGCATCATTAAAGGCAACAGTGCGCCCCAATTTTTTGTGTCTTCAAGTGTTGTTTGGGGCATCGTGAACCCCCTTGTGTGGAACTAGCATTGCATTCTTGAGATATCACAACAGTTAGCTACCTAGTTCTACCTTTTGAATTATTTCATCACCTTGGAAATGTAACATGTCACTGTCACTGATGGTTTTGTCGGCCCAACAATGAAAGCAGGATGCTTGCTCAACGCCCAACTCAATAGAATTTTTTTATCGATTTCCAAATCGAATCCTCCCCCTCCCGAAGGGACACTTCGATCAAAATCATTACTGACGTCTCTGGATACCGCCGGGATACTTAATATGCGATCGTGCAAATTAAACGGTTCTGTCACGATAACTACAGAATTGTTCATCGGATCAAATCGAAATCAGGTACGAAAGCTAAGTTCAGCCTGGAATGACCTGATTAGACTTTGGGTAGATAACTTTGATCGGAAGTCCTCAGGTGGCACATTGGGTCTGGGCTTGTCTGGATATAGCATTGCATTCCTCAAATTTCACAACAATTGTCTTCCCAATTCTACCTTCCGAAATATTTCATCACCATGGGAACCTATGAACCTAAGAAACTGTCACTTGTTCTGTAGGCCCAACAATGGATGCAGAATGATCGCATAACGCACAACTGAGTAAAACGTTTTCATCAATTTCCGAATTAATTCCCACATCCCCGAAGGGACATTTATTCGATCAAAATCAATTCTGACGTCCCTGGATACCGCCGGGAAAGTTTTGTGTTTTGTGCGTGCATTATTCAATAGGATTGGATAAAATCTTTTTTAGCAAAAGGGTGATGGTGGTTTATCAACTTAAAATTCCTCAAATAGGATATTATTTGTAAAACTAGTACTACTATGACGACTATTATAATACGAGTTTAGCAATGTACGAGTATTACAAAAAAGGAATTTTAACACTGGTTTTTCTTTCTACTTTGTTTATTCCGCCAATCCAGTTGATGAAAATGGGAAAATGTGCACGACGCAGATTCTTTAATGTGCTTATGTCGGTATAATAACGCATACAATGACATCCGTTGCGATTTCAAGAAAGTCAGACAGGAAAAAATTCATGCTTCACGATTGATTAGCGGTCAAACTAACTTACTGCGAGCCCCAGCCCCAGGTAGGTACAAACAAAAAACAATGGGGGAGATACTGATAGATTTTTTAAATGACGCCAGTGTAGCTGGACTGCTGGAGTACTTCAAAAATTACACCTAAATGTCACCACGCTGTCAAAGTAGTCAAATTTATTTCGTGAACATGGGTGAGTAAGATAGCAAAGTTAGAGTCAAAAATTGGACAAACGCTCATCGACCATATTTTGTCTGAAATTTCGCTAGGAGTATTTTTCTTGTTTCACAATGACATCACAACAATAACAAGCGCCTGCCAGTGGCGTTTTCGATATGTTTTTCGAAGTTTCAAACCCAAATATCTCGAAAATGAAGCCGTTTTTGGCTACATCGAGAGGAGAATCCAAAAATCAGAACTATTTCAAAAATAACTAGGGGTAAAAAATAGGGGGAAGGGAGAAAGAGGAGGGTACCCTCCATTATCTTTGCCTCTAAAAATGTTTGATGAAACGAGTTATTTATTGTTCGATAGAGATTCATTAAACTTTTATTTAAAGAAATCGGTTAAACGGTTCAAAAGTTTACAGTAAATTTTATTTAAAAAAGTCAACTTCTCAACCCTGTATGTTTTCAAGAAAGCATTTAAGGACCATGAGGTTTTTATTTTTCGACTTCATCTTCAATGGAAAATCACCCCTCGAAGTTTATAACAACCAGTACCCAACATCCTATAATAAGTAAACAAGGATACATGTCAAATTGTCGATTGAAAAGACAATATAGGATAATAAATGATTCAAATAGAACATTTGAAAATATTTTAGATCTATAAAGAGAGCACATTAAAATATATACAAACAGGCATATGAAACACACAAATCTATTTAAATTAAAATGAGTCATTAAACAATCATTCACCAAGTAATAACATTTCCGAAGCAGTATCTGCTTGACCTTCTTCCTAAAAACTGAAGTATACAGGGTGGTCCAGGATTAAACTGAAAAAATTAAATGATCGATAGAGCAGGAGAAAGCATTAAGAATATGATGAAAATAAAAAGTTCCGTGTCCTCAGTGTTTTTCGAATTTCGAGCTCAAATATCTCCGAAACCACTGATCTGATAAAAATTCAACACTAAGTTTCTGCTTCTAAATTAATTGAGGATGTCAAAAATTTGATGATTTTCCAACAAAATCCAATGGCGTCGAAAATATGGGGGTGAAAATAAGCAACCTCCAAAATCTATGCCAGTGGGGCTTTTGTAGGGAATTTTTATCAGGTGATTGACGCACACCTACATATCTAAGATTATTATCTGCACAAATTTGAGCAGAATCGGCCTGATGATTTAGAAGTTACAAAGAGAAACAGTTTTTTAATTTCAACTTTGACGGGCTATATCTCCGTTGATATGCATTTTTGATGTATGGTTTTTGGGTTTGTTTTCATTGTTTTGTTATGCTCTATCAATCAATGAAATTTTTTAGAATAGTCCTGGACCACCCTGTATAATGAGAGGCAGCATTTTGTGTTTAATATTATCCCGGCGTAAATCGACGATCTTTTTATGCATTTCGAGCACGAGTCTTTTGTTATAAATGTTATCCCTTTTACCATATTACCATGAGATCTCTGGCTACCACAGCATTGGATGGTTTGACTGAATGCCTGCGCACTGGTGAGCCCCCAATAGGGGCGAAACACGTGTCTGTGCAATGGTCTGTGCAGTTTCGGTCCGACCGTCCGATGTTGTGGTGGTCGGAGAACTTTGTTTCATTAATCCCCTTTACGCGTTTTACATGACTGTATTTTTTCAGACGTTTTTAATTTACTTCTATCTCACACGTTTTTTATTCATTTGTTGTTACATGTGGTTGTTACTTCTTTTCAAATGAGTGTACGATTATGTTTTCAATTTTCAGGACATAAACAGACGGCACTGTGAAAGTGTGAAAATGTTGTGTTTGACAAAAAGTGAAAGACGAGACTTTCTTACTTTATGAAAGATAAATTAAATATTAGTCGAATTATTTTTCTTTGTCTAATTAGTACCTACTACTATTCAGATTTTTATTTGTCCCCCCAAAATACAAAAATGTGTTACGAGTTGTGAGACTCCCGAGCGATTCCACTACGTTCGAGAACAAACGCACGCAGGTATAATTGTATATTCGAGGCGGTGCGGTTCTGAAATGTTCGAGAAAGGTGGAGATCAAGACGCGCGAATAAGACACATTTGGACAATGGGCGGAGGTGCTGGCTCGAGAGCTTGCGCCAGAATATACGCGAACCGCGAACGGACTGCCAGGCTATAAGCCATTCTCATTTACCTGGGGTCCTTGGGGCGCAGGTTCACTTATATTGTCGCCGTCGCCAACCCCAACCCTAGCTTGCTCGATAAGAGCTCTCGGTTAAACAGCCAATTGAACCAGTGAGTTTAGTATATGGGAAGACCTGCGCACGAGCTGCAAGTAAAGGGAACCGCCTATATGAGAAGGTCTATAATCGTGACAATTTACCAAGCGATGTACGTCATTAGTTCATTAGTTTACATATTTCAACTTGAAAAACATATATCTTTCGATTTTTTTCACAGAATACCAGAATAATACCATTGAAGTATATTTTATTTCGAGAAAAATGAGAAAAAATATGTTTCTCAAGTTGCAATGAATGAATGAATCGATGACGCACATCGCTTGCTAAATAGTAGTTATCATCAGGTCTAGAGCGCATGCTCACGTTCCTTGTCGGTCGGCAAAAGTTCGACTTTCGCGTGCTTGCCAGACTCGCACAGCTCTGTAATCATTCTCCCCACTCTAAACCTCTCGTGCTAGCCGACCCGAACTGTCAAATCTTGCACATGCTCACTGAAACACAAAATTGTCATGAAAACTACTATTGTCGTGACTACTATACAATATTCTCGAGAATACGAAACCATCGACGGCACCAGTATACAGGGTGGTCCAGGTTATAGTAGCAATAATTCAATAACGAAAAAATTTCCATAGGTTCCTGGATTCTAATCGGGAAAGTTTTGGGGTGACACAACCGATTTTTTTGACAGATCTTGACGTTTAAGCATAATTACGTCCAAAAAACGAATAAAAATATCTTATTTTGCTTTCCCGACTCGTGCTCTCACTCGGAAGGGAAGTTATGTGATCATGCAGGAAAGACGATAGACTGTCGAATCGTTGACCCAATCGACTTGAAATTTGTCATACAGCTGTCAAATGCGCTGATTAGTTTTTGGCTGTCATCTGTCAAACCAAAGTGTCACCATAAAAAAATGACTGAAGGTTCATCTGACGGAACTTCACATTCAATATGTCACTTGAAACCCCTAAAAATGCTGTATTCAGAACAGTTTGAAGTATCCTTCTAACTGTTCAAATCTTTTTTCCAGTACACAAACCGCCATATTTAGCACAGCTACAAAAAACCTCCAGCCTGGTAGACCAAGCGGTGGTATTCTAATCTTAATCAGAAAACCACTAAATATCGAACACACCATTATTGATCAAACCCCAAATTGGATAATTTTGAGACTAACTTGTTGTAATGTAACATTTGTTTTCGTAATCGTTTCATAGATACATAACGCGCAAAGTAATACATAATCAAAAATATAAGTTTTACAGTTTATGTATCTAGCTTGACATTTGTCAAAGTAGTGTCAAAATTTACAAGAAATTCGAGTTTTCTCTCAATTTAAGCAACGATTACGAAAAACGTTGTTCGACACACGAGCGCTGAGCTTTTTCAGGCCCTCAGCCTCTTTTGCAGCATTCGGCTACGCCTCATGATGGCAAACAAGGCTTCGGCCCTGAAAATGCGCTCTTGTATCGAAAAATACTATTTCGGTTTATTTTACTTTTCACCACGGTTACGAGATGAGACCTGTGTGGAGTGGATAGATGAGCGGCTGGAAACTGGGCGCTTTCCATTTAAAACATTTGTGTCGGTTTGTGTCAGCTTGTGTTAGCTTGTGTCGATGAGACAAAGGAACACAGATCAAATGGAACGCATTTGTGTCGATGTGTGTCGACACAAGTCGACTTGGGTCGGTAAATGGAAAGCACACACTAAGATAGATCGGGCTCTGTCGGTCATAATGACTGGAGATTTTATTGCCAGAGTGGGCCTACTTGATCAGGGGGAGGAGTTGTTATTTGAAAACACACGTTTCTTTCATGAACGCACATCTTACGATAAGAAATGTGATAAAAGAGGGAGAGATCTGGCGAACTGTTTTGCGAACAATGGCTTTACGGTGCTGAATGGCAGATCAGTAAGTGATTCACCAGCAAATTTCACTTTTGCAAATGCAAATGGTAAGAGCATAGTAGATTTAATTTGGACTAACTCACAGGGCTTAAACCTTATTGAAGATCTTTGCATTTCTCACGATTTTTCTAATTTCGATCACTTCCCGTGCTATCTAACACTGTTATCTAATAAAACTGGAAGCAAAAACACCTTTGAAAAACCCAAAGTTTCTTATGACGTAAGATTTGCATGGAATGGTATCAACCGATCCAAATACAATCAAGCCCTAGGCAATTGTGACCCGCACACGAACTCAAAAACCGACACTCAAGAACTCTACTCAACTTTGACCACAAACATTCAACAAGCTGCAACGAATTTCACAATGCTAAAGGTGACACAAATCTTTCAACCAAATTCGCAACCCAGAAACGAACCTAAACCATAGTATACTGCCGAATGTAAAAATGCGAAAAGAACTATAAAAACCTGCCTAAAATCCTATAAAACTCATAACTTCAACAATGACTCGTTAAAAGAGTACACAAAATCTAAAGCTAATTACAAAATCATACTCAAAAAAGCCAAAACACAGTTTTATAACGACATACAGACTAGACTAACTAATACAAAAAGCCCTACGGAATTCTGGAAAGCAATCAATAGCTTCAAACCTCGCCGAAATTCTCAAAAGCTGGAACTTACCGTTTGAGAAAACTTTTCAAGGACATTTTACAGTGACCATCTGAGCACGCCATTTTACACGTTTTTCGATTGCACCCACCCCTATCTAGACGACAACATTGACATGACCGAAATGAACTTATACTCATCTAAACTCAAAAACAACAAAACTACAGGACCTGACTTAATCACGAACGAATTTTATAAACACCTTGATCACACACATAAAAACCTTTTGCTACAAACTTTCAATAACATACTACAAAACGAACCCCCCCCCCAAAGAATGGACCCGCTCACTATTGATAATGATTTATAAAAAAGAAGACGAATCTAACCCTGGCAATTACAGAAGAATAGCATTATGTAACCACATCTTAAAGTTATTTACTCAGATTCTAGGTAGACGACTCAATATATGGACCGAGAGCAAAAACATGATACCAGAGAGTCACAAACGGGCTTTAGGAAACGACGGGGATGCTTGGATAACATATTCGTTTTGAACTCCGTTGTACAACTACATCTCCGACACCCCAAAAGAAAAATATACGCGTGCTTCGTGGACTTTAAGGCGGCATTTGACTCGGTGGAACACTCGCTTCTGTTCAACAAACTGTATAGCATTGGTGTAAGCGGAAAGTTCATACGGATACTTCAAAGGATCTACTTGAACGCTACAATTCATATGAGATCCGGCAACCAGATAACTGCTGACATCACCATGACGAAGGGCGTCTTACAGGGTGACAGCCTCAGCCCTTCCCTTTTCTCACTCTTTATTAGCGATCTTGAGCAATACCTGAAAACGAACGGCTGTAAGGGAGTTAGCCTAGATGGGAAAAATCGAGGGAAAAATGATCTCATTTTGCTCATGTACGCTGACGATTTAGTACTCTTCGCGGACTCCCCTGTTGGGTTACAAAAGAAGATCAATCTCCTACATCAATACTGTAGTATAAACATGATGACATTGAACACTCAAAAAACCAAGGTTTTGATTTTCACCAAAGGTGCAACATCCCGAACCTCACACAATTTCACTTACAACGAACAAGCTTTGGAAGTGGTCAGAAAATACATGTAGGTACCTTGGTGTTCGTTTCACAAGCTCTGGTCTATTCTTTGAAGCTCAACAACATTTCTCAAACAGGTGCAGCATGGCGATCGGCAGTACAATTGGTTTATTGAAGAGGAGCAAATCAAATTCATGGGACACAAAAAAGACGCTTTATTCTAGCATAATACTCTCAGTCCTACTGTACTCTGTGGAGATTTGGGGTCTGCGATACATACTCAGTTGAAAAATGTCAAACGAAATTTGTAAAATCATTATTCTTTTTACCCTCATCAACACTAAACTGTTTCATCAGATTGGAAACTGGTCTTGCCAAGTTGGAACTTAACATTTTGAGAAGATCCATTTTTTGGTGGTGCAAACTAATGCGAATGCCCAACTATCGATTGCCTAGAATTTGTTACGACCGACTTGAACAACTGGACGTTACCGGACACAATTCTGACATAATATATAACTGGGTCTCACAATTCAAACAGATTCTTTACGACAACGGTTTGGAGAAGATGTGGGAAATGCAAAGCTTCACATTCACCGAATATCACTTAAACTCTATGCTTGAAACAGTTGCTAAAAATCATTTTACTCTTGATGTTGCGGCTGCTGAGGAATCTCGATATAACGGTAGGTATATGCAAGGACTCTTTGCAGAACAGAGACATGAACACTTATCTAAACTTCGACGTTCACATCAACAAAATCAGAACTATATGCCAGTTACGTCTCCACTGCAAAAAGTTTCTAAGACTATACCTTAATAAAACAAAATACTTCGTCAATCTCGAAGAAAGATGCACAATTAGTACTAGCGGTAAGCAGCTAACTAGTGAACAATACTGCATTTTATGATACAAGCAACAGATTTGGTACAAGTTACCTCTGGAAAATTCCAAGCGATTTGACCCGTAGTTCTTGAAAATCCCTTCGGGGGGAGCCGAGATATGGGGGGGGGGAAGAGGGGTTGATTTCTCTTATTAAAAAAAAATATATATGCGCCAAACTGGCATGGAAAATGTCGAATTCAAGTGAATTGAACGTACTGAATACACTGGCAAATCCTAATTTCAAAAAAAAATGCAAATAGTAGCTTTTTTTCAAAATGGCCGCCAATGAATGACAAAAAATTATGCATCAATAAGTTGTTCGAGTAAGGTATCAATTTATATGTTTTCGAGGGCGCTGGACTCATTTCTCTTATCTAAATCACGATATCGAACAAAATTATTCATTTTGGGTCAGGATAGATGAACCACCCTCAACACTTGAAGTGACGCTTTCAAGATTTGTAGTGAATATCGAAAGAACTGAGGAAAGAACAATATGGAGCTACATCTGAATAATCTCTTTTTTGATAAAAAATGAAAATTACCCATGTAGCTACACCTTTAAAGTCACATTAACCATTCCTGGAATCCCCAACCACCCTTAATGGGAGGGTGTTGCATAACCTGGCTTTCCTTGTATCGTAGGAAACCGCTTTAAAAATGTTTTTAAATGGTATAAAATAATATAATAATACCTACTTGATAATGTTTTATGTATAGGTACTGTATAGAAATCATTCTAGCCGATCGATTTTGAACCCACGACCTCCTGAAGGCTATGCTGAGGGTACTCAAGAAACTTCCTCAACCAACTTCAAAAGTTGAAAAAGCATGTTTTGTTGGGAAAAAAGTTTTATTTCCCCTCAAAATCGGGGTAACAATTTAAAGTTAGAAAAATGACGTTCAGGAAAGATAGGTGCATAGTTGGTCATAAACAAGGTCATAAACTCATTCACTCATTATGACCATAAACGAGGTCATTATAACTTTCTGCTGTTGCTGGTGCTCTCCACAGGGAAGCTCCAAGATACGGTGAAAAACAACACATCAATGTCACACCTGGTATCTAGCCAAAATTGATATTTTTTTAAAAACTCCAGCAATACATAAAATATTATCAAGTAGGTATTATACTACTCTATACCATTTAATAGTTATTGACATAATAAGGCAGGAAAGCGAATCTTTACAGGGCTATCAGGAATATTCAAGGACGAGCGTAAGCGAGGCATGGGAGCCTACGTGCCCTGTAAAGACACTAACTTTCTTGGCGTGTTATGTATAACGTTTTACCCAAAACCACCTCAATAAACCACAAAGGAAGAAATAATTGGTACCAAAATTTTGAACTGTCATCTCTTGACGCAAAAAAGTGAGATTTCCCTGCCTAAGCAGGTTAAGTCTTTACCTGCCTAGGCAGGGAAATCTCATCTTTTTGCGCCAAAAGAAAGTTGTAATGGACATTTTACCTGCCAGTTTAGGGTAAAAACATTTTTAAATCACTTTCCTATGACATGCACAATTGCACAAGGAAATTTAGGTCATACAAGAGCCTCCCATCAAGGGCGGTTGGGGCTTCCAGGGATGGTTGTGAGTTTAAAGGTGTAGTTACATCGGTAATTTTCATTCATCAATCAATAAGATTTTATTTGGATGTAGCTCCATATTGTTCTTTCGATTGTTTACTTCAAATTTTAAAAGTGTCATTTCAGATGTGGGGGTGGTTCATTTACCCTGACCCAAAATGGATAATTATGTTCGGTATGATGATTTCATTTTGAGAAATTAGTCTAGTGGCCTCGAAAACATATAAATTGATACCTAACTCGATCAACTTATTCATACATGTTTTTTTGTCATTTATTCAATTTCACGGAATAACAGGGTAGTTAATTTACCCTGGCCCAAAATGGATCATTTTGTTCGATATGATAATTTCGATAAGAGAAATGAGTCCAGCGACCTCGAAAACATATAAATTGATACCTTACTCGAACACTTGATTCGTACATGTTTTTTTGTCATTTATCGGCGGCCATTTTGAAAAAAAGGCTACTATTTGCATTTTTTCATAAAATTAGGATTCACCAGTGTATTCAGCATGTTCAATTCACTTGAATTCGACATTTTCCATGTCAGTTTGGCGCATATAGATTTTTCTGAATAAGAGAAATCAACCCCTCTCCCCCCCCCCCATATTCCGGCTCTCCCCGAAGGGATTTTCAAGAACTACGGGTCAAATCGCTTAGAATTCCTCAAAGGTCACGTGTACCAAATCTGTTGCTTGTATCATAAAATGCAGTTTTATTTTGCTTACCGCTAGTACTAAATGTGCAATCTGGGCAAAATTGAAGACATTTACCATTTGACCAGCAGATGCCCGGCGCTGGTTTCCTTCAGGTCTTACCACCTTTAAAAGTATTTACCACAGGCAGGGTCGCATAATTATCACAAAGCTTTACTCCAAAACTTGACCAGAGAAAAGGTCAATGATGTTTATTGTTTCTTCGTGAGTGCGCTGAGATTCCGACAAGAAATATCAATGTCGCAATGAGCTGTTTCTTCTTCCGTTGAACACCAATAATTATTATACCATGCGATCAACAAAATTCGGAATTGAGGTAGGCTGTGACCTGGTCAAATTTCAGGATGTCAAGCTGCTTTCGGCCAGAGCACAGCCTACCTCAATTCCGAATTTTGTTGATCGCATGGTAGTTGTAATCTTCATTTGTATTGATTAACGTTCCCACTGAATTTCTTTTTATTTTGTATTATGTATGTATTTATAATTTAATTTTTTTTCTCAACTATCTGGTAACGAATCCTATTGTATACCTACCTAAGATGTAGACAATAAAATTATTATTCTATTCTAACTGACACTTGTCAATAATTAAAAAATGTCAAAGTGTAAAAGTTTGCCATCCAATTATTCAGAATCTATTGGATGGATGGAACCAAATTTGGCTTGAAGCAACATAACATAAGAACCAAATTAAGACTGCAGTTCGAGTTTTCCACCATTTTTTAGTCGGACGTTACGAATTTTTAAATTTTCTCCTGGTCATTACCACCAGAGACGGCCGCTCACCCGGGTTTTGACCAAGACGAATCGCGTTTGATGCAGAACTTTATTCTTGCTTGGGGATCAATTTTTTTTTCGGAAAATTACAATAGATATCAAAAGTAGATTGCATTGGGCGTCGTGTAGGCCTGTTTTCAAATGCGACGTGGTTCCGGTTTTCTAGGTGATTGTTTCAAAATGGAACTTATACTTCCGTAATTCCCGAGGTAATTCCAAAGAACTGCAGAGCAAACTTCGACATGCGGTAAGCCCCACGAAATATTCATTTTAGGTGCAGACTTGCTGCAAGTCATAATTGGAGAAAGGATTAAATTAATTCTTGAGTAGAACATTTTTGAAACCGAATCAACAAACAGTTTTCGAATGTTCCACTCTGGGAAAACTGCAGATTTCTAACTCTCTCGTGAACAGATTTTCATCTATTTTTTTTAAAACAAGAGGTGTATGGTTCTTGGACGTTTCCCAACAATTTATTTTCCCAATTTTCCGACAGTTTCCTAGTTGAAAATTTAAAACCTGCTTATCGAGAGCAGACTCAAATGATGGAGCTGAAGCTTTAATTGACGATTTTGACAATGAGATGATTTGGAAAAGGCTTTGAGTTTTTTCCGGAAAATTCTAATTTTTTTGATTTTTTCAATTTCCTGCAAATTTTTCCCACACAACTCCTATTTCTCACACGAAGGAACGTTTCGAACAAAGATTTACACAGGTTCCTGGATACTAGTCAGGGAAGTTTTGTGTCGCCCACAACCCACAACAGATTTTTTTTTCGCGATTACATTTTACTTATCATTTTTCGAAGAATTCGATGAGAAGTAAAATGTGGAGTAATCCAAAAGAAAACAAGGTGAACAAACATTTAATGAAATTCCATCAAAATCTCTATATCTCTTTGTCTACATTTTTGAGGGAGAAATATTAATATTAATCCTGCGAATACAGTCTTAATAAGAGAAAATGGGAATGCCGATGCATAAATGTGTTTCTGAACCTCTTGAAGCACTTGTATAATGAGGGTAAAACCTCCAATATAATTTAGAATATTGATGGGGGCTAATAAAGGTCTTAAGTACTTATGGTTGAATGCCTTGTAATGGCCGGGCTTAATTTTTCTTCTTTCCTCACATTAAATTCCGCCAAGTTTTCCAGGCAACTCACGGGCTTTTTTTTACTGCGGAATACTACACAACCGCCTATTATAAACAAAACTTATGCTCGGTTTCACAAAGGTGAAGAATACGTCGTCCTATTTAAAAGACGACACAAATTTGTGTAGTGTTATGTTATAGCTATTGTCGGACCTTAGCCACATCAGACTTGGGTAGTATTCGAATACCCAGTAACTTGAATCCTACTCAAGTTACTTTCTACGGTATTCGTATTTGTATTCGAATACAGTCATGAATTCTGTATTCGTATTCATGCAGCTACTTTTTCTTTGCCGATATTCGGGATTCTGGATTCAAGTTACTATTCTGCGGTATTCTAGTATTCATAGTATTCGAATCCGAAGTATTCGATCGGATTCGAATACTTTGATAGAATCCCTAGATTCTACAGCAAAGAAAAGAGTATTGGTATTCGAATCCCAGTTTGGAAGGACTCTAATTTTGAATCCATGGATTCTGATTTCGAATCCATGGATTCTGATTTCGAATCCCTTATTTTGAATCCCTGCATGGATTCTGACTCCGAATCCATGGATTCTGATATTCTAGGAAAAGTAGGTACCTACCGACACTAACAACATAGGGTGAATTTCAAAATAACAATTTGCCAGAACTGCGCAGTTTTAAAGATTTAAATCTGAAATGAAATCATGTTTATTGATACTTTTGTTTGCGGAAAAGTAACGAATGATCGAATCAATTTCTCCTCAAGTCGCCTATGATTCCTGAAAATCTGGCCGAAAAACGGCTACCAAGGAGACCGAGGCCTACTTTGAGGAGAAATTTATTCGATCACTCTTCATTTTCAAGCCAATATACAGCTTAATAAAGTACGTAAACATGTAAATCTATGTGGGTATTCAAAAACAGTATTCATTTTCACGAATACATGGATTCGAATACTTGGTATACGAATACTTTCGAGAGTAAGTATTCGAATCTTCTGGATTCGAATCCTTTTTTTGCATCGGGATTCAGGACTGGTATTCGAATACTTTTTTTCGGGATTCGACCCAAGTCTGAGCCACATCCATTTTGTGCGCACTTATAGGAGCTATACGACAGCGGTTGTGAAACCCCCGAGTATAAACACGTCGTATACGGATAAAACGTTTTTGTGAAACCGAGCATTAGTATTTTTAAGCTCAAGTTTGTTAGTCGTGTAGCACACTTAGAAGTTGAGGTCAACCAAAGCTTAGTAGGTACCCTTTTTTGTTAAGGACTGCGCCTCTGTACTGATTGAACAGTTGGTTTTGATCTTTAATCTGTCCCTCAAGTCCTCCACATTTCCTGATTTGTGGAAGAAGAGCAGGGTCATACCAGTTTATAAGAATAAGGGTAGTCCCCAGCGCATCGAGAATTATAGACCCATTTGCCTAATGTCAAAACTTCGCGAAGGTGTTTGAAATAGCGATCTGCGAAAGCATAACCATCACCCATCATCATCAAATAGACCCATCATCACGGACAAACAACATGGATTTCTTGTAGGTCGAAACACTGTTACCAACTTGGCGTGCTACACGCAATTTATTTATTCTTCCATGGACAAGGACAATAATCGTCTTAAGGTTGATACTTACAGATTTTTCAAAGGCTTTCGACCGTATGGATCATGGCATCCTTCTTGAGAAGTTGTATTCGTACGGCCTTGATGTCGGATGGATCTCTCTTCTGACGTCGTATTTGTCGTCGCGGGATCAGTGTGTTGAGATTGATGGCCATTGCTCATCTCACTTCTCACCCACGAGCGGAGCACCCCAGGGTGCAAACCTGGCGCCTATGCTTTTTGACTTGTTCATTAACGATATCGTCGAGCGTGTGGCTGGTCAGGTGTTAGTATACGCTGATGATGTGAAAATATTGAGAGATTCGCACTGAGGCGGACTGTGCTCTTCTGCAGAGGGACTTGGACGGCGTGTTCGAGTGGTGCCGGTTGAACAAGCTGTACCTCAACACTGACAAGTGTAGGGTGATGTCCTTCACCAGAAACACCACACGCTTCATAAAATATGAGTATGCCCTGGATGGGGTTCCACTTGAGGCTTGCGATGACTATCGGGATCTTGGCGTGCTGTTTGATGGGAAGCTGTTATTCGCGAAGCACGTCGAGCAAGTACGCAGCTCATCACTGAGTATGTTCGGGTTTATCCTTCGCAACAGCAGACATATTACGAACATCGTTTGTCTCAAACAATTATATTTTGCTTACGTTCGTGCAAGACTTGAGTAGGTACGCAGGACTGGTATGGTGACCCATATACCATAAACATGTCAATCTGTTGTTACGAGTTGAGAGAAAGTTTTCGAGGTACCTTTATTTCAGAGTGCAGGGCATGTTCCCTGAGAGGGGCGGGCTATGATGGGTGCCTCCTTAGAGAGGAGTTGGGGATTGACTCCCTCGAGTCTCGGAGGCGTCGTGCATCTCTCATCTTCCTATTCAAGCTTTTTCACGATACCGTTGACTGCTGAATTGCTTGCTCAGTTCTTTATACAGGTACCACACGGCTGAATTCTAGAGGTTGCAGATTTTTCAGACTGCCTGCTGCCACTTCGAACGCGATCGTCAGATCCCCTGTATACGTGATGTCCAGGTGCCTACTTACTTCAATGTGATCTGCCACATAACAGACTTGAGCTCTCCCTCTTTAAATGGGTTCATGGGGGCTATCCAGGAAACACAAATTTGTAATTGTAATTTATAATTTGTGTTTTGTTTTTATTCATTGACTTGAAATCTGTTTCATATTTTATAGGTGTGTGTATATTTTGTACTTGTCACCATTGTCCAAGTTGTGTTGTTGGGCAATAAAGCTTCTTATCTTATCTTATCTTATAATTTAAGGGTACCTAAGCGGCGCAGTTGGCCCTTAAAAAAGAACGAAAATGTGGCTAAACAGATGATTAATAGACCCTGCGACTAGTAAACAATGCACGTCGACAGCATCATCATACCTATCACTAGGCAGCATACTGCCGGGATAGATTTAGATTCAATATGTCATACTGAAGAGTTCAAAGAAAGAAACAAAATTGAAGTTTAAAAAACTCAGCGCAAAAAGGCAGCACTTTAGAAGAAGTTGAAAATTACACATAATGGATGAGAGGAGGCAGGCAAAAAATTTCACATTTCATGAAACATCAACAAGTTTCAAAGGGCCCTTGATAGCACTTGACCCGAAATTTTAACCTGTTATCCCCTGCTATTGCAATATCCCAGGAGTCTTTTAATTATGCCGGAAAATAAATTTCATATTCGACAGACTTTTCAAGGATATGATACGAGGCCTCTGCCTCTCACAGCCAGCCGCCGCGTCGGTAACGATGTTTCCGATAAAACGCGAGAAAACAGCAAATATCAAGGCAAAAGAAATGGTTTTTAATTAATACATTTGGAACGCTTCCTGCGGTGAAACCTCATGATAACATCACTCGCTGAGGAAATTCTGACTCGGAAAATATATAGCCATGATGTAGACGAGAAAATGGCTTTTCTTTGAAATAGGTACCTAATTGAATTTTTATTGCAACCAATGAAAAATTTTAATTAACAATTATCGATAATGTGATGTGATTTATTCTTGAGTATGCCGGGATTGGCGGGGGTTACGTTGGTCGTTTCGTTTACGATTTACATAGACCTACCTACATGGATACAATCACCTCGGGTCCTACTAAAACCGTTATTTTCACCTCTCAAGCTGACGTTTGGATCGGAGATTTTTTTGCCAGTGAGGTTGACAGTTTTTGATTTGTCAATCATCATACTAATTGGTGCAGTACTCGACATGAAATGACAAAATACCGCAAATGATATCGACGGGATGCCCGTTGGCATGATAACTCCAAGGTGGTTCAAATTTGACCAAGGACGCGTCAACATTTCCCTCTCATAAAAAAAAGATGGCGACAATTTTTGACAGGAGCAAAATTTTTGTAAAGTAGGTGTTGTCTACAGCGATTTCGAGCAAATGAACTGTTTGCATAGACTTCATAGAACAAGTTAAGAGCGTAAGTTCTCTCAACTAACTCTTTGGGCATCGCCACGAAGCGTCCCAAGGTATAAAACAATAATATGAGCGCTGCGCTGGGAGGATATTTTACCGCGATTGGTTAGAAGTTGTTACAGTGGGATGAAAAATGTTCCGCATTATTTTACTGTTCTAAATAATCATACACTTACAGTTCAAAAAATCGGTTGTGTCACCCCAAAACTTCTCTGACGAGTAGCAAGGAACGGATTGAAATTTTATTTTGAAACGTCCCTTCGGGTGGGAAGTTAGAATTTGAGAAAAAGATTGAAGAATTGGAATATTTTCTCTTATAAGAGCTTCATTTTGAGCTCCATCTTTTGGTGGATCGGGAAATTGAAAATTTAGAGAATTTGGATTTTCCGGGAAATGAGATAAAATTGGTTCGAAAATTTGCAGTTTTTCTAGAGCTGAAAACTAGGAAACCGTGACTCCGTATTCGAAAATTTTCCCTCCAAAAATTTATTCAATCTTTTCTCCAACTTTCATTCCCAGCATGTCTGCACCTAAATCCTAAAATGAATATTTCGTGAGGTTCACCACATGACAAAGTTTGCATTGCAGATTTTCAAATTCATGGAATGTGCTAATTTCATTTTGAAAAAATTACCGTCGGAAAACCGGAGTTGTTTCAAAATTTAAAGGAGAATTCTCGGGAAAATTGCTTGTCAACCGAAGTCTCACAATTTGGTTTTCATATGCGACGAATAGATCTTCCATTCAATATTTTATTACATGCCATTTCCAGCAATTTTTTTTTATCACGACTGAATTTTTGTAATCTGTTGATGCTTGTCTCGCCGTATACTTTCTGACAAGAAAGTTGCGTACCGGCCGCCTCCCACCTCTGCTCCTAATCTCCTGTATAGTGAGATAGTTACTACATCAACTGCTGCTAGCACTGTTATAAATTTTTCATTTTGTTCCCAAAATTAGATTTTTTCATATTTATAAAATTAAATTAACATTTATCAGAATCATAGAAAACCTGGAGAAATTGGGGCTGAACCCGGAGCCCGGAGATGAGATATGAATAACCAGAGACTCCGGGTCAAACCCAAGAGGTGGTAACCCTAAATTTCGAACTGACCTGCGTATTCTCAGCGAGGCTGAGGTATTTGTAAACCTTCAGGTTTTTGCCTATGCAGCTAACTTAAAAGTTTAAGGTGAACTAAAGCTACCCTTATGCTTCAAGAGTGAACGTGAACGGGGCAGTTGGCCGCAAGTGAAATAACCAAGTGAGGTGAAATTCGTGAAATATTCCAGTAAATGCATGGCTGGCATCCTCCAGGACAATCAGCTCTCAGTCTCAGCAACAAATCGTTTGTATTGGTTATTGATTAGATTACTTTGTAGTAAAATCAGGCAATTTCGAGCGATCCACCCGTAATTACAGCGGTAAATCTCCTGGTTGACCTTGGTTAGTTCGCACCGTTCATTTTGACATGTTGACACATTTGACAGGTAATTCGCATGAAAGAAGTGTAACCTTCAAGACGTTACCCGATGGGGAGGTGAAGGTAATCGACTGTTGACTTGATATTTGATACAACAAATTGGCAAAATTTATGGTAACTTTGGTAATTAGCAATCTCTTCCAATTTCTAAAACATCTTGTTGTTGATTGGACAGTGAAATCTTCACCCACTGAAGCTGAGGCTTCACCTTTCCCTTTCACCTTCACAACTGACACTTCGAAAGAGAAAGAGAGAGAGAGAGATAGAGGGGGGGGGGCAATAAAAACGACCTCTGCAGCTAAATAGCGGTTAAACAACTGTTTAGTTAGTGATAACGTAGGTATCCAAGAGTTTGATAGTGACGAGGTGACGTTACAGTGATAATCGAAAATAACCAAAGCCGCTTGAATGCTTGTGGCAAATAATGAACGGTAATTACTATTACAGACAGGTCGCTTGAAATCGCCTATCGATTTATGGGATTGCCAAACTTACTCTTTGAGCTTTGCGTTTGTCGGCCCGCTGGTTTTGATGATAGATTCTGCTGAAGTTAGATACGATGACGGGAACTGGCAATGCGATCACAAGCACACCGCTCAGAGAACAGACACCTCCGACGATCTTGCCGGCTATAGTTGCAGGAACCATGTCACCATAGCTGAAAGAGTGGATAATCAGCACTCAACGGTTATAGAGTCTATAGTTGAGATATATCTTACCCTAACGTGGTCATG
Source organism: Anaspis maculata (assembly GCA_949128115.1). Classification (NCBI taxonomy): domain Eukaryota; kingdom Metazoa; phylum Arthropoda; class Insecta; order Coleoptera; family Scraptiidae; genus Anaspis; species Anaspis maculata. Next base: position 9,111,974 of record OX421968.1, read on the forward strand.
GTAACGATCGTGTACCAGAAAGCTGCTGGTATAGAGGTGAAATTCGTTTTGCCGACGTTCTTTTCAGCGTAAAACATGACAGTGGCGAAAATGATGATGGCCATTGCCAACGAGAACACGAGAAAACCGAGTTCGGAAGCGCACGATTTGAGAGTATAGCCAAGGATGCGGAGACCTTGGGAATGCCGCGAAAACTTGAAGATCCTGAAGACGCGGAAGACTCGCAAGGTTACGAAGGCGCCGGAGACGTCGTCGTTGTCGGTGATGCCGAGGCCGATGTAGTAGGGGAGAATGGCGACCACGTCGATGATGCTCATGACGGACCGCACGAATTTATAGCGATTGGGGGCGGCAAACATCCGCAGAAGATATTCGGCCGTGAAGATCATGACGCAGGCCGTGTCCAAACAAAAGAAGACGATTTTGTAGCGTTCGCCGCAGGGTAGCGAGCCGGCGCGACCCGGACGGCTTCCGCAGGGCACCGTCTCGACAACGTTGGCCATCACCGAGACGGCAATGAAGAATCCCGTGACGTAGTAGAAAACGAGAGCGGCCGTCGAGGTGTGGGGGTTCTCGAACGCCCGCCACATTTTCTGCCTGATGTTGGTGAGCTGCTGGAGGTTTTGGTCGCCGTTTTCGGAGAGCTTGTCGTCCATAAGACGTTCGGCATTTTCCCGTTTACGGTCGCGATAGTCTTCGTAGCAGCAGTCGCCGATGACGTCGGGTAGGATGCCGAAGAATGCCAGCTCTTCGTCGTAGCTGGTTAGGCACTCGTGCTTTGGGTAGTGCAGTTTGCCGGTGCGATAGTAGTTGAGGATGTGCCGGAAGATGTCCGGGTCGCGGTCGAAGAAGTATTCCTTGCACTCCTCGTCGTAGAAGAACTCGCGCTCGTTGGAACCGAGTAGCGTGTCGGGATACTTCTCGAGCGTGTTCCTCCAGGTCTCGAAGCGTCGACCGGAGACGTTGATCAGGAGCTTCTCGTCGTCGGTCTTGCGGCGGTCCTTGGGAATCGGCGGCGGCGGGAGCGGGTGCGTGGCGATGGGCACCCAGCCGATGGCCGCCGCCCGGGCAAATGGCAGCCAAGCGGCGACCGAGGCCATGCTGTGCGGCGGAATGTTCGCACTGGTGGACTGGTACGGCAACTGGCCTCAGCAGCCTCGGAGCCTCGGGCCCGACCCCTCTCACATGCACATATCGCGGCCTCACTAGGTTACTACTGCTACGACTACCCTCTCGTCCTCGCAGCTGACGACGACGACGACGTTCATTTACTTACGTCGCGCACCAAAAGATCTTATTGTTGATCAGAGCAGACGAGGAGAGCACTTCGTTCGACCTCTCGCGCCCTGATTGCCTTGATGAGTGGCGGTCGCAGTCGCAACAGTTCATAGCTGTAGCCGACGCGGCCGCGGGACTATTTCGGGCGCCACTACCTCCATGATGCCGCTGTCGGCTCAAGCACTACACACTGCAGTCCGTCTTTACTGCGGCGCGGCGTACGCGGCTGGGCCAGATGCGATCGACGCCGACGTCCCCCGATCCCCAAAGCGCATGCTAGACCACATCGCCGTCGTCGCAATCGATTCGACGCCTGCCCCGGAGATACGAGGACGACGACGGACTTGACTCTTCTTGATCCAGCTGCACTCTGCAGATCGAACAGTCGAACACTCATCTCGCTGCCTTTCTTCGGATATATGCATATAGGTATATTATACAAAAGTTATAAAACACAACAAATACCTCGCAGCGATGTACCTACTAGCTACTATCATACATAATACAGGGTGATTTTTTGAAAAGGACCCACACCAGATTTCTCGCTACCAATTTTTTTTTCTAGAATAACGCCGAAACAGGTCGGTTTTTATTTTGAGGGGGACATCTAGGACACATTGTCAAATTTATATCTTCAACCCCTTCGCCCCCACCCTACCCTACTTTGGAATTTCAAATAGCACTACCACGCACTACCCATGTTGTGATACATCAAATTAAAGGTGATAAAATTCTCTTTCTGTCAAACATATTTTGAAATCTTTTAAACCACCTCAAACCCTTCTCAAAATGTTTTAATTGTCAAATAAAAGGAAGTTTTCCCCCTATCAACTGCCGATCCTTAAGAAAAAGATTTTCCAGCAAAAACAGGTCAATTTTTATTTTGAAGGGGACATCTAAGACACGTATTATTGCCAATTTTTTATCTTCAACCTCTTCGCCTTTCAATCAAGAGAGTTTTTGGAAAGGGTTTAGAGGGAGGTTCAGTAAACTTGAAATTATTTTTTACAGAAAGAGGCCTCCTTCGATACAAGAATCGACCTGTTTTCGCTGGAGAATCTGTTCTCCAAGAATCGAGAGTTAATAGGGGAAAAACTTTTTTTCAATTAACAATGAGAGAATTTTGAGGAGGGTTTTAAAGGTGACTTCAAATCAAAATATGTTTGACAGAAAAATAATTTTATGTGCAATCGTCCCATAATGCTCACTTTATCATTAACTAAAGTTAATGATAACGACAGTTTTGAAAGTGGCATTTTTCAGTATTTCGACATATTTCAGATCTCCTATGTCCTCGCTTGTCACATTTTGGCACTATTATGCTATTTTTTAGCACTGTTATGCTTTCAATGTCATTTTGCGGCACTGTTATGTCAACGCAAATGTCAGGTCAACGTCAATTATTGTGGCCGCAGTCGAGAATTACAAATCGTGAACGCAAAAGTGAAAAATTTATTGTGAAAAGTTGCAATTGCACATAAAGCAGTGTATGCATCTCGTGCTCAAAAGTGTATTTTATTTTCAGTATGAGCGCGATCGAGCAAAGCGCGATCTATACCTAACCGTCGCGCTCATACCGAAAAAATACATTTCTAGCACTCATTACATAATTACATAAACTACTATTATCTACAAGCGTGAAATAATACCCCTTACTTTTAACACGTCGTCATGGGCGGCGTGCTAAAAGTGATGGTCGTGCGTATTCCTGCGTCATATTTTCAATAAATTCTGACATTTACCAAACATTTCAAAGACGATTGTAGATAAAATCTTGCAGGGTGCTATAAAAAATCGTGATCTAAATAAAAAAATTAAAAAATCTATTTTTTTTATTTAAATCGGATTTTTTTTATTTAAATCATATTTTTTTTTATTCAAATCAGATTTTCTTATCGATTAAGTGTAATTCAATGCCAATCGTAACCCATACTGTATTATTGATCAACGTGTACTGAACAACATTCCAGATAAGCGCACGAGCTAGGCGCGTTTAGTTTGCGCTCCGTAAAATAAAACAAGTGAATGGGGAACTATAGTGGCATACGCCCGAAGTAATGGCGCTCGTGTTCCATGCACCCTAACTATCATAACTGTCATTTTAAGCGTACATAACCTCAACTTTGGATGTGTAATTTTATTTTTATTTGTCAGCACTCACTCACTCAGCATATAACCAGCGGTTTGCGTCACTTCGTGAAAAAGCAGAGAAAAGTCGAAAAGTCGACAAGCGAAAAATAACGGTGAAAAAAAAGGTAGTTCCCGTGTTATGTACCAGGCTGCACCTGTGCACCAGCTCTTTTTTCTTCTTAGTGGGGCACCTCTCCGCCTCGACTCTTCTTTGAGCATTAGCACTTTTCCCTTTTCCGTACATTTCTTTGAGGGAGGTTATGTACGATAACTGTCAAGAGTGTCTATATGGGTGCATGGAACACGTCGCCCTCTACAATTCGTTTTGCCTATAGTTCCCCATTGTGAATTGCACCGAAATGCCTCCTGAATTAAGAAAAAATGGACCCAAGGTGTCAAATGAGTCTCCTTCCTCGAAGAATGTGAAGCAAACTGCGAAGCAATTGGAGGTACTTGTGTTCCTCAGGAGCCCAGAATTCGCCGAGATGATAGCTGGGATCGTGAGGACAGAGACTGAGGAACTGCGTGCCGAGTTAGTGGAAGTACGCAAGAATATTAAGCTCCTGGAGAATAAAAATGAAGACTTGATTCATCGTTTAAGTGAAAGTAAACCATCATATTCAAATAAATTAATTGTTGATAGTGATGGTGCTTTGAAGAAAAACATCAAAAAACCGGCCGATAAGGCGAATGTAAAATCGGTGCCGTTTCAACAGCAGCCGCCGGCAGCAGAACCGTCACCAACGCCAACGGCGGGGTGCCAGAGGACCGAGTCTCGGTCGGAGGTAAGCGCAGCCCCCCATTCAGGTGGTTGGAGCACGGTGAAGGGAAGGCCACCGCCACCACCTGGGAAGAAGAAGAAGACTAAGCAGCCTATTCTTGTGGGTACAGGCACTGACACGCGAGTCAGGGCCGCTCCCAAAAAAGCTTTTCTATATGAAGAGTCAGGGGGGAAAACGATGAAAGTCCATTTTATGTATTTTTTGGCTTATTGACGCAATTGGTCGATTTCGAGCGGGACTATCGCATGCACAAATAATACTGGATGAAAACGATGTCCTGAGATATAAGAGTTTGAAAATATGCTATACTGGCTAATAACGATGAAGGTCCTCGCGTCATATGCAAGAACGATGATGAGAGTCCCTTGATGCAGGTCTCAACCTGATGCAGCCTGCGGCTCATATCCTGCTCATATCACGCCCTGAAGTTAACCGTTATAGTGCTCCTCTGAAGTTTTGCCGATTATTACTATTGGAAATGAAGGAAAAAAACTTCCAAAAAGCGAAAAACATATGGGCGAGTTGCTGATTGTCTCACCAATAATTTTTTCTTACTCTTTATTCATTTAATTACTTTCTTCATGCTGTTGTTTACTTAATTTGCTCATTTTTACGTTGTGTCACCTCAATTTTGGTTAAAAAATATTTTTGAAGCTCAAGAATACAATAATTATTATTTTATGAAAGTTATTTTAGTGATGAGGGTTGAAAAAGTCATGGAAATTTGCGGACCCTCATCGTTATTGCTAAGTATATGAAGTAGTTAGGATACGTATTGCGCAATATCACGTTTTTTTTCATCATATTGCGTACAGCTGGTAAGTTTTAGACAAAGAAGACTTCGCTCTTTGTTGTGTCCAAATTTGAAACCGTTATCACAAATCAGTTGAACGCTATAGCGTTTTAAACTTTAAAAACGCTCTCCTGAAAAATTTGGTTTTTGTGACATTCATTGTTTTCCCCCCTGGCTCTTCATATGTTACGAGGCTCCTACAGGGAACTTTGGAGCAAGACATCGTTGAAATGCTCCGGCCTGTTGTCCCGGAGGTCACTTGTGAAAAAGTCCTGCCTGCGGTTCCATCAGCCCGTCCCGGACCATATACACCATTTAAAGTCACGATCGATTTGGACAATCTAGATAAGGCGCTGCTGTCCAGTGTTTGGCCATCCGGTGCACCGGTCACCCGGTTTTTTCACCGCTGGGAAAGGCCGCCGGGGCCTCTGCCGCAGCCGGTCGTGAGTTGAAGAAGTGGCCGACCCTCCTGCACTTGAACATCCAGTGCCTCCGCAAAAAATGTGATGAGCTGGAATTCTTCCTGAACGAGAACGGTCTACTTTTTCTTTGCCTAAACGAACACTGGTTGGCCCAGGAGGAGCTCTAGCAAATCGTATTGAACAATTATGTTCTTGCTGCTGGGTTTTCGAGAACCGGTCGCATACATGGGGGAGTGGCAATCTTCCAAAAAAACATCCTGGTCGGGGACTGCGAGCCGCTAGCCCGGATAGAGGACCTCTCTGTTGAAATGGTCTGTGAGATGGCTGCAATCGAGGCGCTCGATGCCCTGATTTTAACAGTATATAGGTCTCCTGCTGGGGACTTTGAACGATTTATCGAATGCCTTACGCGTGCTCTTGATTTTCTTTATTCGAAGAAGAAACAGATTATCGTGACTGGTGACTTCAACGTGCACTTCGGCACCGTTGCCAGAAACTGTGCTTCACTGATATGTTTGTTTAACACTTATGGGATGTCACAGCTTAACAGTTTACCGACTCGAATGAATAACTGTTTGGATAATATATTTATAAGTGATGTGTGTCTGACTGACTGTGGGTTGAGAGTAACTGATACGGGTCTTTCTGATCATTTCGGTATTTTTCTTTATTGCAGTTTTAATTCTACCATATCGCGGAGAGTTAGTTGCCATCATCAACCAATAACCGACGTTGGTTTGTATATATAACCTGAATATGTTGATGCGAGGTGTGGACTGGTCCTTTGTTGGTGGTGATCTCGATATTGATTTCAAGTTTCGCACATTCATTAACGTTATTGCGGATGGCCTGAACCGTTGTTTCCCAGTTAAGTCGAGGGTGGTCGGGGTTACTCAAAACAAAATTGACTGGTTCACCGATGAGCTTAGACGACACAGGGATGAGCTCAGGGACTTGCGGCAGCTGCATGGTCTGCACCCGGATGCCGGCTTGGGGTGTGCGGTCCGGCGATTGAGGTCGAAGTACAGAGCCGAACTGAGCAAGGCAAAGAAAAGCGCTCATGACAGATTTATAGCTGAAGCACAAAATCGGTAAAGAGCAATGTGGGCTCTCATTAACACCAGTAAACCTAAAAAAACTAAATGTGATACTGACAGTCCCTCAGCCCGGGACTTGAATGTATATTTTTGTAATGTAGCAGAGGCTCTGCTGGGAAACCTGCCTGTCATAAATAAAACCTACAGGGATTATTCGAGTGCGACAGAGCTGAAATGCACGAATCAGTTTGCTTTTACGGGAGTATCTTTTGTGGAGGTTAATGACATATTAGGTAATTTAGGGAACTCAGAATCACGCGATGCATACGGCATCAACAAAAAAATAATCAAAGCCATCAGATATGAAATACTCGTACCTTTAACAAAACTTTTAAATATTTGCTTGTCTAACAATACATTTCCAGAGGCACTAAAACTCTCGAAGGTTATCCCTATATATAAAAAAGCAGGCGACCCCACCAGTCCTTCAAACTATAGACCTATTTCTATTGTGCCAATTTTTGGTAAAATTTTAGAAGCTATACTAAATACACAAATGACTAAATATTTTGAGGGTCATAACCTTTTCACCGAGTGCCAATTTGGGTTTAGGGCGGGGAGATCGACGACACATGATGCCATTGCATCCCTGGTGCAGCAGATTAATGCCGGGTTTGAGAATGGTCATTTTATTGCGGCTCAGTTCTTCGACCTCACGAAGGCGTTTGACTGCGTATCGCATGAGATTTTGCTCGAGAAGTTGAAGTTTTATGGTTTCGGCGACGATAGCGTTTCTCTGGTGAGGTCGTACCTTGGGGGAGGACGTCAGTTCGTTTATCACCATGGTATAGCTTCAGACACGGCGGATTTGCTCCACGGCGTTCGGCAGGGATCTAAGTTGGGTCCTACCCTTTTTTTAATTTATATCAACGATCTGCCCTGTGCGAGGGTTGACTCCAACTCAAGGTTTATCCTCTACGCGGATGATACCACACTCGTACAGGACGATCGTTGCCTTGATCGCTTAGTGTCTGGAGCTGAGCGTGCGGGGGCGGCCATGGCTGAGTGGTGTCTGGTCAACAGACTCTGTCTTAATGCCACAAAAACTGAAAAGATGATTTTTGGACTCCGGCGGGGAGCTGAGGATGTTCCGGGTGCGGCAACTGGTGTAAAGTTTTCGGGGGTGAATGTGGAACCTTGACTTGACTGGGAGCTACACAAACGTTCTGTGTGCTCGAAGATATCGAAGGATATTTTTCTTTTGCGGAGTCTTGCCGGCAGAGTGTCGGGGCGGACACTGAGGTCAGCGTATTTTGAGGTGGTCTGGCCGTCCCTTTCGCACACTCTTTTGGTGTGGGGTCATTCTGCTTACGCCTCCTCGGTGTTTGCCCTGCAGAGGAGAGCGATTCGTGTGATTGGCGGTTTGGGCTACCGTGATGATTGCAGATCAATTTTTAAGACGTTGAAAATACTCACTTTGCCATCAATGTACATACTTGAGTGCTTGCTGTGGACGAAGGATCACATCAGAACCAGCGTTAGTAGAGGGCAGATCCATTGCTATCCAGTTCGAAACTGTGACGACATTGACCAAGATTACTTAAGATTAAGCAAGACCCGTGACGGTGTTAGTTACTATGGAGTCAAATTTTATAATAAACTTCCTCCCACAGTCAGATCGCAGGACCGAAATGTTTTTAAGGCGACTATTAGAGAACATCTCCTGAAACATGCGTACTACTCAGTCAGTGAATTTGTGTCGGCTTCACTGTTGAGTTTTTGATCTGTTATTTGTCCTATGTAAATAATTTGTCTTGTGACTGTTAATTGTAAATATTTACATGCGTACCTGACTTTTCTGTATGCACTTGTGGACTTGTGTAAACATTTTCTTTATGTGAAACATTAATAAACATTACATTACATTACATTACATTACAACATGTAATACTGTACAATAGGTACCTACTTACCTACTTGTCAAAACAACAGGTATCGTCACGTCATGAGGATGGTTCGTCGTTCGTCGGGGGTGGGGTAGGCTGATTGTGGTGGTATACGAGATTTTTTATTCGCTCAGCGCTTGGAGAAAAATGTCGGGACGAAAAGGAGATGAAGCTTGGCGGTATTTGGTAAAAAAAAACTGTACCGGGGAATCAAATACGATAATCGTATTTTACGTAACAAGTACGCAAAATACATCTTTAGCGGACGAATTCGCTTGCTTAGGGACGAGGCGGGGCGGAAGCCGAGTGACTAAGGGCGGATGAGTCCGCTAAAGCATTTTGCGTACGTGCTGCATACAACGTTTTTTCGGTATAAGCTCTCCAAACCATCTTCAACTCCTCCAAGCAGTACCCAGGCCCGGATTGGGCCGATGGAGTCGCGGGCAAAACTTGATGGGCCGCTGCCCGGATAGGCTGGGCCGCATGCCGATTTTGTAAAAATAAATTTTTATGGATAATGCTTCACAAAATTAATATGTAGAAAAAAACGTGGGTGCGTGACCATAGTCACCCTCGGAAGAAGTGAAACTTCTATAGATATGAATCAATCAGCAAACAACGTTCGAAGAGGTGTTCTTTTCGTACTCCCGCGTGTGCGGCATTCGATTTTATTTTTCAACATTACGACAACACGAAGAGCAGTCCAGTGTCGGCGATTAGTAAAAAATAGAACCGAACGCGGCGAGCGCCGCAACAGCTTATTCTCCCATTTTCCGGGACGACGCTGGTCGCCCCAAGGTCAGACAAGACAACGTTACAGGCGTTCGTTAACAACCACTGATGCTATGAACCAATTTCACTCCCATGTGTGGTTTTGCGTTAGTTGTGTGTTGTGATCTAGGCGCGAGAATAGAAGTTTCATTTCAAAAAATTGAATACCTACCCTTCAATTTTACTTACATGTTTCTGTTGAAATTATTTTGTGATCCATTTTCAAATAAAGACGTATTTTTTTTAACTATTTGCTTTTATTCACTGCAAACTGGAATACACATTGTCACACAATGAACAATTTATAAAAATGCAATTTTCCAACCTCTCGAACTTGCTAAGAAAATTCCTCTTATTGACGTTGCCAGTCAGCAAGTGTATTGGGGGAGGTCAAAAAATCCGGCGGCCCAACCAAAATTCGGGGAAAATCCTCCCAATCCGGGCCTGGCAGTGCCTATTAGCTGTTGTGGTTCAAGCAGGAATTTACATGAATTTTATTCATATTTACGCTGGCTGAATTGTTGTGTTATGGCAACTTATTTTATTATGACAACTAGTTTTCAAATCGAAAAAATGGATGACGTTCAAATAGATATTTTGAAAAAAGCAAAGTCTCATACACAATATGAGCGAGAATACGATTCAGGTATTCATCGAATAGAAAAAGAAAAACAGTGTGAATATTGTAAATGAAGATGGGATGTTCGATGTTGGCATATTTGTTTGGTTGAACAAATAATTCAGTCCCCTAAAGTGTTGCCTAGTTTACCTTTATTTTAAAGGACTCAGTCCGCTAAAGACGTATTTTGCGAACTCAAAACATTTCGCAAAATAACCATTTTGGAGAGCGTATACCAAAAAATGATTTAAATCAAATGATTAAAATGAAAAAAATTGGTTGATTTTACGATAAAATTGCACGATTTAAATATTTAATCTTCGCACCCTGAAATTTTGTGAGATACACGATACGCGCGTTAAAAGTGTCCTATTTTGTGAGCGGGGTTGCTCCACTCGCTTTTTAACTCTTGTATCGTAAATAGCTATTAGGTATTACCTTCAATTCGATGTATCACGACATAGGTATAGTGCTATTTGAAATTCTAAAGTAGGGTAGGGTGGGGGCTATGGGGTTGAAGATGAAAATTTGACATATGTATGTCCTAGATGTCCCCCCTCAAAATAAAAATCGACCTGTTTCGGCGTTTTCCTGTGAAAAATTTTGGCGGCGAAAAATCTGGGGTAGGTCCTTCTCAAAAAATCACCCTGTATTATGTAACACCGTCAAGGTGCGTTCAGTCAGCTTATTTAGCCGCAAGTTTTAATTTTAGTCGTAAGCGCTGCATCGCTCATTGGCTGTTCTGAGGAGGCTGGTTCATACGAGCCAATGGGCGTCTCTGCGCTTGCGACTAAAATGAAAACTTGCGGCTAAATAAGCTGACTGAACGCACCTTCACTGCCGAGGGCTTGGTACTATCCGAGGTACACGTTGTTTCAAGTAAATAGATAGGTGCCTATAGGTATTATTGGGTAACTTATTTCAAATATACACATGTGTACCTTACCTACCTACTGAGCTCTTCTACTTAGTCCTGTACGGAGTACTACAAGTACTGAGTACAATGCAAAATCATGGATTCATGCCATTCATGGAAAGTTTCAATAGATGAAATATCGGGAATGTGCAATAACGTAGTAAGTGTAGGTATAATATGTGTAATATACGAAATAGTGCGTAATATGTGTAAAATGCGTAATACTCGTAGTGTGTAAAAATGTGCAATAAATGTGTAATATGTGAAATAAATAAGAATGTGTGTGATATGTGATATGTGTAATATGCGGAATAATGTGTTATAGTTGTGGAATAATGAGTAATATGTGTAATATTGTGTAATAATATGTAATAAGTTTGTTATAATACGTAATAATGTGTAATGTGTGTAATAATTGATCAGTCAAGTCAACAATCAAATAACCATTTCTGTTCCATATTTCCCATCAATTATTTTTCGCCCTGCTTTACATGAGTTCCAGGAGAGAAAAGAACGAACACACAAAAACATAACAAGCTCACAAACAACGTAACAATAAAACAATGGATTATTTTAAATATTTCTTTAATCAACGCTATTTTTCTACAGAATCGTGTGTAGACTCGCGACAGTTCACGGCTACACTCTGATGGGATATGATATTGCCATTTTTACACGTTTTTACTATTGCACTAAATTATTCTGGGTGGTAGTGACTGATCGATGGGTTGTGAAGAAACTTATATTTATACAATACACAGCAGATGGGATTCGTACGCGCGGCGCTCGATCTCAAACAACCCCCGGAACCTGACAAATGAGAGTATAAAGTGCAACATCGTGCAAAACATTGTAGGTATGTTTATGGTATTGTTACTTGTTAGTATGTAGTAGTACATACAACAGCGGGTGCGGCAACAATGATCTAATCAATAATAATAATAATAATAATAATAATAATAATAGTAATGACAATAATAATTTGAAATTGCACAAAATTTTGTCGTCTTTTGCGGCGCCCGCTCAAACACGGCGATGTCCACATCCGCGACATCGCCGTAGAGTATTCTCGGTGAAGCTCTAGCTAAATTATCAGGGAAAAAATAATGACTAGAAAAAGCAACGAAATTTATACAAAAAGGAACATGTCTGATAAGTGCTGACTAGACTTAAACAACGGTACATGTTGTAGTAAGGCATTTCGTGACCCCCAACTCTTCGCGCCAGAATGAGGCGTCAAACGCACCACTAGGAAGTACGGCCATGCACAAACTTTGTACATGAGCGTACTCTTGACTTGAGTCCTTGCTTCAGTTCTGTGATGCGCTGACAGCTAAATAAAGTATGAAGCAATGGAACATAAATAAAACTCAAAGCCAGCCAATTCACGTATCACAGAGCCTATACAGGACAAATCCATCATCGAACTTGACGATGTCACAAAGCGGCACGCAGGGAGCATTGTGGAGCCCCGTGTGCACCACCCTCACAACATCCTGATGCAAATACAAAATGAAACAAAGCCAACGCTCCGTGTACCTACAGATAGATTATGTATTCATTTACAGAAAGACCATAGCAAAAGTGATCCCGACATTGCTGGGAATTATATATAAATACTTTTGTCTCGCATTATTTACATAGGAGATTCAACAACCAGTACTATTAAATATGATTCTATTTTCACTGTCACAGACTTTGAATATTTTTCAATGGCGAAAAAGCAACGACAATATCATACCTCATATTCGGCAATAGCGAATTGTGTGTAATATATTGTCAAAACTCGAGCTCGTCTACCCCCTTTTTTAAACCGATTGTCATTACTTTTTCCCCCTTCGAATCTGGCTTTAGAACAGAAATGCTTTACGCTACTACAATATATATTACAAGAAATAATTCGTAAAAAATATTTTTGGTACGTAGACTAGGTGCTCACTTTGGGCACTCCGCCAAATTTTCTACCCCCGACTTTCAGAATCAACTGTTCCGTACACAAAAAATACCGAATGAAAGTGGAGAACAATTTTGTACATCATTATCATCTAGGTCTAAAAGTATAGAACTCGATCAGTTATTTGTGCTAAAATAGAAACTTTTTTAGACGTTTGTTTTGTTTGTCTGTTTGTTTTTTTACCAAAATATAGTTTCATTTTGATACTTTACATTTTTTGTGTAGAAAGTTTAATTCTCTGTATAACTGTATATTTGACCTGCGCCTATATTTGGACTCGACAGATCACAGTTTCAACTAAAATTAGAACCTAGAAACAAATTAAAGAAAAAAACACAAAATCTATTTATTCTAACAAACAATCACAAACAAAATCATCTTAAGTCAAAATAATAAACAATCACTTAAAACTAATCGTGTGAAGTATATAATTGCAAAAAAATAATCAGAATAATAACAATAATTTCTGTATAAATTAGAACGTATTTACAGGCATGTACCTACCTAATATAAATTACTAAAATCGATTTTGAACAAGGAATGACTAGAAAAATGAGGTAAAACAGCCTTGTTTGTCGTTAATTATTCACAATATGGAATGTAAAGAAGTATGAATTTTAAAGCGAAAGTTGAACGAATCCAAAGTTTATTTCGCAAAATCATCCGTTCCGCATAGTTGCCACTGTTGCCAACTTCACATCAACTTGTCATTTGATGTTATTCCAGGCTACATTTGCTATTCATCCGAAAAACGTAAATCTGGGACTAGTCAATTTTATTTGCGAGAGCACTTGCAAAACTCCAGACTTACGCTCTCCATGTAAAAGCTAATACAGATCGATGTATGAAAAAAAAAAGAGAAATTACCGTGAAGTTAACAATAGTGCTGATGGAACATTCGATTCGATAACTTATTGAGACGTAAATAAATAAAAAATCTTAGCTAAAGTGTAACAAAGACAATACAATAAATTAATGACAAGAATTTTCATGGCATGGTGGTATAGTGGAACGCAGCAAGAGCGTCAGCAAGGATTACTCGCAAAGAGTCTGGAGATTAGACTTGCTCCTCTTGGTCAAATACACATTTACGTCGGTGGGTCTACACTATTCCTATACTCTAAAAACGCCGTCACTGATTAAGAGTGTCACAGCATCAACAAATGGCGATCACGGAACGCATGTCACAAGACGTCTTCCTGATCGTCGATGTCATTATCTAAGTCAATGTCTTGATCCGGGTCGTCTTGCTCCATCCCCGGGGACATTTGCTGGTGGATTATGGTTGTGGACGACTTGGGATCCTCATCCTTCCATTTGTCCATGGATCTTCTTCGAGCGTTCATGAAGAAGTTGCCCACTGTCGTCGGTTCCAGACCCAGCTGCCTGGCAATCGTCACTTGCATTTCCTTCGAAGGCCTTTTCGTCTCCTGCAAAAATAATAAATTCGAAAACGTATTTTTCCTTTCTCAATGGAGTATTATACTTTTGAAAAATTTTCTTTTTTTTTATGGAATCAGAAACTATATTGAAAAATAACTAACCCGTATTTTTTTATTCAGCCAAAAATCGTTTCGTTTGGCCGCAATAAATAAACGAAATTCCTATATTCTGCCTATTTCTGACGTCATTTACACGGGCAGTATAGGCGGTGACTCGCTGTGACGTCAGAACTAGTTGATGTTATTCATTTATTGCGCCCAAACGGTACGGTTTTTGACTGAATAAAAAAACACGGGTCAATTATTTTTCAATGTAGTTTCCATTTCAATCAAAAAGAAAATTTAGTATAATACTCCATTACAAACAACAACTGAACTGACCTTAAAAATAGCTTGCAGAGTACGCCGCTGTAGATCGGTGAAAACCAAACGCGGTTTCTTGGGGGTTGGCAGCTGCTCCGTATTGTTCGTAGTCTCCTCTTTCCGTTTGCAACCTACACCACATACAATTTTTCTTATACAATTATTGTTCTTCTCCAAAATATGTCTATATAGAATTAATGTTTGCAAACATTCTTCTTGTAAAAAAAAACTTTAGAAATACTTACTGCCTCGTTGTGGGATCTGCGCAGCTGCAATTAAAAAAATAAATCGCTATTAGTCATTGTCATCCGCACATGTATTAAAACAGATTCGTTTTTGGCATATAAAAATAAATTCAAGCGGCCCCTATCTACCCCATCCGATGTTTTATTTTATCAAATCAGCGGCATCGAGAACGTCCAATTTGCATTTAATTTCCGGTTTGCGAAACTTGCGAAAAAATCGGATTGGATTTTGTCCATCTCACTTCGTCGGACGTTCTAAGATGAACAATTTGTACGCCCAAATTAACTTCGTCCATATATACCCAATTTCTGTTACACATCCGGCCGTCACCTCATTGTACTTGATTAAAGTCAGCCTGGGGAAAAAGATGAAAGCAGGACGCAAATTGATTTTTTTCTCTCCCGCGGAATTAATGATGGAAGAGGAGTGGAACAAGAAGAAAACACGAAGGAAAGTGCGAGCTACCGAGTAAAAGCATATTGTAATTAATTTGGAATCCTTCTTTGACGAGTCAAGCCGGGTGGGTGCCCTTTCCAAGGAGAATAAAAATTAAAGTAAGTAGATTTCTGCACAATAATAATAACTTGATAAGAGAAGTTCGATAAATTTTGATACGCGAGTCGGTTTTGTTTCGATTATCATGCATGAGGGGAGGCCTTTTGTAAGTTTTGAGGTCTGTTACTTTTGCCAGTATAATAAGGATCGTCGAGTTGAAACATGAAACAACAATATTCGACTAAAACACAAAACATGCCATCGCCAAAACTGAATGGATCGGAGTGAAGTGAGATCATGCAAATTGTTAATGAATTGAAACATGGACTCATGCAAATTTGTTCGCGTTTACATCGAGACAGACAGACAGTAAAACTCACAAGCACGAAGAGGAGGATGGTTTCCTTCGTTTGGGGTTGACTGCCCTCACGTTTACATTGCGCATCTGGCAGTCTGCAATGAAACAAGAGAGAAGTCAACAATGACAACAAAATACATCAGTCCAAAAGGTCTTCTTGATTCACACAACTCCTCTCGAAATAATTTTTTTTGTTAATTTTAATTTCGATTTCAATTGGAATTGAGTCTGTCTCGATTCGTTCTTTTTTTAACGCGCCCGGTCGATGGTAGTAGGTATATATGGGTTTATATCGATCCATCGATTGAAGATTTCAAGGAAGAGGCCTTAAAACCCTTGTTCCGCATTCTAGATGTAAGTACGCTTCGAAAGTGTACTAACCCATGCCATTAAAACGGGAAGGGGGGAACTGTACAGGGAAATATCAGCCTGAAGTAAAAAATCAATACTTTACCTATAGAAGAGTTTCTACACTACATTCGACTAAGCTGAACTTTACATCGATAAGGATGAGAACATTCCCGACGTATTATAAATTAATAATCGATACTTTTTGAAACTGTGTTACTATACTATCTACAAATAGGTAAATAAATAAACATGTCAATTTACACCCCGCTTTGCGCCACAATTAAATTGATGCCGGCACACGTAGGTACTTCCCCGTTTTCATAAACGCCACACAAATCAATTATTCATCCAGAGCCACAGCCAATACAAATTTTAAATCGGACTCTATTGTAATTATTCCAAAACTGAATGGGAAATATGCGTTTTAATCAAGTTTCCAATTAAAAATTTTGACCTCTGACGAACTTCAAAGAAAGTAAAACCAAAAGTCGTGGGCGTATCATCTCACGAATATACCTAATACTTTATATTAAAAAAATAATAAATTGCGCGGCGGAGCAAAGGTTTTGTGAACACGTTTTCAATGTAGATGAGACCTAATACAAACGAATAAAACCGCGACAAAGGCTCGCAATGAATTACATAAAAAAAAACACGGTTATCTTTGCTAATTGAAAAAAGAAAGAGATACGCTGATGCTGCCGTTGACATGTGTCTTGTATTCATTTTGTGACAAAAAAAAAGTTTCTCCTTGCCGTCCATTACTTGCAACCACGATTTCTGGATATTTATTTGCTAGAAAATTCGGGAACAATTTTATTTTTATTCACAATACAACTAGACTTACTCTACCGGGAATTGAACCTGGAGCACCATTTCGCCGAGCAGGCACGCTCACGCATCTCTTTCGACTAGTGGGCCGTCTATATATAATATTATGGTATAGCATACGAAACATACACACGTCGTGTGCTACGTACACTAATTACTTTAATTAATAGAATAACAGGGGAGCGTGTGAAGCCAGTGAAATGCCACAGTGAATTGTCGGGGAAGTCTCTTATTTTCGGCTGTATAACGCACCAAACAGCGAATTTTAAGGTTTCGGTAATGTTAGAACCATTGTTTGTTGGATCGTGAAAACTGGGGACCCTTCCAAGAACCACACGGGGTATCGAAATTAATTTTACTCTAGGCTCACGTGTAATTTAATCGAATGACGCAATTATTTTCTATAGCACAGTATATAAGATAGGTAGGTAGGTAGGTAGGTAGGTAGGTAGGTAGGTAGGTAGGTAGGTAGGTAGGTAGGTAGGTAGGTAGGTAGGTAGGTATAGGTGTATGTATAGGTAGTAGGTACATGGTACATACTTATTACCTACTCTCTACTCACACCGTATTTTGTGCTCTAAATATATACAGAGGTTCGAAAGGCGAAGGGGGTGCTCGTATAGAACCAGTTTTAGAAAATATACAGGAGAAGGTAGGTACACGTCAGGATGAGATATACCAACTATGAAATTTACATATTAGGTGCGTTTAAAATACTACTAACTCATCCGTTTTGACACATCTTACCGTGTAACAAAAAAAAAAAACAAAAGCTATAGATAAGTACCTTTCTATCTTTATTTATTTCTATTTGAACTGCAAGAAACAATCAAAGAAGATGAAAGAACCTTTTCGCTACCCATAGAATGAATAGTAATGGCAGTAGTAGGAAGAGCATAAAGCACCTACATCCAGTAGGTAGCCTATTTGAATCTTCAGATTCACCAGAGGTTTGTTCAACATGATTTAATGTAGCACTGGAAACCCGTATTTGCTGTTTATAAAAACAGGGTAGATAGGATAGTACAGAATAAAAGCTAAGTAGGTACTTTTCGCAAGTATAGGTGCCATGTACCAACAGTACTAACATATTTATATTATACATGATTGTTGAAAAGATGGGAATTTGAACGCATTAATTGCTTATTCATAGTAAGAAGATATTGAAGACATTCAGGTATTTCTGTCAGAACATCAACTGCTCCGAGGCTTTGGATGTTACTTTTTTATTATTTTTGACAAATGAGTAAAGAAAAATAAATGTTCAAGAAAATTAATCAAGGTGGAAACCCATTTTTTCATCAACGCACGTTTTCGTGTGTTTCATTTCCATGTGTGCGATATTTGGTTTTGATACGAACCTGCAAGTCGCAGAGCGGACATTCTCTGGAACTCCGGTTCTTGCAGCCACTTCCACATGCGCCTGAATGTCTCCCTTCCGGATTTAAGTTTGGACCATGGCTTGGGGTTTCGAAGGAGGTCGGAGAGAGTGCCTTGAGATCTGCATAACACCCGCTGGGCGAATATGGCCTGGGGTATGCTGTAGCGTTTGAGTTCGGCGCTGATGCGTTGAGCTAGCTCTTTGGTGTTGATCTCTTCGACATCGGCGGCAATGGCAGGTACACTTAGGGCTCCGGATGATGCATTCTTGGAGGAGATTTGCATGGCCACTGCTGATTGCGGCTGCTGTTGCGGTTGCTGTTGAGCTTGTTGTTGAGGTTGTTGTTGTTGTTGTTGTTGTTGCTGCTGCTGTTGCTGTTGCTGCTGCTGCTGCTGCTGTTGTTGTTGTTGCTGCTGCTGCTGCTGCTGCTGCTGTTGTTGTTGTTGTTGTTGCTGTTGTTGTTGCTGCTGCTGCTGCGGCTGGGGTTGTTGAAGGCTGAGAACTGGTGGCGATGGGGAACAGTCACGTTGTTGTGGGGCAGCAATTTGGACGAGCGTGGGAGGATGGTGCTGGAGGCCGAGACCGTTGAGTGTAGTACCCGCGAAATTGAGGGTGCCATCGGGAGAGTTCAGAGAAGCGGATGGCGGGCTAAGCTGAGGGCTTTGGAGGGAGCGCGCGACGAGGTCCCGCTGTTGGGCGCCGTATGGCGAATCATATCCTGGAGGCGAGATGCTCTTCTGAGGGGACGGCAGACCGTTTTGACTGTAAGCGCTTTGGGGACTGATCGGGCTGGGTTGCTGTTGCAGTCCCATGCCTGGAGAAGAGTAATTATGAGGCGGCGTCATACCCATGTTGGGCATGGTGTAGGCCGCGTTCACATTGACACCGAGGCCCAAACCAATACCGAGGCTGTTGTTCTGCATGACCGTGAAGGAGCCGGTGACGTTGCCGGCGTGCCCGTATGCGAACTTGTCGGACATCGTCGAGATGGGAGGCAACGGCTGCAACGGCGTGAGGGTGGCATAGGAAGAGCTGGGGCTGTAGCCCGGAGGCGATAGTCTTCCATTGACCGAGGTGAGAGTCTGGTAAGTGGGCTCGGGCTGCATGCGGAAGTCGGCCGCGTCGATCATGTTGGCGACGCTGACCGACGTCGGGGACAACTTGCCCGGACTAAGCAGTTCAGAGTCCCGCGAGTCGTCTTGGGGTTGGACTATGACGGAGAGGGGCCCTTCGGCCTCCTCCTGCTTGACAAGTCTACGCTCCACCACAGCACGCGACACCAGCCTCATGCGGACGGTCTGCGTCTCCATGCCGGCGCCGGTCGCATGCGCGCTTCCATCCGGAGAATCGACCGCATCACCCAGTGCTTGCTGCTCGATCATGTCGCCGATATGGTCCATCACGAGGGCTGGCGGCTCACCGAATGGCCCATCATGGCTCGGCGCCGCGACGTCTCCGCCCGGCCTCTGTTCCGCTATCACCCTCCAAGTCCGGGTCCAAAAGCTCTCTGATCCGGGTCTCTTTGATGACACTAAACTGAAACTCTTCTTCTTCACTCTCACTACCGTCACCGTCCACGCACTCGGACACACACACACACGGTACTTTGTTTACGACGACGTCGAGCGTTCCGTCACCCACTGCAAGGGCAATCCTCCACCTAGCACTATACCTAAGCGCCCCTCGGCACAGGCACTCATGGTTGCGATCCTCTAGCCTCCTCGCATGCTCACTTCGATTGCGTACCCGGAGCCCGTACCGATTTTCTCATTGGACTCCGATTTCGATTAGTATCGGTGGGGAAATTGTTACTCACAGCCGGTCGATAGTGGATTGAATGAGGGAGCGCGCGACGCCAGGTGGTTCTGCGCGCGGCCCTCGCACATCGTATACCTACCTACCCTCGTGCTGCGCCCTCCGGCCGCGCGTCACCCTCCTCTCTGCCTTCCCAACATCACAACGTCGACGAGGATTCGAGAGGGGTTGCTTGTGAAAACCAAACCAACTAACAGAACAGGAACAGAACAGACGCACACGCACCCTTCCTTCACCTCCTTATACAGGGTCGGGCGAAGAGTTTCTCATCCGCTTCAGCCGCACCGCATGGCCCTTGATGTCGCTTCGTCCTTTTTGCCCTTTTCCGCCAAGTCAAAAATCCAAACTCCGTTCACTGTTTGCAGCGAAGCCAGAGCTTTTATATTTACTAACACTGGCATATTACCTACTTGATGACGAAACGACGAAAGAAACGGTCAAACAACAACACCTATATATCTACCTACCATTTTCCCTGATACCCATAATCTGCCATTCCTGTACTTGACGACTAAGTTTAACAAGATGAGCGGATGAGCTCTTTTGCGTGATAACTATCAAGAATAAAGCAGGTATTCATTCACCTATACCTATCGTCGACGGCTCTGATCATCGGCTGCCAAGCCAAGACGATCAAAAGTTCACCAAAGAATTGAAAGATTTTATTCAATCTACAGCAGTTTTCAAGTCACGTTATCAAAGAGAGTCCTAGATACCTATACGGTATAGGTACTCATTCTTTGTATATGTACTACCTAACCTACTACTCCATTATACCACCTCTACTTCACGTTGTACCTCATTTTTTACTTTATAGCTTGAGGCTTTTTAAGTTTCTTTTTTTAATAATATTTGCGCTGTTTCATATAGGTAAATGTTAAAAATAACCGACAATGTAGAAGGTCCATTGCCTCTATTTTGTTTATTTATTCAATGTAGTACAAGCATCTACAGAAAGGTGTGATACCCGGCAGTAGATAAGGGGACACGGACAGCTTTTCGTTCACCCCTATATTATTCGCTATGACCAACCTATCAAAGATATGATACAAACAAACGCTTCAGTGCTCACTAATGGTTTGGTTTTGTTAAACACACCTGGAGCAAAAATTACTTACAAAAATTTATATACATATATGTAAGTACCTACTCAACGATTATTATACATAGTACTTACCTATTATACAGGCTGTAACATGAATACTGCGAAAGATTTCAGGGGGTGATACCTGAGATTATTTTAAGAAAAAAAGTTCATATGAACATGGGCCCGAAAATGCTTACCTGCTGAGTAATGAGCCCCTCAAAGTTGGGACCCTGAAGAAGGTTTTTATTTATTATCTCCGAAACAGGGCCGTCTCTAGTCTAGACATTTGGCCGCCCTCGTGCAAAAACTGTTATGCCGCCCCCATCTCCTATTTTTTTTAAATCTCAAATTTTGTACATAGATTTTTTAATTTAAATCTTATTTTATGAGAATAACAGAAACAGAGACTAGAATTGAAATTTTCTCATTTTGAACCAGATTTTTTTATGTAGGTACACAGTAACGATATTATAATAAACAAACAAAGGAAAGTTATATAACCAATACATAGTAGGTACAATGTATAAACTAGAATATGAAATTTGACTTTGCAGGCCTTAACTCCGGATAACTCTCTTAGTGTATCTGGCAAATTTAAGTGGTCCGAAATAGCATGTTCAGTAGAGATTACTGTCAAATTTGTCAAACGCTCCTGGATCATAATAGACCTCAAGTAGTTTTCTTTTCTATGAATTTTTGCTTTAAGGAACTTCTCTTGCCCGTTGCGACTGTGATGTGACTGGTAAAGTCAGCATTATCCTTAAAACAACAAATATATGTATTATTTCGAAACATTCACATTAGATTCCCGATATCGAACCGCATCACTGCGGTACCAAAAAAAAACATTTGGCAGCAGGTTTCAAATTTTGGAATGTAAAATCCAGAAATAATACAGGTATTTGTATTTGTGTTTGTATTTATTTGTACGTGTCATATCTACCCGACGCGACGGTCAGTGAATAAAATATTACTTTTCACAATAAGACGCTTGCCTTCTCGTGTCTCCGAACTGCTTGTAGGTTCTGTACTGTTACGTATTTCGCGTACGGGTTCAAATATAATTGAGACGATCGTTTTAAAACACACACTGTATATTACTACGTAGTACAACGCCGCCCGTAACAGTACTTACCCAATAGATTACGATTCCACCGCCCTTTGGTAGAAATCGAGAATTTAGCAAGACTCTTGTGAAATCTATTTCATATTCACGTGTTTTGAAGGCAGGTATCCATCATACCGTTTTGAAAAACTGTTCAGGGGCGGCTGGGCCGCAGGCGTAAGATATGAAAAGCAAACAAACATTTCAAAACGTTTAGGGGCGGTGGCGGAGGTAAAATATAGATAGTAAAAAATAGCAAAAGAGTGAAAAAACGAATCTGGCCGCCCTTGTGCCATGCACGAGTTGCACGCCCGTTTAAGACGGCCCTGCTCCGAAACTGTCCAAAAGTACCTAAGGTAACAAAATTCACCACATTTACTAATGTTTTTATCCTTAATAAGATAGGCTCTAAATTATTTTGGAATTTCCACCAGAGCGGGTCAAATCTGTAATCTTGAAAATTACCCTAACTTTTTTTATTTTTATTTCGATGTGAAATTGTGAAATTTTGAAGCTTTCAACGGTAAAAAAGATACTCTTCTTCAACTTCATTGAGATGCACCGTTTTCGAGATATTTGAGTTTTGAAAATTTTTCAGAAAATTATCTCCAATACTGCTCAAGGCTGTTCAAAATTATCAAATTCAGCACATCCACCAACCTTTTTATGATCAATAAGGTAGTTTAACAACAGTTCTAAAATTTTCATTGGGAGAGGATCAAACCTGGGGGGTGGGGAGTAAAATTAGCCCCCAATTTTCGACATGTGACTTTGTTTCAATTTCGATTGAAAATCATAAAGTTTGGATGCCGAGTTGGATGCTTTCTATAAAAAAAGTATTTGTGTTCAGTCTCGACAGAACGCACCATTATCAGAAATCGATTTTAACATTCCAATGAATGCCGTAAAATGCCAATTTTCAAGTTTTATTTTAGTGAAAATTTTGTTTGCCTTGAGAAAGATTGGCTCAAGTTATTATTATGATTAAGAAGTTTTTTGCTTATCTTGAACTGGGAATCAATTTGTTTTCAATGACATGAGAGCAAAAAATGGAATTTTGCAATATATATTTACATTTCAGAGCATGCACTGAAATGTTGAAATGGATTTTTCTCGAAAACGGTGCAACTTATAGAAGTTGAGTAGGAGTGTCTATTTTCCGTAGAAAGCTTGAAATTTTTACAATTTCACATCGAAATTAAAAAAGAAGTAAACAAAAAAGTTAGGGTAACTTTTACCCCTAACCCCCCAGATTTAACCCGCCCTGGTGGAAATTTCAAAATGATTTAGAGCCTATCTTATTAAGGATAAAAACATCAGTAAATGTGGTGAATTTCGTTATCCTACGTTGGACAGTTTCAGAGATAATGAATAAAAACCTTCTTGGGGGTCACAACTTTCGTGACCGGACAATTCGTCTCGCGGACAATTCGTCGCGGACAATTCGTCTCACGGACAATTCGTCGCAAATTTTTTAATGAATTCTGGAGCAGCAAGCAGTGTTATGCCGTCGTGTCATGTTCGGAGCCCTATCGGGCCCCATTGTGCCTTCAGGTGTAGTTGGAGCCCCTTATGTTTTTTCATGACTTTCGGAGTAGGTACCAGTAAGCCTCATTTCGCGCTATTTTGCTATACAGAGCTCCAATGGGGCTCCCTTGTGTCTTCAATACCGTTTAAAGTTCTGTTGAGCCCCCTTGCACTTTTCCCAGGCTTTCGGAGCACTAGTAAGTCCCTTATTGTACCTTCATGTTATATTCGGCCCCAATAAAATCCCTTGTTTCTTCAAATATAATCTGGAGCCCTAATAAACCCCCTTATGTGCCTAATAATCTCCAGAATTCCACTAAGCCCTCTTTTGCCATCTTGTGTTATCCAATTATCCATGCTCCATTCGCCCCCCTTATTGCGCCTTGGATGTGATTTGGAGTCCTGCTGAGCCCCCTTGTATTTTCCGTTACTTTCAAAGCACAGTAATCACACATGTGTCGTCGTCATGTCATTCGAACTCCTTTCTTTCGGGCCCCCTTTGAGCTCTTATGTGTAGCTTGAAGCCCCAATCAGGCCACTTATGTTTAATATTGGCTTTCAAAGTACCAGAGAGCCCGCTTTCCCCTGTTTTGGTCAAAAGAGCCTCTTGGGTCCCCTTGTGTCACCAATATCATTTAAAGCCCTACAGAGCCCCCTTGCATTTGTCCGTGACTTTCTGATTTTTAATGAGCCCCCTTGTACCATATGTGTCATTTGGAGCCCTATGGAGCCCCATTATGTGTAAACGTGGCTTGTGCGTTCTTAAATTGCTGGAAGCCCTAGTCACAGACTACCAATACAGACGGTCAACTGCATCTTACAAAGATCACCAGTAGGTGCCGCGGCGTGTTACGCTCGTGAAAACTGAGAATCGGTGCGCCGCAGCAGTCACATGCTATCGCACAGTTATCGGGCTTCAATGCCGGAGCAGACACTGCAGGGTAATAAAAATCGGCGAGCAGCGACATGTTTATAAACATCGCCAATTCAACAACTATAAATACAAGCACCAGGGCCGACCTGTGTGATGAAGATAAATCCATGCTCTTTTAATAAATCCATGTTCCCTAGCGGTGCTAGGTAGGTAATTTTGGTCACAATTTCCGAATTTTGTTTGGATCTTATAAAATGGTTATAACGAGTGATCGAATACATTTCTCCTCCGGTCACCTATGATTCCTGAAAATCTGGCGAAAAACCGTGGCTACCAAGAAGACCACTTGAGGCCTACTTTGAGGAGAAAATTCGATCACTCTAAAGTTAATATTACATTTTCTGGAAACTATTTTTTCTATGTTCATCTATGTCCGTTTTGAACTTTTGATTGATGTTCATCTTATTTTCGATGGGAAATACGACTTATTCATTTGATTAAAATTAAAGCAATAGCCGATTTGCATCTTAATACGTTCTGGAACGTAGCTATAGGTACCATCTGAGCTTTTCATCGGAATTTTACCAACAATATTCAAAACAATAAGGTGTAAAATTTTGAAAGTGCAATGTTTTGAACAATATTCGAGAAAATTGGGACAATTTTAAATTGCTATGATAAACTGACATGTGGTGTACTAGCCACGCACTGGGACGTCAGCCGAAAATCGATTTTTTTTATTTAATTCAATCAATAAAGTCCAATTTTTCATTTGAAAAAATATATTTTCATCTTCTTTTTACTCTTCTGCGTGAATGAGCAGAAATCAGTTTAGAAGCAACAGAACAATAACTTGATCACAGGCTGTATCTACGACGGAATTCTGTGACATAATTAACATTACTTGCCTCTAACTAAAAAAAAAAAATATATATATATATAAATAGGTAAACAATATATCACGTAAATATCGTAGGGTCAGTTCTTTGTGGAGGCATTGTTGTAGAAATAAATAATAATAAAATACACTTTTATTTCGTACATCGAACAACAGAAACTTTTCAAATTCTCCGGACTCTGAAATTTTGAAATAGAATCCAAATAATCAATGTATTACTTTGAATAGAAATAATATCAAAATCAATTCATGAGCTATCAAACATTTTAATCATTTTCCATCTGAATTGATGTTGACCAATCCTAAAATTCCTCAATTATAATAATATTTTGCCCTTCCAGAAATTCACAAACCACATAATCCAATGAAGGTCTGTTGTTTCTTTTAAAATTCTCGTGTCTATGAACTATCAAAACTCCTCAATAGAATTTTACCAGATATCTTGAATTTTAAACTAAATTTCAGTGTCAAAAACATAACAGAGTTGATCAACAAAATTAAAAACATTACTCCACCACTAAATTCATTTCTGATTTCTTCTGATGTCACAAATTTATTCCCATCCGTTCCAATTACAGAATGTCTACTTTTGATAAGAAATATGCTTTTCAATTCCTCTCTTTCTGACAATTTTTCAGATAGCTTGTACTCTCTTTTAGAAATAGCTGTTAGAAACCCCTCACTTTGACAAACACCAATTTCTACACATTTATTGCTTTGAAGATGACTTTTTATCCCAAATTGTAAGGCCAAAACGCGTCGCAATATACTTTTTCAATTTACGTGAAGAGACAGATTTATTTCACAGGGTGGCCCAACGAAAACAGAACAGAGAGGTCTCTTGGTCATTTCACCTATTTTTTTTTTTGAAAAAGCTTGGACAGGTCGACGGTCGACTCTAATATCGACGGGGACATCTGAAACAGACATTGGCGATTTTCTATCTTCAGCCCCCTCACCCCCACCCACCGCAACTTTCAAATGACATTATCCGCTTTGCGATACATCAAATCAAAGATAATCAAATACTCATTTAAAAAAAAATATTTTCCAAATTTTCAGCCTCACTCCATATTTTCCTAAAATTCCGAGTGACCGATTTGATATTCTTGACCTCTCAATTTTCTTCATTGCAGTCAACGTCATCCTGCACAGCATCGAGAAAGAAAATTTTTTATGGAAAAAGTGCCACCCAAATTCACCCCTTCTAATTAAAAAATGATACTACCTACTTACTTTGCGATACATCAAATTGAAGGGAATTTAATTTTCTTCCTGAAGAAAATATTTTCAAAATTTTGAAAAACCCCTCTTTCCCTCCTCAAATAGTTTGAATGTTTAATTAATTGGGGGGTGGGGTTGAAAATTTTCGAAACATTAATGTTATGATAATATTCATTTCCCATTTCAGCAACAGCAGAAAAAAATTACACTCTACAAAATAACACAACCACCTACATCAACACAGCACTAGCTGTACTGGGAAAAGAGTAATCCTCACTTGAAGTTCCTCAAGGGAACTTTGTGTGTGAATGCGATTGAATAAACAACTATTGGAAATTCAAAAAAAACAGGTACTCAAAATACAAACAGATAAGAATAAATAAAAAAAAAATCAAGATTGAGCAGAAAAATTGAAAATGAGGTGAAAAAAGTCAAAAATCGAAAATTGGGTCAAAATCGATCGAGGTGAAACGCCTCAGAGCAGTGTGGGCAGCATTTCCTTGATGTCACCCATTAAAATCCACTCTTTCAGTTCTGTACACTTTCGCTTATGATTTTTAATATTTTTTATTGAGTCTGGCACTTTATTGAATAGCCTAGGAGCCAGATAAACAAAACAGTTTTGGCCGACGGTTTTTTGGGCTTTGGGAACAGCGATTTCATTTTTGCTTCTCAAATTATGTTCGCAAATTTTCTTAGAGACATTACATTGTTTTCAGAAGAAGAATTGAAATCCCTTCAATTCGATGTATCACAAAGTAGGTGGTATCTTGTTGAATTTTGAAGCTGGGTGGGGAAGAGCAAGGGGGTGAATTTGGGTAGCACTTTCTCCACTGAAAATTTTCTCTTCGATACTATCTGGGATGACGCGGACCAACTTGAAAAAAATTGAGAAGTCAATAATATAAAGCGGGACCGTCATAGAATTTTAGGAAGAAGAGTGGTGAGATTAAATTTTTTTTAAATATTTTTTCATAGAGAGAATTTAATTCTCTTCAATTTGATGTATCGCAAGCAGGTGGGTGGTGTCGTTGGAAATTTCGAAGTTGGGGTGGGTGGGGTTGAGGGGTCTCAAGATAGAAATTCGCCAATGTATGTTTCAGATGTCCCCCTCGATATAAAAATCAACCTGGTGAGATTTTCCCAAAAAAACGAAGTGAAATGCCCAAAAACCCCTCTGTTGTGTTTTTGTTGGGCCACCCTGTATGCACCTTTATGTCCAATATATTATTACATCAAAATCATTCTCTTAGTGCTAACAAAGAGAAAACCAACTTATAGGCTTCAAAAAAATTGTTTTATTGCTCCGTTGGTGTTGAAAAGTCTTCGTTTTTGGGTGTTGCTTTAGAGTCTTTTTTGAGTATTTTTGTGAACTACTAAAATATTCACATTCTTTGGATATTACTGTGTGTATCATTAAATGTAACAAAAAGTTCAAATGAATTTCACATTGGCCATGAAGAACAGGCTGTTGATTTCTTGATTTTTTTTCAACCTTTTCAGAATTAATTTGAATAATGTAGCTGTCACACGTAGATCGCCCCACCTCTTCTTCAATTTTTTTGAAACCATGTCAAAATACAGTTTTATATTTTTTTCCATAATATTTGGAGGAGTCTTCAAATCACATGGGTTCAATGACGTTCCATAATTTTTCTTTAGTATCAATAATTCATCTTCCTTCGTTAGATTTGCATACCCCAATAATTTTATTGCACAATTGACAATGGTATTTTTGCAAAAGTTTTTTCATCAGATAAGGTAAATATTCCTAATCTATTGGGCCCGCTTTCAATAGTCCCAGTAAACCTCTAAGAAAATTTAGAAGTACCTAAATGAAAATGATATACAATTATGTACCTACACCTATTATTAGCTGTGGCTTTAGGTACCGAATTAAATTATTCTTCCACATGAGAATGAGATTTTTGGATGGAGTTTTGATTTAGAAGTTAGTTACTTGAATGAAGGAAAATAAATGATGGTGTAGGTCAAGATCTGCATTGAATAACAATATAAATAACAGGTAGTGGTAGGAGTGGTAGTAAGGGTATGATGCGATAGTAAAGTGTAATAAAAACGCAGGAACTCTCGAATCTCACTTGTTTGGGTAGGTATCACGTTCCGCTCTGGAGGTCGGCGGTTAGAATGTGACGCGCGGTCTCGCGCCCCGCGGAGCGACACTTCGGGACGAACGCCACCTGGCAGTGGCAACCCAGAAACACATCGCCCTGTACGCCGGTTGACCGTCTGTATTGGTAGTCTGTGCTATAGTCCTTTCCGCAATAAATGGAACCGACTCTCTAATCGGTAATCGGTGCGATAAAACGATTGTCAACCATCCCTCCTGGTGCTTCACAACCACCTAGGTGTTATAAAGGTTTCCCACGAAGTAACCGACATAGTTCGTGTTTGACCAAAAACCCAAGTCATTTCTCATTTGTCTTCACTAGAATCAATTGAAATTTTTCAGGTTTATCCTGCCACCTTTATAGTGCCCTGGTTCGCCAATGAAAAAAGTACAGGGCCGTACTCAAAATTTTGTTCCTCGAGTTTTTTTTTGAACATTGAGTTTTTTTGAAAACGAATCTGAAGACATAGCGATCTAATTCTTTCGCTATATAGATAGCTGACTGAGAATGGGAAGAGATAGGCCACTTTTGAATAGTTGCCGCATCCAGCTTCCGCCCCCAAACAAACAAAAAATCAACTTCCACAATTTCCACTGATTGTCATATTTCCCTTAACATTTAGAAACTCCCAACTCAAACTGTGCAACAGTTACTTTGTCGAACGCTGCCGCCCTCACACGCTGCCCTCAAAGTAAGAGATAAATGAAAAACATAAACCCGAAGACATAACGATCTAATTCTTTCGCTATATGGATCGCCGACTAAAAATGGGGAAGAATAGGCTACTGTTGATTGGTCGCCGCTCCCATCTCCCGCCCCCAAACAGAAAATATAGATGATTGAAAGAATTTTCATTCAAATCTATTTCATTGGCAAGTACCCCATTCTGATAACAAAATATCACAATGAGTTTCGACTGAAGAGAGTGGGAAAAAATTATGTTTCTCCTTCAACCAAATTTCTTTACACTCACGATATGCCTCTTTAAGAAAATGCGCTACTGAGACTCACGCACGTGAAGGCATACTCACTTGTTTAATTTGTGCCTTACTCGCGAAAATTACACAGCTAGAACCTTGACAATAAATCTGTAAAAAAAGATGAAAGACTAAAATCTTTAGAAAACCTTATGATGATTGCTATTGACTGCTTTTCTTGTTTTCTCGTTGAGTCTCAGGCAATTTTGATATAACCTTGGGCCTCTTTGTGACTTCTTCCAGGACACACGCGATTTTTGGCTCGCCTTGAATAGGTACAGTTGACGAGACCCAAATGTGAACGACTTTCTGTTGCTATGGTTTTTTCTCTAATTTGTAGTACTTTGAATGAGGCTTTGGCCAGTGGCGAACTAAAAGATACAATAATGATCACACAAAATTCAAAATTCATATCTGTATTCAGATCAAACTTCCAAGTATGACATTTCAAGAACAAAAATAGTCTATGAAACAAAGCTCTCCGAAAAATAGTCTAATTTATCATGAGACAACAATAAAATTATCAAAAATGTAATTGTCTCAACCAGAAACACCCAGAATGAGGGACATGGCCGGGTTGGAAGAGGGCTGGTCCTCACGTGCGGGGGCTGCTGAAGTGAACGTTGACAAGGTTGCATATTTTACGTCAGGAAGGCTGGCAAGAGGAGCATGGGCTGCGTGGGTCGGTAGGAGGGGACATCGGAAGAGTCCTAGGTGAGATCAAAGACGGCGCCCTGGTTGAATTTATCCAGCATAGTCCATTTGGTGCCGTTGTCGAAGCTCGAGAAGAAGCATTGCTTTCAGGATCACTGAACCGCACAAGCATCTTCAAAACTTCACGGATTGAAGAAGTCTTCCGCTGCATAGAAAATTTTCATTACAAACACAACGTCATTTGTCCAGCAGCAGAGTTTCTCAATCCGTGACGGTTCAAACGTATTTGTGCTGTTCTTAGAGATCCTGATGGGAACAATATCTCTTCTCGGGCTTCTACAGCGGTACTGGGCGGATTTTGTTGGATGAATTCAACCCCGGAGCGTTGTCTTCCATCTCAGTTGATACTCTTTCAGTTTTTTCTCTGGTTGGCCTTCGCAGTCTATGCTCTTCTGCAACATGCAACTTTTGTCGGCATTCAGTTCTGTAGCCGCTACACTTATCAACCAGTTTCCTTCTAACTTGGCTATGACCCTCATTCTTCGCGCTTCCATTAAATAATATCTCGGCCTCGATCTCGGCATTTTGTTCCCGGTGTATGTCCGTGACAGTTATCAATACAGAATAAAGATAGAAGTCAAAAACTTCAGGCTGACACCTACGCCTATGATGTAGTAATGAAATTACAACAGGCAATTTTGCCATTCACTTTTGGGTCGCGTTAACTGTACCTATTTTATGGTGAGGTTTTTGCCGTTCTTCTTCCGCTTCCCAGGCAACACACTTTCGTTCATTAAACTTTTTTTTTTGTCAGAAACTGAAGAAATATACGGTAGATGGTAAACGTATAATCAATGTCAGAATGTCCGCGACTTAAACCAATATATTGGCCAATTGTTCAGTGTAATTTATACGTTTTTATCATCTATGTAAACTACCAACAATAAACGTATAAATTCAACCTTTATTCAATGTCAGAACGTTGCCAACTTATACCAAAATTATTTGTGTAATTTATACGTTTTCATCATCTATGTAAACTACCATCAATAATCGTACAAATGCAACCTTTATGCAACTCTCTCAGGACACCTGAACGATATCCACGATAAGGTGGCGGGATAGGGTAGGTGGAGGATACCACCAAGACACCAGAGGGTTTCCACGAATGATTAGAGGTGGGTGTTTCGATTGTTTCGAACACCTTTGCCCTTTGCCTTGAGCAGGACAGTTTGAATGGGAGCAGCGCAGCATTTGTCTCTGGCCTCTACGCTACCATTTGAGAGCTCTACTCTATGAGTTGCCGGAGAGACTCCGGGCTCACTCCGGGGCTCTGCCACCGGTGCGACATTCAGTAGACTGCAGATGCCGTATAGATGTGTCATGTGCAATAACCGCATCTTGCACGTAGAGTGCGTATGGAGTATGGACTATCGCCTAATCGCCTATACTAAAGCGGCGTACTCCGCGCTAGTGGGGGGGATACTACCGCGGCCGCTCGGTGGCTCGCGGAACTAACCCGCGCGTATTGGATGCGGAGGCTGATGCAGGAGGAAAAACCCAGCGAGCGGCTTTGCTATGGCCCGGCCCGGATGGCTGGTTTATTACACGTTTCTGTTCCACTTGATCTAAACGTTGATGCTATACGTGTAAAATGTGGATAAAAACCACCAATAAATAGCCATAACATGGTTCACATTTCATTTATTCAAAATGTATATTATACTTGGATGTCATTATTTTAAAATCCATATAAATAAAATTATTTTTCAAGAAAATAGTTCAAACATTTATTTTAAATGTGGAATATACATTTTTATTTTACCTGAAAAAAACGTTTTTGCAGTTCGTGAAATATACCTATTTAAATCATGGACAAGAATGGTTCACGTTTGATTTGTTAAAGTCGTTGAATAAACTATGATATTATTCGTTTAAATTCAATAGATAATAAATTACATTTACAAAAATGGATTTTTGCATACGTTTATAAAACGATTTTCAATCGTTTAGTTATAAACGTTTAATATAAACGTTTATGCGATATACCTTTACCAGACTTGAACCAAAAATATACCGATTATACGTTGAATGAACGTTTATTAAACTAACGTGTGTTGCCTGGGTTGTTCATCTCCTTAGATATGTAGAGTTGAGAGGTGTTTTTGATGAGGTGGTGTGAGATCGGACTTGATAGTGAGACTTCCATCTCTTGACAGCCCCTGTCTGGTCTTCAGCATGCAGGGAGGGAGCCACGTCACTTGATGCAAGCTGTATCTTCACCGGCCTGAGCAGCTTAAATTTTTTCAGATGTACAGTATTCACGATTGCAGATGCACCTCCAGCGTGGGGTGCACCCTGCTATTTATTAATGCGCAAAATAGGACGCTGATTTCATCGGAATCGGCGGTGGAAGGCTCCGGGAGTCCCATCATAATGATGAGTATAGGTACCATCAACACCAATCATATGGTGCATATTTCGAAAATAAATATCAACGGAATGGTGTGCCCACGAGAATGACCACTTGGTTGACAAATTCAGTTCAAATTCAATCAACGCATATTATGGACCTTAAGGTGAATGCATGCCAAACTTCCCTTGGATTGAATTGCCAGCAATTTCAGGTGAGCAAAGGCCAAATAAAGTTGGATAAATAATCTCTCTCTCCACGTAAATTGTATAATTACGTATATTTTGCTGGCGCGTTTCCGCCTTACAATTGTAAGGCCGAAACGCGTCAGGTCAGGTCAGGTTACGATTTTAAGGCCGAAACGCGTCAGCAGAATATACATACGTACATACATACCGGGTGATCATTTGAAAACTATCCACCTGCAATAACTCCCGATTCCTAGTAAAAATGTCTTCGAGCAAAAACAGGTCGATGTTTATATCGAGGGGGACATCTAACACACACATTAGCGATTTTCTATCTTCAGCCCCCTCGCCCCCACCTACCCCAACTTTGAAATTTCAAATGATACTACCTATTTTGCGACACATTAAATTCAACAGAATTGAATTCTCGTATATAATACCACAAGAGCTATGAGTTTTATCGATAAAATTTTCGAACTATCTCGAAAGCTTTGTTTTCAAGAAATTCACCGAGTGTGAAATGGTCACTTTATTATCTGAAAAAAACCCGACAGCGTAGCTGGAGGGTTTTTGTCTTTGATAATAAAGTGACCATTTCCACGAGTTGAATTGCTTCATGAAAACAAAGCTTGAGAAACAGTTCGAAAATTTTGATAAAACTCGTACTAGCTCGAGTGGTATTTGCGGAGAATATTCCACAAAACGTGAAAATCAAAATATGAAAACGTTTTGAATCCAACTCCACCCCATATCAAAAAATCTGTTGTGGGCGACACAAAACTTTCCCGGCGGTATCCAGAGACATCAGTAATGACTTTGATCGGAACGTCCCTTCGGATGGGAAGTTAGAATGGAGAGAAAGATTGAAAATATTTGCAGGAAATAGAAAATTTTGTCAGGAAAATTTGAATTTTCAGAGCAAACCTCAATTTTTCTTCCAAATCATCTTATTGTAGAAATCGCCAATCAAGCTCCACTTTAAGCTCCATCATCTAAGTCCGGTCTCGATAACCGAGGCCGGTTTTATATTCCCAGCAGGAAAATTGGAGAAAAATTGTTCGAAAATGTTCAACAACCAGTTATCTATTCCTTAATAATAAATGGTTGAAATCTGTTCGCGGAATGAAAAGTTGGAAAATTTGCAGTTTTTCCAGAGAGGAAAACTCGAAAACCGTGGGTCCGATTGTGACAATTTTTCCTTTAAAAATTAATTCAATCTTCTCTTCAACTTTCATTCGCAGCATGTCTGTACCTAAAATGAATATTTCGTGTGGCTCACCGCATGTTGAAGTTTACGCTGCAGTTTTTTCAAATTCACGATATGTGCAAATTTGTTATTGAAAAAATTACCGTCGGAAAACCGAAGCTGTGTCTATTTTAAAAATAGATCTACAAGACGCCCAGTTCAATCTACTTCCGATATCAGTCAAAATTTCTCGAAAAAAGTCGATCCTCGAGCAGGAATGAATTTTTGAGTGGAGTGC
Source organism: Anaspis maculata (assembly GCA_949128115.1). Lineage (NCBI taxonomy): Eukaryota > Metazoa > Arthropoda > Insecta > Coleoptera > Scraptiidae > Anaspis > Anaspis maculata. Next base: position 9,146,467 of record OX421968.1, read on the forward strand.
TGCATCAAAAACGAGTCATCCTGGTGGAAATCCGGGCGAGTCGTTCTCTCGGGTGGCAACGGCTAGGAGAAATTTTGAAAATTCATAACGCCCGACGGGAAAATGGTGGAAAATTGCAACTGCAGACTTAATTTGACTCTTATGTTTTGTTGCTTTCTGCCAAATTTGGTCCCAATTCATCGGATAGATTTTGGATAATTGAATGGTAAAGTTTTAAACTTTGACATCTTTTATTTTTTGACAGATGACAGATGGGGCAATATTTTAACCACTCTGAATACAGTTTTTCATGGGCTTTCAAACGGCATTTTGAAAGTCAAGTTCTGTAAGATATAGCTTCTGTCATTTTTTGATAGTGACATTTCCGTTTGACAGATGACAGCCAAAAACTAATGAGCTCATTTAACAGCAAGACCCTGTCTGTATACCAAATTTCAAGTCAATCAGCTTATCGGTTCGGCAGCTATCGTGTCAGAATGTTTCTCCTGCATCCTGCATCATTACATAACTTTCCCTTGGACGGGCCGGGAAAGTAAAATGGAATTGTTTTTTGGCGTTGTGACACTGTCATGCGGTCATGTTAATTAAATCAAGTTGCTTTGGAAATCAAGTGCACTTACATTCCAACAAACAGCTAATATTTCAATTATTATTGTGCTTCTCAATCGTAAAAACGTCTTCCAAAGCTTTGCCATTCAAAAAACGAAACCACATTGGCCGCAAAATATAACCATAACCTTACAGAAGTGATGAACTGGTCCTCTTTGTGGCTAGATCTGCGATTTTGTGCCCCGCGCGAATTGCGGATGTCATTCATTGTCAATGTGACAACTGCTGTGCAAGAGGGTGGCCTGGCCTGCCTTACCTACGGCGACGAACGGTGCCGTTGTGGCAAAAATAATAATAATGCGGCAATTATAACAAACAGAAATTACATAATGTTCCATGGATAATCATTGCAGATCAAAATTATTGTTACTTATTTGAATTAGGAACTGCCTAAATGTGGTATTTCACAAATATAGTAAACTACATCTCACCTCTAGTTGGACACAAGGGATGAGTATATATACCGATTGCAATACCACCACTTTTGGAAGCGGTGTCACTGTGTGTAGGTGACGCTTGAAAGGCTTATAGCAGGCACGATTTTCAGAACTTTTTAAATCAAGTATCATGTCTATTTATAAAAAGGAAGGCACAGTTTTATCAATAGTAATATAACAAGTGCTTGGTGTTTTTTCAGTTAAATCGTTTTAACCCGAAAACAACTGTCAATCACGAGGAAAAAGTAGACCCGATATTTATTATCTGACTAAAATCCCGAGACGTAGTCGAGGGATTTTGTCCAAGATAATATCGGGTCTACTTTTCGAGTGATTGGTAGTTGTTTGAGGAATTTAAAACATTTAACTCGAATAAAACACAAAGCCCGAGTTAAATTTTGCAGATTATCGCCCAAATAGACTACCAGTATAAATGGTAGTTCCAATGTATCATTGTATAGTAGAACTGTCAATTTCAAAGCATGCCTTTTTGGAAAAAAATCAAATTCAAGAGAAGGGTAAAAATGTTTATTTTTTCTTCTTTCTAATAACTGAATATACTTGTGAAGCTCACTACTAAATCAAGCTAATTCTGCTTGGCTAAATAATAACTATCTTGCCATGAGTTGTAGTTCACAACAGAGTAGTTTCACATGGACGGTAGACTGGTAGAGCTAAAAACTAAATGTCACTAACAGCTGTTGACAGCGCATGAAAGGAGAGTGCACAGTCGCGGATCAAGGAAGGGGCCTCGTTGCTGGAAACAATACTGAAACGAAGTCTAATAGGTTGTAAAATTATATTTTAGTAAGTGGAAGACCCTTTAAACGCACCAGTACTAAAATTTCAGTCCAAACAAGTATAAATACAGTCGTTTCAATTACATATTATTCGTGGGCCCAAAAATATTTCAATCCGGTGCTATTACCTAGTGTGCATTAATCACCTCCTAGTGTGCATTAATCGATAGCTTAAACCGAGTCACGTGGGTCTCATTCGGTTGTTCTGATTGGTTGAATTGGGTATGTGGGCGATAATCAGTATAAAACTGTACGAAGGTGGTGTTTTATCAGTATAAAACTAATTTCATTGGTTCAACTCGAAGGTTTCAAACGTATTGATTGGTCAGAAGTATGTTGTGTGGAATAGTCTTTCTAAAACAATATTTCTAAAATTTTTAACCCCACTCCTCTTCCCCCCTAAATTCTCTGAGTGTCCAGTTAAATATTCTTGACCTCTCAATTCTCTCCAATGCAGTCAACGTCATCCAGCACAGCATCGAAAGAGAAAATTTTCTATGAAAAAAGTGCCACCCAATTCACCCCTTCGCTCCCCCCTCCTCACCTTAAAAATCTAAAATGACAATACCTACTTTGTGATACATCAAATTGAAAGGAATTAAATTCTCTCCCTGAACACCATTTTTTCGAAATTTTTAAAACCCCCGTTTTCCTACTAAAATACTCCAAATGTCCAGTTAAATGGGGGAGGGGTTGAAAATTTCAAAAAAAAATTGTTTTTGGGGAGAGAATTTAATTTCCTTTAATTTGATGTATCACAAAGTGGGTGGTATTTTGTTAAATTTTAAAGTTGAGGTGGGTGAGAGCAATGGGGTGAATTGGGTGGCACTTTTCCCACCGAAAACTCTCTTCTGTGGAGCTATTTAGGATGATGCTAACTAAACTGAAGAGAATTGAGGGGTCCAGAATATTGAAAGGGACACTCAGAGAATTTTTAGGAAGAATGGGAGAAGACAGGTGACAGGTTTATCAAATATAAAGCTAATTAAAGAAGTTTTATTGGGTACAGAACGTTTCACAAACCAAGAGCTGGCAGACATGCACTTTGTGTATGGCTTCTGTAATGGTCGTGCTCTGGCGGCTGAGCATGAATGCCGACGACGATTTCTCAACCGAAGAGCTCCCACTCACACGCCAAATGTTCACCCGCATACAATCAACATTTGACAGAAAATGGCAACTTTATAGCCAGTTCCACCAGCGAATTAATTCATTGTTAGCTAATATCTAATATCTTGACGATTTGGAGTAAAAATCCACACATTGGCCCTGCATTCATTAACACCCTGCAGAAACTTTATGTAAAGTACCATCTTATGTTTTGCAAAGATGCGTACTAAGTAGGTATAGTAGCCTAGTAGCCTAGGTATTGAGCTAGCGAAGGTCTGAGAATTTAATTGAATCTCTCGCATCAATTCAAAGCTGTCTAGTTGCAAAATCAGGTGAAATTTTGCAGAGTGACACTTATTTTGTTGAGCACTTTAGGTAATTTATGATCTCACAGTAGGTATATATAATTTAAGGTTAGGACTTTTCTTCTGTATTTCTGGGGAAGTTCTTCGGCTAAATCGTACAGGTGGAGAGCGCAGCGCCCCGAGGGCGATTCCGAGGGCACTGTTTTGAATAGGATCTCTTTTTCTCAGGTAAGATTTTCAGTTTTCTACAAGAGGAATTTGCTATGCAGCCGTAGTCCTGTTAGGATCGGATCAAGCTTCGATAAATTCGAAGGGCCGCATTCATACCTCGCTTTTAAGCTAAAAGCTCTATTAGAGCGATGCGCATTTAGGGGCATTTCTCATATTTCAGTGTTCAAAAATACAAATTACATACAATCGCTCCCAATCGCAATAATGTATTTTTGAACACTGAAATATGAGAAATGCCCCATAATGCGCATCGCTCTAATAGCGCTTTTAGCTTAATAGCGAGGTATGAATACGGCCCGAAGGAGGCTTGCGGAGTCTGTTCCCCACTTATGGTATGGTGCGAGATAACTTTCATCAGTTGTAGATTTTTTATGCAGGATCTTTTAAGCAAATCCAGGTCCAGTACTATACAGGGTGTTTCAAAAGTAAGTATCTAGCACATATCGTCGGATTCAGCTTTCAAAAATATGAAGTTTGCGTTAAGAATGAATTGCAAGAGTTGCCCCTTAAGAAAGTTACCGCCCCTCAAAGTTTTATTTTTGAAATCATTTTCTCGCCGTAACTATGAAACTGTTTAACCGATTTCAATCAAATTTCACCCAGAAAGCACTGAAGTAAGTCTCTACCGAACAATAACAACGCGTTTCATCAAACATTCTCAGGTGCAAAAAAATGAGAGACCCTCCTCTTTTCTCCCCTGTTTTTTTATTCCCCTCGATATTTTCAAAAATGGCCGCAATTTTTGAACCCTATGTTCAATTTAGATAGAAAAGTTACTCTTGCAAATTTTTGATTAGAGGCTTCATTCTCGAGATATTTGGATTTGAAACTTCGAAAAACATCTCGAAAACACCACTTTCAAAGACCTAAAATTCAATCTAAGAAAATAACTTCTTGTTTGTCAACAAAAACGGTGGTTCATCGACCTAGGGCACCAGGAAAACCTATTGCAGTAAGGAATCATGAGTTTTCTTGGATTAAAATTTTTAGACTCCTGGAAGTGGTGTTTTCGAGATGTTTTGGCGCATAATTGTTCAATACGATTTGCTTGAGCTCCTCCTGGGCCAACCAGTGTTCGTTTAGGCAAAGAAAAAGTGGACCGTTCTCGTTCAGGAAGAATTCCAGCTCATCACATTTTTTGCGGAGGCACTGGATGTTCAAGTGCAGGAGGGTCGGCCACTTCTTCAACTCACGACCGGCTGCGGCAGAGGCCCCGGCGGCCTTTCCCAGCGGTGAAAAAACCGGGTGACCGGTGCACCGGATGGCCAAACACTGGACAGCAGCGCCTTATCTAGATTGTCCAAATCGATCGTGACTTTAAATGGTGTATATGGTCCGGGACGGGCTGATGGAACCGCAGGCAGGACTTTTTCACAAGTGACCTCCGGGACAACAGGCCGGAGCATTTCAACGATGTCTTGCTCCAAAGTTCCCTGTAGGAGCCTCGTAACATATAGAAAAGCTTTTTTGGGAGCGGCCCTGACTCGCGTGTCAGTGCCTGTACCCACAAGAATAGGCTGCTTAGTCTTCTTCTTCTTCCCAGGTGGTGGCGGTGGCCTTCCCTTCACCGTGCTCCAACCACCTGAATGGGGGGCTGCGCTTACCTCCGACCGAGACTCGGTCCTCTGGCACCCCGCCGTTGGCGTTGGTGACGGTTCTGCTGCCGGCGGCTGCTGTTGAAACGGCACCGATTCTACATTCGCCTTATCGGCCGGTTTTTTGATGTTTTTCTTCAAAGCACCATCACTATCAACAATTAATTTATTTGAATATGATGGTTTACTTTCACTTAAACGATGAATCAAGTCTTCATTTTTATTCTCCAGGAGCTTAATATTCTTGCGTACTTCCACTAACTCGGCACGCAGATCCTCAGTCTCTGTCCTCACCTCACGATCCCAGCTATCATCTCGGCGAATTCTGGGCTCCTGAGGAACACAAGTACCTCCAATTGCTTCGCAGTTTGCTTCACATTCTTCGAGGAAGGAAACTCATTTGACACCTTGGGTCCATTTTTTCTTAATTCAGGAGGCATTTCGGTGCAATTCACAATTCACTTGTTTTATTTTACGGAGCGCAAACTAAACGCGCCTAGCTCGTACGCTTAAATAAATAAATAAATAATAAATGCTTATTAAATAAATTTAAAATGCTCCTGTCACTTATTTCATGAATCTGTCACCTGTCTCGGTTATTTTTTTCCCAAACATAGTAGTCGTGTTCCATGGTCTACGCTCAATTTTTTTCTTTATGTAATTTTATTATGAATTTTTATGACATGTAGGGTAGGTTTCAAATCGATTTTTTCACTCGAGAACGGTGCTTCCAATCGAAGTTAAACAAGGGGACCTTTTTTATGCAAAATGCTTACAGGTTCCATAATTTTATGCTAAAGTTGCAAAAAAACGACACTTGAAAAAGTCGCCCCCACAGTCTGACCCATTTCCGGATGAAATTTTCAAATAATTATTATTGCATATTATTACACATGAAAAGATTGGCCGATGTGCAAAATTTCATGATTCTGCTGTCAACAGTTTCGAGGATATTGAATAAAAACCATCTTCAGGGTACCACTTTTAGAGGGCTGTAGCTCGTTTATGAATGGCCGTATTCATACCTCGCTTTTAAGCTAAAAGCGCTATTAGAGCGATGCGCATTAGGAGCATTTCTCATATTTCATTGTTCAAAAATACATTATTGCGATTGGGAGCGATTGTATGTACTCAATTGGAATTAATTTGCGAGTTAATCTGTATTTCTGAACACTGAAATATGAGAAATGCCCCTAAATGCGCATCGCTCTAATAGCGCTTTTAGCTTAAAAGCGAGGTATGAATACGACCCAAAGCATTTTTCGACCTATGTTTATAAGGAACTTTTTTTCTTATTTTTGGTCGCAGAATCTGCTGGTGAAGTATTGCACGCTAATTATGGGACCCTGTATACCTGCGAGTGTCATTTTGGAAGTTTCCACCGGTTCTTTAGCAAATTCCACATTGACGGCGGCATATGGCTTCGAGGCGACTTTCGAACCTTTCGCGTGCATTACCAACGTTCTCGAACGGCGCCTCCGCCAATTGGGCTGATGTAGCTTACCCGCCTATTTATATCTCCATGCTCCATGTAAATTAAACTTTGAACCACAAACCAGCCTTCTCTCATCGGAGACTTGATGGTGTACCCGATTTTTCACTATGGCGTCCGGCTAGTGGCTCAGCGGCGCGGGGGGGTGTCGTGGGTCTTTCAACGGGTTAGAAAAAATACACGTACTTGTACTTACTGCTAACTTTTGCTCAACATTGGAGCTCCTAACGGGTTAGGGAATTGAGAACTTATTTTGATTGATTTTTATAGGCGTCAAACCGTTTTCTCGAAGCCCGTTAGTTGGTATTGAGATAAATGAAAATAACGGTTAATTTTCAATTTACGCAAAATAAACTGAAATTGATTTTGAAGAAAATTATTCGTTTAGTAAGGAATTATTTGATGGCAGCGCAGACGGCAACGTATAGTATACAGGAGCGGTCGTGGCCGAGTGGTATAAGGTGATATCCACTCGCGCTGCGCTGTGTGGGTTCGAATCCCGCTACATCCATGGATATTTTGTGCTGTCCCCGAGGTTGCATGGTAGAGCAGCTAATAGCTGAATGTCGCCTCGTTAAATAAGTCGATTCAATAAAAAAAAAGAGCTTGTGCGTTAGATGAATGATTATTTATATGTTTCTCCTTCTTTGTCTAATTTTAATACATTTATTTGTATAGTAGTTATTATATATAGTTAGATTTCTTGATGAACAATGTTATAATAGTACAATAATGTACAATGTACAATAATAGTAATAATAATAATAATAAAATATACAGGGTGGTCCAGGTTAAAGTAGCAATAATTCACCATTCGATGGTCCATCGAAAACTAGATCGACATGCATAATTGATTTTTTTCTAAAACGCTTCCTAAGAAAGGTACAGCCCTTCAAAGTTCAGTTTTTAAAATCTTCTTTTTGCAATAACTCTCAAGTCATCAGAGCGATTTTGACCAAATTTGATACAAATACTAACAAATCAAATACCCATCACTTGACGTCGATAACTTTTGTCAAAATTGTCCAGTGGCGTAGATACGGGGAAGTTGGTTTACTTCTCACGCCCTATTTTCTACGCCACTGAATATTTTCAATTTTTTTTCGAGATATTTGGGTTTAAAACTTTGAAAAACATCTCGAAATCGCAACTTTCCAGAGCCCAAATTGTTTTCCTCTGAAAACGCCTTGTTTCTTAGCAAAAAATGGCAGTAAATCAACTTAAACGACCTAGAAAACTTATTCCAGTTGAGGAATCATGAGTTTTCTTAGATTTTAATGTTTAGGCCTTCGAAAGTCGCGATTTCGAGGCGTTTTCCAAAGTTTCAAGCCCAAATATCTCGGAAATGAAGCCTCTAATCAAAATTCTACAGAAGTAACTTTTTTTTCTAAACTGAACAAGGAATTCAAAAAAAGTATAGTTTTTTGAAAATATCCAGTGGCGTAGAAATGTGGAATGGAGAAGTGAAACAACCCCTCCGTATCTACGCCACTGGACAATTTTGACAAAAGTTGTCTATACGTCAAGTGATGAGTATCTATTATATGAGTATTCGTACCAAATTTGGTCAGAATCGCTTAGACGACCTGAGAGTTACTGCAAAAAGAAGATTAAAAAAACTGAATTTTGAAGGGCTGTATCTCTCTTAGGAAGCGTTTTGGGAAAAAAATAAATTATGTAAAGGCGCGTCCAGACATGCTATCTAACGTTGTTATTCCGCAAAGTTATCCAACATGTTGAGGAAATTTCGCGTGTTTCTAGCAAAACATTTGCTTTTTCAACATGTTACATGTTATCCGTCGGGTGGCGGTACGATATTATACCGGGTGATCATTTGAAAACTATCCACCTGCAATAGCTCCTGATTCCCAGTAAAAATGTCTTCTAGGACCATCAAATTAAAGGAAATTGAATTCTCTCCCTGAATACAATTTTTTCGAAATTTTTAAAACCCGCGTTTTCCTACTAAAATACTCCAAATGTTCAGTTAAATGGGGGAGGGGTTGAAAATTTCAAAAAAATTGTTTTTAGAAAGAGAATTCAATTTCCTTTAATTTGATGTATCACAAAGTGGGTAGTATTTTGTTAAATTTCAAAGTTGAGGTGAGGGAGAGCAATGGGGTCAATTTGGGTGGCACTTTTTCCACCGAAAATTCTCTTCTTTGAAACTATTCAGGATGATGCTGACTAAACTGAAGAGAATTGAGGGGTCCAGAGTATTGAAAAGGACACTCAGAGAATTTTTAGGGAGAAGGGGGGTAGAGTTAAAATTTTTGAATATGTCTTTTTCAAAAAGAGAATTTAATTTCCTTCAACTTGATGTATCGCAAGGTAGGTAGTGTCATTTGAAATTTTATTTTTGGGATGGGTGGGGGCGAGGGGGCTGAAGATAGAAATTTGCCAATGTATGTTTTAGATGTCCCCCTCGATATAAAAATCGACCTGTTTTTGCTTGAAGAAATATTGACTAGGAATCGGGAGTTATTGCAGGTGGATAGTTTTCAAATGATCACCCGGTATAAGTACTCGTACCAAATTTGGTCAAAATCGCTTTGACGACCTGAGAGTTATTGCAAAAAGAAGATTTAAAAAACTGAATTTTGAATTTTGTATCTCTCTTATGTTTTTGATAGACCATCGAATGGTGAATTATTGCTACTATAACCTGAATCACCCTGTATATTTTTACAGGTAGGTGAATATTGTACCATGCGATCAACAAAATTCGGAATTGGGGTAGGCTGTGACCTGGTCAAATTTCAAGATGTCAAGCTGCTTTCGGCCAGGCCACAGCCTACCCCAATTCCGAATTTTGTTGATCGCATGGTACTTTATGATAATAAATACACCGGGAATTGGCAGCTTTAAAAACAAGGAGAAAAAACTAATAACTAACGTATGGTCCGAAAGTTTTGGGAAATTGTTCAAAGCTAATAACTTTTTTTGAATAGTCTTCATTTTTGAACTTGATATTGCAAAAATTAACATCATATACAGGGTGTTTCAGATTTAAATCGCGTCCTTCCAGGAAGTGATGGGAAACGTCAAAAGAAGTAGACTATCTCGAAAAAATATATGTCAGAAACGAATAATAACGGAGATATAGGCGTTCAAAGTTGAACTTTAAAAGTCGATTTTTCGACATAACTTTGAAACTACTTCTCAACCGAGTTTGTTCAAATTTGAACCGAAGCTTACTGAAATAAGTCGGTATCTAACGATAATAACGCGATCCATTGAAATTTTTCAGGGGCGTGGATAATGGGGGATGCCTTTGCCTTTTTACCCCTATTTTTTACCCCTTGAGATAATTTTGTAGATTGTTCAGATTTTTAAATTCTCAATTCAATTTCAAAGAAAAAGTTATCCTTGCTAAATTTTGATTAGAGGCTTCATTTTCAAGATTTCTGCGTTTGAAACTCCGGAAAACACATCGAAGTATCCACTTTCAAGAGCCAAAAAAAAATTTTTCCTGAAAACTTCTCGTTTCTTAGAAAAACTCATGATTTAGCAACTTGAAACATCTAGAAAACCTATTCCAATAAAGGAATCATTAGTTATCTTGGATTTTAATTTGTAGGCCTTTGAAAGTGGTGTTTTCGAGATGTTTTCCGAAGTTTCAACCTCAAATATCTCGAGAACGAAGCCTCTAATCAAACGAGGATTGAAAAAATAGGGGTAAAAAAGTGGGGGCACTCCCAATTATCCACGCCCCTGAAAATTTTTGATAGAACGCGTTATCATTGTTTGATACAGACTTATCTCAGTAAGCTTTGATTTAAATTGGAACAAAATCGGTTCAGAAGTTCCAAACCTATGACAAAAAATCGATTTTTAAGGTTCATTTTTGAACGCTCATATATCCGTTATTATTTGTTTCTGACATATATTTTTCCGGGAAAGTCTACTTCTTTTGACGTTTTCCATCACTTCCTGAAAGGACGCGATTTAAATCTGAAACACACCCTGTACAGGGTGTCCCGAAATTAATGCAACAAAATTTACAGGGAGGTAGACAATTGAAAAATAAGGGAACTTCCTAAATAAAAATACTCTCGCAAACGTAATAACGGAGATAGAGACCTTCAAAGTTGGTTTTTCAAAACAGTTTTTTTTGCATAACTTCTGAACCGTCAAGCCGATTTTATTCAAAGAACCAAAGGTTACTAAAATAAGTCTCTATCGAACAATGATAACGCATTTCATCAAACATTTCCAGGGGCGAAGATAATAGGGGGTACCTTTCCCCTTTTCCCCCTATTTTTCACCCCCTTGAATATTTTTGACAATTGTTGCAATTTTTGAATTCTACGTTCAATTTAGAAAAAAAAGTTACTTCCGCAAAATTTTGATTAAAGGCTTCATTTTCGAGATATTTGAGTTTGAAACTTCGGAGAACATCTCGAAAACACCACTTTCAAGGCCTTAAAAATTAAAATTCAAGAAAACCCAAGATTCCCCAACTGAAATAAGTTTTCTAGGTGTTTCAAGTTGATAAACTACCATTTTTGCTGAGAAACATGAAGCTTTTCAGAAAAAAAATTTGGGCCCTGAAAAAGTGGCGATTTTGAGATGTTCTCCGAAGTTTCAAACCCAAATATCTCGAAAATGAAGCCTTCAATTAAAATTTTGCAAGAGTCACTTTTTTTTATAAATTAAACGTTAAATTCAAAGCTTGCAACAATTTCCAAGAATATTCAAGGGGGTGAAAAATAGGGGGAAAAGGGGGAAAGTACCCCATATTATCCTTGCTCTGAAAATGTTCGATGAAACGCGTTATCATTGTTCGATAGAGACCTATTTTAGAAAACTTTGGTTCAATTTTGAATAAAATCGGCTCAACAGTTCAAAAGTTAGGCAAAAAAAAACTGTTTTAAAAGACCAACTTTGAAGGCCTGTATCTCCGTTATTACGTTTGCGAGAGTATTTTCATTGAGGAAGTCCCCTTCATTTTCAATTGTCTACCTCCCTGTAAATTTTGTTGCATTAATTTCGGGACACGCTGTATAACAATAACAAGTTCATATTCAACATATTGATAATGGACCATTATCTTCGATGGATCTCAATTTTCTTCTGCCATGTTCCATAATTCTCTGTATCAATTTCTCAAATCCGAAATTCTCTAATGTTATTGGAAAATGTGACGCCGTAATAGGTAACTGGACATGGTTTTTTTTATTTCTTTTCATGAAAGATCTTCCCAAAATTGTTGCATTTTCAAGATGATTTTGTTTAAAAAAGCTTTTGTACATATAAAAAAAACATGAGAAAGATTTGTCTGTTCGAATGGCGCGGCAAGTGCGTGACGTCACATTTTGAAGAACCAATAGAAACTCTAGTTGGCCATTCAATGACTGAAGAACACCTTCTCGTTTTGAACTGATTTATACCAAAAAAATAAAATTAAATGCTGGAGTGCTTTGGTTTGATCTCACATTTTGGTCGATTCTTCCTTAAAATTCACTTATTTTTGCTATTGCAGGCTTCGGATTAATGTCACAACAGTGTTATTAGTGCCATATGAGTGGCAGTATTGCGAGCGTCGCATGCCATATGTCAAGCCCACGTCAAATAATCTAGCTTTTTTTAATATAATTTCGCTTCATAATACATAATAACTCCATGCAATGGTCAAAAACAAGTTCCTTGTAATAAAGTTGTGCTCGCACGTAAAAATACACCACTACGTAATGGATCCAGAACAAATGCTTAGGTCGAATGTCAAATGCCTTCCCCTCTCCTCCCTCCCTCCCACCTCCTAGCTCACTTTCAAGCTGTGACGTAGCATATTATTCCTGATTTGAATAAGTCCACTTTCAAATTGATTTTTTAGCGAAATGGAATCATGTTTCGAAAAACTTTTCCAACTACAAATTCGTCATTCAGATATTTATCAGATTTATGATACTTTTATACTGAAATGCGATTGATGTCCAGTAGCCTATTGGTCTTCATTTGCAGCTTCCCATCCCTTGTCGTATACTATGCTGCTCAATACTTACAAAAAATCTTATATTAGTCGAGCTTGCGGTACATCGGGAGGCAGGAGCTTTGAGAAATTATTCCTGCTGTTGTCCAGAGGATGGAGGATGATCGAACATGGCAGAAGGAAACTGAGAGCCATCAAAGATAATCATAATCATAATCATAATCATAATTTTATTCGTGTTACTATGTACAAAATACATTTACACCCGTCCAGAAGAAAAATAAATAAATAAAAATTACACAGTTGTGTTTATTTTGCAATTAACTGCGTAGAAGCCGCTCAAAATTAGGTCACATTCAGAACTCAAACTCGAATGAGAGAAATTCCTCGGTTGAATAAAAAGCGTTATCCAACAAAATGTCTTTAATGGATTTCTTAAGCTGAGCTGGAAGTTTGCTTTTCAAAGAGCTTGGCAACTTATTGTAAAATAAGACTCCATGGTAGCCCGTGGCTTCTCTTGAACGTTGAAGTCTATGGAACGGCACCACAAAATCGTTCCTGTTACGAGTACTGTAAGTATGCGGATACGTATGGTAGTCGATTTCATTATATTTGATGTATAAGATGGACTGTAGAATATAGAGGCATGGCACAGTTAGGATTTTTGAGTCGATAAATGCTTGTTTACAGTTTTCGTCATATCTTAGGCCAGACATTATTCGGATACACTTCCTCTGAGCTGCAAAAACTTTTGTGGTGTGTGCAGAGTGACCCCATGCTAGAATAGCATAATTCAAATGGCTCTGAAAAAGGCTGAAATACGCGGTCCTCAAAACTTGCATTGAGACCAAGGACTTCAGTTGGCGTATTAGGTATATTTGTTTTGCAAGCTTATTGCAGAGAGACTTTACGTGTGATTCCCAAGTTAGACGTGGGTCCAAGGTAATTCCAAGGAACTTGATGGGTTGATATTCTGTGTCAGTTGGTTTTAACGAAAAGATGAGATGTTGCTTCTTGTTGTTGTTCAGACTGAGTTTATTGGAGTTGAACCAATCACTCAAGATAGTGTGATTCTCAGCGTCTTGTAATTTCAAGATGGAAAGGTTTTTGTCTTTGTCATACGTGGTGGTGTCGTCTGCGAAGAGTAAGAGGTTCGTATTGGCACAGTTGGCTAAGTCATTAATATAGATGAGAAACAGTAAAGGACCCAATACAGAGCCCTGTGGCACCCCTATGTCGATGTTTTTGCGACTGGATTTACTATTGCCCAAAGAAACGTACTGGGATCTTCCTTCCAGATATGACCTGAGCAATAATTCCCCAGACGTGTGAAAACCATAAGCTTTTAATTTTTTCAATAGAATCTCGTGGTTAACGCAGTCAAACGCTTTGGTTAGGTCGTAGAAGTTGGCACTAAGATGCTCGTTCCCTTCAAAAGCTTTGGAAACTTCTTTGCACAATTTGCTGATCGCTAAGGTTGTGGAGCGATTGTTTCTGAAGCCGTATTGAGCGTCATGGAAAATATTGTTCGTTTCAAAGTAATGATATATTTGATTATTTAATAGTTTTTCAAAGACTTTACTGAAAATAGGAAGAATGGCAATGGGGCGGTAGTTCGCGGGATCCGACTTGCAACCTTTTTTATAAATGGGCACCACCCTGGCTACCTTCATGAAGTTAGGAAACGTTGAATTTTTTATACATATATTGAGTAAATTTGTAAATGGTATTAAGATGATATCGATTACGGATTTTAATATTTTTGCGTTCATGTTATACGTGTCTCTTGTTGTGCTATTCGTGAGTGAGTTAACCACATCTCTGACTTCGTTGAGGGAAACTTCTTTAAATGAGAAAGTCGGATTTTTTGTAGAGTAGATGTTTTTTTTTTAAGTATTGTAAAGGGTTTAGGTCTGAGTTAGGGAGTTGGTCTGAAATAGATTGTGCAATATTACTAAAGTAATCATTGAGCTGTTCTGCAGTTAACGGTACCTGAGAGTCTTTTGGTTGGTTTTTATGTTTATTTATAAGTTTCCATGCCGCAGATGGTTTGTTTGTAGCACGGTTTATAAAGTCATCGTTGGCTGCTCTTTTGGCAGCTTTAAGTTGGGCTTTATAGTCTTTTTTGAAGTTGTTCAGTTTGTCTTTACCAATGAGGTGTCGTTGATGTAGGTCGTTAAAGAAATTTAGTTGGTCACGCTTCAGTCTAAGGTCGTCGTTGAACCACAGTACTTTGCTTTTGGTGTGGTCAGTCTGTACTTCCATTTTTGTTGCAAAACATTCGGCAATACCTGAAATGAAAATATTATTGAAAGCTGAAAATTTTGAATTTACGTCTTTGCCGTCCGTTGCAAGTGACCAGTCAATGCTGCCCAGATAGTGACGCAGTGCACGTAAGCCATCGTCTGTTATTGGAATATATTCAAATCGTCTTTTTGCCTCGCTGATGTTGTTGGGTTTTTCTATATTTATTACTAGGCTGCGGTGGTCTGATAGATGGTAGTCTTTAACATGAACAACAATGTTTTCTAGATTGCTAAAAACGTTATCTAAGCAACTATTTTCACGTGTGTTTTCAAAAACTTTTTGCTTTAACCCAAATGATTGAAATTCATTTCAATACCTTTAACTTGTGTTTATATAAACATTAGTAACATGGCTTTTAATGGTCCATCTTCAATATGTTAAATATGAATTTGTAATTGTTGAAGATGATGCTAGTTTTTGCAATGTTAAGTTACAAAATTAGAACTATCCAAAAAAAGTTATTAGCTTTTAAAAAAAATCCCAAAACTTTCGGATCATACGTTATAACCGATGTACCTAATGAAATGTTTGAAGAAACTACCAGCTGATTCTTGCGTGTGAATCCATACTGTCAGACTCCTCTACAGCACCCGCCGAGACTGAATGCTTCCAGCGGAAATACAGGGGTATTCATCTAAAACGGGTTGCTTAGCTCTAGAGGCTAACCCTTAGCTCAGTTCTAGTGGGGCATCCTACTCGCGATATATACTGACGTTGGAAATTATACTGACGTTGGAAATTACACTGACGTTGGAAATTACTGTAGACACAACCAAACAGTGCCAGCGGGACAAACACAAACGAAAAAAACGTGGGTGCGTGACCATAGTCCTCGCCATAGTCACCCTCGGAAGAAGTGAAACTTCTATAGGTATGAATCAGTTAGCAAACAACGTTCGAAGAGGTGTTCTTTTCGTACTCTCGCTCCGCTCCCTAACGGTTTGTATCATCTTGTTTCTTTATTATCAATCTTATTATTATTATTATGAGTCACTTGAAGGGCAGAATACTTTCAAGATGATTTTTTCACGATTAGGCTTCTTTTGTTTCTTTTCTCGCTGCGCTCGGCGCTTAAACTCCGATTTTCCGTCACATGAAGTCTCACTCATACCCCTAATACAATAAATATCTATTTTCATCAATAATATTCTCCACACAGTACCTATAATATAATAATAATTTTTATTATTATTTTATTCTATCTTCCTGCGCTGCCGGTGAGCCGACGAGGTCCATTCGTCCAAGGTACACATAATAATTATGCGAATGTGACATCGTGACGGATTTTCTTACTCAGGGCCGATTCTGAGTGGTGTGCTGGGAGTGCCCCTGCACAAGGGCGGCCAAAATTCAAGGGCGGCGAAAAGTCGCCCAATTTTTTCTAACGAAAAATTGAGTATCGAAAAAGGAACTGATGTTATGATTTTCGAGGCCGAAAGCGACCGCCCTGCGTAAATTGTGATTTTTTAGTACCGAAAAAATACAACAGTTTGTCAAGAATGGGGGCGAGGCCGCCCTGCGTCAAGTATTATAGATATTAGACTTCTTTCTCAGATAAGTATCTGAGGAAGGGCAAGAATTTTCATCTCTTGGTAACATTTCGGATAGTCGGTTTGGCTGATGAACTTTGCGCTCTACGCTCTGCGCAGGGTTTATTTGACAAATAACCTATTCAAAACTTTTTGAGGGAATGGAAATACCCTCGGAAATACCGACCCTTGGTATAGGTATACTTAGTACCTACTCCTCATACACCTGGTACTTACCTTTTATATACCAAATATGTATTAGGTTTGTCATAAGTTCTTTTTGTTTTCAGAATTTTGTAAGTTGTTGTGTTTTCAAGATTATAGGTATTTTACCAATAATTATGACCTTCTTCTGGAATTTGCCTTCTTATCAATAAACAATCATCTATTTCAACAGCTTTTTCTGATTCCATTTAACTACAAAATCAATATACTCACCTATGAATTGGTACAAGTGCCTAAAAACTCATCTATAGGGTATGCCGAGGGATATGCTGAAGTGAGGTGGCCATGGAGGCACCTTGCTCCTCAGCGCAAAATAGATTATAATTGTTCATAATTTTGTTAAAAGGGAGAGGCCTTGGCGGTTTTAGGCCCGCAAAGTGAAAAAAAAATCGCCTGCGGTGCAATTTCTATAGGAAATCCGGACACCCTCGCCAGAAAATTGCTGCGGAATTACAGCTGGCACCTTGATCCTCAGCGCAAAATAGATTATAATTGTTCATAATTTTGTTTAAAATGAGAGGGGCTTTGGCGGTTTTAGGCACGCAAAAGTGAAAAATAATCGCCTGCGGGGCAATTTCTTGGGAGCCCAGACGGCCCCGCTAGAAAATTGCTGCGGGGTTAGAGCTGGCGGGCGGCCAAATATTTTTCGCACAAGGGCGGCCGACGAGCCAGAATCGGCCCTGTTCTTACTGTACGATTTTACCCGTTATATTACAGCACGGTGGAAACTGTGTCTGGCAGGCACAGCATGGCAATCTAATAATCTATTGATACTCCGGTATCAATTTTTAATGAA
The DNA here is from genome assembly GCA_949128115.1 of Anaspis maculata. Classification (NCBI taxonomy): domain Eukaryota; kingdom Metazoa; phylum Arthropoda; class Insecta; order Coleoptera; family Scraptiidae; genus Anaspis; species Anaspis maculata. Next base: position 9,163,835 of record OX421968.1, read on the forward strand.
AAAAAACTCCGTTGAAGAATATACCATATACCTCCCTATCCCTATTCCTATATTAAAATACATCCGCTCAAATCTATTCAAGCCAAACACCAAGAAGAGCAGTCCAGTGTCAGCGATACGCATTACGAAAATAAATTAATCATTTTCGATTGCAAATGACACTACCGTGAATTAGAATTCATCGATCAAATCAAATTTTTGTTTATGATGAAAGCTGTTGTACTTAGAACACAATGCAAGCGGTAAAAGAATACTAACTGTAAAAAAATAGAACCGAACGCGGCGAAACAGCTTATTCTTCCATTTCCTGGGACGACGCTGGTGGCCCAAAGGTCAGACAACGTTACAGGCGTTCGTTACAGCCACTGATGCCATGAGTCGATTTCACTCCCATGTGTGGTTCTGCGTTTGTTGTGTGTTGTGATCTAGGCGCGAGAATAGAAGTTTCACTTCAAAAACGGTAAAAGGTGTCAGAATGTGACCGGTGCATCAACCATGACGAAGACGGTATGATGTGTCATCACTCATCGGGTTCTATGGTTGAAAGTTGGGACTGGTCCTTGGCTCAGAAACGGTTCTCAAGGGTTGACCAGACTCGTCGGAATTAAAAAGTTGCGGTTGGGCTGGTTCAGAATGAATCCTAGCGTGGCCTAAACTGGGTCCTTTCTACAGCTGGGCTGGTAGCACGTACAGCCGTAAACTTGCGAGCCTACAATGTTGAATTAACGTCGGGTTTCTTTCCCTGTTGCAAAAACCTTCAACCTACCCTTTGATGATGGACGGGCTCGCGCGGATTGCATAGAATGCTGCGTATGTACCCAAAAAGCGGACGCTAAATGTGCAGTTCAGCGGACGAAGGCTTCCTAAAAAATATGCTAATGTCGTGACTATTCTTTAATAAGTTTCAACTCACCGGAGGGCCGATTGAAAAGAGTTTCAACTATTCATGTCGTATCGACAGGCTTTCCTGCGAATAGGACTGTGTATCTTACGTGTTATCCGGGCCCATGCGCGTACTATTTAGGCGCTTGATATGAAACTTCCAGACAAATAGCGTCTGTTAACACGTAACATGATTAGAAAACCTATCAATAATCGTTTGTGTAAGTGAAATTTTCAAATATTGATGCTCACTGTTTGTGAGTTGTGAGTCTGATGTTATTTTAATCTTTTAAAAATTAAAAACAATCATTTTGAAGGTGGAATAGGAAGGTACGCTTCCGGTTCTTACAAGAAAAAATGGAAATAAACACTGCCTCATAACAAGTGTAGAACCGAGAGTCGATACGATGAAGAAAAAGGTTTCATTTTATTCCGTTTCCGCGAACACGTGGAGTGGAAGTTTTGATCAGGGCCCCCTCTGACTCTCCTCTAACTGAAAGCCTCTGGGGCCAAAGGTAGGCGAGCCGCAAGAGCCACTCTCACACGGTACGTTTTAGGCAATCTTTGCTACATCAATGTACTGCGGATTGCATAAAACTTTCCGGCTCAGAAGCCAGGCGGGAGAACGGCAGAAGCCTTGTTCGGGGTTGCCAAGTGAACAAGAAATATAAATTTCAATTATTTCGATATAGCAATTTTCAAATTTTGAATTTTCATGCAGTATGGTGTCAGATTTCTAAACTAGAAATGCGCAAGGAAACATCTTGCAAAATTAATTGATTTTATAGTGACTATTTCAGGTGACAGTAATTGCAATATAAATTATTATTGGTAACGGCGGCCATGCCAAATCTGACAACATCGCGATCAACAGACTGTGGATCATTTGCGAAGTAAGCAACGAACTTCCAATATTTCCATTATTTTGTAAAAAAGAACTATACAAAATAGAAATTTGGCTTGCGACTGGTTCTCCTTCACATTTCTAGTAACTTTTTTGTATCTATCTGGAGGCTTATTCATGAAATAGCCTGGTGTTCCATAGAAAAATCGATATTTGTCTGGATGTTTCAAATTTGGCACTAAATAGCGACAGTTGCGTCCATGTTGCATCTGCGCCGTCGGGTTAGGAGAACGCACTATTTACTTTCGGACGCGGCTCCGTGCCTCTAATTTCGTCAAACGTCTCGGCTTCAATGGCTTTTTATTTTCATTATATTTATCGATGGTATGCTGGATTTGTGTCAGGATATCCAGCTCAGCTTGACAAGGGCTATCAGCATGCGCTTGACGGGAACAAGAAAAATTATTCGTGGGGTGGGTGTTGAAGGCTGTATGTGCATTATATGTATAGCCACTCTCATTTACCTGGGGTCCTCGGGGCGCAAGTTCACCTATATTGGCGCCGTCGCCAACCCCAACCCTAACCAGCCCGATCGATAAAGCGCCTCTGGTTAAACAGCCAATGGGGAACTATAGGCAAAACGGATTGTAGAGGGCGACGTGTTCCATGCACCCATATTGACACTCTTGACAGTTATCGTACATAACCTCCCTCAAAGAAATGTACGGAAAGAGGAAAAGTGCTAATGCTCTAAGAAGAGTCAAGGCGGAGAGGAGCCCCACTGAGAGGGAAAAAAGAGCTGGTGCAAGGTGCAGCCTGGTACATAACACGGCACTACCTTTTTTTTTCACCGCTATTTTTCGCTTGTCGACTTTTCGACTTTTCTCTGCTTTTTAACTCACGAAGTGACGCAAACCGCTGGTTATACGCTGAGTCGCTGAGTGCTGACAAATGAAAGTGAAATTACACTTCCAAAGTTGAGGTTATGTACGCTTAAAATGACACTAATGATAGCTGGGGTGCATGGAACACGAGCGCCATTACTTCAGGCGTTTGCCACTATAGTTCCCCATTGAATCAATGAGTTTGTATGCATGAAGACCTGCGCACGAGCTGCGAGCAAAGGGAACCGCCTATATGAGAAGGTCTACACTGATTTATTTATACCCTAATTTTACCCTTATGTATGACATCATGTCATAATGTGTTGCATTATTGTATTGTTTATGTTTTTATAGCTGTAGGTATAGCTGAATTTGAAAAAATAAAAATAAACGGTCCAAACCATTATTGCATATATTTTCGAATGCCCGCGAGGCTCGCCACTCGTAAAAATACAAATGTCTTGTGACAGCCGACAGCCTAAAAAAAAAAACAAGTGCAAGACGAGGTGCAAGACAATCCACAGACACTCAACAGCCGACCTGCGGCCAACCTATAAAACTGTAATACACAGTTATTTGGAAACTATTAGCGATATCGTTCTTTCTCTGATGGTGGAAAAAGAACTACGAAAATAAGCTCGAAATCGGCTTCACCAATTTGACATTTAAACAGGGGAGATTGAACACCGTATAGAGACGCCTTGACGCCCCTTGATCATTGAAAATGCTCGTAGCCAACAGTCATCAGAAATTGTTGCGTTACATTAGTTATGAACATTTTCAGGTGAGCAAGATGCTGATTCTCCTTCAACATGCAATCCTGATTGGGTGTCTCCATTCTCCGTCTTTGGCTCATTCAAGCAAGAATTTTTTTATGTATTCAGAATGGATGATTAGTTCGAAATCATGTTGATTTTCATTAAATTCTCCTCCCAAAGTGGATTTCGATGGCGTTCCAGATATGAGTCACCTTTGGTGGAACCCTTGGAATGTAACTGTTTGTCTTGAGTCAATTCTGACTTTGACCTTTGGATCTTTTTGCCTGAAGTTTCAGCTTCAACATGATGAGCTTTAATAAAATTTTGAAGATCGGTTAACGAGGAAAATAATGATCACTGTCAAACCTAACAGATATTTTTTTGAGGTCATCCTGTAAATAAAGGAGATACGTAAAAATTTCAAAAGCTGTCCCGAGGTGATGTCATCTTTCACGCCTTTGGTGTTAAAATCTAGGATTTTTTTAACGGGACCCTCTGACGGTTCAAAAATTTTGCACATATGTTTAAGGGAAATTGTCAATACCTATTGAAGTTTATGAATTGTTAAAATTGACATTTGCAGGTGGTATGATTATTCAAATGGCATTGTTGTTATGGGAACAGATAACTTCCTGCAGAAAGTGTCAAAAAATCGCAACTTTTGACGCGGACAAATCCGCAGAGTGCCTTAACTGTCAAAAGTTATCCCGAATCGAAGAAGAGCACAATTTTGGGGAGCGACGTGATTAATGTTGTGTAGTTCAGGTACATTATTCGACTATACCACCCGCATTGAAAAAAAATCTCATTCCCCTTTTACTATTGTTGCACACCTGCCTAGTTACGGACCTATACTATCATACCAATATACATACAGGTGCCACATAAAATCATCACCTTCAGTTTTCACCCTTGTTTGTTTTCAGTATATAACCAAAAATAGCAATAAAAAATACTCGAAAAAATAGCAATAAACATTTTTTCACCTTCTTTTGAACAGTGGGCAATGTTCAAACATTTAAAAAAATCAATGAAAAAAAAAGCAATTTCGATAATCTATTGTTTATTGAAACGAAAATAAATGAAAAAAAAAGTTTATAGAATATCATCTATTATAAAATAAATGATATTTTACAAGAAGGCAGTAGGATTGCCAGCCCTGAAATTGGCAATATTCACAGCCATAGAGCATTGCTTGTGAAACAATCACAGACGTACAATGCATAGGTATTATTATACAAAGTTTTCCTTACATTTCACTATTATCAATATTTACGATAAGAAATAATAAATATTCTTCAATCTTATAGAAAAGCTACGAACAACAGAATCCACTGCCATTCACCCCCTGACACATGTAATCTATACACAGAGAGGTTGGAACTTTTCATCACAACAAAAAATCAAAGTATGAACACACTAGCGAAAACACCATCACATGATTGTTATTAACTGAAGGAAACTACAGGCTTGCATTTTTATCAATCAATTTGAGAGGCTACAAATCAGAGGTGCTTAGTGATTTCAGTTCCTTACTAAGAAAAACACAACATCCTAGAAACTATGTAAATAAACTTCAGAAAGACTAGATTAGAAGATATGACTACTTGAAGAACAGCACACATTTTCATGTTGCATGAAAAAGGGACATAAAATAAAAGTGAATCAGAACAATAATAAGAACACCAACAAAGACACCTCTGATTCCAGTCTACTACAAATCTTCGTCTAAGTGAATGGTCAAAAGTACTTGCAGGAATTTGAAGATAAATTATAAAATGCAATTTGATAAGGCTACAGCCAATTGTTCTCCACATCAACAAACAAATTATTAAGCCTCATAATTTATAAACAAAAGTAAACAATGGAAAAAAGCAGATAAACTAAAATCGTAAGTTGTACCCTTTAGGTTAAATGTTACACTCAACACCAAAGTATCTTGACTTTTTTCTTCATATTTTAGCATTATTAAACATTCACCATAAATTGAAATGACACAGTTTTCTGCAAAATATGTGATATATGTAGTATAATAACTGATAAGTACAAAAATTTTCCATCAAGATACAACTTGCTCAATTACCAAAATACGGCATTATCATAAGGTACATTTTTTTACATTTTGTAGGCTTAAGTAATAAATTGTGCTGAATTCCGCCTGCACATATATGTATGTACTTCAAGTATGTAAATTATTGATAAATATAAATAATACAATTTAATAATAAATAAGTAGCCCTAACGATTATCCACATTCTTTATGAATATCACTAGGTAAGGTATAAGATTGAGGCAAAAATAATAATAATGAGAGAGAGAAGCACAACTCTTGAAATCCATATAAAATCACATTGTTATTAAACCATAACACTCGTCATAATTATTATAAAAACAAAAAAAAATATTAGAAAACGAGTCTGGACAATGAGATCAATATACTGAGCACCAAACCCTTCACTAGTAACATGAATATATATATTTTTTACGAATAGAGATACCACCTATTCATAGATTTATTTCAGTTTTATGATACGGGCATTTTTGAATCCAACTAGAAATCAGAGGTCTTGTAAACTTCACAGTGAATCTTCAAATACTTGGGAGAAGGCTATAGTGATTTGACCTTTGTTGCGGTATTACTACAACCTTGAAATTGGAAATAACAAGTTGAAAGAAATCGACTTCTTGGGCGAATTTTCGAGTCCCTTTTCTATTTAGAGGTGATTCCATATCCCTGGGGCAACCTTATACTGATGGTCCACAATAGAAGTGTGCACTTGAATTTAGATGCATTATGAGAAGTTTTGTTTTACAGAGTGCGTGTTAGGAAAAATTACCATGCAATTCATGTTCAAATCAGTACCTACAAAGTTTCCTGAAATACAAAATGTTCTATGGATTATGGATCCATGTGTGCACACCATAACACAACACTGGTGCAGTGTTGATAAGAAATATGACTACGTCAAACCACGAAGTTTTTTTGCATCTTTCTACAGGGGTGTTATGTATTCCTTAGAAAAAGATATGCATTATACAGGCAGGGCGTTTCATTTTTGAATATCGTCCTTTAAGGAGGTGATAGAGCATCAAAAAATAAATGGTCTTTCTTGAAAAAAAAAAAGATATCGGAAACGCATTACGGAGATAGAGGCTTCCAAAGTTGAGTTTTGAAAATGGTTTTTTGTTATAACATAACTCCAGATTTAATCACTGGATTTTGACCAAATTTGGTACACAAAGTAAGTTTATCTACTTTGCGTTACTAATTGGCATCATTATTACATCAAAAACAGTGCTCTAATGGAGCATATTATCAAACAGTTTTTCAACCACAAGGAATAATTTATTGCCAATAGAAGGTAGGCGAACGTCAGTTCTGAAGTGTCACCTGTCAAACGTTCCTATTTATAGCAGCCAGAACTTCCAGTTTCTGGGCGATTATCAAGAAAAAGTAGATAAAATAGTATAATACAGTTGTTTAATAAAACGTATTGTCACACGACTGGTTTATGAAATTCGTATAATAATATACTATTACTATTATGTATACCTATAAGCTGGTCATATGAATTGTTGTCACATTTGGAAAATTTGGTTTTTTTTTGGCGTAAGTACTAATTTTTTGATGCTCATCACCACCTTGAAGGACATTTAAAAATGAAACACCTGTATAACATAAGTTTCATTATTCAACATGAAAAAATTATTCACTGTTGTTGTTATCCTTGTGTATAACAGTACATGTATACCAATTAACAACTTCAGGGAATTTGTAAAGGGGGTTTCACGTATCATTTGAACTGTTGGGTCAGAAAATTACCAGGTTCAGTAATGCATTGCTTGACTACCCATATAGTATGTTTCAACAGATAAGTCTATCAAGTACCTAAGAAGCATAACTATTATTATGACGAACTGGCCATAAAACTTTTAAACACTGAGTGAATAACCAACCCAGTTTACAAATTTTCTGACCTTCATGAAACATATGGATTCTATCAAATTTACAAGTGTCTTAATTATCAACAAGTGGATTCAATAATTTTATGATCAGGGATTCTTGAAGGCGAGAAGAAGACAGAAATTATTTGTACTTTCAAAAACTAGTATGAGAACTAGCTGAAGCAACTTTTTCCTTGCAGTACTGTTGAAGTATTAGATATGATTACTAGCCACAAGTACTTTTACATATATTTTTGCCTTGTTTAAGGCATCATCAATACATTTTTTCTTATTCTCAAATTTGTTTTCTATTTCACCATAAACATGTTGAACATCATTTTAGAAAAAAAAACACCGATCTGATATATAAAAGTGGGCCTAACATATTTATGATATGCTTGTTACAAATAATTTCGATCTTAGCACCCCTACAATGGTTCCTAATCACTATTTATTTGTAGGTTGGAGAGAGGGAGTGGGGGGGGGGGGTTGCGAAGTATAATACTCAAAGGAAAAAGGGTGGCATTGAGTTACAGCCACAAGCGTATGTAGACAGAGTATTACAAGAAAACAGTCTTAAAACAGCCTGTCTTACAAAGCACAGACCTTCGAACACTTCAGGAATATAAGCAATTTGTTCATGACTTAACTAACACTTGATTACAAACTAATGACTGATATCAAAGACAGGTGATAATAACTTATTCGCTCATGTTTAATAGGTTGATGTTCTCTTGTATGCAGTGATTAGGTTGTGGTGCATCAGCAGCTTCACTCATATCTGTGTGCAAAATGTAACCGTTAACGTCAGCTAATTTGATTATCTTAGTGTTGTTGTCTGTTGTCACCAATTTATCAGTTGAAGGCCTTTTGCTGTTCACCTTGTTGAGCGACTTCGTCTTCAGTAGGAGGGACCTTTGTGGAGGCACTTTACAACCAGACGTGGTAGCTTTTCTCCGTGTGTTTATCGCCGTTTGGATGTCGTTCCTTTGATATTCTAGACGCTGATTCGAGCTCAGAATCGCACCGCCAACTTTCCTTGCACCGTACGAGGGCAGGATGGCTGGCTTCGGATGTGACTTATAAATTTTTATATTCGAACTTTGCTCCGGGATACTCAGAAAATATGAGCCGTTGGGCAACGCAGGGCTCAAGATGGGCTGGGGTTTGTCCACAAAAACGCTGTTCTCTTTCTGCACGAACTGAAAGTAAAACAGTAATTAATACATTTGACACAGCCAAGAGGTCATTTTACGTTGCTCACGCAGTGAACTGTGTTTGTTTTGTGCTGTAACAGAGTGTAGGCACTTGTTAGACAAATCACGCATCATACCCATTCAACTTGACAGAATGTTCCTGCATTGGAATTGACTGCGGGTAGACGTATTTATTTTAGCTACTCGCCTGTTATTGTGGGTCACAGATGGCTGTGATCTACTGATTTTACCATTATATGGTGTCTTTTCAAGTGCCTACTCTCTTATTGGAGTCATGAAATCACGCCTAGGATTGACGTTACACAATATACAATGGCCGGAGGGTAGGTAGATAGCACTTATGCGCTGCTTTGCGAAAGATCAATGTTTAATAAATAAAACAGGTAGCTAGGCAAAACCTGCGTTATATGTTAGCGTAGTCATTTCATTATTACATATTTATACTGAAACCAATCAAAGCTGTTGAAAATAAGGCATACGAGGGCGACTCCAAGCGATCAAGCCAGTTTTATACGAGACAACACAGTGGAGCTTGACTTGTAGCTACACCTACACCAAAATGTTTTAAAAGTAACACTGACCTACAATAAATCGACTTGCTTGTTTGAGCTACTGCACATGGAGGATTTGGGGCTGATGGGTACAAAACACCAATTTCAAATTCACGTAACCCGGAAGTGCAAATTATTTACTGCACAAAAAATTGTAATAATATAAAACTTACGCGGAAACGTTTTTGATTCTGGAATTTGAATTTTTAAGTAATATTAAAATTCCATTGCTTTATTAAAAAACATCTTCACAGTACAATAAAATACAAAATATGTAAATTGTAAATAAAACTTCCATAAAACTTGCTTTATTATTGAGCTCTGCAGATCCCAACTAGGTGGGCGTGTGCTCATTCTACCCTGCAAGTGTTACGTTTCTGGATACATCTACTGACAGTAGACCCAACTTGAAGGTCCATAATTTAAACACACATACGTACACATTTGCAAAAACAGGAGGAAATAAATAGTAAATACAAAGTGCGGCACTTACTTGAACTGGGGTTACGACAAATATCGGACTGATCGGGTTATAGTAAATGATGGGTGGTGTACATTTTGGAGTTTCGGATGAGCAATATCCACTTTCTGTCGGGTTGGCGGTTTCGCCCTCATCATGCAAACCATTCTACAAAAACAAACAATTTATGTATTTGTTAGGTACACATGTATCACACGACATATTTTTTACAGTAACAAACAGCGGAAGAGAAAGAAAAGAATCATCTTAATTACATCAAGAACAGACACACAGACAACACAATAAACTTACTTCTGACACACAGACAACACAATAAACTTACTTCTGAGAGACTGCTTAAGGTTACGGAAGTAGAGGACGTCAGGAAGCCACTATCCGCGTTGTCTTGTACATTGGAATGCACCGCCTCATTGTCTAAGAGGGGAAAAATGAAGTCGCTTGATGGCTTGGTGTCGTTCGGAAGGGAGTGCGGGGGTGAGCGGTGACGCGAGTCCTTTTCCTTGGTCGCTTTCTTTTCAGCAATTAGTAGGTGAATGTCTTTGCTACGCCCTGGCACTGACTTCCGCAACTGAATCTGGGGAATGTTGTTCTTGTAGTGGAGGAAACAATCAAGTGAGTTACATTCGGGTGTTTTGAGAGACGTGCACAACGGCGCAAAGATTGACCAGAGCAGGACCAGGACTCTGGCCAATCCTCGCCAGGCGACGTCAGGCCTCACAACTCTTATCTACCACTTACTCAGTTTATTTCATTTATTCAATAGTGCCAATCGGGATTTGGAGAGAGATTCGAGTTTCAGAGCGCTAAACCGGGTGCATTCCGTGAAAACTTCTAATTGAATAAAATCCATGTTTGAATCAATAACAGTCAATTTTGAGAGTGATTCTCGACAGAGGCAGAATAATAGGGCTGAATTTCAAGTCCGACTTGCAACCCGTGCAGCAGCGCGCAAGTAGAGTCACGTGATCCCTTTCAGCCAATGGCCAGAGCATGTCAATAGCTTGCGCCTGTGACGCAGCTTATCGCGGGTTGCAAGTCGGACTTGAAATCAAGAGACATAATAATAACCGAGCTCGAATATCTGCTTCACTAATACAATTATCAAGTGTCGTTTTTGTGGAGGAGACATTCAAACTTGATTCCAACTTGCAACCGATGTAAAGTTTGAAAGTCAAAAAAACGTTACATTTTCACGTAGAACGGAAGCTTTGAAGCTTAATGGTGGCCTTACATCAACTGGAACTGACGCCTGTTATTGCTGTCAATGACCAACATGTGACCAATGAGAGCTCAGCAGCTGAAAAAGCTGCAGCATTTGATGCTCAATGTAAGGCGCCACCACTGACGTATAATACTAGACCGAGTTGATTACATCCTCGATTACATCCGTGCATGCGGCCAAGACCTAAATCCAGTATGGCCGACGTCAGGAAAATAACAATATGCAAGTATATCAACTGAGGTGAGCTCGCTTAATGAATGCAGGGTCAATGTGTGGATTTTTACTCCAAATCGTCAAGATATTCAATTCTGTACAATTTCTTGGGAAGGTTTTCCATGTCTGATTGAAAATTAAGAAGTAAAGTAGGAGTAGAGGTAGAGAGTAGGGATTAAACTCCAAGTGATCACACCTCGTATTGTAGCACCTTGATGTAAGTCGCGCACTGCGGTCAGCTGATCGCGTTGCATGCTGTCACACGTCACACCATAGCCAGCCCATTTCTTTGTTGCTAATTATTATTTGTCGTTTCATTCGATATTTTGCTTATTTCGCGAGGTAATAATTAGAGACCGGATTCTAGGCAAAATGCCCTTTTGTTTCTGTTTTAGGCATGTGCATGAGACCTTGAAATAAATATTAGTGTTGAAAAAACATTGCTTTTGACACCCCTTTGTTTTTGCCTAAATGCCTAAAACTGACAAAATCGGATTTACTGTCCTAAAAAGACCTTTTTAACGGCCTAAAATAGGCTTTTTCGACTTTTTGGTGGAAATGATCCACAATGTTGAAAAAAAATCCATTTTCTGATTTGTTCCATTAAAACTATGGGAGTAAATTGATTTCAACCCTAATATAATTTATTTAATTTAATTCATTTGAAAATGTGTTTGGCCTATATTGCTTAATTTAGGTCGTTACGGCCTATTTCAGGCTGTTACGTGAAGTACAGCTTTTATTCATCTGAACAATGTGAACATAACGTCTCAATCTCCACTTTTCAACGGCTTGAGATCTAGTCTTGACGCAGGGACAGAATTCTAGGCGAATTGGCTTCCGGTTTCTGTTTTGGTCATTTGCACTCAGATTTGAAATATATAGTTATGTTGAAAGAAATAACCTTTCACATCTCTTTGATTAAATTCTAATTTGCCTAAAATTATCAAAACTCGGATTTAGTTTTTCGACACCAATTGGTAATTTATGGAACAAGTACGCAAAATGAACCTTAGCGGATACGTTATCCCGAAAAGCGAACGAGCCGCCGAAGCATTTTGCGTATTTGTCCCATACATCATTTTTTAGCATGAGCTTTCCAAACATCAATTTGTGCCTTCTATATCGGCCATAGTGAAGCTTCCTTTTCCGTAACAATGTAACTACAACAACTACACTGCTAAATCAACAATGCAACACCTTGAGAGAATCTTTCAGATACAGAGTGCAAGCACGTCTATGTGTCGTCCTGATAACAAACTCCCGCGCGCCCCCCCCCCCCCCCCCCCCACTTTCCCTTGGTCCTAGCGGTTCTCGCGCGTCAACACACTGTGTAATGGTGGCCTTACATGGAGCATCAAATGCTGCAGCTTTTTTTGCTGCCGAGCTCTCATTGGTCAAATGTTGGTCACTGACAGCAATAACAGGCGTCAGTTCCAATCAGAACTCTGCTCCAAAGAAAGCTGCAGCATTTGCTGCTCAATGTAAGGCCAGCATAATGGGGATTGGAAAGATCCGTCTAGTATTATACGTCAGTGGGCGCCACCATAAGGGTAACATGTGAAATTGAGCACTCATGGACAGGAAGCTGGTGCCTCAAAACTTACGTCATAAGGTACATGATTTTAACTCTGTCCTGTAGGTCTGTCTAATGTGCGTTGATAGGGTTGTTGAAAATTTCTTTGTTATGTTCAGACCGGGGGCTTTAGGCTGGTATAGGCTTGTCAATTTTCGAAAAATAGCCAAAATTTACGTCATAAGGTATATGAATGAAACCAACGAGCTTTTGTGTGGAAACGTCCCCTTAATAAAAAATCGGGTCGTGAGACAAAATTTTTGAGGGCTTTCGGTCCATAAGACAAGTTTGAAATTTTCAAAAAGGACCAAAACTCACCCCCTCCGGGGTTTTCCCCTTAAGGGATTTCTGATGCGACTAGAAAAGTTGTTGACGGGAATCGGTTTTATTCAAGTTTTTTCGTCAAGTAGAAACTCCTCCAAAAAGAAAATGTACAGACATTGCTATCAAATTTTGAAAATTTTCGATTTTGATTTTTGAAAATTCAAAAACTAGATAGCATCGACAATGCATCTTCCCTCGAGAAAGTCGCATGCCAAATTTGAACCTTCTATTTTCAAAAAAAAGGTACCAAAAATGATTTCTCGTACTAGTCCAGGAATTATAGAAGAAATAGGGAAGGAACAAAAATGAAAACTAGCCGGATTTTTGTATATAAGCTCAGTTAAGCATGTAGTTCAACATAGTAAAAGTCCTCAAAAATCCGGTGTGAGCTTCGGCCGTTGTGGCCTCGAGAAGAACTTGAGGATCAGTTTTTCGTGTTTATCTCATAAACGATGGCACTTGGAGGAAAAGCACTTGGAGCAAAATTGTTGGAAATTGTGTTATCTACAAGAGAGGTCCTTACATATTCCATCATCCACTCCTTCTTCGTCAAAACACAAGAAAAGCTAAATAGTCCAGATGCTTGATGCCGAAGACTGTACGGACCTTGAGTTTTATGATGGCAAGGTGCCACTTGGTAGAGGTGTTGTTCGATCCATTTCCTTTTGATTGAAACTTAATGCCATCAATACCAACTATGCCGGCGGCATATACAGGGTGACATAAAAATAAAAAGTTGAACAAATGTACCTCGAGAACCAAAATAGGTGAGGACATGTAAATCGCTAAAAATATTTCTAATTTCATGACCATGAAGTCGTCGTAAACTTGAATCAAATATGTTGAGCCGTTTCTGAAATATCTTCAGAAGACTGAAGTTGTTACGAAAAAAAATAGTTCTCCGTATATCAGTAATTCTTCAGATATTGAATCGAAACTTTGTGTTTTGAATCGAAACAATGATAAATTACATTTAAAATGAAATTACAGTGAAAAGCCCTCTTTAGGCCAACTAACTTTAGAAAAAACACAGTCAACTTTTTCTCTGATAAGTAGACGAAATTTTTTTTTTTGTAACAACTTCAGTCTTTTGAAGATATTTCTAGAACGGCTCAAGATATTTATTTCAAGTTTACGACGACTTCATGACCATGAAATCAGAATTATTTATGGCGATTTACATGTCTTCACCTATTTTGGTTCTCGAGGTACAAATGTTTATTTTTTCATTTTTATTTCACCCTGTACCTGTCGCCGACATAGTTCGTCTTGATGGCTTCAAGTTTCAATCAAAAGAGAGTGGATCAAACAACACCTCTACGAAGTGGCACTCCGCCATCATAAACCGCAAGGTCCATACCAGTCTTCAGCATCGATCATCTGGACTATTTTTATTTTCTTTTGTTTTGACGAAGAAGGAGATGACTGACGATGAAATGTGTAAGGACCTTTCTTGTAGACAATAAAATTTCCAATAATTTCTTCTCGGGAACTTTTTTCCCAAGTGCTATTGTTCACGAGATATACGCGAAAAACTGACCCTCAAGTTCTTCTCAAGACCACAACGGCCGAAGCTCACACCGGATTCTTGAGGACTTTTAGTATGTTGAACTACATGCTTAACTGAGCTTATACTCAAAAATCCGGCTAGTTTTAATTTTTGTTTGCTATTTGCGATTTAAACAGCTAAAATTCCTGGACTATACACATGAAAAAGTGCATAAGTAGAAATCATTTTTGGTAGGCGGTTTTGGAGGTTTACGCAATAATTCGTCAAGCTTATATACCTACACCGTATCTTGATAAATAAATACCTCTACATACAGCGACCTGAGACCTATAAGCATTTTGCCTGCTATGTCCAAGATCTTAGAAAAAATCGTTCATTGTCAAATGTCTACATGTATAACTGAACAAAACATTATCACTCCACGGCAATCAGGATTTCGTAAACGGCATAGTAGGTACCGCAACTGATTTAATCGAATTGAGTGACGACATTTTGACTTCTTTGGATGAAGGCCGCCCTTCACTTCTGACCTTTCTGGATTTTTCCACGGCGTTCGACACCATTGATCATTCTCTGTTAGTTGCCAAACTGAGATATTTTGGGTTTGACCCATTGTCGGTAAAGTTTTTTCAGTCCTATTTGTCAGGAAGAATCCAGAGGGTGGTATATGACGGTGTTCGGTCCAATTTTTGTGACATCACTTCCGGTGTGCCCCAAGGGTTTGTTCTAGGTCCTATTTTGTGCAGCATATATGTAGCAGACATGAGACATGGAGAACTGCGTTCAGTCAAGCAAACTATTTATCTGCGCTGACAATAGTCAACTCCTTCTTCCCTTCGACCATGCTGTCACTCCTGGTGCATGTACTTTAATGACGGACGATCTTGCTGCAATTTCTTATTACGCTGCATCATGGTGGCCTTACATTGAGCATCAAATGCTGCAGCTTTTTTTGCTGCCGAGCTCTCATTGGTCAAATGTTGGTCACTGACAGCAATAACAGGCGTCAGTTCCAATCAGAACTCGGCAGCAAAAAAAGCTGCAGCATTTGATGCTCAATGTAAGGCTAGCATCACACAATTTAAAATTGAATTCGGAAAAGTGCATGTGTATGTGATTCTTTTCTGCCAAGGATAAACGTCGGACAGACTCTCGGTTGAGCATTGTCAATTTTTGAATTAGAATTACAAATGGCTCTTTTTGGAATTCAACTGACTATTCTGAATCACAATTGTCGCTTTCTGAATTACAACTGGAAAAGGTGTAGATCAATCCAATTCACATAACTAGCTCACCCAAAAATTTTAGTCGCATTCATGGTAGCGTAACTCCTGAATGTGTGGACAATTTTGAATTATTTTTCGTTTTCTGAATATCCCATGTACTGAACCACATTATTATGCTATGGACATTTTTCGTGCAGGTGTTTCGTATACAGGGCGCTCAATAGGCTCAATTAGGTACTGAACAATGGAGAGGTTGGATTTCACGAAAGAAAAAAATTGATTTTTCCCAAGTGGCTCGGGGGAAACGTAATACCTCGAGGCGTTTTTGCGTATTTCTGACTGGAGCGGTTATTTTGGAATTCTGACTGGTTAAGAGCATTACTTTAAAATTAATTTGTTTCGACCTTCAATATGCGATTCTTCTTTTCATTAAAATTTCCATTTCAAATCTTTTCTCAATTATTTCCGGTTATTTCATTTTAAAATAGTCAGGATGCGTCGGTACGACTGAAAAACAAGTCAAAAATTGATAGCAATAAAACATGATGTTCTTCATATATTCGTGATCATGTCACTATGAAAGAGATCGAAACTTTTGGGTGGGCCTATTGAATTAGCGAGCACTTCACATTGGATTATAAAACAAGTTTAGTTGGCATAAGAATAGGAATTCTGTCATTAAATGACCTTAATTGACTCATGAAATTGAACGCCTGTGGGTTCAACTATTTTTGGAATCTGGGGTTAATTCTGAACATGGCCATGGCAATGGTTTTGGCAGGTTATTTTTTATTTAGTTTTCAAAATAACGGATTGATCCACTAATGAGTCAATCGTTGACACTGTAACCACTTCAATAATTTCGGCTTTTTGTGTCTATTCCGCTGAACTGTTATTTATCTATGGAATTCATCCAATTTGAAGTCAACACCCTGTATAAAAATAATTCCCTTGCACTTTGAATGTTGACAGATAAATAAAAGCATTTCAATGTGAACCATTCCAAAATAAAAACATCACAGGTATGTATGCATTTCAGGATAAGAAATACTTTACTTATCACTCAAGTCGGAAGATAAACTGGCCAGTGATTTTTAGACGATTCCAAACATTATCGAGCGTGTCATCACTTACATAACTAAACAACAACTTTAATGGAATTCACCCGAGAATAAAATGCGTTTTTTACAAAAAAAAAATTCATTATGACCTTTGAAATTCAACTTTTTTTTCAATCAGAAAAATGAAAATCATATTATTAGAAATTGAAATTAGTTTATGCAAGATAAAGAGAAAAAGTTAATAAACGGTCGAAACGTCTAGTTTCTATCTTAGTTTGATTTGTAAACATCAAATGTAAATAACGAAAGACGCGTTTGTTTAACGAAGCTCATTTTATTGAAATATGTGATTACAAAATAGATGGTGTGAGCGTGAGTAGGAAAAGTTGCCAACTTTCAGCTTTATGACAAACAGAAACGGGAGGAATGGGGGTCAACTTTTCTCACTGTGACTTTATAGGGATAACTGTCAAATGCATCGTCAAAATTAGCCCTAGAGCTGAATGAATCTGAAATTTTCATCAGAAACAAAATGAAAATTTTTCTAAAGCATGAAACAAACACTTCGTTAAGTGAAGGGTATTTTTCTGTTTCGCTGTTTTTTCGCCCCTTTTCATGTTTGAAAAGACAGTTTTCATTGTCACTGTCAGACACACGCACAGTTTTTTTGAATGATATGCAATAAAAATCCAACCTAAAGATCCCCAATCACTGGCGAACCTGGTCGGGTTGGATTCGCCAAAAATGTTCGTTGGTGTGTAGGTTGGCGCCAACACGAGCTAAACCAAGATGGAAGGTTTTGCTTAAAAAGCCGCGTTTCGGCTCGGCGTTGGGTGCGTCAATGAATGGTAAGCAAGCCACCACAACAGCGACCATCAGGGATAGTTTGTACGGCAAATGACAGTATTTTTATGAAATATTGATAACAATATCAGGCAAAAACAATAAAACGCGCCAACCCGAACGCCAACACGCGCCAATCATGCTGTCTGACCGGGCTCGCCAGTAAAAGGGGTCCTTTAGATTATTACCGATCCAACCAACAATATCTGCGCTATTTTCTCATAGAATAACACTTACAGCTCAGGCATTAGGTCAAAAAACGGCCAAACCCGGAAATAATTACCACCAAGCTGAATTTTTGTATAGTGACCTTTCTGACCCGTCCGAACAACGTATCAAAATACTCGGAGATTCCGGCGTTCGCTTCATGGATTTTAGGGGGTAAAAACCACCTTTGCGGTGATATGGTGCCGGTTTTTCTCATTTTTCCACCAAACGGTAGCCTGGACGTAGAATGGTAGAATGAATGAAAATATTCATCACTAAATTTTGCATCGAAAATGTCTCACTGACTATACGGACGGATACAGCTAGTCTTCACCTATCACCTAATTCAAGAAAAAAGCGTTTGAAGTGAAGGGTAGTTTCGAGTGCGCAGCGAAAAATCCGAGCAATGCCGTGTTTCGAGGCAGATATCTTGTAAGTGGTTTATCCCCCAAAAAAACTGTAAGGAAAAAAGAAAGTTGATCTGAATGTTCTGCGTATGATGCCAGTTCGTTCGTGCCAGAAATCCTCGTTTGATAATGTATTTTGAATTATGACCCAAAACCTACTACTACTAAGCTACTAGGTGTTTTAGATTAAAAATGCCAAAACCCAGCTTGATAATTTCCTCAAGGTTGGCCTTCAAAAATGTTCTTCTCTTCACGGTTCCATTGCTATCAATGCCAAAGAAAAACCGAAGAAGACGGGTATCTGAAATTGGAATGTCTAGTCGAATGGCTATATCTGTTTTTTGTTGCTTGAAATTTTTCGAAAAAATTTCTACATTTTTTTGGAAAAAAAATTAGAAAAAATAGCTATACATTATATTTAATTAAAAATATATTTTCTTTCTTTTTGCATTTTGGAGCATTGGTAGCGCCGAAACCGCAGAAGAAAAATTCTATCTCTATCTCTTCCTCACTCTCCTTTACTCTGAATCGCCAACCTCAAAGTCTAGTTTTTAAACAGTGACCCTTTCCACCCGCCTGAACAACACATTAAAATACAAGCGTCATACGCAGAACATTATGATCAACAAATTTCTTTCATCTGTCTTGAAACACGACATTGCTCAGATTTTTCGCTGCGCGCTCGAAGTTATCCCACTTCAAACGCTTTTTTCTCGAACTGGGCAAAGACTAGCCGTACAGTGAATAAGACCTCTTCGATGCAAAATTTAGTTGGGGAATACTTTCGTTCCTATTATTATCGTTGAAAAATGAGAAAAACCGGCACGAAGTCACCGTCAGGGTGGTTTTGAACCCGTAAAATCCATGACGCGAACGCCGGAATCTCTGATTGTTTTGATATGTGTGAAATCACTATACAAAAATTCATCATTGTGGAAATTATTCTTATTGATCTTCATACGTATAGGTAAAAATTTATGAATTTTTGTAAATTTTTGAATTATTGTATAAATTCAATGTAAACTGCTGGACAACGAAGTTGTCGGTATCGGAAAAATGGTTGGAGTTTGAAGACCAATAACTTCCGATTGCCGGATGCGGTTTCCGTTTTGTTTATTGTGTTGATTAGCCTAATGCTTCCGTGACCTATCCTGTGAAAGTGAATGTTGAGAAACTTCATGTAAAATTTCTACAGGGTGATACGTAAAATGTTGCAAAATTGTACCGACTTCATTCTACCCCCATTTGTCGTAAAAAAATGTATGTATTCTAATACAAAAATCATGAAGTGTGGTGTCTTACCTTGAAACGGTTTTGGAATTATCCGGATTGGAAGTCTAACATCAAAGATATAAATTTTTATTTTGAATGTTACAGATTTGCCTTGTTGGCACGCGAGATTAAGTCACTTTTGATGAATGGATGTTGACATTAAGCAAGATTGTTCGTACAACAGTCCAGGACGATTTCGCTCTCAACACAACCCGAATATTTGGTGTGAGGCCAAGCAGGGGGCACTTTTTTAAGTGATTGTCCCTGCCTGTTTTTCGTACGTTGGATTTCGTCAGAATTTCATCAGAATTTCAGATGTGAAACATGTTCTATTTGCACGTTCAAGCCCCTGAACATGGTAACGATGTGAAACTTCAGTGTCCGAGTGAAGTAAAGCCCCCCTGGACGTTATACTTTTTGTGCTTGTGCTATGTCTGAGTTTCGTAAATCTGCAACATTCAACATAAAAATTTATATCTTAAATGTTAGACTTGCAATCCGGGAAAGACACCACACTTCATAATTTTTGTATTAGAAAATAAAAAAATATATGTTTTTGAAAAATGGGGGTACGATGAAGTCGTTGCAATTTTACACCATTTCACGTATCACCCTGCAGAAAATTTACACAAAGTTTCTCAAAATTCACTATTATAGGATGGGTTACGGAAAGATTAAGATAGTTAACGCAACAAACAAAATGGAAATCGCAATCGGCAATTGAGAGATATCGACCTCCAAAGTCGGACCATTTTACCGATACCGACACCAGCAGTTATTTTATCTCTATTTGTTATATTTATATTTTATTTTATTCTTAGAAGAGGGAATAGTGGAAGATCGGCCAGAGCTGAACTGTCTCCCTAGCTTATCTGTACCTTCACATTAATGTACACTTAAGTTGAAATACATCTATCTATCTATCTATATTTTGCGTTTATGAGGAAAGTCTGACATTATATTTTTATCTGCCTCATCATAGAAATCACACTTGGAACTCAACGCTTGGACAGCCAAGCATGGAAGCTTATCAATTTTACCATCATTGACCTGTTCCTAAATCATGGAATCGATTTATTTTTCATCGCCGATACCTACTCCAAGCAGACTAGACGTGGAGGTTCAATAATTGGCTTCATTATCAGCCCCTTGGTCAATAATGAGAACTGTCACGTTGGCAGTCGAGATTTCTTTGATGTCCTAGCAGTTTTCTGACTTTTTTTGACAGTAACTGGACACGTTTTGTTTCTGTCTGTTTTTTTTTTTATTTCAAAGACAAGACGTCAGATCACGTTGATACTTTCAACCACGAAACAAAAATGATAAATTATATAGTGCCAAGGTTGAGAAAGTGTTATTATAGCTGAGGTGCCAGATTAAATTCCAAAGCGTAGCTGAGGGATATAAACTGGGCCGAAAATGAAGTGGACCATCTCGAAATTTCGGTTAAAATGATATCTCGTTAAAAATTTGTTCGATTTTGGAATAGGAGCCATATAAATACATGGCAGTTTTTTGCAAAAAAATATTCTTGAAAATTCATATCTCATGAACCAAACCCCTCAGAGCTGTGAAAATCTGCAGATATCGTGGTGCAACTTCATACATAGGTATTCATGGCCTTGTTTACGCGAGGTTTAAAACTGGTGTTAAGGTCCGTAACATCAATGTTATCGTCCGCATAAACACCTCTAAACGCAAGTTTCGCAACAGCTGTTAAGCTTAGCTAAATGTGATTTTAAATTGCATTTAGTAAGCAAACAAGTGTTGGCAATAGCACGTACATTACGACGCATGTGCAAACCAGAAATCGGTTGGATTTATAACAGATTTATAGGTTGGGTTGGATGTTGGATGGCCTGTGAGCACCAGTTTATTAAAATTGATAATTGATGATTAACCATCTTTTATTATGATCCCTAGAAAATGTGGTTATGGTTAAATTTCGTTTTGACACTTCTTTGAAAGATGTCTCCCTGAGCCGCTATTCTTGAATCGTGTGAGAAAAGTCCCTGGAAGTAAAATCCATTCCGCAGTACACTTCTGTAGCGAAAGTTGCCTAAAAACCACGATTTTAGGCAACTTTCGCTACATCAGTGTACTGCGGAATGTATTTTACTCCCAGGGACTTTTCTCACACGGTTCAAGAATAGCGGCCCAGGTTGAGGGGCTGTTGGCTATCATTTTGGTCGGCGCGCGTAAACACTCCTAACTAACCACTGTTAAAATCTCTGCTGAGCCTCGCGTAAACAAGCTCCATATCTCGCTTTTAAGCTAAAAGCGCATTTAGAAGAGCGCTTTTAGGGGCTATCCATTTATATTTGAGTGTTCAAAAAATTACATGATACAATTACATACAGCCGCTCAATTGTAATATGTATTTTTCAAAACTCAAACATGAGCGGGTGGCCCTTGAACGGGCACTTCTAAATGCGCTTTTAGCTTAAAAGCGAGATATGAATACGGCCCAATCAGCCGTTGCAAAATCAAGTGCTACTATCATTTAGGTATCTTTCGAAGGAGCTTGTGGTGTGGTGGTCTCGGATTCTCGTCCCCAAAACAAGCTCTTTGATTTAGTTGGAATGCTTGCTAAATGCAAAACAAATGGTGTGTCGCATAGCACGTAAAATACGAACGATGGTGCCGACCCCATGCGATGTTGGTGGTCGTTAAAAATCCCTACCCTGGGTTGGAACACACAAGGGTTCGGCAAAAATTTCCGGTATAGTGGAGGAAAGCATTCACCGGCGTCGGTGTTAGGCCTCGTTGCGGATATATGCCGACGTTAAATAAACGAATAGAAAAAAAGGTCTCTTTCGAAAGCTACAAGGTGGTACTTTGGTTTGAGCCTGCAAATATTTTCAAAATCAAAAAAAAACATTCTTTTTCAAATTTGAAAGACTTATTTTTGGATTTTGGAAATGCCAATGAGCTCAAACCAAAATACATCTTTGTAGCTTTCCGAAGAGACCCAAATGATAAATTTCTGTCAAAAAAATAAGTCCGTAGCACTTGATTTTGCAACGGCTGATTTCACCAATTTACTTCCATCCTTAACTCTATTGAGTTGAAAATTTAATTGTATTAGCATCTATGAACTGAAGAAAGAATATAAAATGTACCGATAGCGAAACAAAATTTAGGCGCATCGGGATTCAATCTGGTCCTCTCAATCTTGGTACAATATACTATTGCTGGTTGAATTACATTCCCTATAGTGGCCGCGGCATACTCTAATATGTCCTCTCAATCTTGGTACAATATACTATTTACGACTGGAGGCATCCAAAGACAATTGATACGTAGTTTTTGTGCAAAATCATATTCAGCGATACGAGGGATACCTGGAAAGTGAGACAGTTGGTAACCCTATATTATAACTTTTGAGTCTGAACATCGTAATTTTTTTAATAATGTAGGTAAAATCGTTGAGTGAAAATATACAAAGAAGCGCCATGGTAACCTTTTGTCATAGGCTGGTAGATGCATGTTCGTTTACTAAAATAAATACTGAAGTACCTACCTGCTGGAAGGGCTTTGTTGTGGTGTCAATTTGAAGTTTATTTATTTATGGAAAATCCTTCAGGATAAAGCCGCAGTTCTCACATCTCTATGTGGGTCGCACCAATCGAATGCCTTGTCGAAACCATCATCAGTGTCAGAAATGTCACCGGTGGCGACTCTTAATAATTTTTCACTCAACGGTACAATTCAGACTTTTGACTTTGACTTTCGTAAAATGACATTTCAATTTCAAACAAAGGCTCCTTGATGACAGATTTAGCGGAAAAACCGGAGAGTTGGCAACCCAAGTGGGAAAAACGTTTGGGAAATAATAAACGGGTGGAGCAGTTGAAGAGAAAACCCGGAAATAGTATGTACATTGAAAATCAGATAAAAAAAATTACAGGGTGTAACAGAAATACTCCGAAAGATTTCAGGGAGTGATTCCTGGGACTATTTCAAGAAAAAAAGTTCATATGAACATGGGTCCGAAAATGCTTACCCGCTGAGTGAGTTATAGCCCCTCAAAGTTGGGACCCTGAGGAAGGTTTTTATTCATTACCTCCGAAACTGTCCAACGTAAGATAACGAAATTTACCACATTTACTAATGTTTTTATGCTCAATAAGATGGGCTCTAAATCATTTTGAAATTTTTACCGGGGGGGGGGGTTAAATCTTGGGGGTTAGGGGTAAAAAATCCAAACTTTTTGTATCAGTTTTTCCATTCAATTCGAATCAAAATCCCGGGGGGGGGGGGTTGAAAATACCCAAATACCCCAACACTTTTAGTGTTTATTTTTTTTCATTTCGATGTGAGAATTGTGCAATTTTGAAGCTTTCGACGAAAAAAAGATACTCTTGTTCAAGTTCAATAAGATGCACTGTTTTCAAGATATTTGAGCTTGAGACTTTTGAGACCACCCCCGAATTGCTGAATCCGAACCAATTAAGAAAATTATCTCTTTCAAGTCCATTGTGGTGCAAATGGCAAACACCTTCGCTTTTTTTAATGTTTTCTACGAAAAAAAGTATTCCTGTTCAATCTCGACAGAGCGCACCATTATCCAGTGAAATCGATTTTAAGGCTAAAGGGGACGATAAAATAGTGTGTTTCTGAGACGCGAGATGACGCGGAAACTATTAACATTCTCAAAATTCACCCAATTGACCGAATTCAAAAGTTATTACTTTTAGAAAATACATATAACTATTCGATGCTGTAGTCAAATATTTAGATTTTTGTATTTTTTCGAAACTTTTTTGTTCTTTACTTCTAATGTGTATAGTTTCAAATAAATTAGTGCAGCCTTTTGTTTTGCAACTGCAATACGGTTAAACACTGATCACCCTTTAAGATTAGATAAAAGTATCTTGAAATATTAGTGGATTGTAGATCTAGATATAAAAAAAATTTATCAACTTGAAAAAAATCACAATTTCAAAAAATCGTAGTAACAAAATAGATCGGTGTAATACCACTATGTCACAAATCTCTACTACTGCTATTAATGCTATTTGCATCGCTTATTTCTCAGGAAACATCATAGCACCATGTGTGCAGAAAGTGATCACTACCTCTATATCATGAATGACTCATCGCGGAGAACAGCTGCAGCGGGCGGCAAATAACAAAGGGAAATGTGTTTCGGTGGGCACCATTTGTGCCACAGAAATTCTAAAAACGGATTATTATTTAATATTTTTAGTACTTTAAAATGACTACCTGCAATTTTGAAAAAAATTGAAATTCAATTGTGAAACTGAAGGAAAAAATTTGCAATTTTTTTTCTGGCTAGGGCATCAAATAGAATTAAAATCTTAGTATAACCCTTTTTTCAGACCTAAAATCGGACGAATAGTTTTTCCAAAAACATTTTATTACTTTTGATGTATTTTCTCTCTGTATCACACTTGGTACTCAATTTCAGTCCCCTTTAGCCTTAACATTCCAATGAACGCCGCAAAATGCCAATTTTCAAGTTTTGTTTTGGTGAAAATTTTGTTTGCCTCGAGGAAGATTGGATCAAGTTCTCATTATAGAAGTTTGTTGCTTATCTTGAACTGGGAATGAATTTGTCTTCAATGACATAGCACATTTCGTGGAACTTATGCGCAAGCGTGATATCGAATATTGACGGATAAGCGAGTCTGCCGTCAACTGTCAGCTGTCGAATTTTGCGCGAGTTCCGTTCTCTCAGAGACTCTCACCTGAGACTCTCTGACTCTCATCAGTTTTACATAATCCGTACTACACTTCTGTAGCGAAAATTGCCTAAAAACCACGATTTTAGGCAACATTCGTCACATCAGTGTACTGCGGAATGTATTTTACTCCCAGGGACTTTTCTCACACGATTCAAGAATAGCGGCCCTGCTCTCTGTTTCGTGATGCGTGATGGCTTCATCCTCCAAGAAAGTGCGAATTCGCTTAAGTGAACATGATGTGCTGTCTGATTTGCAGCCCCCAAAAGTGCACCATTTTGTAGCGCCGTGTTTTAAACGATGCACGCACAAAAATCTCGTGCATGCGCTCAGCTCTGTGCAAAAAGTGTGACCTTGAAAATTCCATGAAATGACCTATTAGGGCAAAAGATGGCACTTTGCAATACTCAAGGGTGGATTTATGCTCGCAAAAAATAAGAATAAAAATAAGAAAAATAAGCACGGCAGCTGCCTATTTATACTTCAGAAATAAAAATAAAAATAAGAAATAGTTTAAAATATTGCTCCTAGGTGTTGCTTAAAGCATTGAAATGACAGTCGTCAAAATTTGTAGTCACAGTTTTTAGCTTTATGCTGTTGTTATTGCGGTTATTTTCTTACTTGTTTTGTTTACAGTATCACTAATCTGTAGATAATACTTGAATAGGTGGGTATACAAAGGAATTTTTTACATCGCATTATTTCAAATAAATATCATGTGTAGTGTAGGTATCTACTTCTCAATATAAATTATTGCAGTAATGGGCAATACCACTGATGAGAATTTGTGAGGATAACTGGTAGATGGCGCCACGTTTGGACCGCCGTTACGCAGTAGACCATTTGTCTACCCAAAGAAAGGCGAAAACTAATCTCAACACGGTTTCAGGCAACTCTTGCTACATCGATGTATAGTCTGTACACCGATAGAACGGACTTTTTTGAATTTCAGTAATGTAACCTATAGCAAACAAAAGCACTAAAGAATGTAACAACATAGGCGCGTTTGGAACTAATATTAGTTTTGTTCGGTTGGTAGTCTTACCCGGGCAAATTATTCCTACGCCAAGCCAATGGCATGACATTCAACGAGTTTGACACTTACGTACGATTTCTAACCTCCATTTCTCTATGATGTTTGTTATTTTCATTGAATTTTTTTAGTCGGCTCGGCTGTTGTGAGTGTTGTGTAATAAAATCAGCTTCATTCAAAAACATTATTTTCTCATTTATTAAAATTGGTATTAACACCAGTCATTTAAAATTACCATAGCACTTAAGCTGGATTCATAGTTTCAGTAAGTTAAGAAATAAGAAATAACAGTAAGAAGTAAGGTAAGCAGTAAGCGTTAAGCAGTATGAAATGATTCAGAGTTTGCAATAAAAAGTAAGAAATAGGCATGCGCAATAGTTGACGTTGTTGACACCATAATAGTTCAATGCCATAATATGACAGCCCAGCTGTTCACTTGACAGTCCGAGTCCACTCTTTCTCTGTTTTGAGTACATAGCCTCTGTGTTGTTGTTTTTACCACGAGTGTTTTCGGAAATTTTGATAATGGATTTGATAGATGACGACAAAGCTGCAGC
The DNA here is from genome assembly GCA_949128115.1 of Anaspis maculata. Lineage (NCBI taxonomy): Eukaryota > Metazoa > Arthropoda > Insecta > Coleoptera > Scraptiidae > Anaspis > Anaspis maculata. The sequence continues at coordinate 9,190,556 of OX421968.1, forward strand.
TATTGCGGGAAGACTCGGGCTCCGTCAACCGTCATAGTCAGTCGTACCAACAGAGAATTTCAAAATTCACCAAGAAGTGCACACGCATTCGCACGATATGGCACGATTCTATACGATCAGTAAGCAATAAGCAGTAAGAAATGGAATTGGACCATTTCCTTAATTCTTATTTCATACTGCTAACGCTTACTGCATACCTTATTGCCACTATGAATGGTGATATTGTTTTGCGCATGTTCATTTTCCTTACTTCTTACTGTTACTTCTTATTTCTCAACCTACTGCAACTATGAATCCAGCTTTAGCTGTGATTAGCGGAAATAAGCACCTCTTTCTAACTGGAATTTTAAATTTCGCGGGTAACGCTCGGGACTACTTTTCAAGCGGAGGAATCTGGTGGTCCTTTCTATCAGTGTATAGAGTATACTGCGGATGTCGTAAAAGCAGCCCTCATCATCAGTGGCAAATAGTACGCCGGATAGCGACATTTTACCTAAGTCATTTCATCACGCGACAGACTCGGTCAAATTGGTAGTTTTTGTGATGGCAAACAAGGAAAACAACTTCTGTCACTCATGCGTCGGTTGCTTTAGAAGTTACAGGGTGTCAAACATGTCGACAAAAAAAAACTTTATTAAGTCATTTCATCACAAGACAGAAACGGTTACATCAACAGTTTTTGTGATGGCAAACAAGAAAAACAACTTCTGTCACTCACGCGTCGATTGCTTTAGAAGCTACAGGGTGTCAAACATGTCAAAACAAAAACTTAGCCAAGTCATTTCATCGCGAGACAGAAACAGGTTAATCGATAGTTTTTGTGATCTCAAACAAGAAAAACAACTTCTGTCACTCACGCGTCGGTTGCTTCAAAAATTACAGGGTGTCAAACATGTCAGTAGATAGGGATAGTTCTTTTAAACACATTTTGAGGAGGTGGAATAGGAGGGGGACACCTGTAGCTTCTGAAGCTTCCGCATACCGATAAGTATTTTTTGGGAGGGGCTAGAATTTCGTCATTAACGGAAGAAAACACAAGCCACGGGAGGCTTTAAAACACATTGTAGAATATTATTCTACATAAGTTAACCGCGTAACTTGATTATTCAGTAACATAGAGAATGCATTGAGGATGATTTGTGCAGAATTTAGAGAACATTTCGCCCTCAAAGACTCTTTTACACCGCCACTGTTGACACATCTGCGCATCTTCAATACGCATCAGTGAATGGAAAGTTGGAATTCCTTATTCTTATTTCTTATTTTGGAGCATAAACGCTTAAATCTGAAAGGTCATTTTCAACAATTTCTTTATTTTTATTCTTATCATTATTTTTATTTTAATTTTTTGCGAGCATAAATCCACCTTCACATTTCTGAGCCATGCATTGAAATGTTGAAATGGACTTTTCTCGAAAACGATGCATCTTATCGAAGTTGAACAAGAGTATCTTTTTTCCGTAGAAAGCTTCAAAATTTCACAATTTCCCATCGAAAAAAAAACAATACAAAAAGTTTGGCTTTTTTACCCCTAACCCCCAAGATTTAACGCTCCGCCAGGTGAGAATTTCAAAATGATTTATAGGCTATCTTATTAAGCATAAAAACAGTAGTAAATGTGGTAAATTTCGTTATCTTACGTTGGACAGTTTCGGAGATAATAAATAAGAACATTCTTCAGGGTCCCAATTTTGAGGGGCTATACTCAGCAGGTAAGCATTTTCGGACCCAAGTTCATATGAACTTTTTTTCTTAAAATAATATCGGGAATCGCCCCCTGAAATATTTCGCAGTATTGACACGAAGTAACCGACTAGTTCAAGAGTAGATGTACTTTCTCAAGGCAAATCAGAATCTGCCTTCGAAATTCTCCTGACATGCCCCGTTTCCGATATACAGGGTGATTTATGTGTTCAACCGAAAAGTTTGACTGGCCATTTTGATTGATTGGGCTGAAATTTTGTAAGTATATTTTAAAACCGAGGGCCTTTGTAGCGCCTTATTCGTTTATGAAATGAATACAGGACCGTGCCCAAAATTTTGTTCATCGAGTCATCCTGTATAGATTTTTTTCTGAGGAGCTTGTGGTGTGGTTAGTTAGCGCGTTCGACTACCACTCCAGAGGTCGCGGGTTCGATCTCCGCCGGGGACGGATTTTCGGCCTCGAAAAACAAGCTTCTTGGTTTAGTTGGAATGCTTGCTAGATGCGCCGTGTGTCGCATAGCACGTAAAATACGAACGATGGTGCCGACCCCATGCGATGTTGGTGGTCGTTAAAAATCCCTACCCTGTGTTGGAACACACAGGGGTTCGGCAAAATTTCCGGTATAGTGGAGGAAAGCATTCACCGGCGTCGGTGTTAGGCGTCGTTGCGGAAATAGGCCGACGTTAAATAAACGATTTAAAAAAAAAAAAGATTTTTTTCAAAATCTGATGTCATATTCAGAAGCTACATGAAAAATGCTACAAAATGCGGTTCCTAAATTGTTTGGCACTAGTTTAGCTGATATGAAAAAAAAATTACCAGAAATTTTTCAGGGATATTTTTAAAAATCTCAATTTCAATCAGTGAAACGCTATTCCAGATGGTCAATCAAAGTCATTATTTCAATTATGGTGCTCTAACTAACCAAGGATAATTTCAGGGGAATGTTCTGGAAACATGAATTTGATAAGTACCTCAGATTCCTTCCCAAATTCATGTTTCCAGAAAATCTCCTGAAATTATCTTTAGTTTGGTAGAACATCAAAATTAAAATTGTGACTTTGTTTGACCATCTACACACATCAAAAGAATCTAGGGGACAAGCAAATTCAGACGATTTCTAAAATCTCATAACTTTTGATTGCCGTCAGCGATCTCATGTCTGTTTTCAGTGTTTGATAGCCCAATCCTTCGTTTTCATGTCTTGATCACGTCGAATACGAACAATGTTTTATAAGGTTGCTACAGGGTGATCAATGGAACAGTGTAAAATAGCCGAAAGTTCAGTACGAGCGCGATTTCCCAAAAAAATTTTTTTATGCATTTCAATAGCACAGTTATGAAGACTGGTATTTCAGCTTCAGTAACGTTTTTGAATTTTGAAAATCGAAGGTGAATTGCCAAAGATATTGATCATTTTGTGCCGCCATGTTGAATTCCCAAGAAGTGATCCGATTTCATTGAGACTTGGATCACATTCATGTCTGGTTTCAGTAATTGGAATTTCAAGGTCAAATGTCTTTCTCGGTCACTTCCAAGCCGCCATATTAAACTTTTATGTAAATGATTCGATTTTAGTGTGTTTCAAGTTTCTTTCAAATTGAATCATTTATGTAAAAAGTTCAATATAGCGGCTCGAAAGTGATCGAAAGTGACATTTAACCTTGAAATTCCAATTACTTGAGGCAGACATGAGTGTGTTCCAAGTTTCAATGAAATCGGACCACTTTCTTTTTTCTTGGAAATTCAACACGGCGGCACAAAATGATCAATATCTTTGGCAATTCACCTTCGATTTTCAAAATTCAAAAACGTTACTGAAGCTGAAACATCGATCTTCATAACTGTGCTATTGGAATGCATGAACTATTTTTTTTGGAAAATCGCGCTCGTACTGAACTTTCGGCTATTTTACACTGTTCCATTGATCACCCTGTAGCAACCTTATGAAACACTGTACGTATTTGACGTGATCAAGGCATGAAAATGAAAGATTGGGCAATCGAACACTGAAAACCGATATGAAATCGCTCACGGAAATCAAAAGTTATGATGATTTTAGAAATCGTCTGAATTTGCTTGTCCCCTAGATTCTTTTGATGTGTGTAGAATAGCGTTTGAGTGATTGAAATGAAATTTTGAAAAATATTCATGAAAAATCTCTTGTAACAATTTTTTTTCGAATCAGCTAAATAATGCCAAACAATCGCATTTTGTAGCATTCTTTATGTAATTTCCGAATATGACATGAGATTTTGAAAAAATCTATACGGGATGACTTTTTTAACAGAGACTCGAAAAACTAAATTTTGGGTACGGTCCTGTATTTATTTTATAAATGAATAGGGCGCTGAAAGGAAAAAAAGTACATCTACTCTCAAGCCATGTCGGTTATTTCGTGGGACACCTGCGTGCAGGGTGTATACACTTTTTCTTGTCAATATTTTAGGCGATGGTAGGACATCAAAAAATAAGTGGACTTTCTCGAAAAAATATATATCGCAAACGCATTATAAAGGAGATGGAGGCTTTCAAAGTTTAGTTTAAAAATTTTTTTTTTTGTCATAACTTCAGTTTAATCACTGGATTTTGACCAAATTTGGTACATAAGTAAATTGATGCATACTTACAAGCTGGTCATACTGACTTTTGACACATTTGTAAAATTTGTATTTTTTTATTTTTCATATTTTTTTTTAATTCTTCCATTTTTCGTTTTTTTTTTCCGGCAAAAGTACTAATTTTTTATGCTTTAGGACGGCATTTCCTACTGTTTATGCTTTAAACGTGAGTTTCATGAGAACCAGTGGAGTAGGAGAATTGAAAAAAAAAGAAGGGGATTCTAAAATCAAATATGAAAACGTAGAAGTATTTCAAAATTTCTAAATTCAAAAAACTCGATTTTTTTTCGAATTTTTATATTTTTTCGAAAAAAGTCCCTCATTGTCTTGCCAGCCCAGATTTGAATATTTCAAGAGCTACATTTTTAGCTGCACAGATTTGGCAGAAACTCACGCCACAAGAATGTTTCTCGTTTCTCTTTCGCTCTGCAGGTAATCTGCAGTCTGGTTCAGCCATTTTTAATGCTAGGAAATGCCGTCCTTAATCATCTCCTGAAATATTGACAAAAAAAGAGAAACACCCTGTATAATAATATATAGAAAAGATTGACTGTAAGTGGTAAGATGTCGGCACAAAAAGTGCGAGGCTTGAATTTTGGGCGATTTATTTGGCAACTCCAGTTGTTGTGTTTTTGTTACCTTGTGACTTGAGCATGTGATGGACCTAGTGCAAGGGCCTCGTTGCCCTTCGACAACACCACAGTGGACGTCCGGATCGTATTCTTTGATAGACTTGCTGCTCTTTTTCGACCTCCTGTGCCGGCTACTGCTGTTGCTGCTACTACTGCTCGTGCTGGTGCTGGCATTGGCAGTGGAAGTGGCAGAAGTAGATGGCGGCAGGGGGATGTCTTTGGTGCGAGGAACTTCAGCCGGGATAGGCGGCGACGTGGCAACTTTAGAAGGTGGGGATGGGGGCACGGGACTGAGTCTGCTTTCGATTGTTTCGTTAACAAGTTTCGGTGTGGATACTGGTAAATTGACATTGGAATCGAAAGGAAGCACCGTGTCCGTGTAACGAGGTAAGATCGGAGGAGCCGGCGAGTCCTGGAACATAGGTAATGGGGGGATAGACATGACGTTCTCCGGCTGTCAAACCTACCGAGATTACTTTGAATAAAGGAGGAAGCGGTATCGAACTGCTTTGGAGTTTCTTCTTGCTTTTGACTTTTTTTCTGAGGTTTTGCAGCTGCAGCCTGCCCCCTTTGCCCGGGCAATAGTTCTTGTGATTGGTCACAGTTTGCGGGTTGAAGACTTGTTCGCAGAGCCCGCACGTGCTGTAGATGCGGTCTTCCATCTTCGGATGTCTGCCATAGAGCGAGATGTAGTCCCTCTGCAGGCTCTGCACGGTCAGCTCGGGTCGGTTGTTGATGAAGCTGTTGTCATCCCCTGGATGATCATCTAAGGAATTAGGATTAGGAACACAAGGAGGGACGGCAAACAGAAAACCAACTTACCCGATGTGAAGTCGTTCATTTGCTCGACGTAGTCCCACCGGACCACATCTTCGGGGATGACTTCGAAGTAGTTGTCCATTTTTCTCTCTCACACCCGACGAACGAACAGAACAAATTCAACAACAGCACATCTAGGTACTGTTACTGTGACTGTGCAGGGGGCACTGTCGAGTAGTGGCTGGGCGCTGACTGCTGCCGAGTGCCGAGTGCGGAGCCTCCTCAACCTGGACAACCTCAACCTCAACCCTCAACTCCTCACACGATCCACGATCACGACGTTTGATCACGTTCGAAAGGAATTCCTCAACGACCTCAACCACTTCGCGAACAGGCGAACACCTTCGGAACCATGCAAAATGATCACACAAAAAGACCGAGCAGATTTGGTTGTGTTGCCCTAACATCTAAGACCGGTCATCTTCAAAGGCATCTGCTCCATTTCCATTATGGACTTCGATTATTCGTTTTATTCTGAATGGATTTATTCCGGTGCGGTCTTACTTACGCGTCAAATATCTACAATTGAATAATTTTTCGTTTTTATTTTATAATTCGAATTGGATTAGCTTTTAAAGGATCGTGTGGCCTTCTGTCATTTTGTCTACGGTCATTACTACTACGTTTACTCGTTTACAGCATGGATATTGGATGATAATATGATATGATGGTAGTAGGTACGGTACGAAAAACAATCGACTGCTTGGAATCTTGGAAAATTCACAGGAACCTACGGACAAATTGCGCCCGCCACGACTGTGAATCAGCAACGGGCTCGCAGATGGCGCCACCATGCACTCTTATTTTCATTTGTTTGTTTGATTGTTTGCAATTTCCAAGGTAGGTGGTGATAGCGGTCTAGCAGCAGAGCAGGTTGAACTCGGCGGGAGGCGGTAGCGCGGATGATACAAAAAAACCTTCTCTATCTTCTCTACATACAGGGTGTTTCAGCGATGGTAGCTGTGGTTTCTTCTTGTGGACGAGAGATATGAAAACGTGTTACTTGATAGCTGTTTCATTCTAAATCTGCCACATCAGAGGGATACACTTCTTGTGTATGAATATAAAAGAAGTGCCTCTGTAGCGGGAGCCAGCTATTTGTATAGTGATCGGCCTCCGTATTGTAGCCGGCACCAAGTACCTACTGACAGTGCTTCCTGCCTGCTTTTCGTATCGCAAGATTCGCAAGCGACAGAATTCCACACCAGACCATCATCCATAAGGCTCCTCCCTGAGTTCCGGACAGACTTTAATATGTGGAAAGGTGAGTGGTGAGTGCATGCTACAATTATTATATTGACTAATGCATGTAGGTACCGTATGACCAAAAACTTTCCTCCTCTAGGCAGGCTGTGGTCTGGCCAAAATCAGCCTCGTTTCCCTGCCAATGACCAGACCACAGCCTGCCTAGAAGAGGAAAGTTTTTTATCATACGGTATATGTTGTTATATACTTCAATTATTGCAGTAAGATCATCAATTTCAACTTGAGAATTTTGAAAAGGTAGAAAGTTAGATAGGTAGGGGAGAGGGTGGAGGCAGGGGCGGACTGGGGTTCTAAAAGTTTGGCCGCTAGTGTGATTTGGGGGCCCCCCTGTGACGTGGAGGGGGGTCACAGGCTGAAACATTTTTTTTTTTAATTTCAAGTTGAAATTATTATTATTGGTAAAAGTACCTGGTAAAACCTACCTACCTGGTGGCCTGATAAAAAAAAATTAAAACATCTTCTAGGAACTCAGCAGCTCAAAAGCGGAACTATAATCAATTTCACGGCTGTCTGCATTAGAGCAAGCTATGGAAAAAATGGGTTGCGTTGGTAGATACGAATGATGCCTTGACGACTTATTGTTGGTAGCTAGCTCTCTTCATAGCCGCTTTCGTTTTGCGGCAGGAGCTGCTCCGGATAGATCACTAGATAGAGAGAGAGTAGATACATACACCAATCACGGCCCAGCTTGATCACTTTCTTTGTCTAGTGATCTACCCCAAGCAGCTCCGCTGGCAAAACGAAAGCGCCTCATGTGCAATTTTCAATGTTACATTGTCACCGTGTCGGGGAGTCATGTACGCGAAAGGGAAAATTTTAGAGAATATGCGAGGAATGGTTAGTTTCCTCTGAGTGATTTGCAGTGTGAACGATAAGGCACATTGTCTCCACTGGTTGGTGGGTATTCGCCAAAGCTAGTAGGTTTTTGCCGGCCAATGAGAAAATTATGCCGAAAGTCCGTGATGCCGCGATGAAATGGAATGTAAAAAGGAAAAACCCACTGCCCAAGAAAAAACTTATTCTTCAGATGGACGGATAGTAGGACAATAATTTAAGGAATTAAAATGTACAGAGACGAGACAATTTGGGCGTGAGTAGGTGGGTACACTGTGTTGTCTGCCAGCATATGTCTTCATACCTTATTGCTTGCTGTTGCAGCAGGTATAATAGGTAGAGCTAGAGCTACAGTGAAGTTACCTAACTCTCACCACTCCAGTTATGTGCATCAGAAGATGTAGCCTTTTGGGCGGTGGGCCTTTTCATTCGAGTATCCTGCCGATCTTCGACATCGTTCATTAGTAGCCGCCAAAAACCTAACAACCTTGGCGGAGACCCACCAACCAGTAAACACAAACCAAACCTCCAAAGAAACTCACGATTCCTGGCATATACTCAAAAATTTTCACTTTCGCATACATGATACCTCGACACGGTGACAAGGTGTCACATTGAAAATTGCAGGTGTAGACAACTGGCTGGCATTCCCTTGTCATTGTATCATTCGTACCAACACAACACAATGTATCCATAGCTTGCTCTAATGCAGAAAGCCGTGAAATTGATTATACCTACTGTAACCATATTCATTGTCACAAACTGTAAATTCTTACTGCTGAACTACATCTATCTATTGCGCTATAATATCACTGCCCTTTATTGAAGAAAAAATCACAGGAAGGAGGCCTTGGGGCCCATTTTGTTTTCGTGTAATTTGTTTTGTATTTTTTCAACCCAATTACTTTTGGTCTGCGGGGGCCCCTAATCGACCAAAGTTTTGGGGGCCCTTCGCCAAAAATCTAGGCCGAGATTGCGGCCTAGCGGCCTTGGCCAGTCCGCCCCTGGGTGGAGGATTCGCCCAGGTGGAGGCTTCGGCCACCATCAATTACTCATTTCCTGTTTGAACTTCGCGCCGTATCTTAGTTGTTGAGTTTACCCCTGAGTGTTTATAGTTCCTGTTCCTATACGTAGTGTTCTAGACGCATGTGCAACTTTTGATTAGGCAACTTGTGCTACATTCGAACAAACTGGAAAATTTGTGTACAATGCGTTGGAAAACGTTGCGTTTCTTATCAAATGAGTTGTTTTTAGTGTGAAATAGTTATTAAGAAGCTAAATGGTAAATGCTAGAGGGATACGAGAAGGTTCAGTGAGCGATCAGGTCTTTTTGTATTATTTTATCATCAGGTTAGGCAACCAATGTTACATTCGAACATTCCGAACTGACAGTACTGTACTGACACACGTGCCACAAACGAATAAACCATGTGAAAATTGAAGCATAACGATGATCTAATAAATGCTAATACCCTGTATCTGAAAAAATGGCCAATTTGAGATTTCAATGGAATCACGGTGCCCCGGGCTTTCCGCAGCTGCCTGCTAATTCTCAGAATTCTAAGTTTACTGGAAATAATTTAAAACGGCCTATTTTAATACCCCGTATCGCAAAACATACATTTTTTTGTGAAATATCCCGTATCGTTCAGTTTCACCATTGCAACTGGCAGCGTGCTGGTCGCCTCCACGAAATGTCCAGTCTATTGGAGAATATTTACAAAAAAAAACTGTGAGCAATGTGTTTAATTCTTTAGTTAAGATGTTTATTACTAATTACGATCATTGCAAGAATGTTTGGACGTGCAGTAATACTAGAAAAACACCTTTTCCTTTGAGATGTACGATACGGGTTATTGCAAATTTTGCTACATTCGGAATTCATCGTACGATACGGGATATTAGATGAATGCTAAAGTGCTAGAAAGAGCATAGAAAAACACTAGAAAAACACCCGTTTGTTATTCGTCATGGTATTAACTCGTTGTGTTTTCAGAATTATTGGTTCTAGTTTAGATAATGTGGGTAGGTTAGTAGCTAAATCTTTTTTTTTTCTATTATTATAGAATAATCATCAGAGCCTCTCTAGGGCTGAGAAGATTCTGTTACTGTCCAAAACAGAGCCAACACGAGAAAGCGAATTATTAGAAATTCGATCTAATAGTACAGAACAAGAAGACGAAAATCTATCTCTGTCTGATAAGTACATCATTGGTGAATATTGCGATAATGTCTTGGAGAAACTACTCGTGGGAATAGGCGACTTCGTTTGGGCAGGTGCGCATGCTTGAAGGCTCCAAATTTTGTAAACATTCGTACACCTGTCAGTTGAATGGTAACGCTGCATGCTCTGTCTAGCCGCCTGACCAACTACTGGTTTCTGGCTGTCACTTTTACACACACCGTAAACGCATCTCTTCGTAGCTTTTTTGAACTTTCTTCTCGGTACAGCCATTTCCAACAAGTTGTGTTCTATCGTCAAAACATGAGCAAATGAAATGTAGGTCAGGTAGAAACGAGAAATGTCATCATAATTGTCACAAGTGACAGTTGGCGCCGATGTCTTGTTGTTTTGAGCGCTGTTGCCATTTTCGTTGTTCCTGAACTTCCACAAATGATCATTGAACTTAATTTCAATGGAACATTTCCTTTGAATATAAAAAATGGTATCTAACATTCAACCAAATTATTTGGGGAATTTTAGGTACACTACAATATTTTTTAGTGTCAATTTTCAATATCGGTGTACGAAACTATGAAATTCGCGCCACACATGCGCACTCAAAAAAATCGAAACGAAGGGACCTATTGAAAATCCTGATTCTGTCAATGATAACTTCGATGTTTTCGGAGACATTATTGTTACCACGGAGAATGAAAACTTCATTCATATTCCCCATTCTTCTTCTTGTAAACCTGATATTATCATCGAGAAGGTCAATCTAGAGGACTCTACTTATTCCAAAGCTAACGCTAATACCCAAGATCCCAGTGATGTTGCTGAATTTCATAATCCCACCGCGGAGAATGGGGACCCAGACTACAGCCCTCATGAAGATTCTTCTAACGAACTTCATGTCACTGCGGAGGACGAAGCAGAAGAAACGCGAAGGAAAAGAAAAAGGAAGGAAGAGGACTGGAGCAGAAATAATATAAAGAAACAAAGACAGACAAAGCGTACAAAGGGTATGAGAGGAACAAAGATGGTAAAATAAAACAAGGAATTTCACGACCTGCAAGAAAAATGGCACAAGCATGTGAATCTGCTGCGTGCGGTAAGTCAAAAAAACATTTTTGTCGGACATTTTCTGAGACAACGAGACTTTCTATTTTCAATCAATTTTGGACTAACATGGACGCATGGGAAGAAAAAAAAGCGTATGTTGTGGGAAACATTGAATATGTTGAAAAGAAAAGGCACTCGACTGAAGGTCTTTCTCGTAGAAAAGGAACCTATTTTTATTACCTGAGATCTAAAGAAAATGAGAGGAAAAGGATTTGCAAAAAGATGTTTTTGGGGACATTGGCGCTGAAAGAAGATATGGTTCACGACTGGTTGTCAAAAACAGAGCACGGCTTGAAAATAAAGTCGACTGAAGAAATAAAATCGTCCAGAATACGAGGAGACAACGACTTGCATCTTGAGAAAAGAAGATATTTGGAGCAATGGCTAGACAGTTTGCCAAAACTTCCATCACATTATTGCAGGAAGGACTCAAAGAAACTATACCTGGAACAATTATTCCACACAAAAGTGGATCTTTACAGCGTTTATAAAGATTACTGTACAAGCAACGACAATGCTGACTCAATTGTCAGTCAATCTATTTTTAATAACGTGTTTGATAACATGAATTTGTCTCTGTATAAGCCAAAAAAGGACCGCTGCGATGTTTGTTGTGCGTTCGAACAGAAAAACATAACCGAAGAAGACTATGCAACACATATTGAGAAAAAAGACAGAGCCAGAAGAGAAAAAGAAAACGACAAGAAAAAAGCCATCCTAGGAGAGAGCTACACCTTAACAATGGACGTCCAGGCAGTGAAGATATGCCCAGTAGTGAATGCCAGTGCTATTTATTACAAGATGAAATTGAATACTCATAATTTCACCGTGTATAATTTAGCTACACACCAAAGTTCAAACTATTGGTGGAACGAGACGGAAGGAGACCTCTCAGCATCAACTTTTGCATCTTTAAAACTTCATTATATTGAAGAGAAATGCAGCGATCCGAAACTTCCAATTATAATCTACTCAGATGGATGTTGCTATCAAAATCGTAACTGTGTCATGGCTAACGCTTTGTTTCAATATGGCTTGAAGAACGACATCATAATTGAACAGAAATTCAATGTGACAACGTGCATGCCCTAATTGAGAGAAGATTGAAAAATAGATTTATTCACTTGCCAAGTGAGTACACGACAATTGCCAAAGAAGCTAGGAAGACCCTTTTCCGTTAGACTGTCTTTACCTACGTCATTTGTTGTACAGTCCAACAGAGAAAAAAATGTTGTACAAAATCAGTTTTGATGACGAACTGAAGCCACTACCGGTAAGAAATGTTAAATATCCAGAGATAATAGATTATCCTCCACTTCATCAAGAGAGACTCAAAAGTCTTTTTCGGGCAAGTAACTTTTTGTAACCGGTTGGTTATTAGCGGTTGACATTAGATTGACAGATACTGTCATTTTTTTGTCATCTGACATTTCTCGCTGAAACGTTGCGGCTATAACTTTGGTTATCAGCATTTGGCGGGAAAATCGGGACTGGTAGCTTCAAATAGTTACGTACTTGTACTTGTTTCTGTTACATACCGTGTACCGTGTACTTAAACCATTCGTAATCTAGGATAGCTTTGAATGTGAAAAATTCAGTCATTCAGCCAATCCAATCACTTGAATCGATGAACATCTCGTTTCCGAAGTCACCCGGGTGGGCCCCAATCAAGGGCCCTGATTACGAATTTTGTGGATATCACAGTGTATCGTGATCACATCACAGATACAATTTCTATGAAATCCTGTTTGTTTTCTTGTTCATGGTGTAATACCGAAGGAACAATGAATAGTTATATTGAATTGAATTTAAAATCAACTACCTATTCGATCATATTTCTACTATTTTTTTTATATAAATAGGAGGTATGACAAGTACTTTCAGGATTAAACCACCATCAGGCGGCCATCGGACATCTGGATTACCCGATGTTCTTGTGGGTCCATCGCAGATGAGTCCATCGTCTTCGATTCTTCTCGTCGCCAAGTCAAGTTGTCAAGTTTTTGAGGTTAGGTTAGGTACGTTTGTAACGATTTTATTTTCCGCGCGAGGTATAGTCTACTTTGTGTGTAGGTACGTAGGTACTTAGGTACTAAATTACAGAGTAGGTACCTAGGCATTTCAAATAAATCGCGCGTGAACCGATAAGAGTTGGTGTTCGGCTCAGAGGCATCGAGATAGAAGCGAACGGTTTTTGAGTGGAGTTTCTTTCAATAGACGATAAATAAGAGACGTCGTATAAAATTCACGTGAATATTTAAGAATCCCTAGCCATCGTGGATTTTCCGAATTTTGGTGGGCCATCCGTGCCCGATCTGACCAGATTCTTCTTTGAAATAAGTGCCCGATGTGCTGGGGTAAGATATTTATTGATTAGGTATTCAAATAGGTACAAAATATCAATTTTAGGTCCAACCTCCAACTCCGACTTCCACGTGTAAAAATTATATGTATGTCCACGTCGAAATATCGTGAAATTCCGTCTATCTGTCTGCAAGGTCTGAGGCAGGATCGAGAAATCCGCACGACGACGTACACGCAACTTTACTTATCGATATCATCATTCATCTTTATTCATCTTTACTTTTTAACAACGGTTCCATCATCTGTATTTCCGCATCTGTATTTTCTCCACCACGCTGTACACCCGTCAGCATTTGTCAGCATCGCCGTGACGCCGACAGAAATCTTCTTGTCCCTGCTGGAGCTACGCATTGTCTCGAAATTCTCCTCGATAGGACTCCGTCCGCAATCTGACCGAGACGTCAGCACCAAGCAGCGAGACAGCAATATTTTCCGAGGCACATTCCAGGGCGACGCTCCTGTCCGTGAGAATTTTACAATAATTATCCACTAACCTTAGGAATTTAAGTATTTTAGAGAACAGTATACGTACCAATTTTTATTTCCGCACAAGGTTTGCGCCTAAAAACTGACACCGATTACTTGGGCCCAAGATTTCTGTGACAGACGTCACTATTTAAGATAGGTCGTAGCTTGTAGTTTCTTTAATTTACAAAAATGCCCGGGGGGTGTGTTTGATAAGCTCTCACCATTGAGCTTCTCGCGTCCAAGGATTGTCGTCACGGGACGGCTCAGGATTAACAACGATACGCTACGAATAAATACGAAATTATTTCACTCAGTTCAACATTTCTAAAAATTCATATATCAACATTTATTATTATACAAAACCAATCTAAATTTTCATTAAATAGTCAAAACTAAAATTTTGTTGTAACTCTTTAATTACTCTCAAATTAATAGTTGTCCTTCACTTTAACATCTACTTCAGTTTTGCTTAGTAGCTACGTCTTACTATAGCACGTTTGGGTTGGGGTAAACCAGGGTAGACTCCCCCGAAATAAAGCTTCACACCAACATTCCTGGTTGGCGCGATATAAATTTATGTTGTGTGACGTGCAAGAAAAAACCCACGACCCGCTCTAACCAAAAAGCTGAGTGCCGTTCGCCAAATGTAGTGGAATTTTCCAAAAATAAGAAAAGGACATTGCATAAAAATGGCGCCCTAACGTCTAGGCCCGATAAAAGTGTAGGATTTCTTGGAGAGTTGAAAGTGAAATTTCGAAGAAAATTTTCTCACTTCTAGCAGTGATAGAATATAGTGGTTTTATCGTGAAGGTGCGTTTCATTGTGCGGATGAAATCGATACATTTTTCCAGAAATTTCCGTAATTTCTTTTTGTGTTAATTGTAAATTGTTTTATCCACGTACGTACATCGTAGGTACCTATAGTGCCTTAAAATTTTTTGCATCGGTTAATCGTTTTCTTTAGGTCATTCCCTTATCTATAGTTTTTGTTGCGGACTTGTTTAATTTATTGTTAGAAGTCCTTATTGCTCTTCCTTATCTAAAATTATCTCTTTTTAATTTTTCGAGTATTTTAACAATTACCTCCAATTAAAAAAAAAAAATGGATCCATCGTTCAAAGCGGTTCATTTATTGAATGATGAATTAAACTATGAGCTACGAATTCGAAAGGTAATCTCAAGTAATGATCAAGACAGGCGAAGAAAAATATTGAGTCGACTGTTAGACGTAGAGCGAAAAGCTGGTACAAATCTGAATTCTTTGAAAGATCCACTTTTCAAATATGATACCGAAAAGGATGCCATCAACAGTATAATTGATTCCATCAACATATTGATTGGTGAATTCGAAGGTCCTACTTCCAATTCTCTTTACAAACGTTTGAGATCTAGAATCTTTCACGTTACTGCCCGTGCCTTACGTCTACCAATTAGTTCCAACGAAGCTGAAGCAGAAGCCCAAACGGATTTCAAAAACGAAGCCTATGCAAGGTGCGTAGAACTCGACGCTGATTTACATGAACGAGTGAAGGAAGAAGACACAGCTGCTATTGCGCAACAAAATGTTTCTTTATCTCAAACCGTGAGTTCACCTACATCTTACATTCAAGGAGCTGCAGCGGCTCAAACTCAACAAGTGATTACAGCATATTCCTCAAAAGCCGTACCTGTATATAAATGGGGTGAAACATTCAACGGAGAACGAAAAAATGTAATTCCTTTCCTTGAAAATATTGAAGAACTTATGAAAGCGCGACATGTAAGCAAATCCGAACTTTTCACGTCTGCACGAGATTTATTCGTGGGTCAAGCCCGATACTGGTATCGACAAATATTATCAGATGTAAGTGATTGGGATTCTCTGGTGGAAGCATTAAAACGAGATTTCAATATAGCAGATTATGACGAAGAAATGTGGGAAATCATAAAGAAACGAAAACAAATGCGTTCCGAAAGTGTCACGATTTATTTTGCAACGATGAATACACTTTTCAGTCGTTTATCCAGACCGCCTGCAGAAACAACGAAAATAAAATGGATTCGAAGACTTCTTATTCCCGAATATTCCACTGCCTTGGCTTTACAGGATATTCAAACGGTTGCTGAATTAAATAAGCTGGTAAAACGGTTGGAAGATGAAAACTTTCTAAATGTGAATTCTCGCACTTCAAATCCGACTTCGCAGAAGAGTAATGCTTTGAATTTGTTGGAACCTGAATTGGCATTTGTCGCTGAAAATTGTTCTTCTTCCCGATTACTTTCGTCGAGCCGATCAGATACCAGCAATAATAATTCTTCAAGAACTCACTTCAAAGGTTCTCGTCTTTCAACACCATCGAAATCGTCAGGTAAATTCGTTAAAAACAACCAGAAGAAAAATTCCAGTGAGCCAGTTGTATGTTGGAATTGTAAGGGAACTAATCATACATTCTCAAATTGTACGTTGAAGAGAAACAAATTTTGTTTCCGGTGTGGTGCGCCGAATGAGACCGTAAATTCGTGTAAAAAATGTCAGGGAAACTGATTTTCGAGAGGAGCTTACGTGGCCGTCCTTTCTCTCGTCATGAAAATCCTAAGGCCAAACTGGTAAATAATAAAAATTCTTCTCACCCTGTATATAATAAAAATTCTTCTCACTTTGTATATAATAAAAATTCTTCTCACCCGGTATATCGTAAAAATTCTGTTCAGATTGTACATAACAAAATATCGCTAGATTCCGTGTATCATAGAAACTTTAATTTGCAAGACTGGACCAGTTGGAAAAAGGTTGTATCTGATTTTTATCAGAATAATATCTCGAAATCTTCTAATAAAATAGAACCTTTATTCTCTAAACAACTTTCTGATAACAGACCTTATGTTACAGTTAATCTCTTTGATCAGCCGATCACAGCTCTTCTTGATTCCGGCGCGACTGTCTCAGTGGTGGGCGCTGGAGGTTTGAAAATTTTGTCCAGGTGCAATGTGAAATCCAGTTCTTCTCCCTGCAAGTTTATAAACACAGCTGACGGCGCGAAACAGCCCGTTACTGGTGTTGTTGACTTACCTATTTGTGTCGAAAAAACATGTCAGATTGTACGCGCTTTGGTTGTACCTTCAGTCTCTCAATCTTTCATTTTAGGGACAGACTTCTGCAAACAATTCGAAATTAACATTGACTTCAAAAACGAAAGTTGGCTAGCTCAAAGATTTTCTAACGATTTGAAAAATGGCGACGTGTTTAGAATTGATGAGATCGATGTCACTCCTGATCATTTGTGTTCTCTAGAAACTTTAGATCCCGAGCAATCACTTAGAACTAAATCAATTATAGAAAGGTTTGAAAAAATTGGTAATAAAAATCGCTTAGGTCGAACGGATAAAATATCTTTGAAAATAGATACCGGGGATGCAACCCCCTTCCGAATCAAACAATATCCTCTCTCTCCTTATATGTTGAAAATTCTAAATGATGAACTAGACGAGATGTTGAAGCTCGGGGTTGTCGAACCATCCAAAAGTCCGTGGTCGAGTCCAGTTTTATTGGTTAAAAAGTCTAGCGGCGATTATAGATTTTGTTTCGACGGCAGAAAAATTAATGAAGTAACCAAACACGATTCCTACCCTCTTCCGCGAATCGACAGGATTCTCAATATGCTCAGGGATGCAAAATACATATCTAGTATCGACCTGCGCAAAGCTTTTTGGCAAATCCCGTTGGCTGATGAAGCATCAAAAGAGAAAACAGCTTTCAGTGTAGCTGGAAGAGGTCTTTTCCAATTTGTAGTAATGCCTTTTGGACTGCGTAACAGTGCGCAGACACAACAGCGTTTAGTTGATTCTCTTTTTGGTCCTAAATTTGAACCCGAGATTTTTGCATACTTGGACGATTTAATTATAGTATCTTCCACTTTCGATCGACATGTAGAACTTTTAGGGGAGGTTGTAAAACGACTTCAAGAAGCCAATCTGACAGTAAATCTCGAAAAATGTGAATTCTTCCGAACATCTTTAAAATATCTCGGTTTTGTAATCGATTCTCAAGGTCTCCGAACGAATCCTGAAAAAGTCACGTGTATTGTCAATTATCCTAGACCCACTACTACGACCGAAATAAAAAGATTTATAGGAATGTGTAGTTGGTATCGAAGATTTATTGATAGTTTTTCTACCCTAGTATCTCCGCTAAATGATCTCTTGAAAAGTCGAAGGAAAAAAGAGTCTATCACATGGTCTCCCGAGGCTGAGGTATCTTTCCTAAAAATCAAAAAAGCACTTGTCTCAGCGCCAATTCTTTGTCCTCCTAATTTTTCCGAACCGTTCACAATCCAAACAGATGCATCTGACACTGGACTAGGTGGAGTTTTGACGCAGACAATCGATGATCAAGAGCGTGTCATCGCATATGCCAGTCGCGGACTTTCCCGATCGGAACGGAATTACAGTGTAACAGAAAGAGAGCTTCTTAGTGTCATTTTTTGTATCGAGACCTTCAGACCATACATAGAAGGGGTCAAATTTTCTGTAATCACTGACCATCACAGTCTTTTATGGTTGAATAATCTCTCTAACCCCACTGGCAAATTGGCTAGATGGGCGGTGCGTCTGCGTCAACATTCTTTCAATCTGATCCACCGGAAAGGGACTCATAATGTCGTTCCAGACGCTCTTTCCAGGATTCCGGCGTGTCCAACTCCGGAAGTTTCAGCGGTAGAGGTGGTTTTGGATCAGTTAGACAGTTGGTATAAATCGATGCGTGACCAAGTTGTGAAAAATCCTGAGCTTTTTGCTCAGTGGAAAGTTGAGAACGATTTGTTGTATAAACACCTTCCCAAAAATCTTCCTTTCAGTTCAAATTTGCGCGAGTGGAAACTCGTTATTCCTAAATCACAGCGGTCGTCAATCATTAAATCCTGTCACGATCCTCCCACTTCTGCTCATTTTGGTTTCGCTAAAACTTTGACTCGCATCCAAGAGAGTTATTATTGGCCGAAAATGCGGCATGATGTTCGCAAGTTTGTTAGATCGTGCAAGGTATGCGGTGAACAGAAAATTCCGAGTCAATCGCGCATTGGATTGATGGGCACCGAAAAAAGGGTGAGTTTCCCATGGCAAGTGATCGCCGTTGACCTCATGGGACCATTTCCTCGCTCTGTGAACGGTCATACATATCTACTCGTCGTCGGTGACTGGTTCACGAAGTATACGTTGCTCTTTCCGCTAAGAAAAGCCGACGCAAAGAGCGTGGTGAAACATGTGGAAAATGACGTCTTTTTAAAGTTTGGGGTTCCACAATTTATTTTGTGCGACAACGGCCGACAGTTCGCAGGACACGTTTTCAAAAATTTGGCAACATCCTACAACGTCCAGAAAATATGGTTCACCCCTTATTATTCGGCACAATGCAATTTCGTGGAACGAAACAACAAAACAGTCGGAACCGCAATCAGATGCTACATCGGCGAACAAGGACACAAATACTGGGACAAAGAACTTCCGAAAATTGCCCACGCAATTAATACAGCGAAGCACGAAGCGACAAAATTCTCGCCGACGTTCCTTAATTTTGGCAGAAACGTTCCTCTTAGCGGGAATTATTACGGAAAAATCGAAACTGTTAAAGATGTAGAACGTCAACCTGGAATAGACCGAGAAACCTACGCAACAGAAATAAGTGACGGTCTCAAGCAAATATTTGAAAATGTTCAACGAAATCTTCACGCTGCCTATCAGAAGAATGTTAAGGTGTACAATTTGCGGAAGCGCGACATATCCTTTAAAGTTGGGGATAAAGTATGGCGACGGAACAAAGTGCTTTCAGATGCTTCGAATCAATTTGCGGCTAAGTTAGCGTCGAAATTTTTTCTTTGTATTGTCCGGAGGAAAGCCTCAAATCTTTGTTATCACCTTAACAACATGAATGGATCCGATGCCGGAAAATGGCATGTGAAAGATTTGAAACCATACTTTGGTTCCAATTCCGACATTTCTGTTGGATAAATTATCGTACCTACCGTAATTGTTCATGTAACAATTTTCTTACCTTACCGTCTCCTTTTACCGAAAGTTTCTTCTCGATAAAGTCGAGAAATTCCTATCGTTTTGTAGCCTAGAGAGTGATACAAATTTTCCGGTGAATCTGTTCACATTTGTATTGCCGTGGCTCACTTTTCCGAAATCGATTGATTATTCAGTCTTTTGTATCTAGAAATTCTAGAGATTCCTGACTGGAACTTAGTATTTCCTTTTGTAAATATTTCCTTTGTACATAGTGTATCATAATTTCTAAACTAGGTATAGTTTTTTTTCCTTCATTTTTGGATTTTAGTAATCTAAAGCAGATTATCTAAAAATAAGTTTCTTCTTAATTCATTGGCTCTTCTTCGTTTTGATTATGTTATGTTTGGCAGACTTTCCCAATTTGTCCACTACCGATTATGACTCACCGATTTTTGTCTCCGTAAGGACGTATGATACGCGCAGATATCGATCCAAATTTTAGCATGATAAGCATCAACGAGAGAAGGTTATCACAAGAAAAAATTATTTATTAATTTTTTATTTTTTTTTGGAGAAGGGTGGTGTAACGATTTTATTTTCCGCGCGAGGTATAGTCTACTTTGTGTGTAGGTACGTAGGTACTTAGGTACTAAATTACAGAGTAGGTACCTAGGCATTTCAAATAAATCGCGCGTGAACCGATAAGAGTTGGTGTTCGGCTCAGAGGCATCGAGATAGAAGCGAACGGTTTTTGAGTGGAGTTTCTTTCAATAGACGATAAATAAGAGACGTCGTATAAAATTCACGTGAATATTTAAGAATCCCTAGCCATCGTGGATTTTCCGAATTTTGGTGGGCCATCCGTGCCCGATCTGACCAGATTCTTCTTTGAAATAAGTGCCCGATGTGCTGGGGTAAGATATTTATTGATTAGGTATTCAAATAGGTACAAAATATCAATTTTAGGTCCAACCTCCAACTCCGACTTCCACGTGTAAAAATTATATGTATGTCCACGTCGAAATATCGTGAAATTCCGTCTATCTGTCTGCAAGGTCTGAGGCAGGATCGAGAAATCCGCACGACGACGTACACGCAACTTTACTTATCGATATCATCATTCATCTTTATTCATCTTTACTTTTTAACAACGGTTCCATCATCTGTATTTCCGCATCTGTATTTTCTCCACCACGCTGTACACCCGTCAGCATTTGTCAGCATCGCCGTGACGCCGACAGAAATCTTCTTGTCCCTGCTGGAGCTACGCATTGTCTCGAAATTCTCCTCGATAGGACTCCGTCCGCAATCTGACCGAGACGTCAGCACCAAGCAGCGAGACAGCAATATTTTCCGAGGCACATTCCAGGGCGACGCTCCTGTCCGTGAGAATTTTACAATAATTATCCACTAACCTTAGGAATTTAAGTATTTTAGAGAACAGTATACGTACCAATTTTTATTTCCGCACAAGGTTTGCGCCTAAAAACTGACACCGATTACTTGGGCCCAAGATTTCTGTGACAGACGTCACTATTTAAGATAGGTCGTAGCTTGTAGTTTCTTTAATTTACAAAAATGCCCGGGGGGTGTGTTTGATAAGCTCTCACCATTGAGCTTCTCGCGTCCAAGGATTGTCGTCACGGGACGGCTCAGGATTAACAACGATACGCTACGAATAAATACGAAATTATTTCACTCAGTTCAACATTTCTAAAAATTCATATATCAACATTTATTATTATACAAAACCAATCTAAATTTTCATTAAATAGTCAAAACTAAAATTTTGTTGTAACTCTTTAATTACTCTCAAATTAATAGTTGTCCTTCACTTTAACATCTACTTCAGTTTTGCTTAGTAGCTACGTCTTACTATAGCACGTTTGGGTTGGGGTAAACCAGGGTAGACTCCCCCGAAATAAAGCTTCACACCAACATTCCTGGTTGGCGCGATATAAATTTATGTTGTGTGACGTGCAAGAAAAAACCCACGACCCGCTCTAACCAAAAAGCTGAGTGCCGTTCGCCAAATGTAGTGGAATTTTCCAAAAATAAGAAAAGGACATTGCACGTTTCACGTTCGGAAATTCTGGACCGCTGCTTGTTTCAAATTCAAATCTGTTACCGCCACAATTTGTTCCCCCACCATAACAATAACCAGCCCCATCCCCATGACCAGGTTATGAAATGTATAACCGGTGATGATATCAAAATGGCGGCACTTCCTTTACCGCTTATAACCAATGGGTGCTTTCCACCTAGACGGTACAAATACCACCAGACGGCACATGTTCCATAGTGTGGCACAAAATTTTAGGTCATCCAATGAACGGCGCAGAACCGAGTAGGAACACGTAGATGGAAAACACCGTTTGGAACCCGCACATGCGTAAATGGCAGGTGTACCGAACTTGGGGCTAGGTGGAAAGCACGCATTCCTCGCTCAAACGTCAAATTCTATAACCAAGTTTAACCGGTCATGAACGGTTACTCGCTCGAAAAAGACTAAAATCCGACGTAAAAAGTTTGATCATCTCCAAGAATTAAAACACGTTCTCCCAAGTGATTGCTGTGAATTTTACGATAACTTGCCTCATGATTAGTCATAATAATTGTTCATCTTTTATAAGATTGTTCGTTTGTACTTTGTAGCAAACATTTTTCTTTAAATGCTCACACTGTCGTGTATTTACCTATTGTTTTTTTTTAATTTTTTTACTTCTCAGTTTACTTCAATATGTTTATTTGTCATGTTCAAGTATTTTTGGCTCAAATAATAATAAAATGTAATAACCCGTAAGTGCATTTTTTTTTTCTGCAAATATACCATATCTCCGTTTAAAATAATGTAATCTCATTAAAATCAGCAAAAATCTCTATTAGAACAATTGTTTATTCATTTTACAAGGAAAATTCAACATTGCGATCCGTTCTGTCACTTAATAATGTTTTCAACAGTTTTTATCGTTTTCTGTACAATCGTAAATTTTCAGATACAGGGTATTAGCATTAGGCCATCGATAAAGTCTATTGTTTACCTTAAATCGACGGACACTTTTCTCTGATGCATGTACTCTGATGTGATGACTTTTCTCGACCAAATATTTGAGGTTAACACATGGCATATGGCACGTGGAACGTGGGTTCAAAACATAAACAGAGGGCAAACGGTCAACGAGCAGGCAACCAGTTATACAGTCCATCCTCGGATCAGAATCTCACAACAAATTTTTCAACTTTAATATCGAATTATAGGAAAAATCAAGCAATCATTTGGTTTCTTGCTTACTTTCCTAGCAAAATGTTATACTTTTACATGCTCTAGCACAAATTTTTACGCATTCCATGCATCCATTTCTTAATTGTAATGGTAAAATTGATCATTTGTTCGAAATTATAGCCTGATCAAATATACCGCCATCACCTATACCTGTTCACGCCGTCGCAGAAGAGCCCAATCTACAGGGTGATTCACCACCAAATGTACATAGCCTAAGGGTAGGTCCAGTTTTACCAGGCGAACCAGGATCTGGCTTTGAAATTTTTCTAAAGGTGCGTTCAGTCAGCTTATTTAGTCGCTGTTTTAGTTTTAGTCGTTGTCGTAACAGAGAAGAGCGTTCATACAGCAAGATTTAGTTGCAAGAATTGACCAACAGGAGCTCGAATGATACTGCGCGAACCTTCATCTTCATACGGTCCGTGTTCATAATGGGTAGTATTAATATAAAAACTCGTAAAAAAATAAGCATAAATAAGTATTTGGTTACATTTATGAGGAGTACAACTCCTCTGAAATCGAAGCAAATCCTTATGCTATTTTTTTATTGATACATACAACCCATTACCATCACCATCCATGCTCATACCTTATACCGGTAATTACGCAACCTGCAAGTCGGCATCATACGACAAAGTTCGGAATTCTTACGACTAAAATTAAAACTAAAACTCTGTATGAACGCCGCGCATATGACGCGTGCTTTCTACTTTCAAATTTACGACAACGACTACGACTAAAACTAAAACCAAGCTGACTGAACCCACCTTTAAGGTGCGTTCAGTCAGCTTATTTAGCTGCAAGTTCTAATTTTAGTCGTAAGCGCAGCATCGCTTATTGGCTGATCTGAGGAGGCTGGTTCATGACAGCCCAATGAGCATCGCTGCGCTTACGACTAAAACTAAAACTTGCGGCTAAATAAGCTGACTGAACGCACCTTAACACTGTTTGTTTCGAAGTTACAGGGTGATTCATGTATTTTGTCGAATTTTTTGACAAGTCGTATCTTCAGAACGACCAAATAGATTGGATTGAAATTTTGTGGGTTGATTCTTCTATTGATATCTGACACATCGCCTTATCAAACAGTTGAAGTTTCTAGGGCCGGCCTTGTAAAAAAAACTTCAAAGCTTTTTTCAAAAAAATACATTCTGTATGCATTTTTTTCCGAATTTCATTTTCAAATTCGGAAACTACATCAAACATGCTAATGATAACGCGAAAAAAATTGCTTGGCACCATTGAGCTGTCAAGAAAATTTTGACAATCGTAATGATTTTTGAGGTTAGGATTTTTCCTAAATTAATATTTTCAAATATTAGCAAATGATCTATTATGGCCCTGAATTTTAGCCGTTTCGTCAGAAAAATGAAAATGACATTTTTCTCGTTTTCTCAGAAATAACAAAAAATTTCATCCGAATTTTCAAATTTTTTTTGATACGTTCCTCAATTTCAGCTCAAATTGGGATAGAAGTGGAGCTGAGGGACGTGACAATAATTTTTTGAAAATTCGGCTGAAACTTTTTGTTACTACTGAGAAAACGAGAAAAATGTCATTTTTACTTTTATGACGAAACGGCTGAAATTTGGGGCCATGATAAATCATTTGTGAATATTTGAAAATCTTAATTTACAAAAAATCCTAACCTCAAAAAATCATCA
The DNA here is from genome assembly GCA_949128115.1 of Anaspis maculata. NCBI lineage: Eukaryota > Metazoa > Arthropoda > Insecta > Coleoptera > Scraptiidae > Anaspis > Anaspis maculata. The sequence goes on from OX421968.1 coordinate 9,215,477, forward strand.
GGATCATCAATTTTCTTTTGACAGCTTGATGGTGCCAAGCAATTTTTTTTGCGATATTGATAGCATGTTTCATGTAGTTTTTGAATATAAAAATGAATTTTGAATGATATGCATACAGAATGTCTTTTTTCAAAAAAGCTTTGAAATTTTTTTTTCAAGGCCGGCCCTGGAAATTTTCAACTCTTTTATAAAGTGATGTGTCAGATATCAATAGAAGAATAAACCCATAAAATTTCAAACCAATCTGTTGGGTTGTTCTAAAGTTATGGCTTGTCAAAAAATTCTACGAAATACATGAATCACCCTGTAGCTTCGAAACGAACAGCGTTAGAAAAATTTCAAAACCAGATCCAGGTTCGCTTGGAAAAACTGGACCTCTCCTTAAGCTATGTCCATTTGGTGGTGAATCAACCTGTATATAGGAAGAAGAACTATTGTCAGATGGCATGAGTGGGAGCGAGGTGAGATGTATTTTAGAAAGGTGAAAAGATAAAGTTCATTGTCAGACTTTCAAGATACGTTTTTGCCCAGAATGATAAGTTGTTTTTTACGGCTACATTTTTATCATTAGCTTCTACATTTTTTAGAATAGAAATGTTATTGTGTAACAAAACAAGTCTTCACCAAACGTATCCTCTCTTTCTATCTAAACTGCTCAACAATGAAAGTGTTACAAAGCAAAAATCCACCCAATTTTGAACCGCTGTAACTTTTGATTAGCGCGAACGATTCAGATTCTGTTTCAAGTACTGAAGAGCCCAATCTTTTGGCCATCATTCTTGTCAATATGGAATCCATAGAGCCCCTCATAAAACTTCTACAAGGTGATGAACAGAGCAGTGCAAAATTGATGAAAGTTCAACATACCCCCGTTTTCGTTGAAATTTTTTTTCGAAAGCATCAACACCAAATTCATGAAGAATGATGTGTTCCCTCAAAACAATTTTTGAATTTTCTGGATTCCAGTCGAAACAGCCAAAATGTGATTTTTTATTGTGAATACTGTATATTATTCCTGTAGCAACTCAAAAACATTAGAACTTTTCATATCAAGATAACGCCACTTGATAGACTTGTTCACTGAACAATTCTGAGCAATTTGACTTGCAACACGTTCCTATTGTCTGGTGTAGGGGTGAAGAAAAGCCCAATTGGCAGCGTACTTTTTGGTACTATGTACTCCTAAAATTCGGGTTTTTAGCATTGAAAAAAAGTTAATTTTTACTCTCTTTAGTCAACATGGGACTACGTCATTAGAATTGGATTAACCACATTTCCGCCATTTTGGAATTTTTTGCCTTTACCTTAAATTCCAAAACATAAGCATGTTTGGCATCATTTCTTGAAATGTTGGTCCCCTAAATGGGATTCTGTCAATAAGATCTGTTTATCTGTTTGTTTATCTGTCTATCTCTTTCCGAAAAAATATTTATAGAATTTTCAACCCCAGCCCCCTTCTTCCTGAAATTCTTTGAGTGTCCAATTTAATATTCTTGACCTCTCAATTCATTTCAATGCAGTCAACGTCATTCTGCATAGCATCGGAAGAGATAATTTTCTGTGGAAAAAATGCCACCTAAATTTCACCCTTTCGCTCCCCCCACCTCATCTCAAAAATCTAAAATGGCAATACCTACTTTGTGATACATCAAATTAAAGGAAAAATGAATTCTCTCCATGAACAAAATTTTTCTCAAATTTTTTAGAACCCCCATTTTTCTCACAAAACACCCCAAATGTCCAATTTATTTGGAGAGAAGTTGAAAATTCCAAAAAAATTGTTTTCGGAATAAGTATTCAATTCCCTTCAATTTGATGTATCACAAAGTAGGTGGTGTTTCGTTAAATTTTGAAGCTGAGGTGGGGGAGAGCAAAAAGGTCAATTTGGGTAGCACTTTTTCCACAAAAAATTCTTTTCTTCGATGTTTTCTATGATGACACTGACTGAATTGAAAACAATTGAGAGGTCCAGAATTGAAAACAAGACAGTCAGAGAATTTTTAGGGCGAAGGAAGGTGGGGTCAAAATTTTTGTAAATATTTTTTTCAGAAAGAAAATTCAATTCTCTTCAATTTGATGTATCGCAAGGTAGGTCATGTCATTTGAAATTTCAAAGTTGGGGTGAGTGGGGGCGAGGGGGCTCAAGATAGAAATTTGCCAATTCATGTTTTAGATGTCCCCTTTGATATAAAAATCGACCTGTTTTTGTTCGAAGAAATATTCACTAGGTATCGGGAGTTATTGCAGGTGGATAGTTTTCAAATGATCACCCGGTGCAGTATTCATAATAAAAAATCACATTTTGGCTGTTTCGACTGGAATCCCGAAAATTCAAAAACTGTTTCGAGGTAACACATCATTCTTCATAAATTTGGTGTTGATACTCCCAAAAATTTTTTTTTTGCAAAAACGGGGGTATGTTGAATTTTCATTAATTTTGCACTGCTCTGTTCATCACCCTGTAGAAAATTTATGAAAAGCTCTATGCATTTAATATTGACAAGGAAGATGGCCAAAAGACTGGACTATTCAGCACTTGAAACAAAATCAGAATCATATGTGCCAATCGAAAGTTATAGCGGTTCAAAATTGGGTGAATTTTTGCTTTGTAACACTTTCATTGTTGAGCAGTTTATAAAATAACTGCTTATTTTAAAAGTTGCCGAAGAAGTGGAGAGGTTTCGGCCACGACAATGTGAGGTACATTCAAATACAAATACAAATACAAATACAAAAGCTTTATTGCGTGCTTTCCACCTAGCCCCAAGTTCGGTACACCTGCCATTTACGCATGTGCGGGTTCCAAACGGTGCTTTCCATCTACGTGTTCCTACTCGGTTCTGCGCCGCTCATTGGATCACCTAAAATTTTGTGCCACACCATGGAACATGTGCCGTCTGGTGGTATTTGTACCGTCTAGGTGGAAAGCACCCATTGTTTCTTTGATACAAAAAAAGGTGTCACAACAAGAGAGGTGGGCATAATTCCAATAATAATAATAAATAATAATAATAATAATAAATCTAAAATAACAATTCTTTTCGTATAAATTTAATATTCATTCTTGCAATCCACCTTTCCCATGCGAGAAATTACTTGCGAGCATACCTGTGAGCGCAGGTTCCCGCTAGTTCATTCGGCTACTACAGACCGCCAGTTGTACCCACACAGGTATGCGTGATGTTCTCATGGGAAACGTGGATTGACCTTTCCAATTTTAGGAGATAGAAAATAGATAGTTTTTCGAGGTCACCTTTGATGTTTTGACGTTTATGACGTTTGGACGTTTCGTTTCTGACTTTGGCAGGAATTTTGAATCGGTTAGCTATAATGGGTGCTTTCCACCTAGACGGTACAAATACCACCAGACGGCACATGTTCCATGGTGTGGCACAAAATTTTAGGTGATCCAATGAACGGCGCAGAACCGAGTAGGAACACGTAGATGGAAAGCACCGTTTGGGACCCGCACATGCGTAAATGGCAGGTGTACCGAACTTGGGGCTAGGTGGAAAGCACGCACTGTTCCCATTATCATGTGGGGAAAGTCACTAGAGCCCATAAGGGAGTTTTTAATGGACGAAACAAGAAAGTTTTTTCGTAGTAAGATGCACGTGGAAGCCAATTTCACAAGAGGCTACAAATTACGAATAGGCCAGTCAAATTAGAACAAATTTTTCCGTTTGAGGGAAAAAACTGTTGGAGTTTTGGAAATTTGACAGTTATGTCCGGTAAGGTGTACTGTTAAACATACTAAAAGTCCCCAACTCTACCTATTGAGCTCGAGCCGCCATCTTGGAAAAATGGTCCTTCGATCCAATTTTCTGCTCATATTCCGCTAATCATCAGAGATATTCAATCAAGTTTCATAAAAAATCAAGGCTATAAAATTGCCCACAAAAATTGTTTCATACCGATTTTTTTCTCGTATATGTTGATATTAATAAAATTAACTTAACAAAAAAAAAATCAAAAATTTAGCGATTTTTTGCCTATGGCTGAAGATATTGTCTTCAAAATTTGTGAAGATGTTGGCAGTCTACATCAAAGCTAAACGTGACAGTTGAGATAGAAAAAAAAAATTGCGAAAATATTTTTTTATTTTTTTTTTAAATTAAGCAAAATGTTGATTTTCGAGTTTGACATTTCCAACAGGGCGGAGTGAAGGTTTCAATCGAACATGAATCAGTTTTGATATTTACATATTGTAAGACAAGATTTCATCAGTATTGTGCCTTCACGAGCTTCTGGGATGCTCGATATGAATTAAACTAAAAGAATAATAGCTAGGTCCAAAAAGTGTTGTCGATTGGTTATGAAGGAAACATTTCGGAACTAAAGACATCAGCAAAGGATATACAGGAGGTCCAAAGGTTATTCAACTGTATATGAGCCCCATATTGATGTGCCTTATCCAAAATAGTACAAAAGAATCAATCAAAATGTTGAAATCCACCCTGTATAACAAAAAGTAACGATACAAAATGGAAGTAGTAAAGCATACATGGTGTCAAAAATACAGCTTTTACATTGCTGAAAAAAAGAACAAAATTGATCGATTTATTTGAAAGTTATTAGTCCTCAAACTTGACTTTACAAATTTCAGCCAGTGAAATAGGGAAAAGTAGAGAGAAGTAACTGTCGGAGTTTCAGAAATTTGACAGGGATGTTCGCTAAGGTATACTAATAAACATACTAAAAGTCCCCGCCACTACCTGTTGTGCTCGAGCCGCCATCTTGGAAAAATGGTGATAAATTTGATCGAAGGACCATTATTTCAAGATGGCGGCTCAAGCGCAACAGGTACTGGCGGGGACTTTTAGTATGTTTATTAGTATACCTTAGCAAACATTCCTGTCAAATTTCTGAAACTCCGACAGTTATTTCTCTCTACTTTTCTTTATTTCACTGGCTGAAATTTGTAAAGTCAAGTTTGAGGACTAATAACTTTCAAATAAATCGATCAATTTTGTTCTTTTTTTAGCAATGTAAAGGCTGTATTTTTGACACCAGGTATGCTTTACTACTTCCATTTTGTATCGTTACTTTTCGTTATACAGGGTGGATTTTAACATTTTGATTGATTCTTTTGTACTATTTTGGATAAGGCACCTCAATATGGGGGTCATATACAGTTGAATAACCTTTGGACCTTCTGTATATCCTTTGCTGATGTCTTTTGTTTCGAAATGTTTCCTTCAGAACCAATCGACAACACTTTTTGGACTTAGCGATTATTCTTTCTGTTTAATTCATATCGAGCATTCCAGAAGATCGTGAAGGCACAATATTGATGAAATCTTGTCTTACAATATGTAAATATCAAAACTGATTCATGTTTGATTGAAACCTTTACTCCGCCCTGTTGGAAATGTCAAACTCGAAAACCAAATTTTTGCTTAATTTAAAAAATTATATAAAGAATATTTTCGCAATTTTTCTTTCTATTTCAACTGTCACATTTAGCTTTGATGTAGACTGCCAACATCTTCACAAATTTTGAAGACAATATCTCCAGCCATAGGCAAAAAATCGCTTTTTTTTTATTTTTTTTTGTTAATTTAATTTAATTAATATCAGTAGATACGAGAGACAAATCGGTATAGAGCAATTTTTGTAGACAATTTTATAGTCTTGATTTTTAATGAAACCTAATTGAATATCTCTGATGATTAGCGCAATATAAGCAGAAAACTGGATCGAAGGACCATTTTTCCAAGATGGCGGCTCGAGCTCAATAGGTAGAGCTGGGGACTTTTAGTATGTTTATCAGTACACCTTACCGGACATTACTGTCAAATTTCCAAAACTCCAACAGTTTTTTCCCTCCAGCTTTCCCTATTTGACTGGCCTAGAAGTAATATAATTGGCAATAATGATTTTTTGTCAACCTACGACGCTTCACGATGTTGGCAGAAACATCAAGCATTGTCTGGTGCAGCGTGACCCCTGCTGGTGCTGGTGCAGCCACACTTCCATCAAGTTTGGGTCTTTCGTGAACCGGTGTATGGTTTTGCCGGGTGTATTCGTCTTATTCTCGCACTCACATAGAGCGGCACAACACCCTTGAACCATTTCTGTAAGATCTACTCAGTTTTCCACTACGTACATATAACACACTTATTGGTAAGAACGAGGGTAAGAACAAGTGAAGTCATGAAATCCATGCTGAAATCAAATAAATACACGACAGAGCGCTTATTGTCAGATTCGAAAAATTTCCCATTGTCAGAAACGAAATGTCATATCTCAAGAAACATAGGGCGCTTTCCAATAACTGCGACAAGACGGATACACAATTACTACGTTTCCATGGAGAATTGAAATCGATTTGAAAACGGTATCGGGATTGAAAACTGCATGTAAACGCTTGCAACATCGTATTCAAATCGATTTGAGTCTCAAGGTCGATTCGGCAAATTCTGGGATCGTATCGGGATCGGATCGAAATAATACTCATGGAAACCCAATTGGATTGGATCGAAACATCAACAAACAGAAACTGATACATAGGCAATGAGTAAAACCGCTGTTCTGGTCGCATCGAGGGTCGCATTCATACTTGCACCTGTTGTCTGCACTTCTGCCTTCTGCACACTTGCAGTTTGCAGAGTACTTGCACTTTCTTTGATACGTTAAGTTGGGATAGTTTTAGGTTAGGATTAAACTTACATGACAGATATGTAAACAGAATTCAAATCGATTTGAATACCGAGTTCGAACCACTCATGTGAACACTTCCGTATTCAATCCCGATACCGTTTTCAAATCGATTTCAATTCTCCATGGAAACGTAGTAAATGTCAAAGTGCACTTGCCAGCTCAATTCCAAACTCAGCCTCGCCAATGTTTCGATTGTGTCGACATGTGGTGCTATTACTGCTATTGGAACGCTAGCTGTGTCAAATTGTGTCCATATTGTGTCGAATTGTGTCCTTATACGCCTTATTGGGAAGCGCCCAATGACCTCAATTATCCATCTCTTATACGCATGACGTCACAGTAAAGAGAGACAACGGAAAATTGGAGACCTCAATATGGTGATTCAAAAGTGTCGGACCATCTGAACGGTGCGTAATATGGACGTGTAGCAGAATGCTGGAAAGTTGTTGAAAAAATTGTATGTCTTTCAATTTTGAAGTTATGATGGGACAAAAGTTGGTCCTTCGATTGGTTCTATTTCCGTTGTTTCAAACGATTTTGGTAAACTGCTTGTGGAAAAAGAATGAGTACAAAAAATGAACCTCTGAATCTGTATTGAATTTTTGTTTTCTATAAGTACAGGGTGAATCATAAAATACAGAAATTTAGTCTTCCTAAAAAACCAGAAGCAATAGAATTCCATTGAAATGAGTTTGGTATTATATTTTTATTGTGCTCTACATAGGTTATGGAACCAATGTGGCTGTTTACAGGTACTTTCAGAAAAAAATAATGTTCAGGATTCATGACTCACCCTGTAAACAAATCAGAAATTCTTTGCAGATTCAGAGGTTGATTCTTTGTACTCATTCTTTTTCCATAAACAGTTTACTAGAATCTTTTGAAACAACGAAAATAGAAGCGATCGAAGGACCAACTATTGTCCCTCCATAACTTCAAAATTAGAAGACATGGAATTTTTTCAACAACTTTCTAGCACTCTACTACACCTCCATATTACGCACCTTCAAGGTGGTCCGACACTTTTGAATCACCCTGTATAATGAAATTAGAGTTTACTCTACCAGAGGGAGTGATCATTTCGAGGGAAAATAAGACACAGGGGGTGAACATAGGTAACTTACAGTCAATTTGAAAAGAAAGAGGAAAAATAAACAGAAAATAACAAGTACCTTATGTAGTAAATGTGGACTATCACTACACTTAGTCCATTCGGGACTATTCGGTTATGATGAAAGGTCGTAGCTTCATGGCTTCCTTAAAAAACCTATAAATGGCGACAGAGTCTGATGATGTTATATTCTTTAGTAAATCGTCAGTGCAGTTCTCATTACATGTTAGTGATGCCGATCTACGGAGTGTGAGGTACATTCGGCCGGCCGAATGATACGGCGCCACATAGATGTATAACGTATAACGTTATACACATTGCGGAAAGCCGTTAATAGATGGCATCGCATGGGTGTATCACTTATAAGTACCCTCAGAGTGTGGACATACGTAATTTCGGTGTTTGGACCATCGAGCCTGAGCCTCCAATGCTCCGGCACTGATGAGACTCAAACAGGTCGAAACACGTGTCTGCTGTATTTCGATGGTTGTTGAACGATGTTCAGAAATCACCCTTATAACGTTCCATTATTGAATTAATTCCAAACAGCTGATTTCTCTTGATTATAAACCTCGGCCGAAGCCTCCTCAGCCACTAGCCGAAACTACCTCACTACTGGGGTAGATTAGGCCAAATGCATATATTTTTTGAGGCGATAAAAAAACCAGATCAGCTATTTTTTAGAACCATGATTTTTTTTCTTTTTGTAGCCTAGGTATTGAGGTTCATATTGGCACTGAAAGAATTTGTTTTCTGCACAACACTTTTTTATTTTGTTGGAAAAAGTTATAAGTAGCCGAATCCTCCATCCTCTCCCCTACTGTCTAACCTAGAAAAACAAACTTGTGTTTGTGTCCAAACAGACACCTTATGGTGGTGTATTTCAATGATTTCCCACATTATCAAATCTATTAGTACGCCGGATAGCGACATTTTACCTAATAGCGTTTTCCACTGGTAAAAAAAGTGCGCACTTTTTGCTCTCGTTGTGGACTCACCAGGAATAAGCCCTGCTTATTGGTCCGATTGGTCCATGCGCAAGGTCAGGGCAGCTAGTGCGCACTTTTTTCCCAGTGGAAAACGCCATTATTATAGATATTACATAACAAGCAACGAAAGTGATACTTCTCGCATGAGTGTGAAAAATTGCGTACGAGCGCCGGCGAGTACAGCAATCACACGGATGCAAGGAAAGACACTTTCTTACGACTTGTGTACACTATTTTTCCTTCGACCGACCTATTTTCTCTGTCCAACGTCTGCTCATTGACGATCGATATGTCAAAATTCTTATAATACTGTTACGAGCGGCTATTCCGTGCATACTGGTAAACACGGGTCCTTTCTGGATTCTTCCATCCATTAGATCGCAGTGTAGATGTGCGGAGTGATCTGGTGCATTCCAGAAGTATACGCGATTGGGAGACTCCAACGTTCGATCAAAGCACATCTGCCCACTTTGGCGGAGGTGCAGATTCCAGAACACACGGAAAGCATGCGAAAGGTGTGTGTGATTATTCAGGAGTGGTCTAGAAACCGCATATGCCGGGCCACTATGGAAATTGCTGGAAGATGAGAGAAAGTTCGGGAACACTATTCGGAGGCCTTATATAAGGCATCAACTGGCAGCTCACAGTCAGTATTGAATTGGAATGCGAAGTGATAACCACAGCGAATAAAAGCGAAGTACCTGCGATATAATTCCAAGTAGATAATTGTTGGCGTGTATTTATTGTAGTACGCAGAAATAAACAGTGTGTGTTTTAAAACGATCGTATCAATTATATTCGAACCCGTACGCGAGATATCGCAACAATACATATTATGTCAGAAGGCGTCACTTACCGATACTACTTACTGATATCCTATTTTCGAATGTTGTATTGCCACTCTCCCATTTTTATGCAAATTGAATAAAATTACCTAAAACCAGGTAAAGTTTCTCCAATTTTGAGAAATTTCACAATAACCGGCAACGCTGCTCGATATTGACAGTTTGTTATGGGTGCTTTCCACCTAGACGGTACAAATACCACCAGACGGCACATGTTCCATGGTGTGGCACAAAATTTTAGGTGATCCAATGAACGGCGCAGAACCGAGTAGGAACACGTAGATGGAAAGCACCGTTTGGAACCTGCACATGCATAAATGGCAGGTGTACCGAACTTGGGGCTACGTGGAAAGCACGCAATATCCCATACAATCGGTGCTTTCCACCTAGACGGTACAAATACCACCAGGCGGCACATGTTCCATAGTGTGGCACAAAATTTTAGGTGATCCAATGAACGGCTCAGAACCGAGTAGGACTGCGTGCTTTCCACCTCTGCCCAAGTTCGGTACACTTGCCATTTACGCATGTGCGGGTCCCAAACGGTGCTTTCCATCTACGTGTTCCTACTCGGTTCTGCGCCGTTCATTGGATCACCTAAAATTTTGTGTCACACCATGGAACATGTGCCGTCTGGTGGTATTTGTACCGTCTAGGTGGAAAGCACCCACTTTCTATATTCTGTAGAATGACTTTTTAGAGCAAAAATAAAGTGACAAGCTGGGGGGCTACGGCTACGGCTGATGGCACCTGTAAAGTTTTGGAGCTAAACTATCAGCGGCCATCGGCCGTATTCTCCCAGCGCTCTAGCTTGTCACTTTATTTCTGATCAAAAAAGTCTTTCTACTGAAAATAGAAAGTTTATGGGATATATTTAGTTACTATAAAGGTGCGTTCAGTCAGCTTATTCAGCCGCAAGTTTTAATTTTAGTCGTAAGCGCAGCGATGCTCATTGGCTGTCATGAACCAGCCTCCTCAGGTCAGCCAATAAGCGATGCTGCGCTTACGACTATAATTAAAACTTGCGGCTAAATAAGCTGACTGAACGCACCTTAAAACTAAATTATTCCAACCCCTCTTGATTGCAATGTCACGAATTCAGCCAACATTCTCACGTGATTTGGAAGTTCTCGACTTTGAACAACGACCACCTACTGAGGGCGAAGAAACATCAGTGGCATGCCCAGGGAAGTATGTGGCCCAGTGACGCCGCCCAAATGTTGGATATGTAATGAAAAATCGTTTGCCATGGAACTATGTTTGGCATAGCAAAACACACTAGTGACGATATTTTTACTTTCGCGCACAGTGTTTGCAATAGGCAAGTTTCGCGTCTACTATACCGTACAGAAAGTAACGTTTTTGTAAGTGGTCGTAGGAAATAGTATATTACATAACAAGCAACGGAAGTGATACTTTTCGCATGAATGTGAAAAATTGCGCACGAGCGCTAGCGAGTGCGGTAATCACACGATTGCAAGAAAAGACACTTTCTTGAGAGTTGTGTACACTATTTTTCCATCGACCGACCTATTTTCCTTGTCCAACGTCTGCTCATTGAGGATCGAATTATCAAAATACTTACGTCAGAAGGCGTCACTTGCCGATACTACTTACTGATTTCCTATTTTACCTGGCAGAAAACCAGATGAAGTTCCTTGAGTTTTGAGATATCTCACAACAACCGGCAACGCTGCTCGACACTGACAGTTGCTAGGGATTTTTAGATATTCTGTTCAGATTTACCTGGCCACTAAAACTAAATTATTTCAATCCCTCTTGATGTCAATGTCACGGATTCAGCCAACATTCTCACGCGATTTGTTTTATTTCTATTATTATTGATCACTAGAAGTTCTCGACCTTGAACAACGACCACCTACTGAGGGCAAAGAAGCATCAGTGGCATGCTCAGGGAAGTATGTGGCCCAGGGACCCCCCCCAAATTCTGGATAATGGAAGATCGTTTGCCATGGAACTATGTTTGGCATTGAAAAGCGAAAGCAAAAGGCACTAGGACGATATTTTTACTTTCACGCACAGTGTTCGCAATTGGCAAGTTTCGCGCCTACTATACCGTACAGAAAGTAACGTTTTCGTGGGTGGTCGTAGGAAAAAGTCATTTCATCACGCGACAGACCCGGTCTAATCGGTAGTTTTTGTGATGGCTAACAAGAGACCAGGATAAGAACTTCTGTCACTCATGCGTCGGTTGCTTCAGTCAGAAGTTACAGGGTGTCAAACATGTCAACAAAAAAAACTAAGTGGCCTCCGGCATTCAGAGTGCATCTTGTGACCTCCGAAAAGCGGCAACACCGCTGCTAGGCCATTGATATAAGGGTTAAAGAATACGAGGCCATAAACACTGAGCCGCCCTCCATTCAGAACTGTTGTATTTCTCCTTTTCTTTACTGTTTCCCATAATATACCTTTCTTTCCCTACTTTTTCTAGTACCTACTTCCCTTTCGCTGACTCCATTCATCCATGGTACTTCCATCATACGCTCGATCATACGCCTATAGCGCCACATTTCAAATGCTTCCAATTTTTCTTATTATCTGCCTCTCCCGCCGTCCGTGTTTCGCAGTCGTACAACGTTCTCTTCCCAACTGCTAAATTTATTGTTTCTGAACATTAAAAGTAGCTTATTTTTGTTAGAAGGGACTCGGCCGCCTTGTCCTATTCTTTACCTGATAGTCATCCTACCATTCCTACCCCTACCATCCTGAGTGATCTGACGGTCCAAATATTTAGTACCTCTTCGTTTCCAACCTGTATTCTCTGTTGACCCTATCTTTCCGTTTTTTGCATACCAAAACATTTTTGTTGATGAACCTCTTCCATTTCTTTCACAGCTACTTGAACTAATGGTGATAGCCCGCATCCCTGCCTCACCCCTTTCCAATATCTATACGTCTCTACGTTGCTGCCACAAATCGATTACTGCCGTTAGTTCTTTGTACAAATTGTGTAATATTCTTTTATCTCTGTACTTCATTTTTGCTGTTTTGAATATTTCGAATATCTTCCCCCATTTTACATTACCGAATCGAAGGCTTCTTCTAAATATACAAAGCCTATAAAGACGCCTTTTCCTTTTTGTATTGGTTTCCCTAGTAAAATTCGCGAAGCTAAACGTGTCTCACGTTTATATTGCGTCTAGGTCTAGGCCCAAATTGGTCCTCTCCTAGTACCCTCTCAGCCCCCTTGTTCCATTCCTCTTTGAACTGTTCTGGTTGAAATTTTCGATGCATGGGAAGTTAGACTGATGATTCTAAAATTTTCATATTCATCAGGTTTTTTTTTGTAGAGTTACTATCAAATTTCGTTTATAATCTTGTGGAATCTGTTCCGTCTCATATATGCAGCTAATTCATTTGAATAGTCCATCTATTACCTCCTCTCCCGCACACTTTGAAATCTCTGATGCCTGCAAATCCTGCAATCTATATACACCTGGTGCTTCGCCGCCTTTCAAATCCTTCAATGCCAGATCAAACTCTCTTCTCTGATTATAGGACCACGTATATCATTCACCTCAACATTACTTCCCTGTTTTGATGCATTTTCTAATTTTTGTCCCCCATACAATTTCCCCAAGTATTCCTTCCGCCTATATTCCTTTTCCTCATTTTCGATCAAAGTATCTCCCGTCTCGCTTCTGGATGTTTGTGTTTCTTGGTTTGATATCCTTAAAATGTCTTCTTATTATTTGATGTGCCTCGTCAGTTTTTTCCATTTCTTACTTCTCTTTCACTTCTTCATACATCTCCTCGAACCATTGTTGTTTGGCTTTCCTGCACTTTCGAAATATTTCCCACTTTATCGCTTTATGCCCGCTCTATGAAAATTCGCAGCAATCGCAACGCAACCGCAACTCAGAGCGCAACGTTTCTAATTGGCTCGCAAGAGGTATTCGCAAAGCAATCGCAACGACGCGAGAGGCTTGCGAGCCAATCAGAAAAGCTGCGTTCTGCGTTGCGTAATTTCATAGAGCGGCCGCTCTATGAAAGTACGCAACGCAGCCGCAACGCAATAAGGCGCAACATTTCTGATTGGCTTGGAAGCGTTTCGCATCGTTGCGATGGTTTTGCGAATACCTTGCGAACCAATCAGAAACGTTGCGCTCTGCGTTGCGGCTGCGTTGCGATTGTTGCGAATTTTCATAGAGCGGGCATTATATCGTTGCTGTCAAATTCAGCTAGCCTATATTTTAGATGAAAATAAATTGAGTGGTCATCTACAAAAACTCTGTAGGAACTTGTTTGTTTTTGGAAAATACATGAAAATTGGTAGTGTAATTTATTATCACTTACTTTTCAAATAAGGATAGTAGTCTTAATAGTTTGAGCTATTTTCATTTAAAGGTGCATACTGTAGTGTTCTGATCAGTAGTAGACGACGCGCCAGACCGGCTCAGGTTCAAATCAATTTTTCAAACTCGAGAAACAAAATTATACATCGAGTGGATGATTCTCGTGGAGAATACACTTGAATCCAATGGCACCTGAAATATTTTCAAAGATGAACACCTCTAACAACAGTAAAAAAAAATTCGTCAAAATTGTCAAAGGAAAACCAAGTTTTTTCAAGGTAACTTGTTTGAACTTGTTGTCATCCCAGTTCACACATCGGATTGAATTTCAGGAGGCTGGATTTAGTCGGAAAAGATGCCAAACTTGTCGTGATCGGTTCAATATGGCGCAGGAAAAAAAAAGAATCACCTACCCCCCCCCTCCAATAACTCGAAACCCCCAGGTGCGATTTTCAACGATTTTGAATATGTAGTAGAGCATTCAATTATGAACAGAATATCAAATTTTGAGGACGGCTATATTTATTCCGAGGTTTTACCGATTTTTTTACTATTTTTCCTGTACTAGACATGTTCGCCATGTCAAACTCAAACCCAAATGGATGAGGAAAGAGAAAAGATTTACTTCTATAATAATATGCATAAAATATACGTACCCACCTCCGGAAATTGGGCAACACTGTTGGAGGTCAGTACGACGCGGCTCTTACACAGACGTTGGTATATAAACGGAGGTGACTTTTGTATCTTGAGTATGAAAAATATATACGGACTTTATTTTTGCGAAATCGTTACCCCTCTCTTCATGCTCCTGTTGTACAGCTCCCCCTCTTTCCGAATATACACTTATATATGGACTGAGACCACGGGATCACCCGGAGGTCAGGTCCCCTCATCCATGCCCCGGAGGTGACAACTTAACACGTACCACTATATACATATAGGTATATATATTTGGAGGTGGTGATGATCATGACTAATGGATGTTGGATCAAAAAAGAACATATTTTATTAATAGCTATATTTATTGCATAATATACCTAATTTTTTTTTTACATGTTTGACAATCTGTAACTTCTGAAGCAACCGCCGCATGAGTGACAGGAGTTGTTTTCCTTGTTTGCCATCACAAAAACCATCGATCTAACCGTTTATGTCTCGTGATGAAATGACTTAGAAGTTCCTGTCGCTATCCGGCGTACTAAAGGGTGGTCCAAAAAGAATCTTATATTTAGTTTGGCTATGGCAAAAGTAGGAGGCAGTAGCAGTCTTAGGGTAGGGCGAGACGGGCGATCGCTCGGGGCGCCAGCTCATAGGGGTGGAAAAACTGCGGTCAAAAACACAAAAATTGATAATTTACGAAAGTAGAAAAATGACTGTTCAGAAGCGATAATCGAATTTGCTTCTGTGAAAGCACAAAAAAACTCCATTATTGCAAGAAAAACAATTCATTTTTGCTTGCTTCGCTCGCGCACCCCACATAGGGGCGGCGCGGCGGTTTCGAATTCTTGCCCAGGGTGCCAAAATTGCTAAGGCCGGCACTGGTAGGAGGGGTAGAAGGGCGGGGTCGGTCTTGAACTATCGTCCAGCTCAGGTCAATTTAGTCACCATTCAGCCTTACACGGGAGAAAAGCGCTCGTTTTGTGTACGTGAGTACTACCACAGCAACAATTCCGGTACTATTGTGCGCCGTAATCTTCGACAACATTTAGGTTTGCACGACCTCCAGCAGTGTCCAAGTCTTGTGATGATTAGGGAACGGGTTCATAAGTTCGAAAAAACTGGTTCGACGTTGAATCAACGCATCCCCGGCCGCCGAAGATCAACGAGAAGCGTTGAAAACATAGAGAGTGGGAGTGTTCGTGCGCTAACAACCAATGTTATCGTCTCGAAAGCACGCAACCGCTCTAAATGTTGCCAGATCGTCTGTATTGCGCATGCTCAAGAAATATGCACTCCTTCACCCGTACAAGATTTAGCTAGTGCAAGAATTGAAGCCAACGGACCCCGCTGATAGACTTTTCTTCGCTAACGAAATTATGGACCGATTTCGAGCAGTCGACAACATCTTGTTCTCCGATGAGGCTCATTTCCACCTTGACCTTAATGGCCATGCCAATAAACAGAATTGTCGCTATTGGGGTAGGGAAAACCCGAAACAAAAACATCAAAGGCCTCTGCATAGCCCCAAGGTCACAGTTTGGTCCACGTTTACCATCACGTACATCACTTCAGCGCACACATGAGAACGCATACCTGCAGAGCGCGGTAATTTCAATTTTGACGCACAAAGTGTCACTGTCAATGGCAACTGTCAGTCAATAATCGAAATGTAAACAAACAACAAACATAACCTCCTAACCATTCAACATTTAATATTGTTCAGAATGAAATGTTACGTGCCAATTGTATGGCAGAAAAACGCAGAAAAGATTCAGGTGATACGAAACACAGCGAGCTGCAAGGCGATCGACGAAACAAGAGCGTTATTTGGTTAGATCTGTCGAAACGTCAAATCGACGTCAAGCGCTGTCAGCTGAAATTTGCGTGACATTACACACGCATACCGTATTACAGTGTTGTCAACTTGTTGTCGTGATATAGATATGGCAACGTCCTACTTTCACAGGTATGCGCAGAAGCCTTTCGGGAAACGTGAATTGGCCCGTTCTTTTTTGAAGACGACCAAGGCCGCGCAGTAACAGTGAATTCCCAGCGTTGTGTCGAAATGATTCAAACTTTTTTCACTCCGTTCTTCAAAAATTTGATGGATACACTCAGGACACTTGGTTTCAACAGGAAGGAGCCACCTGCCACACCTGCCTGGGAAAATTGATTTCTCGAAGAGGTGACATTCAGTGGCCCCCCCGAAGCCCGGATCTGACCCCCTGTGACTTCTTTTTACGGGGATACCTCAAAAGTCAAGTCTACCGCAACAGCCCCGCCATCTGGACGCTTTAAAAAACAATATTCAACGAGAAATCGGAGCCATCAGTCCATCACTGAAGACACCTACCGCAGAGTAATGGTAAATTTCAGAGGTCGGCTTCAGGAGTGCCAGGAGAAAAATGGGGGGGGGGGCACATTTGGACAATGTAATTTTCAAGGCATGAATTTCACAGAATTTCTGTACATTACAAAAAAAATAAAATAATATTGATCAGCTGGTTTTTAGCGCATTTTCCATCTTGATGAAAATCGCTATTGCAACCGCTTTGTCCGTCCGTCCGTCCGTCCGTCCGTTCCTCGAACTCCTCCCAAACTAGATGACCTAGCTTTCTAATTTTTTCGCTGTTACATAGCTTCCACTACCAAAGGAGGGCTAGGCTATATTGGACGTCCATATTGCGCCGCCAACATAGAGAAAACCGCCCCCGATAAACTTGAAATAACATAATATTGCACTTTCTACCAGACCTGATGCTCTGGTGTTCTCATTTTTTGAATAATACATAGTTGCCACTTATAAACGTGAGTCAAAAAACATTCCGTCTTCAATATGCGCCGCCGACATGAAAAAACTGCTAAAAACCGCCCCCAGTCACTTTAAGATAAAAAACATAAACCCGAAGACATAGCGATCTGATTTTTTCGATATATAAATAGCTGACTGAAAATGGGAAAGGATAGGCTACTTTTGGTTAGTCGCCGCCCCCAGATTCCGCCCCCAAACGATGAAAAGTGCAACTTTCACAAATGTTACTGATTGAGATGTTCCCTTAAACATTAGGAACTGCCAACTCAAATTATGCAACATTTGCTCAGCCGAACGCTGCCGCTCCCACACGCCGCCCCCAAAGTAAGAGATAAATGAAAAACATGAACCCGAAGACATAGCGATCTAAGTTTTCCGCTTTATGGATAGCTAACTAAAAATTGAGAAGGATAGGCTACTTTTGATATGGCGCCGCCTCCAGCTTCCGCCCCCAAAAGGAAAAAAAGTGCAACTTTCAACAATTTTCACTGATTTAGCTGATAATGTTACCTCGAACATTTAGAAACTCTTGACTCAAACTGTGCAAGAATTTCTTTGCCAAAGTCTGCCGCTCCCACACGCCGCCCCCAATGTGAGAGATAAATGTAAAACATGAACCTGAAGACATAGCGATCTAATTCTTTCACTATATTGATAGCTGACTGGAATTGGAAAAAGATAGGCCAGTTTTAATTAGCCGCCGCCTCCAGCTGCCGCCTCCAAACAAAAAAATGCAACTTTCACAATTTTTACTGATTGTCATATTTCCCTTACATTTAGAAACTCCCAACTCAAACTGTGCAACAGTTACTTTGCCGAATGCTGCCACCCCCACACGCTGCCCTCAAAGTGAGAGATGAATGAAAAACAGAAACCCGAAGACATTACGATCTAATTCTTTCGCTATATGGATAGCTAACTGAAAATGGGAAAGAATAGGCTACTTTTGATATGGCGCCGCCTCCAACTTCCACCCCCAAAAGAAAAAAGTGCAACTTTCAATAATTTCCACTGATTTACAATTTAATGTTACCTCAAACATTCAGAAACTCCAAACTCAAACTGTGGAAGAATTTCTTTGCCAAACTCTGCCGCTCCCACACGCCGCCCCCAAAGTAAGAGATAAATGTAAAACATAACCCTGAAGACATAGCGATCTAATTGTTCCGCTATATAGATAGCTGACTGAAAATGGGTAGAGATAGGCCACTTTTGATTAGTCGCCGCCTCCAGCTCCCGCCCCTAAACAAAAAAAATGCAACTTTCACAATTTTCACTGATTGTCATATTTCCTTAAACATTTAGAAACTCCTAACTCAAACTATGCAACAGTTACTTTGCCGAATGCTGCCACCTCCACACGCTGCCCTCAAAGTAAGTGATAAATGGAAAACATAAACCCGCAGACATAGCGATCTAATTCTTTCGCTATATGGATAGCCGACTAAGAATGGGAAAGAATTTGTCTATGGAAAGAATAGACTACTGTTGATTAGTCGCCGCTCCCAGCTCCCGCCCTCAAACAAAAAAATATTGATGAGTGAAAGAATTTTCCTCGGAATTTTCATTCAAATCTATTTCATTGGCAAGTACCCCATTCTGATGACACAATATCACAATGAGTTTTGAATGAAGAAAGTGGGCAAGGAATGGTGTTTCTCCTTCAACCAAATTTCTTTACGTTCACAATATGCCTCTTTGAGAAAATGCGCTACTGAGACTCACGCACGTGAAGGCATACTCACTTGTTTTTTATTCAATTTCAAAAGTGTACGCAAAGTCAAAGATTAGGTGCACGCGAAACGTCATAGTATCCGTGGCGTCAGTTTTTAGCGTGCCCCAACTCATATTTTTAAGGTACGCGTTGAAAATTAGCGATAGTAATAAGTACTATGGCCATTGTCCCTACCTAATACCCAAAGTGCTTCAAACTCGGCTTCGAATGTTGCGAAAACTTTAGCCAAGCGGAAAGCAAATCACGAGAGCTCGAAAATCTTCGGCCGGTGATAATTCACCTATGTATACCTACCCGCCTACCCCTATCCGTCAGTTCCGTCACCAAGAAGTAAGACTAGTACTTAAGAATAATATAATGATCTCGGAACAGACATTAAGGCATATAATAATAATAATAATAATAATAAACAGCATTTTATTAATACATAAGTGTACGTTGGTCCCATCGTACATGTATATACCTACTCAGGGGCGTTCCTACCCATGGTGCCTATTGTGCGAACAACAAGGGCAGCAAAATTTAGGGGCAGCTTTCTCCGGTTAAGTAATGCAGAATGATCCCAGTTACAATTTTTTCAGAAAATTTTGTCTGTTTTAAAAACGATGGACTTTTTGATTTCCGCCAAATATTTTGATTCGGTTTGCGATGTCCGTTAGCCTCATCTTCTGGCAGTTCATCCTATAGCCACTCTCATTTACCAAAAGCCTTTAGGGCGCAGGTTCATCAGTATCGTTTATCTTTGCACTGATTGGTTTACCTAGTAGTAGTGAAGTGCATGAGCCAATCTTCAGCTCCAACAAGCTTGAAAAATCAATAACTTGGTTTGTCTGTCAGCTGTCGAAGTCGCTTGAAGGTCACAGTTATTCGAAATCAAACGCAAAAATTTGATCATGGGCAGATTGGATCATCATCATCAACCACTTGGACACTTTACTGAACTCCAAAACGCATTATTTATAACATAAATGACAAGAGTAAAATGTAAGATAACAAAGATATTGGTCATCATGATGGCCATTTGTGCCGTCATCGGCCTATTGGCCAGTTTTCTCAATATAGCAGTTGAGCCTCGAGTTGGGCTAACAAGTCGAAAAGTAAACATTAGCAAATATTCATGTGTGAAATTTGGTTTTTTCATAATTTTGAATTCCTGTATATGATTCTGTTGTCCAATTAAAGTTTCAGTTTGTCAAGTTTTGAACAGTGGCTCAAAGGCCAAAATTTGAAAAAATTCAGGGTATCGAAAATCTCACTAGTTCGAAATGAAAATTATATATCCTCCTTGTTGGACTTCCGATCCGGAAAATTCTAAAACCGCTTCGAGGTAAGACATGAAGCTTCATAATGTCATTATTGAAAGTAGGAAAAAACATTATTTTCACAAACAGGGTTTGGTTGTACACAGTGACCATTTGCAATGGTTTACATATCACCCTGTGCAAACTTGGCGCAGTGTAGATATTCAATAGGTACTGAAGGAGGTACAATTTCATGAAAATTTGTGCGTGGTCTTATATTCAGCAGCGCAATTTGGTCATTCCAAAGATTCCAAGCAAAAACTTCCCAGTTTGAGGAAATCCATCAACAATTTAGTCCGCAGCTGTCTTTTCTTTCACTTATGATTATCAGCATTACTATTAGTTCGAAAACTTTTTCAAACGGTCCCCAAACCCCCGTCTCTCTTTTTGATAATTTTTACTTCGCACAAGGGCAGCAAACACCTTAGGGATGCCCCTGTACCTACTGTCTGCCAAAAAAAGTGCAATAACACCTTCGCTCTCCAAGGAAGCGCCCTATTCGCCTATACTGTCGCCATAAGCGTCAAAACAAAAGTGGGATTCGTCCTTAATAAGTGGAAACATCCTTACATAATTCTTCAGCTCCACTGATTTGCTCATGGCACTATTCATATTCAAGTCTTCGGGATGTCTTCCTCTTCGGATCGAAAGATCAAAAGAGGACGACAGAAATAAAGATCAAAAGAAGAATTTGTCTAAAGTAGGTCCCTTCGTTTCAGTTTTTTTGAGTGCGCATGTCTGGCGCGAATTTCATAGTTCCGTACACCGATATTGAAAATTAACACTAAAAAATATTGTAGTGCACCTAAAATTTCACAAAAAGTTTGGTAGAATGTTAGATATAGTCTATACACTGATAGAAAGGACCACCAGATTCCTCAGCTTGAAAAGTAGTCCCCAAGCGTTACCCGCGAAATTTTAAATTCCAGCTAGAAAGAGATGGTTATTTGCACTAATCACAGCTAAGTGCTATGGTAATTTTAAATGACACCAGTTTAATACCAATTTTATTGAATGAGAAAATAATTTTTTTGAATGAAGCTGATTTTATTACACAACACTATCACAACAGCCGAGCCGACTAAAAATAACAAGCATCATAGAGAAATGGAGGTTAGAAATCGTACGTAAATGTCAAACTCGCTGAATGTAATGCCATTGGCTTGGCGTAGGAATAATTTGCCCGGGTAAGACTACCAACCGAACAAAACTAATATTAGTTCCAAAAGCGCCTATGCTGTTACAGTCTTTGGTGCTTTTGTTTGCTATAGGTTACATCACTGAAATTCAAAAAAGTCCGTTCTATCGCTGAACAGACTATACCTATTTTTATATTCAAAGAAAATGTTCCATTGACATTCAGTTCAATGATCATTTGTGGACGTTCAGGAACAAGGAAAATGGCAACAGCGCTCAAGACAACAAGACATCGGCGCCAACTGTCACTTGTGACAATTATGATCACACTTCTCGTTTCTACCTGACCTACATTTCATTTGCTCATGTTTTGACGAAAGAACACAACTTGTTGAAAATGGCTGCACCGAGAAGAAAGTTCAAAGAAGCTACGAAAAGATGCATTTACGGTATGTATAAAAGTGACAGCCAGGAACCAGTAGTTGGTCAGGCGGCTAGACAGAGCATGCAGCGTTGCCATTCAACTGACAGGTGTACGAAAGTTTTCAAAATTTGGAGCCTTCAAGCATGCGCACCTGCCCAAACGAAGTAGCCTATTGGTATTCGCCGAGATCAGACATTCTGGAGCGGCAGTTCAGTTATGTCCTCCGATTGTGCCTACCATTATTTGTTCCTAACATCTTATAGCAGCCACTCGAAGACAAACATTTTCATGAAGAACAAAAACTGGTGAAGGCTGAAACCTTTTTTTGTCGGTCACAATTTGCCACCTCGGTCTATTGGTTGATTTAAGTCTCCTAACACATTTTCTGCGAAAATTTCATCAAAACTCGGCCCACGACATTTTGGTATTGCACTTTTTCTCTGGCAGGTAGTAGGTATAGTATACCTAATACAAGATTGCCCGATAAAAAAATACGATGGATCTGAACAAGATTTCATAGAAGGTGGAGACAGGACGATGAGATGGATAAGAAGTTTGGATATCGATTTATAACATATTTCACATTACACAAACATACACACAAACACACTATGACGTTTCGCGTGCACCTAATTATTATTATTATTATTATTATTATTATTATTATTATATCGACTTTATTTAGTTAGGTAGGTACATACACATTTGAAATACAGCAAATAATAGCAATAACTTATAAATAAAAACAGGAAATAACGAAAAGAAATTTGCAGGTACCTAACCTATTGTGGGCGCGGGAGGATGGCGAAGTCTAGCTACCAGAGCTACTCTACTCAACCATCAACCGCGCCATAAAATGAAATAACAATGCAGCATAGGTAGTAGAAAAAAAAAAAAAATTCGGAATCGAAAAAAGAATCGGAATATGTTTTACCTATCCTTATTATGCAATATAAAAATCTATAAAAGTAACAAAACCTTTGAACACTATAATGGCAATGTGAGATGTAAGTATAAGTACAAAAAAGAAAAAGAATGTATAAAATGAGGATTGATTTAATTCAAGACAGAAGCTCGTTCTGCTGACTCATTAGATGCAGCTTAAATTTCCTTTTAAAAGTTGAGCTATCCGAACCAAGAATTTCCCGGGGTAACGAGTTGTACAATTTTACCGCGTTGTAAGTGAAGCTTCTCCGAAAGAGTGATGTGCGGTGGCCCGGCAACGTTAGTTTGTAGCTAGATCTTACACATCGAGAATGAATATCGGATCGTGGGATAAGTTTTTCCCTTATAAAGCAAAGGGAAGGACCGGACTCGCCCAATGTTTGCATAACAAAGCTGCCCAGGTGAAGAAGCCATCGGTTTCTCATGTTAAGCCAGTTTAATTGACGATATGTATGGGATATATGATCGAATTTACGAAGGCCAATAATTAAGCGTGAACAGCTGTTCTGCACCCTTTGAATGCGGTTTCTGTCAAAGTTGTCTAAACAGAAGTAATAAATAAAGTCACAGTATCTAAAATTTGACAGGACCAAACTCTCACAGAGAGTTTTGCACAAGGAAGCACTTAAAAAATGTCTACCAGCGTACAACAGCTTTAAAGATAGAAATGATTTCTGCAGTAATTTTTTGACATGAGTTTTAAATCTGAAATCTGTGTCCAGCATTACACCAAGGTTCCTCGCTGAGCTGACAAATGGCAGCAGCTGACCGTTTATTGATATAGACAGATTGTGATTCAAGAACTGCACATGGGCTTTACTGCCATATAACATAATTTGCGATTTGGACGGATTCAGCTTCAAGTTATGCTCAAGAGAAAGTTGATGAATTAATTCCAGATCACTATTGACTCTCACAGCTGCTTCACGGAACTCCTGCTGATCAAAGTGATAATACAGCTGGGTGTCATCTGCATAAGCTTGCACCTCACAATGCCGCATGGCTTTGAGGATATCTGCTGTGTAAATAATGAAAAGTAACGGCCCAAGAATAGACCCCTGAGGAACACCGGACAGAACTTCAATCAGGGCGGAGTGTTTACCGTTACAAAATATTTTCTGAAACCTTCCGCAAAAATAAGATTTCATCAAGTCAAGTGACTTTCCCCGGAATCCGTAATACTTGAGCTTGGCACACATTAATTCATTGTTAACCGTATCGAACGCTTTTGAATAGTCCAGCAGCACCAAAACGCTATCCCGTCCGCAATCACGAGCCCGAATCAAATCATCAAAGACCTTCGTCAAGGATGTAGCAGTACTGTAATTCTTCCTGAAACCACTCTGATGTCTTGGCAATATGTCCTTTTCGACCACAAACGTGTAAATTTGGTTATAAAGAGCTCGTTCAAATATCTTAGACATGGCAGGCAAAATACTTATCACCCGAATGTCACCAAAGCCGGAAGGATCAATTTTTTTTGGAATGGGCTTTCCTATTGCTATTTTCCAAGCATCGGGAAAATAGCCTACCTCTATAGAGCAATTAATAATATGTGTCAAATATTTGTCGATAAATGGACTGCAATATTTTAGCATAGAGGGCGATATTTCATCTACACCCTTAGCATTTGTTTTAATACCGTGCAAGATTTTATGTACTTCTTCAACAGTTACCATTTTGAAAGAAAATGATACATCCCGGTTTAGCAAATTATTATTGTAAAACTGAACTTTCTTCGCGCAGTTGGAACGGTTCTGTAAAAATTTACCAAAATATTTATTGATCTCGTCCGGATCCGACAACTCATCAGGCAAATTGTTGTTTTTTTCAGCTGAAATATTCAAATTTTTTAGTGCCTTCCATGTTGCTCTTGGATTATTTTCAGATGAAATTGTATTAATGTAGTTCTTCTTTTCCTTTCTTACCATTGATAATGTGAAATTTCTCAACCGTTTATATTCAATCCAATCTAACTCCAAACGAGTCCTCTTAAATTTCCGCAGAGCTCGATCTCTCTGTTCCATATATAGCCGAATATTTGACGTTAACCACGGTGCTTTGGGCTTGGTAACTCTTACCCGTTTTGTTGGAGCATGCCTATCAAAGAGTGACACCAGGAGATTACTTAATACTTCGATTTTATGATTAATGTTGTCTTCGTACAATATATTATCAAATGGCAAAGCACACAAATCCTGCAAAAATGAATCCAGACGAAAGTCAGCAAATGATCTATAAGTTACGGTTTTTGGGTCCATTTTAAACGCATCAATTTTGAGAGTGGCATACACCAATCGGTGATCAGAGATAGTATCAGCACACATAGTACCAACATCAGTGATCATTTCACGATTTGTGACAAAAACAGGATCAAGAAGCGTGGTGGCCCTACCGGATATCCTTGTTGCTTCATTAAGAATCTGAACAAAATTAAAGCCCTCCAAGCAGTCATACAACGGATTATGTAAATTAAAGAAATTAACATTAAAATCGCCCATACATGCAACTTCATCAACTGTAGGACACAAACTGGAGAATATATTGTCAAAGTCCCCAATCAAACCAGTTAAATTCACATTTGGGGGGCGATAGAATACAGCAAAAGCCACTTTCTTATTCTTGATTTTTAGCTTAATAATGAGAAACTCGAGTTCACTATTCACAGGAAAATCAAATTCAACAATTTCATACTCATAAGATTCCCGCACATAAACCGCCACCCCACCTCCCCTACGACCTCCGACCCTATCCCTTCTAAGAAACCGGTATCCCGGAATTGCCAAACCACCAGCATCCACTCCCCCAGAGAGCCATGTCTCGGTCAGCATCAACAAATCAAAGTTCTGCTCCAGAATCAGCATCCTGAGATCTTCAAAACCTGTAAACATAGAGCGTGTATTTAAGTGAGCAATTCTCATTTTAAATTACTGTAAATAAATAAGTTATATTAGGTAGATTAAAGACAAAAAACTTATAAAAAGGAAAGAAAACAAATCCAATATAAAAATACCTCGAAAAATACAATAAGTATAAGATAAACCTTTTAAATGGAAAGAAAAAAGCTAAGGTATGATAAGCGAACTCCATGAAGACGAGCATTTAACAAAATATTTATCAATTATTATCGGACTTGAGAAACTGCGAAATACTGCTAAATTTAAATAGTTTTTGACCACTTTTACAAATAATCTTGCCGTTTGCGGTCCACACCATTCCTTTTCCATACTTAACAAGCGCCTCATTAAGCAGCCTCATTCGCGTTTGCGTAAGGTCTTCACGTATGATGATGTTTGTACCCTTCAGTTTCTTTTTCCTGAGAAAAATATCTTGCTTGGTTTGATTGCGACATAGTCTGACCAGCAAACACTTTGAACCTTCTTGCTTCTTAATTTTCACTTCAAAACAGCTATCGATGTCGGTCGGAAGAATATTCAAGTTAAGATAATTTTTACATATGTCAGTGAAGACTTGGCAAAGATCTTCATTCGACTCACGGGGAGTGAAGTACACTCGCAGATTATTACGCTTAGAAAACTGCTCCATTTCTTCGCACTTCTCCCTCGTCTCCAGTAAATCACCTTCCAGAACCTGAATTCTTCTCACTTGTTCATCGAAATTCGTCTTGGCAACCACTTTTTCAGCAATGACGTCCGTCAGCCTTGAGAGGAAGTCTTCCGATTTCAGGAACCTTTCAACAATTTTGAAGATGAGGGCTTCGTCTTCTTCGGATTTCGACGATGATCTGGTTTTACCAGCTTTGTTGTCCGGCATATCGAAAACAATTTTTCTACTATTCACACACAGCAAAACGTACTCTCAAAGTCACTACAATAACAATCACGGAGCGCTCGCCGAAAACACGTCTACTCGCTGCGACTCATGCGTGCGTGCCCTATCTTTGACTTTGCGTGTACGTTAGCGTGTACCTAGACACAGCGAAAAATCACACCCTTGTTTCTGGACTTCCGATTCAAGAAATTCCAAAACCGTTTCGAGATAAGAAACTTCATATTGTCATTATGATGATGCTGTTCACTCCAAAATGACACCAAACTTGGCAGTTTATTCGTTGTGGGGTTAAAAAATAAGAAAAACTGATTTTTTCGATCTGTCAAAAGAATTATTTTTCACTTTTCTAGTGTGAAGAATTGTTTGGACATGGTAACACATGTTGTCAATGTGTAGGTAGGTTAGAGTCATTTGATAACATTTCACTAGGAAAAAGAAAAACGTGGTGGTATGGTGATTTGTTGGGAAGTCTCGTACCTTTAACTTTCGAGGGGAGGGAGGCCGCATCGAGTTCGCCGATGTCTTGAACTCTTGAAATTATTATCGTTGGGGTTATACAATATATTATTATACAATCATACATCATACAATTATACAATCAAACCCCAAAAACGCATTGGTCAAGCTGCTCAAAATGCATAGCTAAACCGCTTTACCACCGGACTACCACGAAAAGCAGTTTCAAGGACTATTTGCATGGCGGAGACTCAAAGGCATTCAGCTTTCAAGAAGTCTCTTTTCTGGAGGTCCGTGGAGTGTGAATCGATCGATTACAAAATAAAACAAGCGAATATGCCTCATGAGCATGAGGCTCAGTATAGCGCACTTCCTTTTTGAGGGATTAGTGAACGCAAGATGTTAATTAGGGCTCTTCCGTTGTTTGGGCAAAAAATTTCAATATGACGGCCAAAATAGCTGCAGAATCATGAAATTCTGAAATGTTTTCAATAAATGACCATATGGGATGAGGTAGGAGGGGCGGAAAACGAAAGAGAGAGGTGAGGTCGTCGTCACTTCGATGGAGTTCCTCATTGTTGGGAAGTGCGCGTGTGAGCGTGTGAAATCCACGTGTAGACGTGTATGGGTTTTTCAGGGGTGGGGGTTAGTTGAAGAATGGTTGAAGTGTGAAAAGGTCCGATGCCGAGTGTCGAGTGCCAAGTGACGGGTGGCGGCTTTTTCACAACAGTCCCGGCCAGACTGTATTAAAGGTGTGAATGTATCTCCAAATGAATGAACGAGAACAATCGGGACTCGAGTGTCGTTTACGCTTATCACGCCATTCATCACAAGTCTTATTCCAGTCTACACCTGCATATTTCATGCAATCACACTGCGCATTAGTTACTAAGCACAAATGAATTTATTTGCTTTTGCCCAGCCTCCCCTAATCTTTTGACATTCTATTTTGGTCCCATTGTTGGCATTTTCAACATGAAAGCCTCGTCAATCAAAGAAATACTTTGCGTGATAACAATAATAATTATAATAAGTATTCCTGTTCTCGTCCATCAAATCTATTAGGTTGAAGGTGGTAGTTTTCTTGGGTTATTTGGACTTCGTTCAAAAGAAACTATTTAAAAAAAAAATTGTCAAAAAAATCCTATAGTTATGTCTACACGAGAAATTTCACAAGCTTATTTTATTAGATATTATATACATTTTTTAGATGCCTTGAAAAAATCTTAATTAAAGACGAAGCCCGTCTTTTACGAAACGAAACGAAGTCCAAATAATCCTAGAAAACTACCACCTCGACTACCACCTTCAAGCTAAGAATTATAATCTAAAGATAATAATAATCTTTCTGAAATAGTAGGTACAGGTGTTCACGCGAGGTGGACACCCCCACCATTCAATAAAAACTTTATCTTCACAACAATTCAAAAAGAAAAACTTCCTTAGAACAATTTTTTCTGGAATTTCCGAATACACCAAGTGCAGTTTTTCATCTCATGCCATATACAGGTGATTCAGAAGTGTCGGGCCACGTTGATGTATGTGATAGAGCGCTGGAAAGTTGTAAAACAATCCTTGGGCTGAGTTTCAAGTCCGACTTACAATCGCTGAGAGATTCCACCAGCAAACGTCAAAAAAAGTCAAACTTTCACGTCAATTTGCAGCTCTCTCCTGGCTTTGAACCTAAAATAGATCCATGGCAAAAGAATGATGAAAATAAGGGTGGAGACGTTCCGTGCATTTGGTTAAGATTTGGAGCTCATGGCTAATGTGAATCGAAAGTCGAAAGTAAAATTTGGCATTTTGACATTTTGAGAACGTGCAAATTTGTTCGGTTGCAGGTCGAACTTGAAATTTAGCCCCTCGTTTAGCCCTATGTTTTTTATTCGCAAGTCATAGCCAAGGTTGGTCTTTTGAGCCCTTCTATTTTCTTCATTTCAAAAGTTTGGCAAACTGCTTATTGCAGAATAACGAGTACCTACAAAATATCCACTGAAAGTGCATCGAACGAGGCATTGAAAAATTACGCGATACCCTGTATACGGCATGAGATGAGTAGTTGTACTTGACATAGTCAGAAACTACAGAAAAAATCGAGGGAAAGTTGTTCAAGGGAGGTTTATCTTTTTGAAATTATTGCAGTGGGAAAGTTTCCAAAGAGGGAGTATCCATCTCGCATGAACACCCTTCACCCATTACATACAGGTGTTAGCAAACTTGGGGTAGAAAATTAAACCGCAGTTAGGGAAATGCTTCAAAAGCATCAGAAAAATGTTGAAAAAAATTTAGGGTTTTTATTTTTCAAAATAGGTATGGAGGGTAAAAGGTGGTCCTTCGACCCCCCTTTATTTTCGCTATTTTGGAAGATTTCAGTAAACTCTCCTAAACAGACCAAAAAGCAATGTTTTAAACCTTTGAATTCGTTTTGTAATTTTATTTACTATACAGGGTGAGTCGCAAATCCTGAAAATCCAGTTTTCTTCAAAAATGCATGTAGAAAGTCTGATATAAGAACTATTTGTGTTATTTGTTGCTCTACATCAGCTTTATAACCTCTAGAACCTTTCACGCTCATTTTAGAGGAAAAATGATTTTTGGGATCTATGACTCACCTAGGGACTCACCCTGTACACTGAATGAAATCACAAAACACATTCAAAAGTTGAATGAATCTGCTTTTTGGTCCGATGATAAGAGTTTACTTGAATTTTTCAAAATAACGAAAATAGAAGGGGTCGAAGGACGACCTTTTAACCCTTCATATTTGCGAAAATAAAAGTCACACATTTTTTCAACATTTTTCTGGAACTTTTGGAGCATTTTCCTAATTGCGGTTCAATTCTCTACCCCAAGTTCGCAAACACCCTGTAGATATGCCTGTTCTCTGTCGGATTTCATATTTCATGAGACATCCCCTTCAACCCCATTTGAGAAATTTCGATCGCTATTCGGAGGTGCAGTCCGGCTTTGGTCAAATGGTTAATCGCCGAAGGTGGTCCCCGCCAAAGGCCCAGGTTGAGGAATGAAAACTTATCGTGTCATAAAGCTAGACACACCTAAGTCAGAGGGGTTCCCCTCTATATTGATATCGGCGATTTATAGTGGATTTGTCATTAAGATTAACACCTCGCGTCTCTCGTTTGTGATGGGTACAATAGTCGATGTAAAGGAATCAATAAAGAAAAGGTTATCCAAATTTCACTGTCTTATCAGCGCATTTAGGAGGGACAGGTAATGTACAGGCATGACGACGACATTACGGTATGACCGGTTATTTTACACAAGAATGCTTTTAGCCAATATACCTACCTAGCTCAGCCGTTTACCATAAATGTTCCAACATCTATACGATATTTTACTTTGTTTTCTTGTTAATTACATATTGTTGTCCACACTACCAATAACATGGATTTCTTCTCATAAACATGTTAACGGTAACATGTCTTGGTAGGTAGATACACAGGGTGATTAAAAAATGTGGGTGCGTGACCATGGTCACCCTCGGAAGAAGTAAAACTTCTATATAGGTATGAAATCAGTTAGCAAACAATGTTAGAACAGGTGTTCTTTTCGTTTCTGTGTTATTGTTTCACGATAGATTTATAAAATTTTACATTATACAAATGTGTAGATACTTATGTAAGTACACAGGGTGTAACACTTTTTTTGACAATATTTCAGGAGATAATAGCGCATTGAAAAATAAGAACTTTCGCAAAAAATTAAAAAACTTTTTTATAAATAATAATAGGATTAATAGGTGAAAAAAATGAAAATTGAAAAAATGTGACAAAAGTCAACATAACCAGCTTGTAGGGTAGGTATGCATTAACTTACGGCCAAGATGGCGGCGGAATGTTAAAATTCAACTGGAAAATAAGACTGATCATACAAAACAACGGTGAGTTCCAAGCTCCATGAAAATCTAAAATCGGATGTATTTTGATGAAATTCACATCGCCTGTGGATTTCACTCAAATCGGACCACTTTTCATAGAAATTCAAAATTGCGGATCAAAGATGGCGGACAAGTGACAAAAATCATTGATCAAATTCATATGGTGGACACGTACGCATTCGATTGGCGTTTGCACCACATCGATATCTCTTTTCGTTGAGGTATAATTCTCCTAGTTCTATCACTTTGGAACATGTTCAATATGGAGAATACAAGATAGAGGCGGGGCATCAATTGTCGAAAATTGGATGGATCTTGATGAATTTCACATTGCCTGCAAATTTCGCTCAAACCGATCACTTTCAGAGAAATTCAAATTGGCGGATCAAAGATGGCAGCCAAGTGACAAAAATCATTGGTCAACTTTATATGGTGGACACGTACGCATTCGATTGGCGTTTGCGCCCCATCGCCATCGATATCTTTTTTCGTTGCGGCATATGATTCTCCTAGTTCTATAACTTTGAAACATGTTCAATATGGAGAATACAAGATGGCGGCGGGGCATCAATTGTTGAAAATTGGATAGATCTTGATGTAATTTACATTGCCTGCAAATTTCATTCTAATCGGATCACTTTTAGAGCAATTCAAAATGGCGGATCAGATGGCGGCAAAGTAACAAAAATCCAAAAGTCAACTTGACGTCATGGACATATTTACTATTGATCAGCGTTTACATCACATCGACATCTCTTTTTCGAGGGAGTTGGTATCCCGGGTACAGACAGACAGACGGACGGACGGACGGGCAAAGTGAAGCTAAAAGCGCCTTTTCCCTATTTTTTGAGAAAGTGCGCTAAAAACCATTTTCAAAACTCAACTTTGGAAGCCTCTATCTCCGTTATAAAGCGTTTCCGATATTATTTTTTCAAAATATATAGTTCACTTATTTTTTGATGCTCTAGGACCTCCTGAAATATTGACAAAAAAAGTGTAACAACCTGTATATTGTTACGAGCGGCGATCCCGTTTATATTGGTAAACACTCGATCTTTCTGGATCCTTCCATCCATTAGATCGCAGTGTAGAAGTCTAGAGCGATCTGGTGCATTCCAGAGCGTTCGTGTATGTGAAACTGAAGGAGACTTCAACGTTCGATCAAGGCATAGCTGTCCACTTTGACGGAGGTGCAGATTTCAGAACACATGGAAAGCACGCGGAAGGTGTGTGTGATTATTCAGGAATGGTCTAGAAACCGCATATGCCAGGCACTATGGAATTTGCTGGAAGTAGACAGAAAGCGCGAGAACGCTGTTCGGAGGCCTTATATAAGGCATCAGCCGGCAGCTCGCGGCAGTATTGAATTGGATAGCGAGCGATAACAAGCGAAGTACCTGCGATATAATTCCAAGCGTGAATAATTGTTGGTGTATTGATTGTAGTACGCACAAATAAACAGTGTTTGTTTTAAAACAATCGTCTCAATTATATTCGAACCCGTACGCAAAATATCGTAACAATATATACTTATACAGTATACTATATTTACAGGTATCCCAGAATTAAGTGGCCAAATGTATAAAATCAGGTAGCCCCTACCTATTTTGCAAAGCAACTCGCTAATCTCTCCGCTTGCTAACTTGGTTGGTTTGTCCCGTTTGTCAAGTCTGGATGGAATCCATCGTTTGTATCTTATCTTTAATCTGGTCTCGATAAACAAAGGCCGGTTACTCATTTTAAAGTGGAAAACTCGGAAAACTTGAAGAATTTTAAAATAAATTGCATGAAATTGTTCAAGAATCAATTACCCTTTGTTCAAAAAACGTTAGTATAAATCTGTTCACAAGCTGAAAACAAAAGAAACTTGCAGTTTTTCATTAGGAACCAAATTATGTAGAAGAAAAGCGAGTGAGACAGTCAGACGCATTGGTACATGGATAAAGGTGAACGATCTGAAACCACAGAAAGACTGTAAATGATTTGCAGAAAATTGAAAATTTTGAAAGTTTGAATTTTCCGGGAAAACCTCAAATCGTTTTCTAAATCATCTTATTATGAAGATCGTCAATTACGGCTTCACTTTGAGCTCCATCATTCAAGTCCGGTTTCGATAACCCAGACCTGTTTTACATTTTCAACAGGGAAATTCCCGGGAATTCGAAAAGAAAATTATTGGAAAATGTTCAAAAGCCAGATACACCTCTGGTTAAAAAAAAAGTGAAAATCTGTTCACGGGATAAAATATTGGAAAATTTTCAGTTTTTTCAGAGATGAAAACTCGGAAACCATGGGTTTTCGTTTTCGAAAATTTTCCCTCCAAAAATTATTTCAATCTTTTCTCCAACTTTCATTCCCAGCATGTCTGCACCTAAAATAAACATTTCGTGGGGTTCACCGCATGTCAAAGTTTGCATTGCAGTTTTTTTTCAAATTCACGAAATGTGCCAATCTCATTTTGAAAAAATTACCGTCGGAAAACCGGAACCGTGCCGATTTTGAAAATAGGTCTAGACGACGCCCAATCCAATATAAACTGCTCCACAATGAAGTTGTCGCCACCAAAAAAATGGGTTCACTTTGACGGCCAATAACTTACGATTGCCGGAAGTGATTTCCATTCTGTTTGTTGCGCTTGCTAGCCCAATCTATCTTGAACAGATCCTGTGATTTTGAATATCAAGAAACTGCATGTAACATTTATACAGGGTGATATGTAAAAACGTGAAAAATTGCGAAAGCTTCATCGAACCCCCATTTGCAAAATTTTTATTTTTTTTCAAATTCTAGTGTGAAAATAATGAAGTGTGATGCATTGTCTCGAAACTGTTTCGGAATTTCCGAGATTGGAGGTCTTACACAGAAGATATGGATTTTTATGAGGAATGTAACAGATCTGCCATATTTTCTCGCAAGATTGAATCACTCAGCGTTACTGTAGCAACACACATTTTTGATGATCCTTGTGGGAAGGTATCATCAGAAAAACGCAATCAGGAGTAAAGCTCAGGCATGGCACAAGCACAACAAGTAAACTTCCACGGAAAATGAAGTTCTACCATATTCAGGGGTTTAGACTTGCAAAAAGCATGTTCCACATCTGAAATATTGATGAAATTCAACGTGTCAGAAACATACAGTGACTAGCTTTTCAAAAAGTGCTCCCTGCCTGGCCCCCATTTTCGGGTTGATTTTGGATTCAAGTTATCCGGAACGGTTGTAGGAACAATCGTGCTGAATGTCAACCACCCATTCATTGGAAGTGATTCAATCTTGCGAGAAAATAGGGCAAATCTGTTACATTCCATATAAAAATTCATATCTTCTGTGTAAAATCTCCAATCTCGGAAATTTAGAAACAGTTTCGAGACAAGAATCACACTTCATGATTTTCACTGTAGAATTTGCCAATTTTTTTTTGCAAATGGGGGTTCGATGAAGTTGTCGCAGTTACATATTTTTACATATCACCCTGTATAAATGTTACGTGCTGTTTCTTGATATTCATAATTATAGGATCTGTTGAGGATAAATTGGGCTAGTAAACGCAACAAACAGAATGGAAATCACTTCCGGCAATCGAAAGTTATTAGCCGTCAAAGTCAAGCCATTTTTTTGGTGGCGACAACTTCATTGTGGAGCAGTTTACTTTTGATATCGGTTTGGCTTTTTCGAAAAAAGTCGATCCCGGAGCAGGAATTAATTTTTGAGTGGAGTCCCTGCATCAAAAGCGAGTCGTCCTGATCACAATACGGGCGAGAGGCTCTCTCGGGTGGCAATGGCTAGGAGAAATTTTGAAAATTCATAACGCCCGACGGGAAAATAATGAAAGATTGCAACTGCAGACTTAATTTGACTCTTTAGTTTTGTTGCTTCCTGCCAAATTTGGTTCAAATCCATCCGCTAGATTTTGAATAATGAAATGGTAAAGTTTTGAACTTTGACATTTTCTGTTATTTGACAGATGACAAATAGGGCAATACTTTCAACTGTTCTAAATACAGTTTTCATGGGCTTTCAAACGGCATATCACAAGTCAAGTTCCGTGAGATATAGCTTCTGTCATTTTTTGATAGTGACACTTCCGTTCGGCAGAAGGCAGCCAAAAACTAAGGGGCTCGTTCGACGGTGAAACCATGTCCGTATATCAAATTTCAAGTCGATGGGATAGACGTTGCGGCCGAGGTTGCGGCTGTTACCGTGGAAGGTTACAGACAAACATACAAACCTACAAACATACACACATACATACAGACAGAGATCATTCTGGAAATGGTTTTAATCGTCATAGGAGACAACGGATATATCCGTCGAAATCTCAAAAAAACTTTTCACGTAGCGGCCCTACTAAACTGCTCCACAATGAAGTTGTCACCACCAAAAAAGTGGCTTGACTTTGACGGCCAATAACTTTCGATTGCCGAAAGCGGTTTCCATTCTGTTTGTTGCATTTACTAGCCCAATCTATCCTCAACAGATCCTGTAAGTGTGAATATCAAAAAACTGCATGTAAAATTTATACAGGCTGATATGTAAAAAGTTGAAAAATTGCGACGACCTAATCGAACCCCCATTTGCAAAAAAAAAATTCAAATTCTAATGCGAAAATCATGAAGTGTGATGCCTTGTCTCGAAACGGTTTTGGAATTACCGAGATTGAAGGTCTTGCACAGAACATATGAATTTTTATATGGAATTCAACAGATTTGCCCTAAATTTTCTAGCAAGATTGAATCACTTCCATTGAACGCGTGGTTGACATTGAGCACAATTGTTTCTATACAACCGTTCCGGATAACTTGAATTTAAAAACAACTCGAAAATTTGGTGTGAGGCCAGGCAGGGGGTACTTTTTGAAACGCTAGTTACTGTCTGTTTTTGGCACGTTGAATTTCATCAATGTTTCAGATATGTGGGACATGTTTTTTACAAGTTTAAATAAACCCCTGAATATGGTAGAACTTCATTTTCTGTGGAAGGGGGAACCACTGGAAGTTTACTTGTGCTATGCCTGAGCTTTACCCCTGATTGCGTTTTTCTGGTGATACCGTGCTACAATGATGATCAAGAATGTGTGTTGCTACAATAACGCTGAAAGCCCATCTTTTATGCTAACTGTTCACTGACACGTCTTGACGTGTGATGTCAAAATCTGTCACAGTCCTCTTGTAGATACCAAGATTCTCTTCAAAAATAGTCCTCGTACATGGAAATCGAACTAGCGGCGCCAAAGGCCCACTACATGAAAAAATAAATTATGTCTTCATTTTGAAGAGACCACCAAGATTTTCAGACATCACAAATCGTTGGCCACCAAAAAAAAAACTTCATCTAGGGATGATCGAAATAGACTACTCTCAATCCGTCTTCTCTAATACCGCTACGGGAGTTGTTTTTCCTACATAGGCTCCCGTACTGTAAGGCTAAGGCAAAAGGCAAGTAAGGCCAAGATTCGAGTCAGTCGTTCCAGATGAAAATAAGTTGCGAATAAGAATTCGTCAGATAATTTTGTTCTCAGAGTTTATTCGTCAAATTGTGCATCGAAGGTCGGGAATTCGACATTTGAAGATGTCAATAATGTCATCGACAGCTAAAGTGCTATGCAAAACTGGGTCGGCCATCTTGAAATGAGTAATTTCTTTTTACAATGACAAGTTCAGATATTGCCAAATTTGATTATTCATCATCATTAGGTACCTTCTCTAGAAGACTCAGGGAATCCCTACGACTCATGTTTTAGATGTGATGCTAGTGAAGACATGAGTATTATTCCTTATTCCTTGCTTGTAGCACAATTATATACCTACTATTGAAATACAAAAATCACAAGCAAGAGCTTTGACTTGTGAAAAGCCTAAATTACACACTTGAAACTAAAAATAATCGGATAGTTATTCGCTAATAAAGTAGGCGATCTGTGTTAAAGGCCTTCCGTTAAGAACAGATTGTAAACATAATCAAATACGTACTTTTCATGATTGCAAATAAAAATGCACGATGGTAACTGAGACCGCGTCCTGTCCGGCAGTCTGACCATCTTTAGCGCAGATAATCATAAGTTATGATTCGAGAAGCGCCTCTGGCATATTCACTGATTCTTTAAAATGCGTAAAATACCAAATTAACCTTCACATTTTATTTGTCTTTGGATCACTTTCTTAAAGCATGTTTTATTTAATGCCGAGACAGGGACCGCTTTTAGAGCCGAAGCTTCTTTCTTGAACCATAAAAATACCAACAAAACTGATTTATTGTTATTGAGCTGATTCGCCGCTATGCAAAAGGCCATGTCATGCTTGAATGCTGACACTTGAAAAAGCGAAACCGCACGCGTACTTTCAGAGGTGCGATCGTAATTTTGAGCCGAAAATTTTGTCTAGTCTAGCTGTAGGTAGGTCAAGTCTAGTTCCAGGGCAGAGTTGGGAACCGAAATTAATGACGGTTCGGTTTCGGTTTACAACATTTTTCAATTTCGGTCTAGGTTTACAACTTTTTCATTTCACGATTTTCGGTTCGGTTATCTAGAATAATAATTTCGATTTCGGTTAGCAAAAAATTTGGGTTCCATTTCAGCTCTATTTTTTGCAATCTGCAAAGCGCGAATTTCGAGGTCACCATTTGGTGATTTTTTTTGTAGTGTAATCTGGTAGTAATATACAGGGTGGTCCAGGTTATAGTAGCAATAATCCACCATTCGATTGTCCATTGAAAACTAGGTCGCCACGCATAATTTCATTTTTCTCCAAAACGCTTCCTAAGAGAGACACAGCCCTTCTAAGTTCAGTTTTAAAAATCTTATTTTTGCAATAACTCTTAGGTCATCAAAGCGATTTTGACCGAATTTAGTATAAATACTCATAAAATAGATACTCATCACTCGACGTAGATAACTTTTCTCAAAAT
Organism: Anaspis maculata; assembly: GCA_949128115.1. Classification (NCBI taxonomy): domain Eukaryota; kingdom Metazoa; phylum Arthropoda; class Insecta; order Coleoptera; family Scraptiidae; genus Anaspis; species Anaspis maculata. The sequence goes on from OX421968.1 coordinate 9,253,467, forward strand.
TGTCCAGTGGCGTAGATACGGAGAGATTGTTCAACTTCTCCCACCCCATTTCCTACGCCACTGGATATTTTTGAAAAATTAAACTTTTTTTAATTCCTTCTTCAATTTTAAAAAAAAATTACTCTTGCAAAATTCTGATTAGAGGCTTCGTTCCCGGGATATTTGGGTTTGAAACTTTGGAAAACGCCTCGAAATCACGACTTTCAAAAGCCTAAAAATTAAAATCCAAGAAAACTTATGATTCCTCAACTGGAATGAGTTTCCTAGGTCGTTTAAGTTGATTTGCTGCTATTTTTTGCTAAGAAACGAAGCGTTTTCAGAGAAAAACAATTTGGGCTTAATTTTTTTTTTCAAAATTAAACAAGAAATTTGAAAAAAATATAGTTTCCCAAAAATATTCAGTGGCGTAGAGAATAGGGCGTGAAAAGTAAAACAACTTCCCCGTATCTACGCCACTGGACAATTTTGACAAGAGTTATTTACGTCAAGTGGTGGGTATTTATTTTGTAAGTATTTGTACCAAATTTGGTCAAAATCGCTTTGATGACTTGAGAGTTATTGCAAAAAGAAGATTTTAAAAACTGTACTTTGAAGGGCTGTATCTCTCTTAGGAAGCGTTTTAGAAAAAAATTAAATTATGCATGTCGACCTAGTTTTCGATGGAATATCGAATGGTGAACTATTGCTACTATAACCTGGACCACCCGTATTTATTTCAATCAAGGATGGAATTGAATTGGTAAAATAAGCGTTGCTGTCAATCAATAAACCCACAGGGATCGATTCCGCAATGCTTATTCTACCTATATAACATAAATCCGTCTTTCACCAGGGGCGTTCCTACCCATGGTGCCTATTGTGCGAACAACAAGGGCAGCAAAATTTAGGGGCAGCATTTCTCCGGTTAAGTAATGCAGAATGATCCCAAGTACAATTTTTTCAGAAAATTTTGTCTGTTTTAAAAACGATGGACCTTTTGATTTCCGCCAAATACAGTGCTCAACAATTGAAGTGGAACACCTGAAAATTTTGGTCAAATTAAAATGGTCGTATTTTCTTAAGAAAAAACCGAATTGCAATGAGCTTTTTTTCCTGGACAGCTAATGTCTTAGACTACAGCATGATGGAATTCTTTCTTGTTGCAAGCTTGTCATATTATTTATACAGGGTGAAGTAGTGAGGTACTGCAAAAAATGTAAAGTTTGCACCTCTCCCGATCCGCGAATTTTTTTTTTTAAATTTTTCCAACTCGTTCTGGGCAAACATTGAGTCCATACCTCGAAACGGTTTTTTGGGTTTCTGTCTAGCTGTGTTAATTACAGGGTGATCTCAAAAAAGTGAAATTTTAGACGTTCAATGATAACTTCTTTCATTGTTATCCGATTTTGAACATCTTTAGCTCATATTGAAGCTGATACTTAGGGCGAGAACGTTGTGAGGTCAAAAATTATTGAAAACATTAATTCAATATAAGGGGACGTATCAGAAGCGACCCAAATGTTAAACAGCTTCCGAGTATCTGTTTGATGAAAGACAAAAACAAATTGAAACTTGTCCTCAGAGGATCCGCTAATTTGGACCATTTCGATCTGCATCTCGCTTTAGTTGTCCAAGAAATTCCCGTGGTAGAATCAAAACTTGACTGCGTGTTTTCGCGAAAAAATCGCATCCCTTATTTAGTTGAAGGCGGCCGTAACCCAAGTTACAAAATTCACAACAATTCAAAAAATTCTCCTTGACAATAAAACACGTATACCTGCCAGTTCTGAATCTTGTAACTTGGGTTACGGTCGCCTATAGGTAAATAAAGGATGCGATTTTTTCGCGGAAACACGCAGTCAAGTTTCGGTTCTACCACGGACATTATCTTGGACAACTAAAGCGAAAAGCAGATCAAAATGGTCCAAATTAGCGGATCCTTGAAGACACGTTTCAATTTGTTCTTATCTGTTATTAAACGGAAAGTCGGAAGCTGTTTTGCATTCGGGTCACTTTTGACACGTCCCCTTATATCGAATTGTTCTCTTCAATAAGTTTTGACCTCACACCGTTCTCGCCTGAAGTTTCAGCTTTAATGCCAAAGAAGTTTCAAATCGGGTAACAATGAAAGAAGTTACCCCCACAAAATATCACTTTTTTGTGATCACCCTGTAATTAACAGAGATAACCGAAAACCCAAAAAACCATTTCGAGGTATGGGTTCAAAGTTTCTCCAGAACAAGTTGGAAAAATTCAAAAAAATGTTTTCGCGGATCGGGAGGAGTGCAAACTTTACATTTTTTTGCAGTACCTCACTACTACACCCTGTATAAATAATATGAAAAGCTTGTAACAAGAAAGAATTATATCATGCTGTAGTCTAAGACATTAGCTGCCCAGGGAAGAAAACTAATTGCAATTCGGATTTTTCTTGAGAAAATACGACCATTTTAATTTGACCAAAATTTTCAGGTGTTCCACTTCAATTGTTGAGCACTGTATTTTGATTCGGTTTGCGATGTCCGTTAGCCTCATCTTCTGGCAGTTCATCCTATAGCCACTCTCATTTACCAAAAGCCTTTAGGGCGCAGGTTCATCAGTATCGTTTATCTTTGCACTGATTGGTTTACCTAGTAGTAGTGAAGTGCATGAGCCAATCTTCAGCTCCAACAAGCTTGAAAAATCAATAACTTGGTTTGTCTGTCAGCTGTCGAAGTCGCTTGAAGGTCGCAGTTAGTCGAAATCAAACGCAAAAATTTGATCATGGGCAGATTGGATCATCATCATCAACCACTTGGACACTTTACTGAACTCCAAAACGCATTATTTATAACATAAATAACAAGAGTAAAATGTAAGATAACAAAGATATTGGTCATCATGATGGCCATTTGTGCCGTCATCGGCCTATTGGCCAGTTTTCTCAATATAGCAGTTGAGCCTCGAGTTGGGCTAACAAGTCGAAAAGTAAACATTAGCAAATATTCATGTGTGAAATTTGGTTTTTTCATAATTTTGAATTCCTGAGTATGATTCTGTTGTCCAATTCAAGTTTCAGATTGTCAAGTTTTGAACAGTGGCTCAAAGGCCAAAATTTGAAAAAATTCAGGGTATCGAAAATCTCACTAGTTCGAAATGAAAATTATACCGGGTGATCATTTGAAAACTATCCACTTGCAATATCTCCCGATTCCTAGTGAAAATGTCTTTGAGCAAAAACAGGTCGATTTTTATATCGAGGGGGACATCTAAAACATACATTGGAGAATTTATATCTTAAGCCCCCTCGCCCCCACTCACCCCAACTTTGAAATTTCAAATAACACCACCTACCTTGCGATACGTCAAATTAAAGAGAATAAAATTCTCTTTCTAAAAAAAATATTTTAAAATTTTTCAACCTCACCCCCTGTTCTTCCTAAAATTCTCTGAGTGTCCAAGTTAATATTCTTGACCTCCATTTCCCTTCAATACAGTAAACGTCATCCTGCACAGCATCGGGAGAGAAAATTTTCTATAAAAAAAGTGCCACCCAAATTTACCCCTTCGCTCCCCCACCTGACCTCAAAAATTTAAAATGTCAATACCCACTTTGTAATACATCAAATTGATGGAAATTGAATTTTCTTCCTGAAAAAGATTTTTTCACAATTTTTAAAGCCCCCCATCTCCCCCCTAGAATACTCTAAATGGCCAATTTATTGGGGGAGGGGTAGAAAATTTCGGAAAAATTATTTTCGGAAAGAGAATTCAATTCCCTTTGATTTGATGTATCACAGAGTAGGTGGCGTTTTGTTAAATTTGGGAGTTGAGGTGGGGGAGAGCAAAGGGGGGAATTTGGGTAGCACTTTTTCCACCAAAAATTTTTCTTCTTCAATGCTATTTAGGATGACGCCGATTAAATTGAGAAAAAATGAGGGGTCCAGAATATAAAATGGGACAGTCAGAGAATTTTCAGGCAAAAGGGGGTGGGGTTAAAAAATTTTAAAATATTTTTTCAGAAAGAAAATTCAATTTCCTTCAATTTGATGTATCGCAAGGTAGGTAGTGTCATTTGAAATTTCAAAGTTGGGGTGATTGGGGGCGAGGGGGGTGGATATAGAAATTTGCCAATATATGTTTTGGTTGTCCCCCTCGATATAAAAATCGACCTGTTTTTGCTCGAAAAAATATTCACTAGGAATCGGGAGTTATTGCAGGTGGATAGTTTTCAAATGATCACCCGGTATATCCTCCTTGTTGGACTTCCGATCCGAAAAATTCTAAAACCGCTTCGAGGTAATAGCCCGTCCACAATGATGTTAATGTTAACGTAATGTTATCAGCAATGGTAATGTTAGCATTTCAAAGCAACGAGTTTCAATAGGTAATGCTTACCATTGCCACTAACATGATTGTGAACGTCACCATTTGAAGCTCATTGCTTTGAATGCTAACATTACCATTGCCGTATAACATTACGTTAACATTAACATCATTGTGGATGGCCTATAAGACATGAAGCTTCATAATGTCATTATTGAAAGTAGGAAAAAACATTATTTTCACAAACGGGGTTTGGTTGAACACAGTGACCATTTGCAATGGTTTACATATCACCTTGTGCAAACTTTGCGCAGTGTAGATATTCAATAGGTACTGAAGGAGGTACAATTTCATAAAAATTTGTGCGTGGTCTTATATTCAGCAGCGCAATTTGGTCATTCCAAAGATTCCAAGCAAAAACTTCCCAGTTTGAGGAAATCCATCAACAATTTTGTCAGCAGCTGTCTTTTCTTTCACTTATGATAATCAATTTATCAGCATTATAATTAGTTCGAAAACTTTTCCAAACGGTCCCCAAACCCCTGTCTCTCTTTTTGATAATTTTTACTTTGCACAAGGGCAGCAAACACCTTAGGGACGCCCCTGTCTTTCAGAAATGACAATGATACTTTTTACTTTCCCGGCCTCCCACCAACAGGGAAAGAAATAGTATAGTAATCGTGCAGAAAAAAAGTTTTGAGATTTCGACGGATATATCCATTTTGAGGTCTGTAATCTCTCACGGTAACTCTTGAAATTTGGTATTCGGACATTGTTAGTCCGTGGAATGAGCCCATTACTTTTTCGCTGTCATCTGTCAAACAGAACTGTCACTATCAACAAATGTCAGAAGCTATATTTCACGGAAAAAAACTCATTCGTCAAATCTGACAGCCTTTTTGCTGCGGACATTTTGGATCTTTATTTTGTTGACGATGACATGAAAATGGCCCAGACGAAACGCACGTCGACAAATAAATAATATTAAAACAAAAAACAAGTGTGGAAAGACTTCAAGAAGAATTAGGCATTTCCACATGACGTCACGAGCTCGTCAGTGTTGCCAACCTAGTTGAATTTATAACCTCAAAAAAAGTGTTCGGGAACAACCCGCGTAGTTATAATTGGAAAAATGTACTTTTTTGACATTTTGGATAGCTTGGGAAGCAAGTTTGTGCGTGATAATTATTCACAAAACTTCGGAGTTTCGATCAATACCGACAGTTGAAAGTGTATTGGCCTAGATAGCTCAATAAACAAGAAAGTTTGGTGAAGTGCTTAAATCTTTTTTGTCGAAAAAAAAAAAAGAAATCCGTGGCTTTTTCGGAAAACTGGACTCTTGGAAGGGAAGAGCATCTCAGGAAGTATCTCAAAGTGCCAAGAAATGCGACTCAAAAGACATCTGGGAAAGAGAAAATATGCCAGTCTATTATCCTGCCGATAAGGTAAAAATCTGACTAAATTGTTGGAATACAGAATAAATGTGAGATGATTTACAAATTATCCATTACTAAGCGCCCTCCTAATTTCAGAAAGTATGGCTGTGGCAGAAACTGTGACCTGTGGCGATCTCGAAACGGGAAAATCAAGCGACCAAGGAATTTCTAAGTTGACCACAATTTTACCTCAAATCCTGCTTATAAGAAGAAATTTCAAGATTTATTAAGCAATGTGTCTTGACGCGATGAAGGCATCAACTGAAAATTCAAGATTGTTGAGTAAGGTGTACGATTTGGTCATGGTCATCAGAAGATACCCGGAGCCGAGCTTGGAGCCGATCCCATCTGGTTCACATGTGCTTATATCACAGCGAATATTACAACTACAGTGAAGTAGAAAATGGAACTTATTGTCAATTCAAACATCCAGGCTTGTGAAAGCAATGGAGAAAGCATGGCTAGAGACGTAGAGGGCTCAATGGACGTGAAAATTGGGTTGGAGTAGTTGAATTTTCTTTTTGGAGAAAAAATGAGAAATTCATGGTTTTCTCGAAACGCTGGGCTCGTGGAAGTACGAAGTATCACAGAAAGTATCCCAAAGCACCAAGAAATGGAAAAGAGAAAGGAAGGAGTACACTTGAAAAAATATACGGAGGTTGTACCGATAACGATAAGGATGGGTAACTAAATTGCTGTAATACAGTTATGATGTTTGCACAAAATTATCTGTTGCTAAGCCTCTCTAGTTTCAGGAAGTACCTGTGTCAAAAATTGTGGCCTTCGGCAATCTAAAAATGGGAAAATCTACGGACTGAGGAATTGCTACGTCGACCACAATTTGGAACCTTGAATCCTCAATAGAACAATAAATATTTGTATTTTCAAGAAACGTATCTTGACACAATCAAGTTGTAATTGAAAATTCAACATCGTTAAATCAGGTGTAAAATTTCTGTCAAGGAGGGCTCCGGCACAGGCTCCGGTGACCGAAGACACCTTCGGTGGCCGAACAGCTGTTCGAGTTAAACTTCCATGTTTTGCCTCTGTCCATATTCTACAACCGAAGTGAAGACATTCCTGCACTTTTAAAATATAAAATATAAACTAAAACTATTGTGTGTTTCTTTAATCCAGCAGTAAAAGCTGGGCCTCAAGTATTTGGGTGATTGGGAAGCACGAACCGAAGAGGTACATACCTAGCCCCTCACAAGTCATATCACTTCAGCAATGCCAGGAATGTAAACCCCCAACATTCAGGTGAAGTTTGGTGGCAATGTCCAGGCCCAATTTCGTCGGAAAATATGAATTTTCACCACTACCCTGTGCAGGTAACCTAACATGTTTGGCTTGCTTTTTCACAAAAAACACACTTTTCCACAAGAACTTATTTTGCAGGCGCATTAAGGACATTGCTTTGAACTTGATACAAAGGGTTTCAAACTCAAACTCAAAAAGGTAGCCGAGGAAAAAAATGCAGAAACTGGAACTCCATAAGCGCCCTGCAGTTCGGTTGTTCCCGAACATTATTTGGTTCAAATTTGGCGGGCAATTCTGGACAGTTGGCAACACTGCTGTGACGTCAATGGAAATGCCTAATTCTAATCCTTAATGGCTACAGTGGTTAGCTTAGAAAGTGCGTAGCTTAGAATGAGCGTATGTTAGAAAAACGGGCTTGTTGCATATGTTAGAAAGTATCCCGATGACACCCGAGGGCGGGACTCTCGGGAGATACTAGTCGGCCTGAAAATATTCCCATGAGAAATAGTACACAGCAGTCACAGCACAAAATACATGCACTCGAAATAATTTCTAAGGTACTGGCCACCACTGCATTTTTCTAACATACGCTCCTCCTAATATATGCTCCTTCCGGTAGTAGCGTAGCTTAGAAAAAGCGTATGTTAGAAAATTTGAAACTCATCAACAACGAAAAGTAACTAGACATGGAAGTTTTTTCAGGCCGACTAGTACATCCCAAAAACCCCGCCCTCGAGTGACATCGGGACACTTTCTAACATACGCAACAAGCCCATTTTTCTAACATACGCTTATTCTAAGCTATGAGCTTTCTAAGCTAACAGGTGCCACCTCTTCAATAAGTATTTTTTTGTGCCATTTTTTGAAATTTTTCGCTCGCCCTGTGCCCATCGCGGTGTAGGTATAAATATGCGGCTTTGGCACGACCCTCGAGTCCCTCGTCGACACCCAACCCCACTCAACCCGGTGACGGTGTGACGGCGACGACTACAATCAGGATTTTTTTAAATTCTTTTTGAAACCGAAGCGAACCGACAAAAAACCGAAAGAAAACCAAAATCTAACAGAAATTATTAAAGCAATTAAAGCTAAAAAGAAACCGAAATAAAACCGGAAAAACCGAAATTGAACGGTCGATGAATTTGGGTCTCAATTTTTCTCCTAATTTGGGTTTCGGTTTAGATATCGGCGGTTTTGGTTTCGGTTTCGGTTACCATCCCTGGTCTGGGGAGTCTAAAACAGAGAATAGGCTCTAAGACGATCCGAGGCCTAGAACTCAATGCCGATATTATTCGGCCAGTGAGTGGAAGTGCGGAAGCCGAGGCGGAAGCGTTTTGCGGTACCTAGATTATTTTAATGTCACAGGATCCCAGGAAGGATAACAGCTAACAACAGCATGCGTAGCAAGAAAGCAGGACGTCAGGTAGGCGATAGAGAGGTACGTGTGTGCGTGTATACGCACATTATATAGGTAGTCTTCGCACCGACTATACAATAAGACAAAAGTTGACTTTGGTTCCATTAGGGCGTCCCGAACACAACCAATGGGCTCCCTGCTATCCTGGCAGCCATGTTGACAGCCGCCCACGATGCAACAAAAGCTCCAGATCAGGAGAGTCCCCGGTCCCCACATGTCGCATCACCTCGTCCTTTGTAGCCTCACCTTCGCCGGAAATCCCATACCAGCACTTACTCGCAAATTATTTGATGAACAGATAGATGATCTCTCCAGTATCCCAGCTCTCTTTCTCTCCCTTGCCCCTCCCCCCCCCTTTTTTTATTCTACACATCGAAAACTCATCCTCATCTCTCATCGCCATCGGTCAGTTTACAGAGAGATTCGGGATCGGGAATTGGCAACGGAAAAAAAGCCTTCGCTATGGTGGTATGTAAGTACACCCGCTAATGGTGAAACCAAATAATGTGAAACTTAAAACTAAGACCGCAATGGCGTCAAGGGGACCAGAACCAATAGCTTCAAACTTATTGTTTTACATGCCCCGCAAAATAAGACAATAAGGTCATGTTACCCCACTGCTTCCGTATTATGTAGGTATGTTTGCATGTGCACGAGCATAACATGTGCACCTTTCACTAATGAACCTGTCGAAAATGGCGATATGGGCAGTAGTATTTCTCATTGTAAACAACGAACAAATTGTAGGTATACGGTATACTCACCAACTCACCTACAACCTGCTTCTTATTGCAGAGACACGTTGTTCCTGTTTGTTTTTATTTTGTGTCTTTTTTGCTTTTTGCAATTTCATCTCGTCCAGCCTTGGGATACGACAGCTGACGTCAGCAACGACGAAAACCGAAAAACTTTGGACTCGATCTGAAGTGGAATCGAATTTAAATTCTAAGAGCGGTACGCATATCTCGCTTTTGAGCTAAAAGCGCATTTAGACACTTTCAAGTGTGTTATCAGTGTTTTCCCATCTCTTTTTAAAAACTATCAACTTTTGTTTTTCTAATGGACGAAAGTTGTTTTTTATTTTTTTAGCATTTTCGAATAGCATTTTTAATTGCGTTCTCAGCGATATGTCACAACCTGTCAAAAAAAAATATATTTTTGAAAAAAAAAAGGAAAAATTGAAAATATTAAGAATAAAAATTTATCAAGTGCTCTTCGGTGGAAAATTCCGACTGTCAAAATAATCGAGTGCTGTGTGACTCAGTAGCGTCATTTGATTTGTCAAGAGTTGGCACATTTTTACGTAATCAGTTTAATTGAATCAGCATTTTGAAAAAATTAAGTCCAAAAGGCACTTCGTCCCACAAAAGTAACGCACTCTGTCAAAGGTCATTGTGAAAGAAACATCCAGCAAAACGGGGCTCACATCGAACATATTCATTGATTACTCGATTGATTACGTTGATGTTCATGTTTTTGTGTTTGTTCAATTCACTTCAAACACATTTTTATTTTCAATTTTTTTCTTTGTTATTTTGGAAAATTTGCACCTTTTTCTTTTTACAACTGGAAATTCCGAACTTTTTTGAGTTTTCTGTTGCGACGACCGCATTTCTGTTTACTCGAATGTGAGCTCCGAGCATGTTGAGTTTCTCATCATTTTGGTAACGATGTACCATTTTGGACTTATTTTTTCAAAATACTGATTCAAATAAACTGATTGACTTACAAAATAATGTGTCAACTTTTGACAAATTAAATAACGCTACTAGTCACAAAGCATTCGATTATCATGACCAGAACCAGTTACTATTCTTTAAATAAAAAATGGAGCTAATCTGTTCACGGGATAAAAAGTTGGAAAATTGGCAGTTTTTCCAGAGAGGAAAACTCGAAAACCGTTGCGTTGGTCCGATTTCGAAAATTTTTCCTCCAAAAGTTAATACTATCTTTTCTCCAACTTTCATACCAGCATGTCTGCACCTAAAATAAATATTTAGTATAGCTCACCGCATGTCGAAGTTTGCACAGAAGTTTTTTCAAATTCACGGAATGTGCCAATTTCATTTTGAAAAAATTACCGTCGGAAAATTTTGTAAAACGACATTTAAGGTACTATCGCTATAAAATTAGATAAGAAACTGTTTCACGTTTCAGCTGAATGAATGAAAAGTTTTTCTAATTTTAGGGACTCTGCTGTTGACGGCGGCTTCAAATGTTGAAAATATATCTTGAGCTGTGCTCAAGATACATTTTCTAGCTTTAATTCAGCAAAAGCTGGTTCGTCATAATTATCTATCAACCTACCAAGTTTGGAAAGAATCCAACCAGTGGTGTAGGAGTTATGAGGGTCAATAATTTAGAAGCATCCGAAGAAAACTTGACTTAAGGTGACCCCTCATAACTTCTACGCCACTGATTGGATTCTTTCCAAATTTGGCAGGTTGATAGATAATTATGACAAACCAGCTTATGCTGAATTAAAGCTAAATTTGTCAGAACGTTCTTGAATTACAAATTTTTGAAATCCGAAAAAAGTGAACTTTGGAGGGCTGTATCTTCGTCACTAGGCCGAACTTTGCAAAATGGTATGTAGGTTTTTTCATATTTTGACGAGATCTACCCACAATTAATTTTTTTGCTCATTCAAATCATTCCTGAAACACCCTGTATAGCGGTGTGGAGCGGTGGTGGCCGAGTGGTATAGGTGATGGCAAGTGAAATCATTCGCGCTGCCTTGTGTGGGTTCGATTCCCGCTTCATCCATGAATATTTTGTGCTGTCCTCGAGGCTGCATGGTAGAGCAGCTTATAGCTGAATGTCGCCTCATAAAATAAGACAATTGAATAAGTAAATGAATAAACAAATACAAATCCAGTTGTGAACTTTACACTTAATCGGCGCGTCAAGATTTTTCTTGGTTCGTGTGCCAAGGCCATGAGCTACCTATTGGAGTTGAAATATTTCTTGTCTAGGACTCCATCCCGTTCGTAGAAGGATATTCCAAAGGCCAGCAATCAACGAATAGTTCTTTGCCGTCAAGCTGTAGCTTTGGGATAATTTCCAAAAAGTCGTTACTATTTGAATGCTGTGACTGACAGACAGACAGACAGACAGACAGACGGATGGATAAAGCGAAAACATTTAGCGCCTTCCCATTTTATTTAGAGAAGGCGCTTTTAAAATTGAAATTCCCTCGAACAAATTAAATACGTATCTCCTGAGCAGCTGCCATAATGTTTTTAGCGCATTTTCCATCTTGATGAAAATCGCTATTGCAACCGCTTTGTCCGTCCGTCCGTTCCTCGAACTCCTCCCAAACTAGACGCCCTAGCTTTCTAATTTTTTCGCTGTTACATAGCTGCCACTCCCAAAGCTGGGCTAGGCTATATTGAATGTCTATATTGTACCGCCAACATAGAGAAAACCGCCCTCGATAAACTTGAAATAACATGATATTGCAATTTCTCCCAGACCTAATGCTCTGGTGTTCTCATTTTATGAATAATACATAGTTGCCACTTATATACGTAAGCCCAGAAACATTGCGTCTTAAATATGCGCCGCCGACATGAAAACATTGCTAAAAACCGCCCCCAATCATTTAAAAATGAAAAACATGAACCCGAAGACATAGCGATCTTATTAGGCATTTCCATTGACGTCACAGCAGTGTTGCCAACTGTCCAGAATTGCCCGCCAAATTTTAACCAAATAATGTTTGGGAACAACCGAACTACAGGGCGCTTATGGAGTTCCAGTTTCTGCATTTTTTCCTCGGCTACCTTTTTGAGTTTGAGTTTGAAACTTTTGTATCAAGTTCAAAGCAATGTCCTTAATGCGCCTGCAAAATAAGTTCTCGTGGAAAAGTGTGTTTTTTTGTGAAAAAGCAAGCCAAACATGTTGGGTTAACTGCACAGGGTAGTGGTGAAAATTCATATTTTCCGACAAAATTGAGCATGAACTTTGCCACCAAACCTCACCTGAATGTTGGGGGTTTACGTTCCCGGCATTGCTAGAGTGATATGCCTTGTGTGGGGCTAGGTATGTACTTCTTCGGTTTGTGCTTCCCAATCACCCAAATATTTGAGGCCCAGCTTTTACTGCTGGATTAAAGAAACAAACAATAGTTTTTGTTTATATTTTATATTTTCAAAGTGCAGGAATGTCTTCACTTCGGTTGTAGAATGTGGACAAAGGCAAAACATGGAAGTTTTATCTCGAACAGCTGTTCGGCCACCGAAGGTGTCTTCGGTCACCGGAGCCTGTGCCAAAGCCCTCCTTGACAGAAATTTTACACCTGATTTAACGATGTTGAATTTTCAATTACAACTTGATTGTGTCAAGATACGTTTCTTGAAAATACAAATATTTATTGTTCTATTGAGGATTCAAGGTTCCAAATTGTGGTCGACGTAGGAATTCCTCAGTCCGTAGATTTTCCCATTTTTAGATTGCCGAAGGCCACAATTTTTGACACAGGTACTTCCTGAAACTAGAGAGGCTTAGCAACAGATAATTTTGTGCAAACATCATAACTGTATTACAGCAATTTAGTTACCCATCCTAAGTGTTATCGGTACAACCTCCGTATATTTTTTCAAGTGTATTCCTTCCTTCCTTCCTCCTTTCCATTTCTTGGCGCTTTGGGATAATTCTGTGATGCCTCGTACTTCCACGAGCCCCAGCGTTTCGAGAAAACCATGAATTTCTCATTTTTTCCTCAAAAAAAAGATTCAACCACTCCAAACTCCAACCCAACGTTCACGTTCATTGAGCCCTCTACATCTCTAGTCATGCTTTCTCCATTGCTTTCACACGCCTAGATGTTTGAATTGACAATAGTTTCAATTTTCTACTGCACTGTAGTTGTAATATTTGCTGTGATATAAGCACATGTGAACCAGATGGGATCTTCTCCGAGTATCTTCATCTTCTGTTGACCAAATCGTACACCTGACTTGACAATCTTGAATTTTCAGTTGATGGCTTCATCGCGGCAAGACACATTGCTTAAAAAATCCTGAAATTTCTTCTTGTAAGCAGGATTTGAGGTAACATTGTGGTCAACTTAGAAATTCCTTGGTCGCTGGATTTTCCCATTTCACGATCGCCACAGGTCACAGTTTTTGCCACAGCCATACTTTCTGAAATCAGAAGAGCGCTTAGTAATGGATAATTTGTAAAATCATCTCACATTTATTCTGTATTCCAACAATTTAGTCAGCTTTTTAGCGCACTTCTCCAAACGGGAAGGCGCTTTTGTCCTCGCTTTGTCCGTCCGTCCGTCCGACCGTCCGTCCGTCCGTCCGTCCGTCCGTCCGTCACAGCATCTAGTCCTAGACGAAAAGATTTTTGCGAAAAATTTTTACTCCATTGGGTAGCTCATGACCTTGTATCCCGAACCAAGAAAAATCTCGACGAAATAATAATAAACAATGACAATAATAACAATTTAGTGTGACGCGGCATCGCCGTTAAATGGTGCATTTCAGAAGCCGGCCTGATCTCGAAAGTTATCACATGCGAGGAAGTACCCGATCTTATCATTTTACCATAATACATATGCGGAGTTATATTTAGAGGATGATTTGAACTTTATTTTAATGAAAATTTCACATCGGTGCGAGGTGCAGGCCAATAGTAATTAATTTTTGAAAATGACTCCGAAACTACGGCTCGGCCGCAAATGATTTATTCGTTGCTTGCTGGTGCTTGATATCCTTTCCTCCGAACAAAACGAAATTCAATACAGAAAATATTCCAACTTGAATGGGTAGCTCATGGCCTTGGTACGCGAATCAAGAAAAATTTTGCCGAAATAATCATGAACAATTACAAAAATAACATTTTGGTGTAGGGCGGCTTCGCCGATCAAGTGCTGGCATTCGCGGTAAGATGTAGAAAGTTGCGATATGCAGGCAACAGGCAACTACAATTTCTTAATGAAATACATCACTGCATGTACGGCATTATATTTAGAGAACAATTTGAACTTTCTTTTGACAAAAACCCTACTTCGATCCGACCGTCGCGTCGGGTCAATTGTTATCAATTTTTGAAAACGACCGCAAAGCCACGGCTCGGCGCATATTACACGACCCTACAAATTTAAAATCAGACGTGCCGAAATAGTAATTGACCATTTTGAAATAGCCAATACTAGGTACCTAAAGGATAAAGGCACTCAAATTACGAAACATGTTCGCTCAATAACAAAAAAAAAAGTAGGTAGGTGTCACTAAAAATCATGTGACAGGCTACCATTTTTTCGGTTTTTCGATAAAAAAGAAATGTTCCAATTCAAAACTGAACCCGATATTCGTGTTCAGGAGGTCGAAATCAGTTGGAGAACATTTTTAGCGCACTTCTCCAAACGGGAAGGCGCTTTTGTCCTCGCTTTGTCCGTCCGTCCGTCCGTCCGTCCGTCCGTCACAGCATCTAGTCCTAGACGAAAAAGTTTTTGCGAAAAATTTTTACTCCATTGGGTAGCTCATGACCTTGTATCCCGAACCAAGAAAAATCTTGACGAAATAATAATAAACAATGACAATAATAACAATTTAGTGTGACGCGGCATCGCCGTTGAATGCTGCATTTCAGAAGCCGGCCTGATCTCGAAAGTTATCACATGCGAGGAAGTACCCGATCTTATCATTTTACCATAATACATATGCGGAATTATATTTAGAGGATGATTTGAACTTTATTTTAATGAAAATTTCACATCGGTGCGAGGTGCCGATTAGAAGTTATTAATTTTTGAACATGACTCCGAAACTACGGCTCGGCCGCAAATGATTTATTCGTTGCTTGCTGGTGCTTGATATCCTTTCCTCCGAACAAAACGAAATTCAATACAGAAAATATTTCAACTCGAATGGGTAGCTCATGGCCTTGGTACGCGAATCAAGAAACATTTTGCCGAAATAATCATGAACAATTACAAAAATAACATTTTGGTGTAGGGCGGCTTCGCCGATCAAGTGCTGGCATTCGCGGTAAGATGTAGAAAGTTGCGATATGCAGGCAACTACAATTTCTTGATGAAATACATCACTGCATGTACGGCATTATATTTAGAGAACACTTTGAACTTTCTTTTGACAAAAACCCCACTTCGATCCGACCGTTAGGTCAATTGTTATCGATTTTTGAAAACGGCCGCAAAGCCACGGCTCGGCGCATATTACACGACCCTACAAATTTAAAATCAGACGTGCCGAAATAGTAATTGAACATTTTGAAATAGCCAATACTAGGTACCTGAAGGATAATGGCACTCAAATTACGAAACATGTTCGCTCAATAACAAAAAAAAAGTAGGTAGGTATCACTAAAAATCATGTGACAAGGCTACCATTTTTTCGGTTTTTCGATAAAAAAGAAATGTTCCAATTCAAAAGTGAACCCGATATTCGTGTTCAGGAGGTCGAAATCAGTTGGAGCACATTTTTTTATATAAGTAACAGAATGACGCTTATGTGGCCGGTTTGTCTGTCTGTCTGTCTGTCTGTCTGTCTGTCCGTCCGAGTCCGTGCAGAAATTAAGACGCTGTACTCCTTCTCGAGAATTGAAACAAGAGTCTTGGAACTTTTTTTCCGATTAATAGCTGATGTCTCCAAGGGTGGCCAATGGGCACTATTTTTGTTATCCATACATCGTTATCATTATTCTCAAAAAACAGAGATCTCCTGTGCACTTCGATGAAGTTGAACTTCTCCTCGGGAAATAAAGCTACAGCCGTTGAAGATTGAACTTTATCCGGTGGATAGCTTAGGTCCTCAAGGACCAAATAGGCAGGTTGGCTTTCATAATTCGGCCGCCATCTTGGCTGCCATATTGAAATTTCTTATTAGTGGAACGATTGTCATGAAACTTGAAACTCACCCTTGTCTAGTACGATCATTCTTATTTTCAAGCCAAATTTTATGATTGCCCCACCATCTTGGCCGCCATATTGAAATCTCTTATAAGTGGAAAGATTTTCATGAAACTTGAGAGTTACGCTTGTCTCGTACGATCATTCCTATTTTCAAGCTGAGTTTCATAATTCTGCCGCCATCTTGGCCGCCATATTGAAATCTCTTGTTAGTGGAACGATTTTCATGAAACTTGGAACTTACCCTTGTCTAGTACGATCATTTTGATTTTCAAGCCGAATTTCATGATTCTGTCGATATTTTGGCCGCCATATTGCAATTTTTTGCCCAAGACGGTAGAACCCTAAACACTTAACATCTTGCGTTCACTAATCCTCCAAAAAGGAAGTGCGCTACTGAGCCTCATGCCCATGAGGCGTATTCGCTTGTTTTATATAAGTAACAGAATGACGCTTATGTGGCCGGTTTGTCTGTCTGTCTGTCCGAGTCCGTGCAGAAATTAAGACGCTGTACTCCTTCTCGAGAATTGAAACAAGAGTCTTGGAACTTTTTGCCGATTAATAGCTGATGTCCCCAAGGGTGGCCAATGGGCACTATTTTTGTTATCCATACATCGTTATCATTATTCTCAAAAAACAGAGATCTCCTGTGCACTTCGATGAAGTTGAACTTCTTCTCGGGAACTAAAGCTACAGCCCTTGAAGATTGAACTTTATCCGGTGGATAGCTTAGGTTCTCAAGGACCAAATAGGCAGAATGGCTTTCATAATTCGGCCGCCATCTTGGCTGCCATATTGAAATTTCTTATTAGTGGAACGATTGTCATGAAACTTGAAACTTACCCTTGTCTAGTACGATCATTCTTATTTTCAAGCCAAATTTCATGATTGCCCCACCATCTTGGCCGCCATATTGAAATCTCTTATAAGTGGGAGGATTTTCATGAAACTTGAGAGTTACGCTTGTCTCGTACGATCATTCCTATTTTCAAGCTGAGTTTCATAATTCTGCCGCCATCTTGGCCACCATATTGAAATCTCTTATTAGTGGAACGATTTTCATGAAACTTGGAACTTACCCTTGTCTAGTACAATCATTCTGATTATCAAGCCGAATTTCATGATTCTGTCGATATTTTGGCCGCCATATTGGAATTTTTTGCCCAAGACGGTAGAACCCTAATTACTCAACATCTTGCGTTCACTAATCCTCCAAAAAGGAAGTGCGCTACTGAGCCTCATGCCCATGAGGCGTATTCGCTTGTTACCTTATCGGCAGGCATATAAACTGGCATATTTTCTCCTTCCCAGATGTCTTTGAGTCGCATTTCTTGGCACTTTGAGATACTCCCTGAGATGCTCTCTTCTTCCAGGAATCTAGTTTTCCGAAAAAGCCACGGATTTCTTTTTTTTTCGACGAAAATGATTCAAGCACTCCACCAAACTTTCTTGTTTATTGAGCTATTTGGAGCAGCACATCTCCAACTAAACTGCTGGACAACGAAGTTGTCGGTATCGGAAAAATGGTCCGACTTTGAAGACCGATAACTTCCGATTGCCGGATGCGATTTCCGTTTTCTTTATTGTGTTAATTAGCCTAATGCTTCCGTAACCCATCCTATAATAGTGACAGTTTAGAGACTTCATGTGAAATTTCTACAGGGTGATACGTAAAATGCTGCAAAGTTGTACCGACTTCATCGTACCCCCATTTGTCGAAAAAAAATTGTTCATGTATTCTAATACAGAAATCATGAATTGTGGTGTCTTACCTCGAAACGGTGTTGAAATTATCCGGATTGGAAGTCTAACATCGAAGATAAAAAAAATTATTTTGAATGTTACAGATTTGCCTTGTTGGCACGCGAGATTAAGTCACTTTTGCGAAATGGATGTTGACATTGAGCAAGATTGTTCGTACAACAGTCCAGAACAATTTAACTTCCAACACAACCCCAATTTTTGGTGTGGGGCCAAGCAGGGGGCACTTTTTAAGTGGTTATCCCGGCCTGTTATCGTACGTTGGATTTCGTCAGAATTTCATCAGAATTTTGGATATGGAACATGTTCTATTTGCAGATTTAAGCCCCTGAACATAGTAACGATGTGAAACTTCAGTGTCCGAGTGAAGTAAAGCCCCCCTGGACGTTATACGTTTTGTGCTTGTGCTATGCCTGAGATTCGTAAATCTGCAACATTCAACATAAAAATTTGTATTTTCAATGTTAGACTTTCAATCCGGGAAATTCCAAAACCGTTTCGAGATAAGACACCACACTTCATAATTTTTGTATTAGAATACATAAAAAAATTTTTTTTGACAAATGGGGGTACGACGAAGTTGTTGCAATTTTGCACCATTTTACGTATCACCCTGTAGAAAATTTACATGAAGTTTCTCAACATTCACTGTTATCGGATGGGTTGAGCGAAGATTAAGCTAGTTAGTTAACGCAACAAACAAAATGGAAATCGCAATCGGCAATCGAGAGATATTGACCTCCAAAGTCGGACCATTTTTCCGATACCGACAACTTCGTTGTCCAGCAGTTTATCAGTATTGATCGAAGCGCCAGAGTTTCGTGAACAATTATCACGCACAAACTTGCTTCCTACTGTCTCCAAAATCTCAAAAAAGTACTTTTTTCACAATCATAACAAAGCGGGTTGTTCCCTAACACTTTTTTGACGTAATAAATTCAACTAGGTTGGCAACACTGACGAGCTCGTGACGTCATGTGGAAATGCCTAATTCTTCCGGTATATGAACAGCTGACTAAAAATGGGAAAGGATAGGCTACTTTTGGTTTGTCGCCGCCCCCAGATTCCGCCCCCAAACGACAAAAAGTGCAACTTTCACAATTGTTACTGATTGAGATGTTCCCTTAAACACTTAGAAACTGCCAACTAAAACTGTGTAACATTTGCTTAGCCGAATGCTGCCGCTCCCACACGCCGCCCCCAAAGTAAGAGATAAATGAAAAACATGAACCCATTCATGTTTTATAGCGATCTAAGTCTTTCGCTTAATGGATAGTTGACTAAAAATGGGAAGGATAGGCTACTTTTGATATGGCGCCGCCTCCAGTTTCCGCCCCTAAGAGAAAAAATTGCAACTTTCAACAATTTTCACTGATTTAGATGTTGATGTTACCTCAAGCATTTAGAAACTCCCAACTCAAACTGTGCAAGAATTTCTTTGCCAAACTCTGCCGCTCCCACACGCCGCCCCCAAAGTAAGAGATAAATGTAAAACATAAACCTAGAGACTTAGCGATCTAATTCTTTTGCTATATAGATAGCTGACTAAGAATGTGAAGAGATAGGCCACTTTTTAGCGCACTTCTCCAAACGGACAGGCGCTTTTGTCCTCGCTTTGTCCGTCCGTCCGTCCGTCCGTCCGTCCGTCACAGCATCTACATCTAGTCCTAGACGAAAAAGTTTTTGCGAAAATTTTTTACTCCATTGGGTAGCTCATGACCTTGTATCCCGAACCAAGAAAAATCTCGACGAAATAATAATAAACAATGACAATAATAGCAATTTAGTGTGACGCGGCATCGCCGTTGAATGCTGCATTTCAGAAGCCGGCCTGATCTCGAAAGTTATCACATGCGAGGAAGTACCCGATCTTATCATTTTACCATAATACATATGCGAAGTTATATTTAGAGGATGATTTGAACTTTATTTAATTGAAAATTTCACATCGGTGCGAGGTGCAGGCCAATAGTTATCAATTTTTGAAAATGACTCCGAAACTACGGCTCGGCCGCAAATGATTTATTCGTTGCTTGCTGGTGCTTGATATCCTTTCCTCCGAATAAAACGAAATTCAATACAGAAAATATTTCAACTCGAATGGGTAGCTCATGGCCTTGGTACGCGAATCAAGGAAAATTTTGCCGAAATAATCATGAACAATTACAAAAATAACATTTTGGTGTAGGGCGGCTTCGCCGATCAAGTGCTGGCATTCGCGGTAAGATGTAGAAAGTTGCGATATGCAGGCAACTACAATTTCTTAATGAAATACATCACTGTATGTACGGCATTATATTTAGAGAACAATTTGAACTTTCTTTTGACAAAAACCCCACTTCGATCCGACCGTCGGGTCAATTGTTATCAATTTTTGAAAACGACCGCAAAGCCACGGCTCGGCGCATATTACACGACCCTACAAATTTAAAATCAGACGTGCCGAAATAGTAATTGACGATTTTGAAATAGCCAATACTAGGTACCTAAAGGATAATGGCACTCAAATTACGAAACATGTTCGCTCAATAGCAAAAAAAAGTAGGTAGGTATCACTAAAAATCATGTGACAGGCTACCATTTTTTCGGTTTTTCGATAAAAAAGAAATGTTCCAATTCAAAACTGAACCCGATATTTGTGTTCAGGAGGTCGAAATCAGTTGGAGAACATTTTTTTATATAAGTAACAGAATGACGCTTATGTGGCCGGTTTGTCTGTCTGTCTGTCCGAGTCCGTGCAGAAATTAAGACGCTGTACTCCTCGAGAATTGAAACAAGAGTCTTGGAACTTCTTTCCGATTAATAGCTGATGTCCCCAAGGGTGGCCAATGGGCACTATTTTTGTTATCCATACATCGTTATCATTATTCTCAAAAAACAGAGATCTCCTGTGCACTTCGATGAAGTTGAACTTCTTCTCGGGAACTAAAGCTACAGCCCTTGAAGATTGAACTTTATCCGGTGGATAGCTTAGGTTCTCAAGGACCAAATAGGCAGAATGGCTTTAATAATTCGGCCGCCATCTTGGCTGCCATATTGAAATTTCTTATTAGTGGAACGATTGTCATGAAACTTGAAACTTACCCTTGTCCAGTACGATCATTCTTATTTTCAAGCCAAATTTCATGATTGCCCCACCATCTTGGCCGCCATATTGAAATCTCTTATAAGTGGGAGGATTTTCATGAAACTTGAGAGTTACGCTTGTCTCGTACGATCATTCCTATTTTCAAGCTGAGTTTCATAATTCTGCCGCCATCTTGGCCGCCATATTGAAATCTCTTATTAGTGGAACGATTTTCATGAAACTTGGAACTTACCCTTGTCTAGTACAATCATTCTGATTTTCAAGCCGAATTTCATGATTCTGTCGATATTTTGGCCGCCATATTAGAATTTTTTGCCCAAGACGGTAGAACCCTAATTACTTAACATCTTGCGTTCAGTAATCCTCCAAAAAGGAAGTGCGCTACTGAGCCTCATGCCCATGAGGCGTATTCGTTTGTTATTAGTTGCCGCCTCCAGCTCCCGCCCCGAAACAAAAGAAATGCAACTTTCACAATTTTCACTGATTGTCATATTTCCTAAAACATTTAGAAGCTCCCAACTCAAGCTGTGCAACAGTTACTTTGCCGAATGCTGCCGCCCCCAAACGCTGCCCTCAAAGTAAGAGATAAATGAAAAACATAAACCCGAAGAGATAACGATCTCATTCTTTCGCTATATGGATAGCTGACCAAAAACAGGAGAGGAGAGCTACTTTTGATATGGCGCCGCCTCCAGCTTCCGCCCCCAAAAGAAAAAAGTTCAACTTCCAACAATTTTCACTGATTTAGATGTTAATGTTACCTCAAACAATTATAAACTCCCAACTCAAACTGTGCAAGAATTTCTTTGCCAAACTCTGCCGCTCCCACACGCCGCCCCCAAAATAAGAGATAAATGTGAAACATAAACCTGAAGAAATAGCGATCTAATCCTTTTGCTATATAGATAGCTGACTAAGAATGGGAAGAGATAGGCCACTTTTTATTAGTCGCCGCCTCCAACTCCCGCCCCCAAACAAAAGAGATGCAACTTTCACAATTTTCACTGATTGTCATATTTCCTTAAACATTCAGAAACTCCCAACTCAAACTGTGCAACAGTTACTTTGCCGAATGCTGCCGCCCCCACACGCTGCCCTCAAAGTAAGAGATAAATGAAAAACATATACCGGAAAACATAACGATCTAATTCTTTCGCTATATAGATAGCCGACTAAAAATGAAAAATAATAGGCTACTGTTGATTAGTCGCCGCTCCCATCTCCCGCCCCCAAACAAAAAAATATTGATGATTGAAAGAATTTTCATTCAAATCTATTTCATTGGCAAGTACCCCATTCTGATAACAAAATATCACAATGAGTTTCGACTGAAGAGAGTGGGCAAAAAATGGTGTTTCTCCTTCAACCAAATTTCTTTACATTCACAATATGCCTCTTTAAGAAAATGCGCTACTGAGACTCACGCACGTGAAGACATACTCACTTGTTTGAAGTTGAGGGTATAGGCTGGCTGATTTGGATTTCTACATGATTCTAGTGGGCTGCGATTCAGGCCGCGATCGGCCGATGGCGACCAGAAACACAGCCCTCTAGAGTCTGTGCCTCTAGAATTATGTAGAAATCAATTTTACCCTCAACGCACAGAATACTAACTTACCAAATGCTTATTGCCATCTACCACATACGTTAAAATATTTTCCACGCATCGAAGGTCGTTAACACGACAGTTAAGAGACATCTGCAAAAATCTAAAGATGTGTAGGCGGCGAAGAAGAATAAATTTATTTCGAAACGTCATAAAACAGACAATGCACTTCTTAGAGCATGTCTTCTTTGACGTGCGCAATATACTTTACAGTACATCACGCGGTCAATGAATGGCATGCAGGTACCCTGCAGTCTTTAATTTAACTCATCCACCATGTATGTATCTATTCACTACTACAAAAACCATGACCGGTAATGTCTGATTTTTATTTGACATGGCACAAGGGTGGTTTTAATTTTTATTCACTTATTAGTGAGCCGTCCGTACATCGCGAAGGGGTACCCACTCCAACGGCAACGACGCGGCGCTTGCACGATACCATAGCACTCTCCCTCCTTAATATTCTCCCTCATTCACTTTTGTACGCAGCTTTCAATGGATTTTAATGAGAGCAGGAAAAGATAAAGTTCATATACGTTTAAACAATGAATCGATAAATTATGCGACATTCGAGGCTGCGGTAGCATTTGGTATACTATACCATATTATGGAAACTTCAGATTTTACTTTGCCGACCCCCCACTAATGAACGGGAAAGTATTGTGATCATTCATATGTATATATCCGTTTGGAGGTAGGTACTCTGAGACGATTTAGACCATTTTCAGATTTGAGTCTGTGCGTCGTAAGATTTCCAGTCTGTGGTATGTAAGTAAGTACGAAGGCGCAGAGCGGACATGGAAGATATTTATTTGTAATTGCGACTTTTTTCTGTCAATTGCCACTTTATTCTGGCAATTGCGACTTTTTTGTGTCAATTGCCACTTTATTCTGGCAATTGCGACTTTTCTCTGTCAATTGCCACTTTAATCTGGCAGTTGCGACTTTTTTCAGTCAATTGACACTTTATTCTGGCAATTGCGACTTTTTTCTGTCAATTGCCACTTTTTTCTGGCAATTGCGACTTCTTTCTGTCAATTGCGACTTTTTTCTGTCAATTGCCACTTTATTCTGGCAATTGCGACTTTTTTCTGTCAATTGCCACTTTATTCTGGCAATTGCGACTTTTTTCTGTCAATTGTCACTTTATTCTGGCAATTGCGACTTTTTTCTGTCAATTGACACTTTATTCTGGCAATTGCGACTTTTTTCTTTCAATTGCGACTTTTCAGCACATTTCGATAGAAAATGATGTTTATATGGCCGGTTTGTCCGTCTGTCTGTCTGTCCGTTATTTGTCTGTTCGTCCGTCTGTCTGTATGTCCGTGTAAAAGTTGAGAAGTTGTACTCCTTCTCGGAAAATGAAGCTAGAGCCTTAGAACTTTTTCCGATTAATAGCTTAGGCCCTCAAGGGTTGCCTATGGGCGGACTGTATGTCATGGTGGCGCTGCCATCTTGGTAGCCATATTGAAATTTCTCATCAGTGGAACGGAACCTCGAACGGAACTCACTCTGATCTCGTATGAACATTCTTACTTTCAAGCTCAGTTTCATGATTACGCCGCCATCTTGGCCACTACATCGAAATTTCTTATTATTGGAACGATTGTCATGAAAAGCGAAACGTAGGTACTCTTGTCTTGTATGAATCCGCTTCAGATTCATTCGCTCTGAATCCGCTCTAGCGGATCATGAAACTCAGCTTGAAAATAAGAATGATCATACGAAGCAAGGGTAAGTTCCAAGTTTCAGGAAAATCGTTCCACTAATAAGAAATTTGAATATGGTTACCAAGATGACGGCGTAATCATGAAACTGAGCTTGAAAGTAAGAATGTTCATACGAGATCAGAGTGAGTTCCGTTCGAGGTTCCGTTCCACTGATGAAAAATTTCAATATGGCTACCAAGATGGCAGCGCCACCATGAAATACAGTCTGCCCATAGGCCACCCTTGAGGGCCTAAGCTATTAATCGGAAAAAAGTTCTAAGGCTCTAGCTTCATTTCCCGAGAAGGAGTACAGCTTCTCAACTTTTACACGGACAGACAGACAGACGGACGAACAGACAAATAACGGACGGACAGACAGACGGACAAACGGCCATATAAACATCATTTTCTATCGAAATGTGCTAAAAAGTCGCTTGACAGAAAAAAGTCGCAATTGCCAGAATAAAGTGGCAATTGACAGAAAAAAGTCGCAATTGACAGAAAAAAGTCGCAATTGCCAGAATAAAGTGGCAATTGACAGAAAAAAGTCGCAATTGCCAGAATAAAGTGGCAATTGACAGAAAAAAGTCGCAATTGCCAGAATAAAGTGTCAATTGACAGAAAAAAGTCGCAATTGCCAGAATAAAGTGGCAATTGACAGAAAAAAGTCGCAATTGCCAGAATAAAGTGGCAATTGACAGAAAAAAGTCGCAATTGACAGAAAAAAGTCGTAATTGACAGAAAAAAGTCGCAATTGCCAGAATAAAGTGGCAATTGACAAAAAAAAGTCGCAATTGCCAGAATAAAGTGGCAATTGACAGAAAAAAGTCGCAATTACAAATAAATATCTTCCATGTCCGCTCTGCGCCTTCGTAAGTAAGTGAGTAAGTAAGTAATAAGTAAGTAAGTAAGTGAGTAAGTAGATTGTAGATTTGTAGATTAGAGGTGGTCGTTTGGTCTCGGAGGATCCTTTCTGCACTGCGACCTATAAGATCTTTTGTGCGTGACCATGCTTCTATTTAATGTCCCAGGAGATCCACCTTCCCACCGAATCGGATGATTTCCTTGGGAGACTTACCTCTGATGTCTGCGGGTGTCAGTTTCACACCTCCCAGCAGCGTAAGTCTTTTCTGTGCCAGTGCTTCGCACTCGCAGAGTAAGTGCACGGTGGTTTCATCCGCCGATGCACAAAGCCTGCAAATAGGTGAGTTTTCTTTACTCATTTTTTGCAGGTGGTATCTCACTTCGCAATGTCCAGTGAGTAGACCCGTGAGTAGTCTTATTTCGTTCTTTCCAAGAACTAAAAAAATAAGTAAGTAAGTAAGTAATTAAATATTTCTTTCCTCTGACATATAACATGCAAAACATACCGGGTGGGCCATAAAAAACCGTGGTCTGAATTTTTCCTTCTAAAATTTTTATTCCTTCACCGATTTTATCGAACTTTTCAGCATTGAATAGCCAATGGGGTACTTGCCAATGAAACAGATTTGACTGGAAATGCTTTCAATCATCAACATAAGTAATAAATAGTATTTCCTGAAAAATTCCGGAATATATATCCATTGGTTAGAAAGATTTTTTTTTCGGTTTTTTTTTTCAAAAGGTTGGTAATAGTAGGGAAACTGTAGTGAAATTTTTTTGTCTGTATTTTTCAAATATTGTTAAGCCACTTTAACAGTTTTTTGAGTTGTCAACCCAACAGTGCTGTTTGTTTAGTTTTTAGTATATTTGTGACGTCACAAATATATTTTTAAAACAGACACTACGGCCGCAATTTTGGGAATTTGGGAAAAAGAAAAAATACGGGTACAATATTTTTGCCCATTCTTTCGATTAAGCCAATAAAAAAAAATTGGGCAAGCACCCCATTGAATAGGCTATCATTTCTGTATTTCAAAATGGCCGACATACCAAAATTCAAGATGGCAGAAACAATTGAAAATAGGCCTTCTTTTGTTCTCGTTGCTTTTTATTGAAAGTTACCAGAAAGTCAAAACCAATAATGTATTATGAAGGATTAGACCTTTCTTGTCATATTAAGACCACAATCAATAAAATCGGGTTATCTGTTGAGGAGCTATTGAGAGTTGAAGCATGGCCTACTTTTCGTTTTTTTTTTATTTCCGCATAATTGATCCAAATTAGGGTATCCTGCCCGCCAATCCACCATATGCTTATTTCTCAACCGATTCTCTCAAATTTGGTATCAATGGCTAGCCAATTAGACAGGCTACCGTTTCCTTATCACAAAATGACAGACCTGTCAAAATCCAAGATGGCGGAAGCAATTGAAAATAGAATTTCTTTGGTCGTCATTGCTTTTGAATAAAAATGAGCGGAAAGTCAAAACCAATAATTATTATGAAGGATTAGACATTCCTCGACAATTCAAGACAGCAACCAATCAAATCGGTTTATCTGATGAGGAGCTACGTCCAGTTGAAGCGAAGCCTACTTTCCGTTTTTCTATTCCAACAAAAACGAATAAGGCCCATTTTCAATAGCTTCCGCCATCTTGAATTTTGACATGTTGGTCATTTTCTTTTCTGAAAATGGCAACTTGTCCGATTGGCTAGCCATTGATACCAAATTTGAAAAAATCGGTTGGAAAAAAAGGATATGGCGGGCAGGAGTCCTAAATTTGGGTCATTTATGCGGGAATAAGGGAACCGTTAAGTAGGCTTCGCTTCAACTGGCCGTAGCTCCTCAGCAGATGACCCGATTTCATTGGTTGCGGTGTTGGATTGTCAAGGAAGGTCTATTCCTTCATAATAGTTATTGGTTTTGGCTTTCTGCTGATTTTTTATAAAAAGCAATAAGGACAAAAGAAATTATATTTTCAATTGCTTCCGCCATATTGGATTTTGACATGTACGTCATTTTCCCATATGAAAAAGATAGCCTGTCCAATTGACTAGCCATTGATACCAAATTTGAGACAATCGGTTGAGAAATGAGCCAATGGCAGATTGGCGGACAGGATCCCTAAATTTGGATCAATTATGCGGAAATGAAAAAAACGGAAAGTAGGCTCCGCTTCAACTCGCAATAGCTCTTCAGCCGATGACCAGATTTTACTGGTTGTGGTCTTGAATTGACAAGAAAGGTCTATTCCTTCATAATACATTGTTGGTTTTGACTTTCTGGTGATTTTCAATAAAAAGCAACGAGAACAAATGAAGGCTTATTTTCAATTGTTTCTGCCATCTTGAATTTTGATATGTCGTCCATTTTGAAAAACGAAAATCATAGCCTTTTTAATTTGCTAGCCAATGCTGAAAAGTTCGATTAAATCGGTGGCAAAATAAAAATTTTAGAAAGAAAAATTCCAACCACGGTTTTTTATGGCCCACCCGGTATGTATGTGCATGTGTGTAATCTGGCACGATAACTGCCGAGCGGTTGATCCCATGAAGTTGAAATTTGGCGTAGTCATAGCTTTACCCTAGAACACGACAATTAGTAATTGGTGGTCATCTATCTAGCGGAAGTGTCACTGTCAAAAATTGAAAGCTGTATATCGCAAAACTTGATTTACGATTTGTCATTGAAACTTATCTCCATCTGTCATCTGTCAAAAATTGAAAATTGTGAAAGTTTACTTTGACATTTAATAACCCAGAAATTACCCGATGGATTCGGCAACGACATTTCTTTTAGGGGGATCGACTTTTTTCGGATCATTTCGGCTGAAGATGAAAGTAAATTAAATTCGGTATCACGTTGGTCTATTTTCAAATGCGACATGCTTTCGTTATTTTGGCCGTGACTTATTCAAATTGGAACTTGCAGATTAGTTATTTGAAAAAAAAACTGCCGTTGCAAACCTCGACCTCTGTGATAAGCTTCACGAAATATTTATTTTAGGTGTCATGCTGCGAATCATGATTGTTTAGTTTTTTTAGTTTAGTTTATTTATACTCTACTACATTGGATTGGAGAAAAGATTGAAATCATTTTTGGAGGGAAAAATTTCAACACTGGACAAACAGTTTTCGAGTTTTCCGCGTATTCTCACTTTTTTTCTACACAGCATTGATTCTCACAGAAACGTTAATAAGAGCGTTAAGTGTGTCACGAAAATAATTTATACAGAAATGTGAAATGTAACTCGTAAATATGGTTTTATTTATATTGCATTTTCTTTTTTTGAATACCAGTAGATATTAAACTGACACTACGAGCACACTTTTTGTGGTTCAAACATTTTTTTAAAAAACATGCCCAAAATCAAGTCCTTACCACTCAAAAAACATAAAAAACTCTCAATTTGTAATCTCCCAATTTTGATAATTTCTAAAAAGCTCAAAAATCAAGCAGAAGCACTTCAAAAGACCGTATAAAAGCTCGATTTTCCAGAAACCCCAAATTTACGAGCACCTCTTGTGGATCAAACATTTTCAGACAAAATACATCAAAAATCGCACCTCAACTCCTCAAAAAAAAAATCATAAAAATCAATCTCCCAAAATCTGCCAATTTTATATTTTTGCAAAAAAACTGAGCACAGTCTAATATTTTTACCCCTTAAGAACATCATAACTCCAGTACTTTTAAATCCCCCAAAAACCACCTCTTTTGCCTGAACTCAAAAATCAAGCGTTAGAAGGAAGGACTTAGCACTTACAGTGTGCAAGTTTACCTCAAAAATACAACAAAACTATAGAGAAAAACCAGACCTCAAAATAAAGCCTAAAATTTATTTAATGACTTTTATAATGGGATGATTTGAAAAAGGTTTCGGGGATTCGAGGTTTTCCCGGAAAAATTAAATTTACCTGCACAAGTACCTATATCCAGTTTTTTGTTTCATCAATGTCTCAATCTTTCTTTGAAATAACAATTCTCCACCCGAAAGGACGTCTTGAACAAAAATGTTCACAGGTTCCTGGACTAGTCGGGAAAGTCGGGCACCACAATAGATTTTTTGCTTGCTAGTTTTTTTTATCTTCTTTGTAGACATTTTGCGCGTGAAGCTGGGGCTAGGGGGGTTGCGACGGTGCGTTTGCGTTATAATCTGGTTAGATGTGATTTTGCCGCGAAAAGGGATGAGAGCGGTAGCGTCGCAGCGACAACGCACAGCGTCAAATGCAGTGCAGCAAGGGCTATGCATCAAGAACGCACATAACCTAAGGTTTTCAGTAATTACGGCGGCCGTACAACAACCTCGTTAAACAGATTTGTTTTTCTGTTCCCACTTCGTATGTGTTTGCGCGCTGGTGGTTAGAGAACATTTTTTGTGTGTAATTTCCCCCATCCACGTACGCAACGTTTCCACGTTGCACACAGAATCTGCATCGATCGTACCTAGTTGTTGAAAAGGCTGGCACGGCCCATTTTTAATTATTGTAAAAAACCCTAGAAGAGGACATCACCCAGCAAACGAAGAAAAGAAGCAAATAGCCAATTACACGGGGAAAATTACTCATTAAAATGAAGTTTTTCTACAATAAATCTGAATAATTGATGGGGATGAATTGAAAAAGTCAATTTTCACCCAACATTTCAAACTTTCCTAAATTATGTCGATTGGATTGGGAAGGGGTCAACAATTTTGGGAATATTTTAGCGCATTTTTGAAGAAAGTGCTTTATTCACTATTGTGGCCGGTTTGCCTGTATAATGTGGTCGGACTAGAGAAAGTAGATTATACTTCGATGGCCCCGTCCTCAAGATCACACATGTAGTTTATGTTTCGGCGCTCGTTTTGGCGTAATGTTTCAAGAAATATGAAATAACTGTTTCATAACCATGCCCTCCTCTCATGCCACCTCGTATATAATAGCCCACTCACTCGTCATTATGTTTCTTACGCTCGGAAGGTGCGGATGTTTTTCGGGCGCGCTTAAATCGACAAAAGTGCAATGCCGAATTCAAGAATAAAAAAAATCGTTGGAGTCAAAGACTACCTAAAATGAAATGAGAAGGATTCAAAGAATGCTGGAAAATTTTTACACAAGTAAGTGACACACTTATAATACTTTTTATCATGTTACAGTGTTTCGACCACACCAAAAAACACCAGGTGTCAGCTCAAAAAAGAAAACAGTACCCACACATCCAGATAAGAGTAAAATCTGACTGGGATTTGGTGAAAAATTGCGAACCACTTCTTATCAGTGTAATAACTTGATTAAGAATGTAGGCACACACGAAATTGCGAACCACTTCTAATCAGTGTAATAACTTGATCAAGAATGTAGGCACACGCGGAAAAAGCGGAATAATTCAATAATGACTGAAGACGTGAGTAATATCCGTTCGTAGTCACCGCAAAATGAGAAAAGGAATCGACGTCTGCCAAATGTTCTCCACGCCAGGTCCGTTTCTACATGGACAGTTGCGAAGGAATAAAGCGAAATAATTCAATAATTACTGAAGACGTGAGTAATATCCGTTCGTAGTCACCGCAAAATGGGAAAAGGAATCGACGTCTGCTAAATGTTCTCCACGCCAGGTCCGTTTCTACATGGACAGTTGTGAATGAATAAAGCGGAATAATTCAATAAGAACTAAAGACGTGAGTAATATCCGTCCATCATAGTCACCGCAAAATGTGAAAAGGAATCGACGTCTGCCAAATGTTCTCCACACCAGATCCGTTCCTTCACGGACAGTTGCAAAGATATAATTTTTGAGCAACAGGAGCAGACAGCGACTAGGAAAATTCCGCAAAAGCAATGAGTGAATCCGGCTCTGGAAACTTCCGTTTGCGTTCAGCTAAAAGCCAAAATCTCCCAGCCGCTAACTAACTTGCACAGGACAATAATATGCCGGTGGACTATCTGGAAAATCTACTAAGGTCACATCCACAAAATACAAGGACAGGAGGTAGCTGCAGACTTGGCTGCACGTTGAGAGCCTCACGTTTCTTAGGACTTGAACGAAAATGCTGGGAAAAAACTAATGGAAAAATACAACACTCTTAGTAGTTGCAAGTACCCGAATGTACGCAAGCTTACTCTGCTTACTTTACCCAGAAATCCATTCACCAGTATTCATCAAGTGAAGACGACAGAAAAATCAAATTTCAACAGAATTTGCAAGACACCATAAGAAAGGACATTATCCATGCCCGTCAGTTGCAATGCTATTACAAAAATTCTAGGACAAAAGACCATGGCAACGTAAGCTATGCTATGAGCTATTAGAGACTCGGAGACCTGTTGCCTGACATGTTCTACCCGATATCAACAAAGGAAAAACAGCCATACTTAGAAATTGAACGACTCCATACAAAAATTGCGATGCAGCAGCTAATTGCCTGTCTGGTTCTAATTTCGCCGAAAAATGTGAGTCGCTGGAATATAGAAATGACATCCAGAGAACAATGTGGCACCTAGTTAGCAACAAGCACCAACATCAAACCACAATTATACTTGTATTGGCTAAAGAGTCTGAAAGAAAAATTGGAAAAAGAAGGAGGGGAGGAACACAAGTGTTACAACGAGTACAAACGAAGATTAACGACACCGAAGAGGGACACGTTACCAAGAAAGAATAGGAGGGACAGCAAATACTACCGCGAGATGAAGCAGAGGTAAACTACGCAACAGGAGTAAAGCTTTCCACTGAAAATTGGGAATTAATCACCCAAAATAGAAGTGTGTTGAATCTGATTGAAGGAAAAGCATATTTTGATTTTCTCCACAAAAAACTATCGCAACCAGAAAGAATCTCCAAAATCAAACTGTTCCCTAGATTTTGAGGAAAGTACAACCTTTTAAAATTGAGGCAATTGCAAAAAAAATACACGTCAAGAAGAAAAATTTAGATCGTCATACTTTTTGAGGAAAAAGTCGAATTGCGAAAATAGATTTATTGTAATATCAAACAAGTGAGTATGCCTTCACGTGCGTGAGTCTCAGTAGCGCATTTTCTCAAAGAGGCATATTGTGAACGTAAAGAAATTTTGTTGAGGGAGAAACACCATTCCTTGCCCACTTTCTTCATTCGAAACTCATTGTGATATTGTGTTATCGGAATGGGGTACTCGCCAATGAAACAGATTTGATTGGAAATTCTTTCACTTATCAATATATTTTTTTGTTTGAGGGCGGAAGCTGGGAGCGGCGACTGATTAACAGTAGTCTATTCTTTTCCATTTTTAGTCGGCTATCCATATAGCGAAAGAATTAGATCGCTATGTTTTCGGGGGTATGTTTTCCATTTATCTCTTACTTTGAGGGCAGCGTGTGGGGGTGGCAGCATTCGGCAAAGTAACTGTTGCACAGTTTGAGTTGAGAATTTCTACATTTTTAAGGGAATATGACAATCAGTGAAAATTGTGTAAGTTGCATTTTTTGTTTGGGGGCGGGAGCTGGAGGCGGCGACTAATCAAAAGTGGCCTATCTCTTCTCATTTTTAGTCAGCTATCTATATAGCGGAACAATTAGATCGCTATGTCTTCAGGGTTATGTTTTACATTTATCTCTTACTTTGGGGGCGGCGTGTGGGAGCGGCAGAGTTTGGCAAAGAAATTCTTCCACAGTTCAAGTTGGGAGTTTCTGAATGTTTGAGGTAACATTAAAATGTATTTCAGTGGAAATTATTGAAAGTTGCACTTTTTTTCTTTTGGGGGTGGAAGTTGGAGGCGGCGCCATGTCAAAGGTAGCCTATTCTTCCCCATTTTTAGTTAGCTATCCATATAGCGAAAGAATTGGATCGTTATGTTTTCGGGTTTATGTTTTTCATTCATCTCTCACTTTGAGGGCAGCGTGTGGGGGCGGCAGCATTCGGCAAAGTAACTGTTGCACAGTTTGAGTTGGGAGTTTCTAAATGTGAGGGAAATATGACAATCAGTGAAAATTGTGAAAGTTGCATTTTTTTTGTTTGGAGGCGGCAGCTGGAGGCGGCGGCTAATTAAAAGTGGCCTATATTTTTCTAATTTCAGTCAGCTATAATTATAGTGAAAGAATTAGATCGCTATGTCTTCAGGTTCATGTTTTACATTCATCTCTCACTTTGGGGGCGGCGTGTGGGAGCGGCAGAGTTTGGCAAAGGAATTCTTGCACAGTTTGAGTCAAGAGTTTTTAAATGTTCGAGGTAACATTATCAGCTAAATCAGTGAAAACTGTTGAAAGTTGCACTTTTTTCTTTTGGGGGCGGAAGCTGGAGGCGGCGCCATATCAAAAGTAGCCTATCCTTTTCCATTTTTAGTCAGCTATCCATATAGCGAAAAACTTAGATCGCTATGTCTTCGGGTTCATGTTTTTCATTTATCTCTCACTTTGGGGGCGGCGTGTGGGAGCGGCAGCGGTCGGCTGAGCAAATGTTGCACAATTTGAGTTGGCAGCTCCTAAATGTTTGAGGGAACATCTCAATCAGTAACATTTGTGAAAGTTGCACTTTTTATCGTTTGGGGGCGGAATCTGGGGGCGGCGACTAACTAAAAGTAGCCTATCCTTTCCCATTTTCAGTCAGCTATTTATATACCGAAAGAATCATATCGCTATGTCTTCGGGTTCATGTTTTTCATTTTAAAGTGATTGGGGGCGGTTTTTAGCGGTTTTTTCATGTCGGCGGCGCATATTGAAGACGGAATGTTTCTTGGCTTACGTTTATAAGTAGCAACCATGTATTATTCAAAAAATGAGAACACCAGAGCATCAGGTCTGGTAGAAACTGCAATATTATGTTATTTCAAGTTTATCGGGGGCGGTTTTCTCTATGTTGGCGGCGCAATATAGACATCCAATATAGCCTAGCCTTCCTTTGGGAGTGGCAGCTATGTAACAGCGAAAAAATTAGAAAGCTAGGTCGTCTAGTTTGGGAGGAGTTCGAGGAACGGACGGACGGACGGACGGACAAAGCGGTTGCAATAGCGATTTTCATCAAGATGGAAAATGCGCTAAAAATTGGATTCTTACTTGACACGCTCACATTTCAAATTTCAAGATTTCCGTAGTAGATACTTGAGTGAAAAACCTGCTATTCGAAAACTTTCAAAGACCGTATCAAAATAGCTTCATGGCCAGATGGAGTAACTCTGACACCCTGGCACCGCGGAATAGTAGTTTACAATACGAGTTGGCTGTTACATAAGTGGTTTTCAGACACGAATCCGAAATTTGCAGAACGAGGGCGCAGCCCGAGTTCTGTGAGAGGCTGAGTGTCGGAAAGCATCTTGTGTAACAAGCCACGAGTGTTGTACAACGTTTTACGTGTTTTTTTCTATCAAAAATTGTGAAATTTTTATAATTTTTGAGGTTATTTTGACAAGTGTCAACTTGAATACATAAACTGTAATATCCATATACAACTTATATAAAAGTCATTACAGCTCATGTATCAACACAACAAACACGTAAAAGCACTTATCTGGGACGCAACATGTGTTGACACTTTCGCCACCACCTATATTCCGCGGACAACGAAGGAACCTGCTGCTGCCGCCAACCACGCTGAAGTTCTCAAAACGAGAAAATACGCAGACCTGGAGAACTACGTCTTCATCCCCTTCGGCGTTGAAACCCTTGGTTCCTTCGGGGATCAAGCTAAGTCCCTAACTGACAAATTAGGGCGGAAAATCATCACAAACACGGGCGAAAAAAGGGCCAAATCATGGCTCTTGCAAAAGATTAGCCTTTGCATCCAACGGGGAAATGCCACCAGCATTTTGGGGACCACCGACCGTCATTATTATTAATTTTTATTGTTACAACTTTTTGTTTTCATTCTTCACAAAGATTTGGCACTCACTTTTATTATATATATTGATTATATTTCTGTTATACTCAATCCACTATAAAATTGTCATTTTTCATCATAGAGAATTTTTCAAATCAAGACTTCTTAATTAGCTTTAAGGGGTTTCTGATTTGACTAAAGAAGTTGTTGACGGGAACCGGTCTTTTTTTTTTTTTTTTTTTTTTTTTTTTTTTTTCATCAAGTAGAAACTCCTCCAAAACAAAAACGTACAAGCATTGCTATCAAATTTTGGAAATTTCCAAAAAAATTTGAAAATTTTTGATTTTTGATTATTGAAAATTAGAAAACTAGATAGCATCGACAATGCATCTTTCCCCAAGGAAGTCGCATGCCAAATTTGAACTTTCTATTTTCAAAACAAAAGGTACCAAAAATGATTTCTCGTAGACATGAAAAAGTGAATTAGTGGAAAACATTTTTGATACCTTTTGTTTTGAAAATAGGAAGTTCAAATTTGGCATGCGACTTTGTTGGAGGAAGATGCATTGTCGATGCTATCTAGTTTTTAAATTTTCAAAAATCAAAATCAAAAATTTTCAATTTTTTTTCGAAATTTACAAAACATTTACATTATGCCCGTACATTTTTTTTCTTGGGGGAGTTTCTACTTGACGAAAAAAATGAAATAAAACCTAATCCCGCCAACAACTTTTTTAGTCGCATCAGAAACCCCGTAACCACAACTTTCAAACACACTATCACTTATTTCATGAATCTGTCACCCTGTCTTAATTATTTTTCCGCAAACATAGTAGTCGTGTTCCATGGCCTACGCTCAATTTTTTTCTTTTTGTAATTTCATTATGAATTTTTATGACAGGAAGGGTAATTTTCAAATCGATTTTCCTCGAGAACGGTGCTCCCCATCGGAGTTGAACAAGAGGACCTTTTTAATGCAAAATGCTTTGACGCTTCGTAACTTTATGCTAAAGTTGCAAAAAAATGACACTTGAAAAAGTTGGGGTTATTTCACCCCCCACCCCCCACAGTCTGACCCATTTCTGGATAGAATTTTGTAATTATTATTATTGCAGATTATTAGACATCAAAAGATTGGCCAATGTGCAAAATTTCATGATTCTGCTGTCAACGGTTACGAAAATATTAAATAAAAACCATCTTCAGGGTACTACTTTTAGAGGGCTGTAACTCGCTTATGAAGCATTTTTCGACCTATGTTTATGGGAACTTTTTTTCTTATTTTTAGCCGGTAGGTCGAAAAATGCTTCATAAGCGAGCTACAGCCCTCTAAAAGTAGTACCCTGAAGATGGTTTTTATTTAATATTTTCGAAACCGTTGACAGCAGAATCATGAAATTTTGCACATTGGCCAATCTTTTGATGTCTAATAATCTGCAATAATAATAATTTCAAAATTCTATCCAGAAATGGGTCAGACTGTGGGGGGTGGGGGGTGAAATAACCCCAACTTTTTCAAGTGTCATTTTTTTGCAACTTTAGCATAAAGTTACGAAGCGTCAAAGCATTTTGCATTAAAAAGGTCCTTTTGTTCAACTCCGATAGGAAGCACTGTTCTCGAGTAAAATCGATTTGAAAATTACCCTACCTGTCATAAAAATTCATAATGAAATTAGAAAAAGAAAAAAATTGAGCGTAGGCCATGGAACACGACTACTATGTTTGGGGAAAAATAATTAAGACAGGGTGACAGATTCATGAAATAAGTGCCAGTGTGGTTTGAAAGTTGTGTTTAAGGGGTTTCTGAATTCTGATGCGACTAAAAAAGTTGTTGACGGGAAAAGGTTTTATTTTATTTTTTCGTCAAGTAGAAACTCCTCCAAGAAAAAATGTACGGGCATTGCTATCAAATTTTGTAAATTTCAGAAAAAATTGGAAAAATTTTGATTTTGATTTTTGAAAATTTCAAAAAAGGGGACATTTTTATTGCAAAATGCTTTGGGATTTCATAATTTTATGCTAAAGTTGCAAAAAAACAGCACTTGAAAAAGTTGGGGTGATTTTACCCCCCACCCCCCACAGTCTGACCCATTTCTGGATAGAATTTTGAAATTGTTATTATCACATATTATTAGACATAAAAAGATTGGGCGATGTGCAAAATTTCATGATTCTACTGTTAACAGTTTCGCAGATATTGAATAAAAACCATCTTCAGGGTGCCACTTTTAGAGGGCTGTAGCTCGCTTATGAAGCATTTTTCGACCTATGTTTATGGGAACTTTTTTTCTTAGTTTGGGTCGCAGAATCTGCTGGTGAAGTATTGCACGCTAATTATGGGACAGCCTGTATTTCAGGGGCAGACATGCTGGGAATGAAAATCGGAGAAAAGATAGAATCAATTTTTGGAAGAAAAACTTTTGAAATCGGACCCACGGTTCTCGAGTTTTCCTCTCTGGAAAAACAGCAAATTTTCCAACATTTTATCCCGTGAACAGATTCTCACCATTTTTTCCAAACAAGAGGTAACTGGTTCTTGAACATTTTCCAACAATTTTTTTTCAATTTCCCGGGAATTTTCCGCTTGAAAATGTAAAATGGCCCTGGGTTTTCGAGACCGGACCTAAGTGATGGTGATGGAGCTCAACAGGGGCGTGTTTAACGTCGGTGCAACCGGTGCAAAGCACCAGCGGGACCCAAGGGTCTCGAAATATGAATAGGCATTTTTAAAATTTCCAATCTCTCTGAATATAGGTACTTATCTAAATTTTTAAAATTAATCTAAAATTTTGATGGTCATACACTTATAATAATGAAAGTAATAATAATAACAATAATAATTGCGGGCCCCTGTTGGGTTGGTGCTTGCACCGAACTACCACGGGCCTTAAAAACGCGCCTGGAGCTTTAAGTGAAGCCTACTTGACGATTTTTACAATAAAATGATTTGGAATAAGATTTGGGGTTTCCCGTAAAATTCGAATTTTTCTGACAAAATTTTCAATTTCCTGCGAATTATTTTCAATCTTTCCCTCTAATTCCAACTTCCCACCCGAAGGGACCTTTCGACCAAAAATTTCCATGGGTTCTCGGATACTAGTCGGGAAAGTTTTGAGGTGCCACAACCGATTTTTTTTCAGTTTTTTTCCGGCAGACAAGTTTAGACGAGGGTCACGACAGAAGAAAAAACACTAGGAAATGACGCCCTTAATCGGCGACACCGTTCCACACAAAAATTTTGTTATTTTTATTGCTTATCGCTATTTTGGCAAGATTTTTCTTGGTTCGCGTACCAAGGCCAAGCTACCGCACCAGCAAGCAACGAATAATCATTTGCGGCCAAGCCGTAGCT
The DNA here is from genome assembly GCA_949128115.1 of Anaspis maculata. Taxonomy (NCBI): domain Eukaryota; kingdom Metazoa; phylum Arthropoda; class Insecta; order Coleoptera; family Scraptiidae; genus Anaspis; species Anaspis maculata. The sequence continues at coordinate 9,291,897 of OX421968.1, forward strand.
TCGGGGGTCATTTTCAAAAACTCGTAACTATTGACCCGTGGGTCGTACCGATGTGTGATTGTTGTTTTGAAGTGAAGTTCGAATTCTCTTAAACATAACTATCTACCTATATATATTATTATAATTTTAATTTGGAAAGAACGGTACTTTTCCGCATGTTATAACTTCATAGATCCAGCCGGCTTCTGAAATGCAGCAGTTCATCGGCGATGCCGCGTTGTATTAAATTGTTGAAGTGAAACTTGTATTCTCGCGCCTAGATCACAACACACCACTAACGCAGAACCACACATGGGAGTGGAATTGCTTCATAGCATCAGTGGTTATAACGAACGCCTGTAACGATGTGCTGTAACGTTGTCTTGTCTGACCTTGGGGTGACCAGCGTCGTCCCAGGAAATGAAAGAATAAGCTGTTGCAGCGTGCGGTTCTATTTTTTACTAATCGCCGACACTGGACTGCTCTTCGTGTTGTCGTACTGTTGACCCGACAAGAATGGCTCTCGACTTGGCTTGAATAGATTCGAGCGGATGTGATTTATTATAGGGATAGGGAGGTATATTCAGGGCCGGGCCTGGCAGGCGTGCAGTGCGTTCCGGCGCGCAGGCGAGTACGGCAGGCGGCAAGTCATAGGGGCGGTAATATAATAATTAAGTTGAATTTCGGAGGATTCTTTTCATTCCCGCATTTGGTGGGGCTCTCCACTGCCGGTGAGGGGGCGGCAATTTTTCGGTGGCACGCAGGCGGCAAATAGACCAGGCCCGGCCCTGGGTATATTCTTCAACGGACGTTAACAATTCAAAAATAAAATCGAATGCTGCACACCCAAATGTGGACACAACTTTCAGGTACCTATGTACGTACCTATTAAGCAGAAAAGCAGGGGTGGATGATTAAAGCCCAGAGGGGAAAAAGAATTTTTGACAATTGAGGCTGAAACAGTTGCTTAATGTTCTAGATGTCAGCTGATTGTATAGCGATGATATCATACTGGTTTGATAATCAAGTTTTTATGTTTGGAAATTGATTTTTGACATTATTCTTTGTTAATTTTTTGAATGGTTTGATTTCACCTCAATTAAATGTGACATTCTAAATATAAGCACGGTGGCGAGCACATAACTGGAAATACTCATATCAATTCTGTCAATATTTCAATTTAACCTATGGCTTTATTTTGATTGGAGAAGATAATATCGTACGAACTCTAGAACCACGTAGTTACCTTAAATCACATTCACGAGGTACCTACCTACATACCTATGTATTTTATATTTTTTCATTTAAAATCAATACCGGATCGAATTTTCCAAACGACATTCTTATACTTTGTGGAGATTATTAGATTGCCATGCTGTGCCTGCCAGAACAGTTTCCACCGTGCTGTAATATAACCGGGAGAATCGTACAGTCAGAAAATCCGTCACGATGTCACATTCGCATAATTATTTGTGGAGAATATTATTGATGAAAATAGATATTTATTGTATTAGGGGTATGAGTGAGATTTCATGTGACGGAGAATGAGAGTTTAAGCGCCGAGCGCAGCGAGAGAAGAAATAAAAGAAGTCTAATCGTGAAAAAATCATGTCGAAAGTACTCTGCCCTTTGAGTGACTAATAATAATAATAATAATAATAAGATTGATAATAAGGAAAACAAGATTATACAAACCGTGAGGGAGCGGAGCGGGAGTACGGAAAGAACACCTCTTCGGACGTTGTTTGTTGATTGATTCATATCTATAGAAGTTTCACTTCTCCCGAGGGTGACTATGGTCACGCACTCACGTTTTATTATTGTAATTGTTTATCATCATTTCGTCAAGATTTTCCTTTATTCGGGTCCCAAGGTCATAAGCTACCCATTAGAGTTGAAATTTTGCGCAAAAATCCTTTCGTGCTGTGACGGACTGTGGACTGGGGGACCTCTGGCCTACTATGGCACCCTACCTGGCGGTGTCCTAGAGTTTGTCGAACGGCTCGGCTGGTTTGACGACTGACTGGTAGGGAGGGCAACATTTTGGAGAAAATGTACCATAGGCCCAAAGCTAAGGCCTGCGTGCCAGATGGAACCATCACTCTCTCCACTCAATCCAGAATCGAGAATTATTGGACAGTTCAAAATATCGGTTGTGTTACCCCAAAACATCCCCGACAAGTAGCAAAGAGTGAATGGAAATTTTAATATGAGACGTCCCTTCGGGTCGGAGGTTAGAATTTGAGAAAAAGATTGAAGAATTGAGATAAATTATCTAATAAGGGATTTATTTAGAGTTCCATCATTTGAGTCTGGTCCCGATAAGCTAGGCCGGTTACTCATTTTAAAGTGGAAAACTCTTGGGAAACTTGAAGAATTTTGAAAGAAATTGCCTGAAAATGTCCAAAAATCAATAATTAGGTATCCTTTGTTAAAACAACGTAAATATAATTCTGTTCACAAGCTAAAAAATTAGAACTTTGCATTTTTTCATTAGGAACCAAATTATCTATAAAGAAAGGCGAGTGAGGCAGTCAGACGCATTGGTATATGGATAAAGGAGAACGATCTGAAACTGACACCACAGAAAGATGAAAAATAATTTGCAGGAAATTGAAAATTTTGAAAATTTCAATTTAGAAAACCTCGAATCTTTTCCCAAATCATCTTAATATGAAGATCGTCAATTACGGCCTAACTTTTGAAGCCCCATCATTCAAGTCCGGTTTTGATAACCCAGGCCTGTTTTACATTTTCAACAGAGAAATTCCCGTGAAATTGAAGAGAAAATTATTGGAAAATGTTCAAGAGCCAGTTACCTCTTTTTTTAAAACAAGTTGGTGGAAATCTGTTCACGGGATAAAAAATTGTAAAATTTGCAGTTTTTCTAGAGATGAGAACTCGAAAACCGTGTGTCCGATTAAAAAAAAATTTCCTCCAAAAATTATTTAATCTGTTCTCCAACTCTCATTCTCAGCATGTCTGCACCTAAAATGAATATTCCTTTTTCAAATTCACGGAATGTTCTAATTTCATTTTGAAAAAATTACCGTCAGGAAACTGGAGCCGTGCCGATTTTGAAAATGGGTCTACACGACGCCCAATCCAATATACTTTCGATTACGAATTGACTTTTTCGAAAAAAGCCGATCCCCGAGCAAGAATGAATTTTTGAGTGGAGTCCTGCATCAAAAGCGAGTCGTCCTGTTCAAAATACGGGCGAGAGGCCCTCTCGGGTGGCAACAGCTAGAAATTTTGAAAATTGATAACGCTCGACTGGAAAATGATGGCAGATTGCAACTGCAGACTTAATTTGATTGTTTTGTTTTGTTGCTTCCTCCCAAATTTGGTCCTAATCCATCGGATAGATTTTGAATAATTAAATGGTAAAGTTTTGATTTTTGACATTTTTTATTATCTGACAGATGACAGATAGGGCAATTCTTTTAACTGTTCTGGATAGTTTTTCATGGGTTTTCAAACAGCATTTCGCAAGTCAAGTTCCGTGAGATATGGCTTCCGTAATTTTTTTGATAGTGACACTTCCATTGGACCGATGACAGCCAAAAACTAATGGGCTCATTCGACGGTGAAACAATGTCTGTGTACCACATTTCAAGTCGATCGGATAGACGTTGCGGCTGTTATCGTACACACATACCCCCACACACACACACACACACACACACACACGCACGCGCACGCGCGCACACGCGCAAATTTAATTTTGAAAAAATTACCGTCGGAAAACCAGAACCGTGTCGATTTTGAAAATAGGCCTACACGACGCTCAATGCAATCTACTTTCGATACCAGTTGGAATTTTCCAAAAAATGCGATCCCCGGGGATTTATCCGGTGCCGTTCAATAGCGCTCAATTAAGGGTAAAAGTGCATTCTCCCGTCCTTTCTTATTAATAGTGTATTTACCTGCACTGACAATGAAATCTTAACCTCTCGCGAGAGTTTCGCCGCCAAATAAGTTGACTAATTAACAGCTATTCACACCTTTATCGCCCTTCACATCTATCTCACGTGCACATTCAGTTTGGTTTGATATTAGTCGACGCGTCGGAACGGCCTTGTAAAAATTAAATAACGTGTCGATGCTGGTGTGCAACACTCATATATGTAGAAGGATCGCAATCAGATAGCAAGTCATTAAGAAATACAATGCCCCTAACCAATGACGGATCTCACAAAAGAAGCACCCAAAACTGACATCAACTTTTTTTTTTTTTGAGACGTCAATCTCAAAAAGTTGAAGGCTGAATAGCCGGTCTTCCTTGCGGTACGATATATATTTCAAAAATGCCTCTTTTCTCGTTGCAGTTTTTCATTGCGCCTCATCAAATCCGTACTTTCCGATCGAGGTAGGCATATCGAGCGGTCTTTTTTTATCATCAAGAGTAGATACACGTGAAATAGGTAACAGACTGCGTTTAATAATTAAAAAGAATTGATTATCTAACAAGCACCTTTTAATGAAAAAATATATCTACATGGCTATTAGCTACTTCCTCTGGTTTTTTATCAGCTCTGGCCATCAGCAACAATGACCTTTTTAGGCATTCTTCAGGACGCCACACATTCAAAGCACAAGAAGATGGAATTTGTGATTCCAATGCAATTCCGCGCTGATGCTTACGTCATTGATTTTGAAGAAAAACTGTAATCGAATTGAAAGGTAAATTTGAAACAAACAACAAATTCACGCAATTCATGAATCTTTAGCCAGCACAAAATCAAAATCCCGAGTTTTGAAATTAGTTTTTGCAATGGACACATAATAGCGAGTCAGAGGTGTATAAAAATGTCAGCAATTGGATTGCAACAGAAAAATCGGTTGTGTCACCCCAAAACTTCCCCGACTAGTATCCAGGAACCTATGGAAATTTTTGTTCGAAACGTCCCTTCGGGTGGGAACGAGGGTAGTAAGTTGGAATTACAGAAAAAGATTGAAAATAATTTGGAGAAAATCATTTTCAGCCGGAAAACTCCCGGGAAATTTGTAAAAATTGTTGGAAAATGTTCAAGAACCAATTACCTTTTGTTTAGGTGAAAATGGTTGAAATCGGTCCACGGAATAAAAAGTTGGAAAATTTGCAGTTTTTCCAGAGAGGAAAATTCGGCAACTGTTGATCCGATTTCGAAAATTTTTCCTCCAAAAATTAGCTCAATCTTTTCTCCAACTTTTATTCACAGCATGTCTGCACCTAAAATTAATATTTCGTGGGGCCTACCGCATGTAGAAGTTTGCATTGTATTTTTCTCAAATTCACGGAATGTGCGAAGGACCCCGCACGATTCCTATGGAAAATGGGTCTCGGTCAAATTCCCTAATTTTTTAATATTTTGTAGCCCAATTTGACACGAGCCAAAATCCATCGTCTGTTACCCAAAAAAATGGGCAGTTTTTTTTTCTATAAGGGGTTGAAGATGGGTTATTTCAAGGTAAAGAAATATGTTCCCACGTAAGTGAGAACATTTCAACGTCCTTGATAACATATATGGCTCATGACAATTCCCTTTTTCTTATGTGAAAAAATCAACCCCCTCCCTCACCCCCAACCCCTACTTGTGAGTATCAAATTCGAAATTACGTTTGCAAGTCATGCAGATGGTTCTATTTTGTCGCATTATGAATTTTGGCACAAATTGTTTTTTCAACCCCCAAATAGGGGGTGGGGTTGAAAAAAAAACCATCGGTCAATTCGGCTGAATTTCTGATATTGTGCTTCATCAGTTACGCTGAACAAGATGATCAAAGGAAAACTCATTCGTATGACCAGTTTCCACCCCATAGAGGGTTGAAGTTGACTATAATGAAGCATAAAACATTCTTCCATGTCATAAACCAAATGAATGAAAATAGTGAACTTTCATATCGTCTTGTTTTGTAAAAATGTCTATTCTTCAGAAATAATTTCAACCCCGTCTCTCATCCCCTATCCTTGTTTCTGAACATCATATTCGAAATAAATCTTGAAAATGTAGGAGAAGGTCTATGGTCGGATTCTCTGCATCTGATTGTGAATCCCCTCTCAAAATTCACTTTCATCATGCTTACGTTAGAGTGCTAACGTGAGCAGGGTGGGATATATATTTTTTTTATGATTTTTGACTGGATTATTATTCAAAATATTGGTGTTCCTATCAAGTTTCAGCTTCACAGCAGGTTAATTATGTTCACCTGTACATAATTCCCAACTTTTTTCTTTCGTACGGATACACCTTTATTTATAGTTTAGATTGGAGAATTTAATGTCATTTGAAGCGAAAGCTGCCCAATCGAGGCAAAATATTATGTCACACTGTTATTGCAGCTACTGCGACCATGTGAAGGATGAAATAAAAATTATTATAATTTTTGAGATTTATTTCGAATATGATGTTCAGAAACAGGGATAGGGGATGAAGGACGGGATTGAGAGTATTTTTGAAGAATATACATTTTTACGAAACAAGATAATATGAAAGTCCACAATTTCCATTCATTTGGTTTATGACATGGAAGAATATCTTAATTATGCTTCATTGTAGTCAACTTCAACCCTCTGTGGGGTGGAAATGGGTCATACGAATGAGTTTTCCCTTGGTAATCTTGTTTAGCGTAACTGGTAAAGCACAATATCAGAAATTCAGCCGAATTGACCGATGTTTTTTTTTCAACCCCACCCCCTATTTGGGGGTTGGAACAATAATTTGTGCCAAAATTCATAATTCGACAAAATAGAACCATCTGCATGACTTTCAAACGTAATTTCGAATTTGATACTCACAAGTAGGGGTTGGGGGTGAGGGATGGGGTTGATTTTTTCACAAAAGAAAAAGGGAATTGTCATGAGCCATATGTGTTAGAAAGGACGTTGAAATGTTCTCACTCACGTTGGAACATATTTTTTTACCTTGAAATAACCCATCTTCAACCCCTTATACACAAAAAACTGTCCATTTTTTTGGGTAACAGACGATGGTTTTTGGCTCGTGTCGAATTGGGCTGCAACATATAAAAAAATTAGAGAATTTGACCGAGACCCATTTTCCATAAGAATCGTGCGGGGTCCTTTGAAAAATTACAGTCGGAAAACCGAAACCGTGTCAACTTTGAAAATAGACCTGCACGACGCTCAATACAATCTACTTTCGATATCAGTTGAAATTTCAAAAAAAAAAGTCGATCCCCGAGCATGAATAAATTTTTGAGTGGAGTCCTGCTACAAAAGCGAGTCGTGCTGGCCGAAACACCGGCGAGAGCCCCTCCTGAGTAGTGTTTCAAAATTTCCGGAAATTTATTTTTTGGAAAAATTTCCGAAAAATTTCCGGAAATTTTTCCAAAATGATGGAAAAATTGGAAATTTATTCTTTAACCGGTGTAAAGTAGTTTTCTCAGCAATTTCAGACATTTTGATTTTTTTCTTGGTTTTTGAAATTTTATGGGAGGTGTTCGAGTAGTTAATTACCCAAAGGAATTATGTTTATATTGTTTCAAGAATGAAGACTTGGACTTCCAAGTTGTTATAGGTACGACGTATAGTGTATAGTTTTGAAATCGACTCCAACTAAACTATTATATTATTATTCATTTTCGATATTTGCACTCATCACTCATCTGACAATCTAAGGCCTATATACCCTTTAAATACTTGGTAGAAAACAAACCGAGTTAAGGAAGGGGCATGTGTTGCGTATGCATAACGGGCATATAGCTACTCAACTCACAATTTATTCCATTAGGTACCTTTACACATCAGCATCAGGTTGGTACTTATACAATACCTGTACCTATTGCGAAGTAAATCCCTTCAGCAAAGATCGAGGAAAAATTGACACAACACTTTCAACCTCGTATTGATGCTGAAAACAAAACAAAAAGGAGAAAAACCACCCGCTAGCGGAGTAGCGGACACCCCTTTAAGGTGGGGAGGGGTCCGTGTTTGTGTTCAGTTTCAGTATCAGTGTCAGTGTTCACTTCAATGTTTTTTTTGGGTTTTTCGAGCAGGATTCAATTAAAATACTGGTAAAATATTTTCAACGTTTCGCTGACTAACATCAGCTTCGTCAGACTGAAATGTTTCTTTTTTTTTAAATAATTAAAAACACAAAACATCAAAGAAAACTTACCAAATAAGTATAAAATTTTAAAACGTAGGAAATGTGTCGAAAACGTCAATGTGATTTTTTTTTTAGAAAGGTATTTGGAAGATTCTGTATGACAATGGAAAAATACTATGGTGATAGCATGAAGGTGGAAACTTTAATGATAAGGTGTAAAGATGATTCGATATAGAGTTGACGACACACCACAGGGACTTGTGGGCGGGGCTGAACAGAAAAACAAAAATCATTTTAGACGAGTTCGTGTGTTGAAACGACGTGTGTCGTGCAAATAGGGAAAGCAACACCGCCAACTGGAGTGGTGGACTACTACTAGGTCACAGGCGAATCTAAAATCCCACTGATAATCCAGGTGTACCACTAGATGAACTCAGTTCGCGCAGATAGGCTCTGCCCACAGGTCCCTCTGGTATTTCGAGTACTCTAATACAAAATGTATCTATGATCTAACAATACCACCTCTGTAGATTAAATAATTAAATTAAACGTTGCAAATATTTCACCAGTATTTCTATTAAATCCTGCTCCAAAAACCTCAAAAAACACTGCAATTCAAATAAAAAACAAGAAACAGAAATTGTACAACATTTGTTAATTATTCGTTTAAACGCCAGCTTATACAGGATGATTAAAAAGTGTCGGACCATCTCAACGGTGCGTAATATGGAGCTGTAGTAGAGTGCTGGAAAGTTGTTGAAAAAATTCTATGGCCCGTTTTCATATCCCACTTTTAAGCTGAAAGCGCTTTTAGTGCGATGCGCATTTAGGGGCATTTCTCATATTTTAGTGTTCAAAAATACAAATTAACTCGCAAATTAATTGCAATTAAGTAGGTACATACAATCGCTCCCAATCGCAATAATGCATTTTTGAACACTGAAATATGAGAAATACCCCTAAATGCGCATCGCACTAAAAGCGCTTTTAGCTTAAAAGTGGGATATGAATACGGGCCTATGTCTTTTAATTTTGAAGTTATGGAGGGACAAAAGTTGGTCCTTCGATTGCTTCTATTTCCGTTGTTTCGAATGATTTTAGTAAACTGTTTATCGCAAAATAATGAGTACAAAAAATCAACCTCTGAATTTGCATTGAATTTCTGTTTTCTGTATAAGGTGAATCATAAACCACAAAGAATTAGTTCTCCTAAAAAAACAGAAGCAATAGAATTCTATTGAAATGAATTGGGTTTAATAGTTTTATTGTGTTTTGCTCAACATAGGTTATGGGACCAATATGGCTATTCACAGGTACTTCCAGCAAGAAATAATTTTCAGGATTCATGACTCACCCTGTATACAAAACAGAAATTCTTTGCAGATTCAGAGGTTGATTTTTTGTACTCATTCTTTTTCCATAAACAGTTTACTAGAATCTTTTGAAACAACGAAAATATAAGCGATCGAAGAACCAACTTTTGTCCCTCCATAACTTCGGAATTAGAAGACACGCACACGCACACGCGCACACGCGCGCACACAACACACACACACACACACAACAACACACACACACACACACACACACACACACACAACACACACACACACAACACACAAACACACAACACACACACACACACACACACACGCACGCACGCACGCACGCACGCACGCACGCACCCGCACCCGCACATCAAAGGCGGCTCCACGGGGGGTACGACGGTACGGCCGTACCCCCTGTCGCAAATCAGGGGCGCCAGACGTCAAGCTCATAATTTTGGAAAAATCCACAAGTAGTACCCACTGATGGATTACTAATTGTAAAAAATAATTAACGTAATAAAAGCTTATTTGGGTGTCGCGCAATAAAATCTTGGAACTATTCTCATAACATCTGTGGAGATGGAGAAAACTTCTGCTCAGAACCACCGTAGTTTTCAGGAATTTTTCCGCCATCTCACAGTGGGATTGTAAAGTAGCTATATTTTATTCCATTTGCATTGTTTTATTTTATTTCTTATGTATACCTAGATACTCTGACGAGGAGAGACAAGAGGCCCTCGAAACCGGTCAGGTGAAATGAATATTATTACAAAAACTGTGGGAAGACAGAAAAACCTAAACTGCAAACCACCGTAGAGATTGATCCGAACTGATCATTACTAACTTTTGAAAAGTTGGAAAATACACTATTACGAACTATCGGCCCACGGCGCGCTCTGCAGCTACCTTGCCCCTTTTGGCCCTTGGCCGTAATGAACGTCTTTCCGCCTCGGTATGTAATGTGCTATTACTCACAACCATTAGGGTAATTGATTCATCACATACATACTATGTAAGAGGGCGAGAAGTGACTCATTATAGATTCTCCGCGGGAAAATGAAGAAATGGTAGCTTCAGAAGATAAATTCCAGAATAATGCATCCAACCAAACAATGACTGGGGAAATCCGTATTACCTGAGCCAAGTTTCAGAAAAATCAATTCGCCGATCAGGAAGTTATGGCAAAAATTATTTTCTAATTTAAACTTTTGAAAGCTTATAATCCTGTAAGCTAGGTTGTACCTACATGGTTATGAGTAAAATAGTAAATGTACTCCCAACAGTACATACAGGGTGGCGCAACGAGAACAGAACAGAGGGGTTTTCGGGCATTTCACCTTATTTTTTTGATTTGATGTATCGCAAAGTAGATGGTGTCATTCGAAATTCTGAAGTTGAGGTGGGTAGGGGTGAGGGGGCTGAAGATAGAAACTCACCAATGTATGTTTCAGATGTCCCCCTCGATATAAAAATCGACCTGTCTGAGCTTTTTTCAAAAAAATGAGGTGAAATGTCCGAAAACCCCTCTGTTCTGTTTTCGTTAGGCCACCCTCGGGGCCGCCCTGTATGTATATCATTCGTTATAGTAGGTTCACTTGTACTGTGACTCTAGTTGGCTGGGCAAATTTTCTACTTTAGCATTGTAGGCTTGCCGCCTTTTCACCTGGTGTGAAACTGACTTCTCTGGAAGTGAAGTTATATTTCTTATCAAATTGATATTAAAATCTTGAGAAACTGACCTGGTCATATGTGGAAGTGCGACTAGGGGGACGCAGAGCTGTGTTACCATCATGTAGACACCAAAATAGCACGAGGCGGCCGCAAATCTAAGTCATCTTGACGGCGGCCCACTCAGGGTCGACAAAAACTCGTCCCGGAAAGCCCCAAAACGAAAGCAAATTGCAAATTGAAGATACTAACATCAATTTCGGTCCAATACGAAACTTTGAGCGGCTGGGTTTTTTGAAATTTAGTTTAATTTACTTTTTACACGTAAATTCTTTTGCCAATGATAGACTGCACGGCGATCCTTGTGTCGCCCATAATTCTTCAGGGTTTGGCTTGTATTTTTGACTGGAAGAGGCGAAAGGGTTGATGATTGCATGGGGCCCCCTTTTTGGACGAAGGGCATTGTATACACTTTAATTTGAAGCACCGAAAATTGAACCAGCTTCAAGAGGTTAGGAATATTTTCATTGGCAAAAATTAAAAACAGGTCGAGAAATTGTTACATTTTCCAATAAAATGGAAAAAAGCGTCAGACATCACGTCCCGCAAAAATGTTCCGGTCATCTGCAAAGGAAATACGCAAAAAATGTGTTTCAAAATTGGTCCGGCCAGAGCAGCCAACTGCAAAGTTTTGGGGATTTTCTATATTTCACATTTGGAAACTTAGAAACAAAATCTCACAGCCGACTAGAATCACGGTACAAGTGAACCTACTTTACTGGTGAGGGCTAGGCTAGAACCTCCAGGCTCCACCAGAACCAAAAGTTGGTCTACGATGACTGAAGAACGACTAAATACCCTGTTAGTGATGGCAGTAGAGATAAACCCATAAAAATCGAAGATTGCATCGTGAAGTTGAAAGGTTCTGCCAATCGCAGACTTTCACTGTGGTTTTGTAGAATATATACGTAGAGAAGAATTCAATTTATGCTATCAAATCCAAATTGTTGTCATGATCGTTTTTCTTCGAAAACTGCCTTTGAATACAGGACGGGAGTTCGAGTGAAGTCATAGAGAGAAGCATGGGACTTATTTTGATTGTAGCCCCCCTATTGTCCAAACAAATTTTGCGTGTACCCCTTTACCCCCTATTCGAAAATGCTGGAGCCGCCAGTGCCTAAAAGAATAAATTGTTATTGAAAGAACGCCGACGAGCTGTCTGGATGTGCGCGTGAAAATTCAAAAATCTAATGCCTTCATTATTGCTCGAAGACTTCTATCGATCTGGTAGTAGCTAACGACCTGTTCAGCGAAACGACCTGTTCAGCGATCCAGGATCGGATCGATGACGATCGGTCTTCGTCAATAAGAACTTAGCAGTTTGTACTACATAATGCGGTAACTGGTCGATCTATCATTGTCAATTACCAATAACAAGCATGTATGCAGAGTGGCTCTTAACAGTCCATACCAGTCTATCTGCCCGTTCCCACCTTTTCGTGATTTTTCGTGATTTTCCAGCAAAGTGCTGAACATTGCATTTTTCGTGACGTTCGCTTCAGCACACTTCCGTTTTCCAGCTTCGGTTGTGTTGTTGTTATATATTGTAAATATCATGTGATATCCGCTCAATTACTCGATTAATTTGGAAGCGACGACAGGACAATGCGCCCCATGGCAGGGAGGGCGAAACGAGCGATGCAACAACGTTATTTTTCGTTGCGATTTAGTTCGGTAACTATGGGGAGCTATGTGATGCGTACAGCTCGATTTCCGAATGGAACATCATTATATAAATTGAAACTGATAATACCTGTCCTGCTTGTTGCTAAAGCAACCGCCTATCCGGCACAAACATTCCGGCTAAATACAAGGGATCTAAAAATGGTGCTTACGGAAAACTTCGCTGGGGAACGCAATTAAGGCCGCTCTACAAAAGGACGAAGCCCATATAGATATAAGCGGATATGTAATGCACTGATGGAGACTTACCTTTTTTCGTCATGGTTAGGGGGCGCTAACACGCATCAAATTTCTACACATCTTCGTAGCTCACAGCGGAATTTTCAGCGCTATTTCCAGCTTGGTGCAAATCGCTATTGCATCCGCTTTGTCCATCCGTTGGTTGGTCCGTCCGTCTATCCGTAATTGCAACTTCTCCAAGACCAGACTTTCGAGAACTCCAGTTCTTTCATAATACATAGTTGCCACCCATAAACCTGGACTAAGCTCAATTCAATTTTCATAGCTTGCTGCCAAAAGAAGTGAATTAACCTTGCAACTTCTCCTGAACTACGCAATAGTCAATAGTATGTCGCGTGCCCGAAAATGTTTCTCTTTCAGTGCACTTTCCCTAAAAGAATGGCGTTTTTAGCTGCACTTCATTCGTCCGTCTGTCCGTCACGGGAACTACTCCTCAGGGAAAACAGCTATTAATTTGGTATAAACGATAATCGATATGTATAGCTCATTTCTTTTTTTAGTACAACTTCTTTTTATTACTACAACGCTGAACGCATGAGAATAGAGCTCGTTACCTCCGAAAAGTTATTGCATTTTTCACTGATATGAGCACTTTCCGCTTATCTTCCGCTCATGTCAAAGATAAAACCTGAGGTAAAAAGACAAAAAGACTAAGGTTCAAAATCGACCTTAGGATCAACATCTGAAATACAAAGCTGCATAAAAAATTACTCAAATCTTGATCGCCTTCGAAATTCCGTTTGCAATGAAATGCAGTAGTGGGGGGGTTAGCGGAATGGTCTGTGCATTTTGTGATCAAAGCATGAAATTTGGCATACTTGTTCAGAAGACCCTCCTTCGCAATTCCAGATGTGGCGCCACGCGAGATTTTGCGCCAGAGACGCTGTATTGCAGTTAATATACCTGTTAGGGGTAAATTCTGCAAAAGTCGGTATTTTTTAGTTCTGTTTAGTTAAAACTACATGTAGAAATGAGTAAGGAGTACATTTTCACAAGCAAAGTTCCAAATGCTGCCTTTATACGTTGTTTCAATACATTTTAAGGCCAACTTTGTTTTAGTACAGGAAACTTGGTAAAAAAAATTGCCAATACCTCGGCAAAGATATGAACGTTCTGAAAATTTGATACTCTGTCCAGAATTATGTACCCTACTACATATCTAAAATTGCCAAAAATCGCACCTCGAGGCTTCGAGTTATTGGAGGGGGGGTAAAAAATTGTAACTCAAAATGAAAGGTATAGAACCCGATGGAACCCGTCAATCCAATGGATGCAAATACGTCGTAGTTCGACGCATCACAACCAGTTGATACAATTTTAGCACAAAAAGTGTCGATCATTGTTGAAGGGGGGTCGTGGGGAAGGGCGAAACTGGGCTGGGTGGCTCTTTTTCTTCCTGGGCCATGAAGAATCGATCCCGACAAGATTGGTATCTTTTCCGACTAAATTTAATGTCCTGAACTTGAATCCGATGTATAAATTTGGACAAAAACAAGTTCAAACAAGTTATCTTGAGAAAACCTGTTTTTTCTTTGACAATTTCCACAAAACTTTTTTTTACTGTTAGAGGCATTCATCTTTGAAAATATTTTAGAGGCCATTAGATTGAACTGTATTCTTCACGAAAATCATCCATTCGATCTGTAATTTTGTTTTCCGACATAGAAAAAACCGATTTGAACTTTGGTCGGCACTGCCCGGCGTCTACTAATGACCAGAACACTACAGCATGCACCCTCAAGTAATAACTCAATACCCTGCATTGCGATTTATGACGATTTTGTTTATGTTTTAGGGAATGCAGTTCTGCACAGATGCCCGAACTTTCAAAGATTAATTATAATTTTTCAGATAGTTTGGGCTATTTTCATTTAAAGATGCATGGTGTAGTGTTCTGGTCAGTAGTAGACGACGGGCTGTGCCGACTAAAGTTCAAATCGATTTTTTCTATCTCGAAAAACAAAATTACAGATCGAATGGATGATTTTCGTGAAGAATACAGTTCAATCCAATGGCTTCTAAAATATTTTCAAAGATGAATGCCTCTAACAGTAAAAAAAAGTTTTGTGGAAATTGTCAAAGAAAAAACAGGTTTTCGCAAGTTAACTTGTTTAAACTTGTTTTTGTTCAAATTTATACATCGGATTCAAGTTCAGGACATTGAATTTAGTCGGAATAGATACCAATCTTGTCGTGATCGATTCTTCATGGCCCAGGAAGAAAAAGAGCCACCCAGTCGAGTTTCGCCCTCCCCCACGACCCCCCTACAACAATGATCGACACTTTTTGTGCCTAAATTGTATCAACGGGATATGATGCGTCGAACTACGACGTATTTGCATCCATTGGATTGACGGGTTCCATCGGGTTCTATACCTTTAATTTTGAGTTGCAATTTTTTACCCCCCCTCCAATAACTCGAAGCCCCGGGGTGCGATTTTTGGAACTTTCAGATATGTAGTGGGGCACTTAATTCTGAACAGAATATCAAATTTTCAAGACGTTCATATCTTTGCCGAGGTTTTGGCAATTTTTTTACCATGTTTCCTGTACTAAAACAAAGTTGGCCTTAAAATGTATTAAAACAACGTATAAAGGCAGCATTTGGAACTTTGCTTGTGAAAATGCACTCCTCACTCATTTCTACATGTAGTTTTAGCTAAACAGAACTGAAAAATACCGAGTGCGGTACCAGAGAACGGCCAGGAACCATTTTTGCAGAATTTACCCCTAGCAGATATGCTAACCGCAATACAGTGCCTCTGGTGCGAAATCTTGCGTGGCGCCACATCTGAAATTGCAAAGGAGGGTCTTCTGAACACGTATGCCAAATTTCATACTTTGATCACAAAATGCACAGATCATTCCATTTTTGGCCGTTAACCCCGCCACTACAGCTGCCACCAACATCGCCGCTCCCAATACTTAAGCACTGTTAATTCTTCCTTCAGTTCTGCTCAAAAGTGGAGCAAATACTGACATACTCATTTGGAACTGAAAACCGACACATACGTGCTCAAATCTTTTTTTAAACATTTGATGCTGCCGCTAACACTACCGCCTCCAGGGACTTGAGTCCTTTTTTTTCGATTCTGCCAAAATATGAAAGTAATACAAACACGTATTTCCAGTTGAGAAGAAACATGTGGACCAACATGAACGTGTCGAGTCGAATTCACTCACCTTCTCAAAATTCGTAGCTGCTACCAACGGCGCAACCTCCGACACTGATCAGAAGTAGAACATTCCACTGATCTTGATGAAACCGTCTTGTATCTACATGGCCCAAGTCACATTTCAACATTTGACACCGCCGCCATAAGCACAACCTCCAGCACCAAAGCCCTTGGGCCCTATTCATATCTCGCTTTTAAGCTAAAAGCGCATTTAGAAGTGCGCTTTTGAGGGCTATCCATTTATATTTGAGTGTTCAAAACTACACATACAATTACATACAGCCGCTCAATTGTAATATGTATTTTTCAAAACTCAAAAATTAGCGGGTAGCCCCTAAACGCGCACCTCTAAATGCGCTTTTAGCTTGAAAGCGAGATATGAATACGGCCCCTTCTCATTAGATTCTGCCCTAGGGCCGGATTAAGGACCTTGAGCAAAAACCTTTGGATGCCCTTAAGGTGGCCCCAATATCAGTCAAATAAAACGTTTTGCTGCTAGTCATGATAGCTTGAAAAGTACACGGGCGCTTACTCTCGCTCGTTGGAAAGAGAAAGATGGAGTTAAACAACCTTGTGCTTGAATTTTTAGTGAAAAAAATGAAAATTTCTAAAATGTTCTTGGGAAATTCAAAATTTGACCATGATGGTGTTACTTTTCTTGATGCAACAACGGCTGGTACCCAATAGTTTTACGTCGAGGCTTCCACGATCACTTGCGAGTCTTGCGACGCATTCACGAAAATTATATCCCAATTTTCCTCCGGATTTAGCTTATATCGCTTATTTATATATTATGCTTAGCTTAGCTTTTTTAACATTATATAGACTCCGGCACTCTAAACGCGCACCAGTTACGACATTGCACGCTTAGAGCTCGCATGTATTCATTATTGTATTTTTGCGAATAAAAACATTTTTTTTGAAGATTCTCGTGAACGAACATTCAATTGGCGCAGTACTACTGGTAGAATCACTCTGTCAAAAACGTGTTCTAAAATAGTGCGTTTAAGTTCCAAAAAACGCGCTAAGACACGGAGCATTTTGATGCCTTAAACCGACAGACGAACCTACAACCTACAAAGAAATAGTGACGAACTTTCGAGTGTGGATCCAATCGTAATAATTAAGGCCTTCCACACCAAAGTTCCGAACAACGAGTCCGAGATCAACACGACTACAAACCAAATCGAACCGATGTCCACAGCAGCGATATACCTGATCACGCTGTAAGTACACTTTATGGCCCGTATTCATATCCCACTTTTAAGCCACATTTAGCATGCCTCTAACAAAAAGCGCTCGGCTACCTGATAAAAGCGGTCGTATTCATATGCCACCTTTTACGTCCTGTTAGGGCCCATCTAACTAAAGGGGGTGTTGATTTGGCAACGTTGTGAAATGTACTCAAAACTACCTACCCGAAGGTGGACGCAGGTAGGCAAGAACCCCAAGCCGCTTTCGTTTTGTGCCGGGAGCCGCTCCGGGTAGATCACTAGATAGAGAAAGTAGATACATACACCAATCACGGCCCAGCTGGATCTGTTCTCTTTGTCTAGTGATTTACCCCGAGCAGCTCCGCCTGGCAAAACGGAAGTGCTGGCAACTCTTGCTACATTGATGTACTGCGGATTGCATAAAACCTCGCAAAAAACTTTCAGGGATTTTCTTCCACATTTTCAAGAATAGCGGCCTGGATCTGTTAACTTAACAAGTGAACACCTGTTTCGACTGTTTTGTGCAAGTCGTCCCCGCCTTGAGTACAGTAAATAGTAAAGGAGTATGACCGAAAGGGACATCCAGAACATTGCGCACTTCCTGCATTTCGGCGGCATGCTTCATTAATTCAATTAAATCAATATTTTAGAAAGAAAATGTGATTTTCGTCACACTTCCCAAGAAAACACGGCACAGCTTGTAGGTTAAATGGACTCAAAACACGCCTGTTGGCACATTTGGATCCCATCTAACTTGACGCATGCGTGAGACCATCCAAAATCGCTTAAAGACACGTAAAAGAGACATATGAATAGACGCGTCTCTAAACATCCCCTTTTAAGACGACCTTAGAGACGCCTGTTTAAAGTGATGATAGAGGCGCGCTAAAACCACGTATGAATACGGAAATGTTAGAGGCGCATCTTTAAAACCGCTTCTAACGCTAAAAGGGGGATATGAATACGGGCCTTATGTCTCTAAGCGGCCGTAACTCCGGTTCAGATTCAGATTCAGAGGAGAATTTAGACGCGAAGGTCGAAGACGCTGTCTTGTCTTTCCGCTTGTTAGGATTAGGCAAAAGCAGAAGGTTTAGATCGCGTTCACCTCATAGAAATAACGAAATAGAATTACGCACAGTCGAAATTCTAGCAAATATGGCAACAGGAGCAGCTCCCACGGTACAACAAGTAATGCAGCAAGTACCCCTTTAGTATATTGGAAATAGAAAATAAAAAGTGCTTTGCTGGAATTAATTCAAACAAAAACGATTTTTTTACCATGGCGAGCTTACAGTCCCTTCTTCAACATATCAAAAGTCCTCAACTCTGGGACTGCTACAAATCAGTATACAGGGTGAAAGTTTATTATTTTCCTTTACTTTCTTTTTTTCTTGAAAAACTGATGACCGAAAAAAACAGTTTTAGGCTAGTTTGATAGACTATAGTCTTCCAATAAACATATATAAAATATACCACCCAGCAACTGCTGCGTGTCAAGTTACAGGGTGAAAACTATTTTTCATCTTCAATTTTTTTTCTTAGTGGAACTGATCTAGATTGAAGCCGGTTCCAGTTCTTTTGCAAGCTTATAATGTCGTACTGAAAATATATAAAAAGGACACATCTCTGCATCTGCTGCTTTTCAATTTACAGGGTGGAAAGTCATTTTCACGTTTCAATTTTTTTCATGATGAAATTGGCTCACACAACAATTGCGACTGGTTTTTCTGTAAATTTGGGGTTTCTAGTCAAACATATCAAAATAATACATTTCTGCTACAGTTACGTTTTCATTTACAAAAAATGTTTGGTTGCGTTCCAAGATTTTTTGAATTTTTGATGCAATATACCCGAATATACCCAAACATTTAAATTTGTAAAAAAAAACATAGCTGTAGCAGAAATGTACTATTTTGATATGTTTGACTAGAAACTTCAAGTTTATAGAAGAATCAGTCAAAATTGATGTGTGAGCCAATTTCACCAAGAAAAAAATTGAAACGTAAAAATGACTTTTCACCCTGTAAATTGAAAAACAGCAGTTGCAGAAATGTATCCTTTTTATATGTTCAGTATGACATTATAAGCTTGCAAAAGAACTGGAACCGGCGTCAATCTAGATCAGTTCCACTAAGAAAAAAAATTGAAGATGAAAAATAGTTTTCACCCTGTAACTTGATACACAGCAGTTGCTGAGTAGTATATTTCTTATATGTTTATTGGAAGACTATGGCCTATCAAACTAGCCTAAAACCGTTTTTTTCAGTAATCAGTTTTTTG
This sequence comes from Anaspis maculata, assembly GCA_949128115.1. Classification (NCBI taxonomy): domain Eukaryota; kingdom Metazoa; phylum Arthropoda; class Insecta; order Coleoptera; family Scraptiidae; genus Anaspis; species Anaspis maculata. The sequence continues at coordinate 9,311,579 of OX421968.1, forward strand.
AGAAAGAAAGGAAATAAAGAAAAATAATAAACTTTCACCCTGTATACTAATTTGTAGCAGTCCTAGAGTTGAGGACTTTTGATATGTTGAAGAGGGAACTGAAAGCTAGCCATGGTAAAAAAATCGTTTTTGTTTGAATTAATTCCAGCAGATATTCTATTTCCAATATACTACTTGGGAACCCTCCGAATGTAGTGCCACAAATTTTTAAAGATGCCTACCTTAATATGGTCCCTGAGTTTACAGGAGACCAGGCTTTATTAGGCGATTATTTACGCCTCGCAGAAGATATAATTGTAAGTTTTTATAACAATCAAAATCCGGATGATTTTCAGAACAAATACATCCTAAATTGTTTGAAAAACAAAGTTACAGGTAAAGCGAAAAGCGATATCTCAACCTACACAATAGATTGTTGGCTGGATTTAAAATCCGCTTTGTTAGCAACTTATGCAGATAAGCGCGACTTGCAGTCATTAACGTTGGAATTATGCGAACTCAGACAGAGTCGTATGTCGGCTATTGAATTCTTTAACGCTATACAGAAAAACTTAAATTTACAAATAGCCTATTGCACAAATCATTTTCCAAACGACAAAAAAGTTCACCTGATAGGAAATGCCACAGATTTAGGGCTTAGGGTGTTCCTCAAATATTTAAATAAACCAGTCGGTGACTACATCACCACGCGCAATCCGGCGACGCTTCAAGAAGCGCTAAGTATTTTAACCAATGATTTTCAAATAAATCAAAAAACAAACCCCGTCGTGCCAGCGGCTCCCTATCAAGCACGATACCCGCCAAGGTTCGGGAAAAATCCCCAATTTCAGTACCCAAATAAACAATTTCAAAATTATCAGACAACGCAAAGGCAACAATATCAAAATCCGAAACCATATAACGCGTTTCAACCAAACCCAAATTACGTACCGGCAAACAAACCGGTACCCATGTCAACCTCAACGATAAATAATAATAATTTTCAAAAATATAAAAATAAGCCATTTATAACTCACCACAATATAGAAGAAGGAAATCCTCCAGATAATGTAATCGAGCCCTCTGCCGAAAATACAGTGCAGGACGGACGAAACCATTTTCTAGAGGAACAAGCCTCGAATCACCAATCGTTGAATTATTGACATTGGACCACGAAAAATCTTCCTTACCCTATATCCTTATACCCTATAAAAATTTTACTTTGCGATGTCTAGTCGATACTGGGCCCACGAAGAGCTTCGTAAGCCCCGAAATTGCGGAAAAACACTTCCCCAGAAACATTAAAAAAGACCCACTAAAAATAAAAACCGCCCATGGCACGACGCAGGAAAATTTCAGCATGATAATCAAAACTCCTGAAATTTTTAAATCGGACACAACCGTCAAATTTTATTTATTTAAATTTCATCAATATTTCGACTGTCTCCTAGGATGGGACATCCTCAAAGCATTAGGAGCAGTTATTGACGCGAGCAAAGGGGAGCTCACGACTCCCAAAACAAAAATTAAATTGCATCACGAAAATATTGTGAACGAGTGTAATAATTTTCATACGATTGAACCACGTACACAGGAAATTTTTAAACTCAACATAAAAAATATCTCCAATGGTATTGGAATTTTGCCATACCAAAAATTTTCAAACCTAGAAATCCCTGAGAGCTTGGTTAAAATTAAGAATTACGAAACCATCTGTTCCGTTTTGAATGCGACAGAAAGCGAAATTTCTTTCAACCAATCACAAGCTTTTGAAGCCATTGAGGTCTCGGAATCTGAAACCGATGATTTCGGAAATCTAAACAGCTTTGATTGCGAGAAGTTTAGCTTCGACTTGTCCAAAGTCAGAACCGAACACATGAATGAAGAAGAGAAAAGAGAGATAACCAAACTCTTAGTGGAATATAAAGACATTTTTCATTTCCCAGATCAGAAATTGACTTTCACAAATTCCGCCAAGCATACAATAAAACTGAAAGACGATAAACCCATATACACGAAGAGTTATCGCTACCCTTACGTGCATAAGGAGGAAGTTAATAAACAAATTTCAGACATGCTTGACCAAGGAATTATTGAACATTCAAATTCACCCTTCAATGCACCAATTTGGGTCGTTCCAAAAAAATTGGATGCAACAAATAAACGAAAATGGCGTCTAGTCATAGACTACAGGAAATTAAATGAAAATACTGTAGATGATCGGTACCCTTTGCCAAATATTTCTGATATATTGGACAAATTGGGCCGAAGTCAATATTTTTCATGTATCGACCTGGCTAGTGGTTTTCACCAGCTCGAAATGGACCCTAGCGACGTCGAAAAAACTGCTTTTAGCGTGGACAACGGCCATTACCAATTTAGACGCATGCCCTTCGGGTTAAAAAACGCGCCCTCATCGTTCCAGCGCGCTATGGACAACATTTTGAGAGGTATTCAGAATGAAACCTGCTTTGTTTATCTGGACGACATAATAATATTCAGTACTTCACTCCCAGAGCATATTGTCAGACTCCGGGAAGTCTTCGAAAGGCTCAGAAGGGCCCATTTGAAAATCCAGCTGGACAAATCAGAGTTTCTCAAAAAAGAGGTCCAATACCTAGGACATGTCGTCACTCCACAAGGTATTAAACCAAATCCAGACAAAATTTCGGCAATTGAAAATTTTCCAATTCCAACAACCAAAAAACAACTAAAGGGATTTTTGGGACTAGTTGGATATTACCGGAAATTTATCAAAGGCTTTGCAAAAATTACAAAACCACTTACGTCACGATTAAAGAAAGATACAGAAATCAACGTCAAGGACGAAGATTACTCCAAATTTTAAAAGTTTGCACCCCTCCCGATCCACGAAAACATTTTTTTGAATTTTTCCAACTCGTTCTGGAGAAACATTGAACCAATACCTCGAAACGGTTTTTTTAGTCTTTGTTTATCTTTGTTAATTACAGGGTGATCTCAAAAATGTGATATTTTAGGCTTTCAATGGTAACTTCTTTCATTGTTATCCGATTTTGAACATCTTTGGCTCATATTGGAGCTGAAACTTCAGGCGAGAACAGTGTGAGGTCAAAACTTATTGGAGACAACAATTCAATATAAGGGGACGTGTCAAAAGTGACCCGAATGCAAAACAGCTTCCGACTGTTTGTTTAATAACAGATAAAAACAAATTGAAACGTGTCTTCAAAGAATCCGCTAATTCGGACCATTTCGATCTGCTTTTCGCTTTAGTTGTCCAAGAAATGTCCGTGGTAGAACCAAAACTTGACTGCGTGTTTTCGCGAAAAAATCGCATCCCTTATTAACTTTCTTAACACCGAATCTTTCGTTTGTGCTGATGGTGAACCCAAATTCATTGTCACCAGTAATCTCAATATATTTTATATTAATGTACAGTGCATTAATAATAAAATTCTAGAACTTAACTCTTTTCTAGGTGACAAAAATTTCGACGTTCTTTGCTTTTCAGAGATTTGGGTTGGAGAAGATCAGTTGAAGGTGTTGCATATTGATGGATTCAGACTTGCATCATATTTCTGCAGATCCTGTCACGGACATGGCGGCGTGTCAATTTTTGTCAATGCTGATACTCGGTTTGAACAGCTGAATACGAAGGCTGAAATATGCAAAGAAATCGACATGGAGCTCTGCTCAGTTGTGCTGAGTGATTACAATGCCATTGTGACATGCTGTTACCGCTCCCCGACAGGTGATATGGAGGTGTTTACCAATAATCTGTTTCTATTTCTAGATGGCTTACCAAAGAAAAAATCTCTTACCTTTGTGGGTGATTTTAATGCCAACTTTGCGCTTAAGAGGGACAAAAATGCAAGTAATATTGTCAACGTTTTCAAATCATTCGGATGCCGAGAGTCCATTTCGGAATTCACGAGAATAACAAAAACCTCAGCTACAAGAATCGACGATGTTTTTACTAACATTACTGACTTTTCCACATTTTCAGCCACGGTACATGATCCCATGTTATCGGATCACTCATCTCTGATTGTTACGATTGAATCAGGGCATCCCCGTGTGAGGAAAGATCCTGAGTGGTGCAGGAAAATCAATGCTAAAACAAAACAGCTCTACAGAGATTTAACGATGTCGGAGAACTGGGCTGATTTCTATTTGGTCGAGGACGGTAACGAGGCTTCGGCCTTATTCATGCATAAACTTCTTTCAGTGTACAACAGCGCGTTTCCAAAAAGATTACAAGTTCGAAGGACCAAATCCGCTAGATGTCGCTGGTTTGACTCAGAGCTGAGAGCCATGAGACGGAAATTGAGAGTTTTGTCAGGTCTGCGTCATCGCAGCTCACATGACGAAAATTGTTACAGGGGGTTCAAAAAGACCTATAAGCACATAATGAAGAGAAATGTGGTGGAACATAATAATGATCTAATAGTCAACTCAAAAAACAAACAGAGGACCGCTTGGAGGATGATTAATCAGAATAGACCCCAAGGTGTTGGTGACGGCGCCCCCATTCCGATCTCCCCGAGCACATTCAATGAGCATTTTGCCACTTGGTGGACGGCATTGCGGTGGATGATACGGCTTACGTGGGTTCGTTTGATTCGCCTGGTTCTCATGTGTGTGCTGGATCTCTTTTCTTGCGGCCTGTTTCTGAGGATGAGATGATGGGCATTATTGGAGGCCTGAGTAATTCCGGCAGCAGGGACGTATATGAGCTGAATTCCGAAGCCATAAAACTTGTTGGCGACTTGATATGTAAGCCATTGGTACACCTTGTAAATTTGTGTTTTTCACAGGGAATTTTCCCCGCCAACCTGAAGCCAGCCAAAGTGGTTCCTATCTTTAAAAAGGGCGATAGGTCGTGCTTGGATAATTACCGCCCTATTTCCATCTTGCCAGTAATTTCGAAGATTCTTGAGACTGCTTTTCGCAGCAGGCTGGTTGATTTTCTCGAAAACTTCAAGGTTGTGGCGTCTGCTCAGTTTGGATTTGTTAGAGGTGGTTCCACTGTTCGTGCTCTTCTGGAGATGGTGTCCACGATCACTGATGCCTGGGAGGGTGGGCAGAAGGCGGCAGCTTCTTTCTGTGACTTGTCGAAGGCCTTTGATTGTGTGTCGCATGACATACTGACCGCCATATTGAGAGCCTATGGTATAAGGGGCCCTCCCCTGTCTTTCATCGACTCATTTTCGAGGGGACGCTCTCAGTGTGTCAGTCTGGGCGGTAAGCTGTCTTCATTCAGATACATGTGCCACGGCGTGCCTCAGGGATCCATACTGGGGCCGCTGCTTTTTATCCTATACATCAATGACATAGAGAACTTTTTGTCGACAAGATGTGTGGTGTATGCTGACGACACCCACTCTGATGGCGACAGGCGGTGATTGGCGGACACTGGAGGCCACGCGAGATAGGGTGCTAGCGGAGACGGAGCATTTTTTCTCTATGAATAGGCTCCGCCTGAATGTGACCAAAACCCAGCACCTCCTCTTCTCGCTCGGGGGAGCTCTCCCACCCCAGGAGCCAGTAAGATGCCTTGGCTTGGTGATCGATGGCGGAATCTCCTTTGAGGCACACGTGGATAGTCTTGAGCGTAAATTGTCTAAGGTGATCTATCTTTTACGGTCTCTGACATCTCAGCTGACTGTGGATACACTACTGCTGTGTTACCATGCTCTCTTCCACAGCGTAATGTCCTATGGGATTTTGGTTTGGGGAGGGTCGTCCCACGCCGGCCGGGTCCTCATTGTGCAGAAACGCGCCATTAGAGCCCTAAAAGGGGTGAGCCAGAGAGTCTCCTGCAGGCCTCTCTTTACTGAGCTGGGAATTCTAACCTGCACCAATCAGTTCATATATGAGTGTATCACTTGTGCTCGCAAAAATTTTCCCATTCACGAAGGGACATACAGTACAAGATCTAATTTTATTCTACCACCTAGATTTAACCTTGAAAAAACTAAGTCTACTTTTAGATCTCTTTCCATCCGGCTCTTCAACGTCCTGCCTGGCGACTGGAAGTCTTTAATTGTTGGGAAGCTTGAAGTGAAGCTCAAATGCTTTTTAAAATCCCATTGCTTCTACACAGTGGACGAATTTACCAACTTTTGGAAATCGACCTAGCCCAGGTGTTTAAATCTGTAATGTTAAGATCATGTGTGTTTTTATCTTTATAATGTTTCATTTATATTTTATATTTTTGAATGCTACCAGGAGAGAGTGGAAGATCGGCCAGAGCTGAACTCTCTCCTTAACTTGATTTGTATTGTCACTGCATTTCAGTTTAAATAAATATCTATCTATCTATCTATCTATCAATCTAACCTGTAGGCGGCCGTAACCCAAGTTACAAAATTCACAACAATTTCAAAAATTCTCCTTGGCGATAAAACACGTATACCTGCCAGTTTTAAATTTTTGAAATTGTTGTGAATTTTGTAACTTGGGTTACGGCCGCCTTCAGGTGAATAAAGGTGGGATTTGGTTGCGACTGCCGGACGTAGCGTCTCGCCGCGACGTCCGGACGTTAATGACTAGTGCAATGCGTTTCAATAGAAGTGATTTCGTCAACGCTGCGCGTCTCAACTGCTCGACGGTCGGCCGTCGACGTCTGCGACCCGACTGCTCAAGAACAAGTCGAGACGTTGGCCGCAGCGTCTCTCATTTCTCTGCAAGCTGCAAGTCGGAGAGTTGCACATATAAACTCACCTGACTTGCAGCTACTTACTCACTACTGATTACAGTTACACCTGCCTGGGGAAAATGTATCAAATTAATAATATATTGTTATAAGTATTGAATTGTAAGTATTGTATTATGAATTGTAGTATACAGGTGTCTCAAGGATATCTCATTCCGAGTTCAGAGCCATATTTGGAATCTATTCAAGATGACAAAAGAACAAAGTTTCCAAAATTAGTGACGTTTGTTTTTGAAGATTTGGGAGGAACAAAGAGTGAGACTTCTCTCCTGTCTATTTTCGTGAGTCAAATTGATTTTGGGGAACTGTTTGTGACAGACTAATCAATAAAACTTATCAACTACAAGGTGTGCACTGAACTTCTATTTAGTATAAAAGGTATTAATTTATGCATCTCAAAAATTCGTTTTCTCTCAAAGACGCCACTGAAACTTTTTTCTATGGAAACGAAAAAAGGCACATCTTGTTCTTAGTTACTTCAGGGACCAATGCAATGGAATTACTACGATTACACCGGAGGACTAAAACCGGACTGACGTAGGCACTGACCCAAATTCCACCTAAAATGGTTCTTCTCTTCCAGCTTTTACAACGGTAGACTTACGCGGTCGACCTATTGTAAAATATAAACTAAAACTAAATTAATTTAAAAATTCAAGTCCGTCTACGGCTAACAAGAGACCTTACCCAAGCTACTTGGTACTTGTCCGTGATCGTTTACACCATGTGGATAGAATTTATCCGAGTCCAATTTAGTGCTTAGGTCGCGTACCAAAGCGACGGTATAAACGTAGTCAATATTTCAGAGACAATGAAAAACTGAATTTCTGTGATTTTTGGCCCACCCTGTATCGTAAACAGAAATTCAGTACACGGTCACTTGTTAATGATTTTCATTCCACTGTTCAGTCTATCACAAACAGTTCCTCAATATCACTCCAAATGATTAAAATAGAAAACATATTCTTACCCTTCAACACCCCCCCCCCCCATATCTTGTAAAAAATCATAAAAAAAATCATTACTCGAAAAAAATCTCGTGTTCTTGGGTGGATTCTTTATACCTACCGCTCTGGACTTGGAATGAGATACTTTTGAGATAGGTATATTGATATAGTTACATAATATTCCTTGTTGTGAGGAAACAGCTCGAAAAACAGTATTAGTGCCAAAGAAAAAGTAACCGCCAGACGTTTCAACCAAAGTATGCGAACGCGACTGCCGGCCGCCGCGTCCGAACGTCGCGGCGAGACGCCGCGTCCGGACGTCGCGGCAAGACGTTACGTCCAGCAGTAGCAACCAAATCCCACCTTAAGGGATGAGATTTTTTCGCGAAAACACGCAGTCCGGTTTTGATTTTACCACGGACATTTCTTAGACAACTAAAGCGAGAAGAAGATCGAAATTGTCCAAATTAGCGGATCCTCTGAGGACAAGTTTCAGTTTGTTTTTGTTTTTCACAAACAGATACTCGGAAGCTGTTTTGCATTTGGGTCACTTCTGATTCGTCCCCTTATATTGCATTATTGTCTTCAATGAGTGTTGACCTCACAGCGTTCTCGCCTGAAGTTTCAGCTTCAATATGAGCTAAAGATGTTTAAAATCGGATAACAATGAAAGAAGTTATCATTGAAAGCCTAAAATATCACTTTTTTGAGATCACCCTGTTAACACAGCTAGACGAAAACTCAAAGAACCGTTTCGAGATATGAGTTCAATGTTTTCCCAGAATGAGTTGGAAAAATTAAAAAAAAATTTCCCGGATCGGGAGGAGTGCAAACTTTACATTTTTTGCAGTACCTCACTACTACACCCTGTATAAATAATATGACAAGCTTGCAACAATAAAGAATTCTATCGTGCTGTAGTCTTAAGACATTAGCTGTCCATGAAAAAAAAACTCTTGCAATTCGGTCTTTTCTTAAGAGAATACGACCATATTGATTTGACAAAATTTTTTAGGTGTTCCACTTCAATTGTTGAGCACTGTATATTTATATTATATTATAGGTACATTATTTGGTTCGGTTCGGCCGCGCGATTGCAAGAAACAAATTTAAAATGTTTAAAAGGTCGGTATTTAACGCTACAGTGTCAACTTCTACATCGACGAATTTTGCGAACCGTTCTAGATACATACATACATCCAGCGAACGAAAAATGCAGAAAGTAATGGAGAAATTTCTAGTGAGAGTCAAGAATCATTTCGATTCCTTAATTACAATGGAAGATGCAATTTTTCAAGAAGCAGTCAGCCCCGCGATTTCACAAAAAGTCGACATGTCAATATTCAATTTCGACAATTTAAATGAGATAATTTTGACTTTTTAGCAGTTGAAGTGTCTACATAATCAACTACATATCTAGTTCTTCAGCTCAGTGCTTAATAACAGTCTGTCACTTACCTTTACTGATGCTCTTCTCTTCTCATTCTTATCCACCTACGTACGTAGTGTGCTCGTATGTACGTACCTTCTCCGGGTCAACTTAAACCCTTGTTTGTTTTCAGTATAAAAGTGGGTTTTAAAAATAACCAGAGTTTTTACAGGGCGGCGGTCAATGATACCAAGTGATATTCGTGTACCTGTTTATTTCTCAGTGCCTCTACAGTTCTACTTCTAGTCCATATATTGTCGCGGATATTTTAAAAACATCGAGCAGATGGACGTATGGTTGGTTGTATGGCGATTGTTTACTTAACAAAATATTTCCCTATTCTAACGGCAATGTTTTTAAACTATCAGCGATACAAATACAACAAGGCATCATGAAGACATTTTATACTGCACGATAATAATCAGTTATTTCCTTCCATCATCAAACATTCAATGTTCAATGAAAGCACCAGGCTATAAGGATTCTTTGGGTGCTAAACATTTTCGATTAAATATGTTGGTATGTATAAAATTACAAATTTAACAAATAGTGGCTACTAATTTTCGTCAGGGGAATAGAATTCGGGTATAAAATTAGACACCAAGGAACATCTAAAACATGAATGGTACAGCATCAGCATAACTTATCGAATAGAAAAAGCACAATGAAATAATATAATACTGTGTGAGTGAAGAAACACTATTTAATACGAATTGAAGGAATTGCCCAAGCGTTGTTTCGGATCGGGTGAACGACGCACTTGTTCTGGCAATTCTGTTGGCCCCAATATTCGGGTAGCTAGCAGAACCAGGGCTACCCTACACAATGATGTTCAAATAAATATGAACTACTGTAGAGCTCTGACGTTTCTGACCAGACAGATATCTTACGCATTTGTATACACTTTTTTAAGACAAGTACAAAATATTTCAACCATGAATGGACATACAATTTCAATTGTAACACATACATACGCTCTACATTTTTTTTATATACAAATCTTTGCTAAAGACACACACTAACTATCTGCGTCCACACATATACTTAGTATGCATTTAGGTATATGTTTAATAAAATACGTCTTGACGGACACACCCGAAAGTCTGGAAAAACGATTCCCAGACATATCAAGCATGTAAACTGTGTGGTATATCCAAATGGAACTAAAATTAGTGGAAATGCCTGCTAAGTAAGTACGTTGAAAGTGGTAAGAAACCGCGGTTAAAAATAAAATTTCCCAAACTTTCAAGTGTTTCAGTCAGAATTTGGGAATCATTAAGGACTACAAAAGCGTTTCAATGACAATTATATCACTTATAATTTTCATAACTTATCACTTTTATGTACAAAAAACATATATAGTTGAGTCTAATTAATTTCCGTAATGGCAAACATCAATCTTTAGACATAAATTGCACAATATAATATACATATATTTATTTATTTTTTACACTGTTCGTTACGGAAATTAGTTAGAAGCGAGTCTCTTCGAGTCTTTTAATACTTTTATCACACCAGCGTCGCGCTGAAAATTCGAAGTAGTAGCACTTATAATTAACGCACTATTTTTATCTACAAGTATTGGCATTTTTGCGTTTTGTCTGCGTGTGTATTTAGAGTGTCGCCGGTTTGCGCGCACTCGCGGAACACGTCCAGTTGTAATAATTTACAGTATTTTACAGATAAGTGTCAACGTGCGTGAACGTAGAGCTGGAGACTAGGCCTCGCTCCCGTCCTCGTCTTTTAGCTCACCGCCATCGGATCACGGCTATGCAGGCGAGGACAACTAGAAAACTCGTAGGACCTGCGGCCGACAGCCACACGCCCTTGTTGTATGTCAGCTCTTCGTTTTTCATCACCTCATTCGGATGTTTATCGTACTCATCTGGAAACAACCAAAAATCTCCCATCAGCCACTGCCGAGCTTGATTTGGGGGTTTGAGGCAAAACATCTCTCGAAAAAACTTACTAATTTTCTTGGTGGGCTTTTTAGTCGAAGACGTTTCCGTCCTGGGTATCCACCGGGTAGTCGACGAAGATGACGTAGTGATTTCCGGCAAAGGTCGACGCACCTCGGGCCAGCCCAGCGTCGTCGTCGACGTTGAGCTCAATTTGGTGGTGTAGTTTTGGTTTTCGTTAGGAGCGCAACACACTTTGAAAACGATTTTCATGTTGTTGGTGGAACACCTGCCACCGATTCTTCGATGCAAGTCGTCTTTCGATGATGTAGCTGTGAATATATGTTTGTATGTCAATGAAAACGGATAAAATAAATAAAAATATGTAATGAGGAGGAATCAAGACTTACATATGAAATAATAGTCTTTGCCTGGAAGGAATTCCAACCCTCCAGGCTGGGGTGTGAACGGCCTGAACGTGATTGTAAAGTACATGAGCTTGTACGGCTTATCACATATGGCTATAATTCTAGGATTTGGATTCGTGATCCTGCAAGTCTCGTATTCTTCTTTGGAGACGTTGTAAATGATGTATTTTTCCAAGTCATCCCCGTAGGTGCCTGGCGTGTACACTGGACAAATGATGTTGACTTGATCGTATTCGAACTGGACGTTGCCTTTGTTCACATCGATGATGTGGTCTGTATTGTCGATGCGAAATCTGAAACAATATGAGAATGATTAGGAGAAACGAAGTATTTGGTGTGGTAATTGAACTAGTTACAAGAGGTGAGTAAAAATACACCTGCAAGTGACGGGATCGGTAGGTGTCTACGTCTGGGGGGGGAAGAGGAGATGGCTCTATGGCTAAGGGGGGTCTAATAACTACTCCGTCCCGTGGAGAGATATATTGGTAGCCGCCCTTTGCTCTAGTCGCTCTAAATTAATATTACGAGCCGAGTCTTGTCGACAGATCAATTGTGTGTCCCCTGTATGCAAATAGGTGGAAGAACGTCGTCAAGAGATCGATGAAGTTTGCAAAGTGAGCAAGTGATGGGACCTTAGCGAGCGATTCCGGGGCCTTCTTCCGATATGTTAAACTAATGAACGGGCGTGATCCGTATTCCGTACCCGTATATGTGTGGGTTAATAGTGTGACGAGAAGTGGTGGGTAGTTCCACGTGTTTCGGGAAACCACAACTGACGGTGTCTTTGTACCGTATCCCCGTATCAGGATAGGAAAATCCTGTTCTATCATTGACAGACGGAAGGCGCTAAGTGCGTTGTTGCCTTTGTTCCTATATACCTACGTATATTATGCTTTCCTTCAACTTAGTACACACTAGGCTCGATGTTACACACAGGAATTCCGTTGTCATACCTACCCCGGCTCGACTGACTGTAAGGTATGCGAGTTAAAGAGCTCCAGGGATGATCGATCTCTTTGGTTTTTGTTACTTCTTCTTTCAATAAATTGTGTTGAATACGAGAAAAACGATGCTCTACAGTAAAAACAAAATCCAATTTATCCGCGTATTGACGGGATCGGCCAATGGCAGCAATATTAAAACTAATCTAGAGTTGATTGATGTGGATTACATATTATTTGGCACAGCGGGTGCATGACTGCGAGAGCTGCAGACTACAAAGCCGCGACCAGGCGGCCGACAGAATCGACAGACCTCCGACCGTTCACCACAGTCGACGTCACACCCGATTCAGGACCAGCTTCTTGGGATTCCACCCTTCCGACCCATAGCTTGACCTCACTCTTCACAACAACACGTCACACATTTCACCAGGATGATTAGATTGGTAAAGGTAGTAGGTAGTACCTTCACTTCCAGTCCTGAACCTGAAGCATCCATCGGAAGAGTTTCGCTTATTTCCATAAATAGCTGGAGAAACCGCAACTAAATTCGATAATAAGGGTAGGTAGGTGCGTACCTACCTATAATACCCGCAAATAACTCCGTACGCCTGGCATAAAAAAAATTATCGGGCTTAATTAGGCAACGTCGAACGCAAAAAAGGAAAATGCACGAGACCATTTGTCGAGGAAAAGAGTAGAAGATGAATAAGATTGAATGATTTTGTTTCCTTTTGAATTTTTAGCCGGCAAGGGCGCCAGAAACCAAGTTGCGCTGAGCGTGTTACATGCGGACAAAACTTGATGCCCAAGATGTGTATAATGGCAAATCGGTTAACTAATTTTTGAATTGTTAATCCTGAGCATATAGCATATGGTATAAATGCAGTTTAAGCATGAGACTTGTCAAAGAAGGCTACTTTGAGTCGTCATGACATCACGATACGTATCTATGCCTCGATCTATGCGTCACTTGACAAACAGGTAGGTCAAAGTTGAACTATCTCACACGGCCTATAACTCTATATTAGAGTGTTTCAGAATTCGGTTATGACTGGCGTTCGTGAAATAATATTTGAAGTTATTTTATTGATGATCAAATGGTTTTATGCAATGGCGCGATACAACCAACAAGAAAGCTCTTCTAGTCTCTGAGTTTCGTTTTTCTTAGAAAAGCCAATTTGAATAAATTGTCAGATTTTGTTGCATCTGTTCATCGACCAACGTGTAATTGCATTTGGTTTCTGAATTTGAGTTTATAAAATCTCTCCCGCTAAAAACCTCCCCCCATTATATTTCGGGGAAGTTCACATTCAAATGTTCCGTTCAGCCCGACACCAGTTCGTTATTATAACGAAAATACGATAATTCACTCTTCGGTTCCGCTTCTCCGATGTCCTTCTGCTACAGTTAGTCGACTATCATGTAATCCGGCCGATTACTGAAATTAATGGAGATGTAGAAACGCCCCGGACCTGTCCGAAATCTCAAAGGGCTTTCAACAGTTAGGCACTTACTTAAATTCGGGGCGATCAATCAAACTGGATGTCGTATACTCTTATCATGAGGCAAACCAGCAAGGTATAACTAGAATAAATTCGCTATCTATCAAACCCCATTTACCGGGCGGTAAATGAGTGAATGCGCGGGATAATCCATTTATCTTGTTAAGGTTAAGCAATAAACGAGAGTGCTTTAGCCACATCGGAAGAAGATATCTGTAACGGCTAGTCTGGTGGTGTATCTATCATAAATACAACGTATCTGATGATGAACCATGCAAATTATCGCATGCATATTCATGAGCCATATTGGGGGAATGGGAGGAGGAAATGATGCGGAATGCCGATAAAAGTCCTTATTCACTAAGACAAAAGTGCCACCACTATTATTAAACTCACGCGTAGTTTGTATGGTGAAACTTGATATCACAGTTTTCAGTAAAAAGAAAGTTACCACTGTTACCTATTGTTTTCTCATATTTCAATTCTATGATTTTATGTTCAAAGAGGGATTATTTCACTCTAGTTGGCTTTAAGAATAAAAAGTTCGTTAATAATTAGCATTTCATGCATTAAACACGTTGCAAATGAACTCTGTGTTCTTTGGTTTTTAATTACGGTTGAAATTTATATTTAACGATAACGACGCATTCTTACATGGAAGTCCGTGTGATGTTGAAAATCAACCATATTAATTTGTATGATTGTTGTTAGCTTCCATAGCAAAGTACAAAGTGCAGTTCTACAAGAAAACTCGCTGAATTGAATAATAAATTAACGAAGCGATTTACATCTACTTCTTGACATGCGCAATGAGCGCAACAAAGCCAAACAGACACAGACAAGATCAAGATCTGTTATCAATAATTAACCGAAGCCGAAGTTAAGAGAAGTGTCGATGATTGTAGTGTAGTTTGCTGTTTGACGCCATAGACGCATCTTTTGCAGTTAGAGAAGCTCGAAAAGGTGACAAATGTAGATATTAGAGAGCTATTGCAGATGAAATAAGGGCAAGCAGTATTAAAAGCGGCACTATTTTGACACCTACGCTTGCGCAGATTAGTGCGACGTTAAATTTCCCTTAATAAGGATAGTGCCTGCCTTTATTTGTGCACTATTTAGATCGACATTATTTATACTTTATTTCGGCAAATCCCAAAAATGGTCCTGTTAGTGTATTGTTGGTTGCCTATATTCCTCCAATTTTGAGCAAACTATCCTTACGTTATTAAATAGGGGGCTAATTTTTTGCAAATAGACTCCACAGGCCTTGCAGTACACGTGCGCAAAAAATCAGGGCCGTCGGAGGGGCCTTTGTGTTCCGTATGCAATTTACATGCGGCATGCGCTTAGTGACACCCGTTAGAGGGTTAAGTAGAGGGAGTAGGAAATTCGCGATCTGCAATAACCTTAATTCTGCAACCAAAAATAAGGTGAGCAGTATTTTAATAACGCCTCCTTCAATAGTGCCGTACAGTAAAATGCCACTCTGCAATAACTCTCTATTTATCGGTAGGCAAGCACATCATCCGAAGTACATATTTTTCATGAATTTTGGTTAATTCGTGTTTAGCTAACCAAGAGAGTTTTCGCATGCATGCATCAATCACTTTTTCGCAATGGCGTTCTAATTTCGAAATTTCAAGACGCTAATGTCTAGCAGCGTCTTCTAAAAGGAACAAACCTTACTAAATTCTAAAAGGCAAAAGGGCAAGACCCCCTACAACTTGAAAGTTGCGAATGCAGATGGCGCTGTCGTGAATTCTTATCAAATTCCAGACTTGGCGCCGTACTATAGGTACGCCTGAGGGAGCCGATGTACCGTCTCCGGTGGTTCCTCTACGAAAGAAAGGAAGACCTCGCAAACAAGCGCATCTATTTTCTGACCTCCACCGAGAGCGTCTGTTCGGTCCAGAGGAGGAGTCTGGTTTTCTTACCGTTTAGGTTTAATCGTTTCGTTGAATAAGTTTCAAAGCAATATAATAATGGGCATTGTACCATCCTCATTAAGGATGTTCATACAATTACTACGTTTCCATGGAGAATTGAAATCGATTTTAAAACGGTATCAGGATTGAATACGGAAGTGTTCACATGAGTGGTTCGAACTCGGTATTCAAATCGATTTGAATTCTGTTTACATATCTGTCATGTAAGTCTAACCCTAACCTAAAACTATCCCAACCTAACGTATCAAAGAAAGTGCAAGTACTCTGCAAACTGCAAGTGTGCAGAAGGCAGAAGTGCAGACAACAGGTGCAAGTATGAATGCGACCCTCGATGCGACCAGAACA
This sequence comes from Anaspis maculata, assembly GCA_949128115.1. Classification (NCBI taxonomy): domain Eukaryota; kingdom Metazoa; phylum Arthropoda; class Insecta; order Coleoptera; family Scraptiidae; genus Anaspis; species Anaspis maculata. Next base: position 9,327,697 of record OX421968.1, read on the forward strand.
GCGGTCTTACTCATTGCTATGTATCAGTTTCTGTTTGCTGATGTTTCGACCCAATCCGATTGGGTTTCCATGAGTATTATTACGATATACAATCCCAGAATTTGCCGAATCGACCTTGAGACTCAAATCGATTTGAATACGATGTGGCAAGCGTTTACATGCAGTTTTCAATCCCGATACCGTTTCCAAATCGATTTCAATTCTCCATGGAAACGTAGTAAATATTAGAGATCAATAGGCCACTGGACTTTTTTTCAATAAAACTGCAATTTCTTATTATTCATGGTGAACACCGCTGCGAGTGCCTTAAAACAATTTAAACAGAACGCTGGTGACATCACTACTGCATATCTCATCCCTACTCCTCTCACCGCGACACTCGCATGCTGTGTTAATTCTCGCGCAGCGCTTATGGAAGCAGCTATGACGTCACGTATTTTTTTTAAGATCGCTGTAACAAATAGACGCATAAACAAGCTAAGCTTTTCTTCTCCAAATGGGTTTACTGATGTGTACTTGATAGCCCAATCATGGTAAAATCTCAAAATGGCACCAGTGTCCATGCAGTAGCCTATTCCGCAGAATCTTTTTTTTCGAATCTCTACCGAGACATCATCCTCTCACCAAACCAACAAGGATACCAACACCGAGCCAAGCAATGCTATAATTCTGAAGTCTTGGTTATAGTACAGAAAATAAATAATTTGATTATTAATAAAAATTAGTATTATTAATAAATATGTATAAATATTAGTAAATATTCAACTTTTTTATTTTTTATTTTTTTTCATGCACAGCTTTTATTTTTTAAATTTTTCCGAATAAGACCAATTTTTCCGAGCCTTGGGAAAAAAACGGAAAAAACGCAAACGAAAAAAACAAACTGAGTTTTTTCCCAAAACTTTCTGGTTTTTTCCCCGCCTTTATTTATTTTTATTTATTTAATTGTCCTATTTTACGAGGCGACATTCAGCTATAAGCTGCTCTACCATGCAACCTCGGGGACAGCACAAAATATCCATGGATGAAGTATTCGAACCCACACAGGGCAGCGCGAATGGTTTGGCTTGCCCTGTACCACTCGGCCACCACCGCTCCTCCCCGCCTTTAGAACTTGAATACAGAGTGTAAAAATGTTACATTTTGACACCACGTTTCAGTTAGTGAGGAGTACATCATGACGTAGTAAATAATTGATGATGGTAACATTCAAATTCCAAAAATTCAACTATTAAATCACTCTGACTGAATTTACTCTGACTTAGTTACATATAAATAAAGCTTAGCGTGGTCGCCGTATCGTTAACTATAACCACACAACATTACTTGTTATCATTACAGTTCTTCAGTGTTCGGTATCAGCGGGTCGGCGATTGAGGAGAAAGTGCATATACGCGAAATGTATAAATACCTAGCCATTCTCATTACCTGGGGGTCCTCGAGGCGCAGGTTTACCTATATTGGCGCAGTCATTGGTCGAGTTCATGCAACCAGCCCGATCGATGAAGCGCTCCCGGTTAAACAACCAATCGAACCAGTGAGCGCGGTTTTTGTACACGCTGTATGGACTCGACCATCATCACACGGCTACAAACGCGGCGAACATTTTTGAATTTGTATAGGTACGTCAATACCTGCGCAGAAGCTGCGAGCAAAGAGAACCGCCCATTTTCCTAGTACCAAGTTGTGCATTTTCGGCCCCCACAAATCAAAAAAGCATTGAAATTTTCAAGGAGAGAGGAAGTGACCTTCAACCGAATACTTATAGGGCACAGCTACTTGACACAGAGTCACATATTCACAAAAACCGATCCAACAATATGTCCCGCATGTCAAGAAACGTCTGTCTCAATGCACCACATCCTACATGAGTGCAGGGTACTTCATACATTCAGGGCTGCGGATGGTCGCGATGACCTTGAATGGGGACTAAACAACATCAGCTATCTCTTCGAAACACTAAAAAAGATGAACTTATTCCACCTTCTATGAAACCACGCCACGTCCAGTTAGCTGGACAGTAGTTAGATTATTCTGTGGTTGTGTCCGCAAAAAGCCACCAAGATCAAATACCACCAGATAACATCCACAGCTCAGCGTTGTTGGACGACGCGACGTGGTGAATGGCAAAGCACAAAGACAACAGCGCTAATAAGCCGGTTCAACCCTTCAAAGTTGAACAATCCAATGTCAAATTTTCATCTCACTGAACCATTGCTAATAACCCTTAGCGGTTGATGCAATTTCAAATTTAAAAAAAAAAAACAGTCCATCTCCCCACCTTGCGGTGTGTCTAATAGGAAGCCTCGCCCAAAAAAAAAGGTCTTCGCAGCAGTAAATCATTTTGGTACATTATTACAAAAAGTACACATAAAACACGTACACACATCATACAATAAGAAGTATCGTTATTGTTTTATCAGCTTGGAAACTGTTTGAAACTTGCTTGGCAAAAAATTAATAATGATGGTACCTACTCTAAAACTTCAATGAAGTGATATCAAAACATATTTGCCAAATGTGACCTGAGATAAAATAAGTAGTCATTAAAGCAAAAAAAGGCAATGAAATAAAAAGAGTAACTGTGTGTGACACGTAAGAATACCTCTCATCTGCGATTTGCGGTAAAAATGGGAGATTATTCAACTAGTTTGAAAGTTTGAAAGGCACGAGCAGAGCGAATGTTTGAAATATGACCTTTTCGATGTAGAAATTATGGGTGAATAGTTTTATCTCCATCATACCTATTTTACGTTAGTTAATACCATTGTACCGTTGAGGGCAGTCTTAGCCCCATAACTCGGCTAGCCTGAACGGGTGCCTTGTTTTTTTGAAGTGGAACTTCTATTCTCGCGCCTAGATCACAACACACAACTAACGCAAAACCACACGTGGGAGTGAATTCGCTTCATGGCATCAGTACATGTAACGAAGGTGTGTAACGCGGAGGTGTAACGTTATGAGGTGAGTTCAGTCAGCTTATTTAGCCGCAAGTTTTAATTTTAGTCGTAAGCGCAGCATCGCTTATTGGCTGATCTGAGGAGGCTGGTTCATGACAGCCAATGAGCATTGCTGCGCTCACGACTAAAACTAAAACTTGCGGCATAATAAGCTGACTGAACGCACCTCAAGTGTCAGGTCCTTGGGGTGACCAGTGTCGTCCTAGAAATGGTGGAGAGATGGGAGAGTAAGCTGTTGCAGCGTTCGGTTCTATTCTTTACAGTTAGTATTCTTTTGCCGCTTGCATTGTGTTTTAAGGACAACAGCTTCCATCATAAACTAAAATTTGATTTTTTCGATGAATTCTAACTTAGCGCTAGTGTCACTTACAACCAAAAATTATTAATTTATTTTCGTTATGGGTGTCGCCGGCACTGGACTCCTCTACTTGGTGTTGTGCAGAGGTGTTGTGGTGCTGGGTGGCCCGACAGGAATGGTTCTCGACTTGGCTAGAACTTATCATTGTATTCATTGTGTGACGCGAGGGGTGTATCACGGGCCCAAAATTTGTAGGTACACCATGGGCCGTATTCATATCTCGCTTTTAAGCTAAAAGCGCTATTAGAGCGATGCGCATTTAGGGGCATTTGTCATATTTCAGTGTTCAAAAATACATTATTGCGATTGGGAGCGATTGTATGTACTTAATTGCAATTAATTTTCGAGTTAATTTGTATTTTTGAACACTGAAATATGAGAAATGCCCCTAAATGCGCATCGCTCTAATAGCGCTTTTAGCTTGAAAGCGAGGTATGAATACGGCCCCATAATACCAAAGCTTGTATTACCAGTATTAATTTGCACATAATACCGATAATACCGGAAATACTGAGAATAATACCAATAATACCATATTACCAAATATTTGCGATAATACCGATATAATTCCCAAAATATTACCTGATAATATCAATAATACCGGAAATAATACCTAGAATACCGATAATACCAATAATACTGAAAAGTGGAAATAATATCAAATAATTTATAATATCAATAATATCGCTATTGGAACCAAAAATCGTTTTCTTTCGAAATTTTGTGAACCGTTTGACCGATTTGGCTCAAATTTTACACAGACAGTATTATATTATTGACTCATGAGTAGGGCTGGGCGATTATGAGATTTCATAACGGATAATCGATTATAAAAAAAATAATATATTACTTCGATTAATCGATTATTTCATTTATTTCAAAATCGAATAATCGATTATTTTGAAATCAAATCAAATCGATGATTTTTTTGCATGCTAAAATAATCGAATTATCAAATGTATTGCCCAGCGCTACTCATGAGCTGCTTAACGTATTTCTTCAAGACACTCCAGTGTCCAATTTGAAAAACAAAAACTGCTTCAAGTCATGAGACATTCCGTGAAATTCGGACCACATCAGTCAAACGGTAATTTTTTGGTGAAGAGTTGATGGTTAGGGAGTTTTATAAGCAGGTAATATTTCAACCACCTTTTGAAGCGCCTATTTGCGAAATCGCGCTGCCTGGCAATAGCCTAACCTCGAGCCAAACATGGGACGATGGCTTCACTCCAATTGAGTGACAATTTGACTGCGACAACGCTTAGCGCGACCAAAATTTGAATGTTTTATGGAGAATCTAAATACGGCATCGCCTTTTCAATAATTTTCAAGATGGCGGAGAAACACCTATCAACTTATTTTTTTCTTATGCTCAATTTTTTTCCGATATTTTCAAAACTATTGAAGATACTTTACATTTCTTTTCAGATCATTATTCAGCATGAAAATGTGCAACTTCGCCCCAAAATCTCATTTCATGAGACTACATGAGCCTTCGTGCTGAAGCGCGAGCGAGTATCGATCGGACGATTGACAGATAAATCAGTCAAGAAATGTTATGAATGGTTTTAGCTAATTTGAGTTGACCACGATTGAATTAAATTCACACACTACAGGGGAATGGAAAAACTATCCATTTACACGGAAACTATGACGTACACGACACGAACTCTCAAAATAACTCACCTCCAGCCCAGACCGCTCTTTCTTGTTTGACTATATCATCTGTCATCTTCTCGCGCATGCGTTCAGCTCCAAACAGTAAATAACCGAATGTCCTTGAAAAGACCTATTAAAGGCTGTATTCTCAGCAGGCTAAAATTATTTTGAGGATTTTTCTCTCAAAAATGGAGATAAAAACTCATTTTTTTACGGTTTACTGAATGTATTACAAAATTGAGTACAGCGTTTTTCAATTATGTGAAAAAAAAATTGTTTTCCTTTTTGTTGAACACTTTTTCCAAGTACTCAATTGTCTACGTCTCTCAAAATTATAAAACTGTTGATAATTTTTTCGTTTGTCGAAAAATGTCCCAGTAATTCTTTAGAAACTTTTCTGTTGTTTTAGGGCTATTAGACTCCTACAAAAATGTGTGGTAATCCAAACGGAAATAAGGTGAACAAACATTTAATGGAATCCCATCAAAATCTCTATATCTCTTTATCTTTATTTTTGAGGGAGAAATATTGATACCCTGCGTATACAGCCTTAACCGACTTCGTACCTCAAGATAAGCGAGATCCTCATAGTGGTACTCGAAAAATAAACACCTGTATGTACATATTACAATATTCTAGGTATAGGCAGGTGGTTGTAAATGGGGGTGTTTTGTGGTGTGCGTTTGACGTGAGCGGTTGGGTTCGGAAAAAATGTAGCGCGCTTAATTCGAACACCACGGCGATGATGATGATGATGATTAGGCCGTGACCTCGATATTGGTTATTGTTTCTCGATGTGCTTCAAGTTAATGGATTATCAGAAGAGCAGAAGAGCTCGTTGTCACTTGAATGCGACATGCAGGACCTACCTATCGGAACTGACAGTGAAGCGGAAGCGTCAGGTCTTTTGTCGGACGTTGTGTATATAGATCATAGTCATATCATCATGTCCGTGTGAACAACACTTCACCCGCGGATGAGAAGAGAAGTAACTCGGAAGAACTGGTGCCGACTGCCGATGTACCGAACTCGAATCCTTGACCTTACCGCGGAGGAGGGACCGGCACCGGCCGTCGCCCCCGCTAGTGTTCACCCCGGCCGGCCCCGACATCGACAACACGAAACTTGTGCTCGCTACCAAGAGTACCTATCGGGGTGCCTGCCTTCTTTAATCGACGGTCGATGTCATTCAAAAATGCCCGTTAATTGCCTAGGAGCCTCTTTATTACCGCGCAACAATAATTAATAAGTGGTGCTAGTTAGTTATTTCATCAATATACTTGATAGACCCAGTTATCTACATAATAACCTCACCACTTGTTTAGTTTATACAGGTGTTTCAGTGACCTTGCATAAAATTTCGGGAGGTGATTTATTCGCTAAAAAATTAGCCGAACGGTAGGGGTAACATTTCTCTTCTGAAGTGCTTCCCAAGGAAGTTACAGACGGACCCTCAAAGGTACAAAATAAAACAGATTTTTTAATTATTTGTCCAAGAACTTTCGAAGGTAGGACTTTCAAATTTGGTGCATGGAAGTTTTTCCACAGTGCAAGTGTACATGCAAAATTTCAAAGAAATCTGACCAGTAGCGGCGGAGTTAGAGGTGGCTGTGTTAGGTATAGGTTGAACAGCCGACCGCCGGCCAAAATTACTCATGACACGTCCGTGGTTTTCTCACTTTTACTCATGAACCCTACGAAAAACATGCCTAGAAGCCTGAAATTTCAAGCCTGAAAGCGTCTGTCCAAATGTGAAAACCAATATACCATGCGATCAACAAAATTCGGAATTGGGGTAGGCTGTGCCCTGGCCGAAAGCGGCTTGACATCGTGAAATTTGACCGGGTCACAGCCTACCCCAATTCCGAATTTTGTTGATCGCATGGTACTACCGCAGTGAACACAATTTTGTTCTGACAGTTTAACCTACCTCAACCCCTTCTAGCTCCCCTCAACTCATTTCGGCGCTACTGGGCAGATTGGTTTGAAATTTTGCACCTGTACCTACATTTGCGCTGTAAAAAGACTCTTCCGAACCAAATTTGAAGCTCCTGCCTTTGACAGTTTTTGGGTAAATGATTAAAATTTGTTTTTTCTTTGTACTTTTGAGGGTCCGTAACTCTCTGAGGAAGCAATTTAGAAAAATATCATGTTACTCTTGTTTTTTTGAGCGGAATTACCTGTCCCAAAGTTTTATGCAAGGTCACCGAAACGCGAAACACCCTGTATGTATGTAGGTATATTCCGTTCCGAGGAAACCGATAAGCCAATTTGTTCGACCTTTGAAACACCTTCCGCCCAGCACCTACACTCTAAGCGCATTACACCAATTACCTGTCTGCTATCCATTATGGATGAATTTGCGAAGACAGAAAGCCGCATCGCTATATTAATTGGATACTTGACTTCACATTGATGAACACCCAATGGTCTTTGTCTCAGGTGCTGAATAACCGACTAACCGAGGAAGAATATATAGGTATGCTTAATACGTCTACTCTGGATGTGATCTGGATCTTGAGGAAACGAACGAAAGCGAGGAGAGCGAAACTATGGGGTAATGTCTGACAGTTGGTAGCTCCGAGTACGAGTTTCAGTTGGCAAGTCTGCTCCTACGCTAGGGGATAATTTGATCTTGATCTCTTCACGCAAAATAACGTCGATCACTTTCGTTATGACGTTAGGTCAGATTTCGCGTGAGCTGAAAGAAGTTATTTGGAACAGTATCACGTATTATTAAAGTAGCTACCTAACATATATCATATTTACCCGTTACGCGAGGCTTGATACTTGGAAGCCAGACTCCAGAGTATTTACGTGATTAATACAGGTTTCCTCAAAAGAGAGATGGAGAATCTGCGATTCCGCGCAGCTGTTTTCGGCACGTTCTGCGCACAGTGTGCCATGAGTGATCGCGTCATTTGTATTTACATTGCTCCGCCGTGTTGAAAGTGCGTTTTATTTTTTGAATTTTGAAGCCAACCATACTGGGAAAGTCGCTCAAAAAGAGAAGAATTTGCCAGAAAGCCATTTGATGCGCGTACACAACTATTTTTGTAATGGATATATCAACGACATATGGACGTGCGCAGAAAGCACAGGGCCGCTATTCTTGAATCGTGTAAGAGAAGTCCCTGGGAGTTTTATATAATCCGTACTACACTTCTGTAGCAAAAGTTGCCTAAAAACCACGATTTTAGGCAACATTCGCTACATCAGTGTACTGCGGAATGTATTTTACTCCCAGGGACTTTTCTCACACGATTCAAGAATAGCGGCCCAGGTAAATGCGTGTCCCATGTCCCACTTTTAATATTTTTTATGATGTATTATGGCCATCACTATAAATTTGAAGTGTTTGATGCAAAAATGTGGCCAAGTGTACCTTTGAATTAATGATACTTGATGAACTAAGCAGGAAGCTCCCTGCTGTTATAACGCTGAAGGGCTTGTGGTTCTTTTTGCTTCTTCGAGTGTCACGTCGTATTTTATGGATTCATGCTTAGGGACACATTCGCTGTATAACTTGTGGACTTGCATAGTGGCCCACAACATTTATTTTCCATAACTACTTGTGAAAACTGTATAAATACCAATAATAACACCATCAAAACACACGTTCGGCTTATGGAATCGGGGCAATGTTGGCACACTAGGACTGCGACGATTTACTGCGCAATCGAACGTGACGTCACGGGCCAGCAAGAGACGCTCAATTTAGGAAACCTGTATTATCTACCTTTAGGCCGAAAACACAACGAAGGCAGGTTGCCGGATTCCGGTACTCGCCGCGTCAGCGCCGACCAGCAACCTGCCCCTTCTGCCTTCGTTGTGTTTTGGGCCAAACACGCCCGCGCCGGCAACATGCGCATGCAGTTGAGCTTCGGGTTGAGCGGAATGTATTTTATATTACTGCGGTAAGCAAGTAAAATCGGGCAGCGCAACGGTGCGAAATGAACTGCGGAAAACTATGTTCCATGCATGGAACTCCTACTGGTGTTCCTAAGCTAACTGGTTCCTAAGCATGGAACTAAACTGTTCGTGGTACCGGACAGGCAACGACGTTTGAATCTGCTGGGACTCTCGCTTGGATCCACGTAGGAAGGACATCGACCAACACTACAGAGCAACAAGTGCTCAACCATTTGGAAAATAAATTTCCAGCTCGGAACTTTATTGTGGAAAAACTACCAAGAAGGGATGATGCCAGAAGTATCTCATTCAAAGTGGGAGCTGAGATTGATTTGGTTGAAGAGTTATACAACCCTACTAACTGGCCCAAAGAAATTAGAGTTACCAGATTCAAGTTTTTTCGAGCAAAGCGAGACACACCCGATATTAAATCCTGATACAACAATCAAAATCTGCAACATCAATGTGCAATCCATCTTTAACAAGCTGGATAGAATGGAAATCTTCTTGCATAGTGAGTCCCCTCACATATTGTGTATTACAGAACATTGGGCGAATAATGACAACATGGATCTTCTCCAAATACCTGGCTATGCAAGGCATGCTTGCTTTCATAGATCCACTCATATACATGGTGGATCTGCTATTTTCATAAAGACTGGCTACGACTTTAAAGTGAAACCCCTGAAGACAATTCTTAGTGAGGAAATCCATTTTGAAATGTGCGCCGTCAGTGTGACTTTAAATAATGTGAAATACGTAATCATCTGTATATATAGATCACCAACTGGGAACTTTGACTTGTTTTTAACAAGACTCACGGAATTGATTGTGCACAGTCAAAGTATTACTGACAATATACTGTTGTGTGGGGACTTCAACATCGACTACCTTGATGAATCAATTGGGAAGAAATTGTTTGATGATCTTCTGAACTGTTTTCATCTTGAATGCACTAGTGTTGAGCCTACCCGCATTGCGGGTATCCAGCGTGGATCATCAACAAAGATTGATTATATTGTAACTAACAGAGACAGTGGGTTCAACCGCATAACGTCGGTTGTCCAGGCGAACCTTGGAGATCATCTGGCGATGCTGCTCTCTTGTGATGTGACCCCTCCTGCCTCTGGGGCAACTACTGCGGACTCTACATCTTACAGAAGCTTCTCAGAACATCACCTAAATATGTTGGAATCGTTCATGATCAATGTAAACTTTGATGACGTTTATCAAGAGTCACAAAATGTAGATCGTGCTTTTGGTAAATTTATACAAACGCTAAATTTTGCTATAGATGTGAATTGCCCAATAAAAACAGCAAACAAAAGTTTTATCAGCCGAAACAAGAAGTGGTTAACGCCTGATATCATTGAAGAAAGTAAGAGAATAAAAAATTTATTTTACCTTGCAAGAAATTTAAATGATGAAGACTTATACAATGATTATAGACTTTCTAAACAAATGTATAACAAAATGATAGTGAATGCCAAAAGAGCATATTTTGGAAAAGTTATTAGTAGTTCAAATAACAAACAGAAAGATACATGGGCTATTATAAATAAAAACTTAGGACGATGCAAACGGAAAAAGAAACTCGTTCTTGAGGAGAACGGTTTACAGATACGTGATCCTAAAGCCATAGCAAACTTATTTGGAGATTATTTCTCGAGTGCGGCAAGTAGAGCAGTAAATGATCACTTTGGCTCCAATAAGTCCAAACAATGTACTCTACCTGTGACCAATCCCAACACTTTTTCATTTTTTCCTGTCGATAGGTCGGAGGTTGTTCATACTATTTTACAACTTCAAAATAAGAACTCTTGTGGGGCTGATGGTATCCCAACTAAGTTATTGAAGAAGATTTGCCACCACTTGGCTGAACCATTAGCGTATTTGATCAATAAGTGTGTTGAATTGGGAGAATATCCAACATTACTCAAGTTAGCTTCGATTGTACCTGTATATAAAAAAGCAAGCCCTACATGTAAAGAGAACTATAGGCCTATTGCGTTACTTAGTGTACTGACAAAGGTCATTGAGCGTGTACTGCATGACAGAATCGTAGGTTTTCTTGAGAGGTTTGAGGTACTGAACGATGCACAGCACGGCTTTCGTGCTGGTAGATCGACAGAAACAGCTGCACATGGTTTCTTAAATTATATTTACAAGAGCTTGGACGAAGGCTGTCACGTGGCAGCGGTTTTCTTCGACTTGACGAAGGCATTTGACAGTCTTGATGTAGACTTTTTGTGTGACAAATTGTATGCGCTTGGACTGAGGGGCAACATCCTTTTATGCCTCAGATCTTATCTCTCAAACAGATCAATGCGGGTTGGGGTTGATGGTGAGGCGTCAGATGATTATGATGTCGACGTGGGAGTTCCTCAGGGCTCCGTCCTTGGACCGCTACTGTTTATACTTTTCATAAATGATTTGCCAGACCACATAAAACAGGGTCTCTTAGTGATATTTGCCGATGACAGCTCGATAGCGGTCTCGGGACGGAGCTCGGAGGAGCTCAGGGCTTTGGTTTCTGACGTGTCCCGTCGATTCCACCAATGGTGCTACAGTAATAAGCTGGTTGTCAACTTGGGTAAAACCGTTGTCATAAAATTCCATAACCGAAAGGTAGATAATGACTTGAGGTTCTTGATTGACGGTTGCCATGTAGATGCTGCTGCGGCTACCCGATTTCTTGGGCTTCATGTTGATAGTTCTCTTGGCTGGGCCCAGCATGTTGATACGGTCTGTAAGAAGTTGAATTCGGCTTTTTATGCCGTTTTAAAACTTAGAACCATGTTAAATTCCCCCGGTCTCTTGAATACATACTATGCATTGGCTTATTGTCACTTGAGTTACCATGTTGTTTTTTGGGGAGGAGCTTCTACTGTCAACAGAGCTTTTGTAGGTCAGAAAAGAATTATAAGACTGATATTCAATCTACCTCACAGAGAGTCATGCAGACCAATATTTAAAAAATACGGTATTCTACCACTGCCATGTATACCGTCCGTTTTTTATTTTAGGCCCCAGCCCGTAGCATCTTTATTATGGGTTTCACACCAATATATCATATATTTTTGAAATCACAAAAACAAGAACTTTCGACTGATGATATGTCAAATTATTTTTGACAGATGTCATTTTTTGACAAATGACAGAATATGACTTGTGACACATCATTTTAAAGCCCATAAAATTCTGAGGAGAACTGTGTTTTAATTTTTGTAATAGGGTGTCTTTTACAGCTTCTAGAGGTCTTCCAATAGGAAAAAAATGTTGAATTTCAAAAATACATAATAAGTAAATAGGTAAAGCAGGTACCTATTTTTAATGTAAACTAATGATAATAATGATTGATTTATCACAATGAAACAAAAAATGTCCTAAAGAAGTTGCTCGAATGACCGCCTTCTTGTTCCTTGAATGAAAGATTCGACGATCAGTGAATTGGAACTACCACCGGCCCAACGCGATGACATCCGAGCTTGCCAGAAATGACCCCCTCGAGTTTTTATGAGCCTACCCGAAAAAGAAGGTGTTTATAAAGTTTCCCAATAATTTGGACAATTTAAAAATTAGATCATCATCATTAGTTAATTTTAAAAATACCTATTACTTATTGAGTGACTATTTCTAAAATTGACATTTCTTCCTATTGAAAGACCCATAGAAGCTGTAAAAAATACCCTAAAAATAAAAACACATTTTTCTTCAGAATTTAATAGGCTTTGAAATGATGTATCATAAGTACTATTCTGTCATTTGTCAAAAAATGACATCTGTCAAAAATGATTTGACATATCATCACTAGAAAGATCTTGTCTTTCTGATTTCAAAAATATATAATTTATCGGGTGTGAAATCCATAATAAAGATGCTACGGGCTGGGGCCTAAAATAAAAAACGGACGGTATATATTTATAAATGCTTATTATTAGTCAAAAAAAATTTACACACTTTAGAAAAAAATTGTGATCACCATAATTATCAAACAAGACACCGTAATTCATTAACAGTAGCTAGTCATACCTCCAGTCAGTATGAAAAAAGTCCAAATTATAAAGGAATATTGTTTTTTAAGAAATTGCCACAAGAATATAAAGTGATGACTTTTAAACAATTCTCGAAACATGTCAAAACACTCTTACTATCACACTGCTTTTATTCGGTCAATGAATATATGTTATGTAGCTTGTAACTTGTGATTGTATATATTGTATTGTTGTGCTTAATGTTTTAAGTATTTATTTATTTATTTATTTATTTGTTATTTATTATATATTTACGTTGACGTGTACATCCAAATATCCTGGCTTGAGTACAAATAAATTCTATTCTATTCTATTCTATGGGGCCGTATGCAAAAATGACAAAATAAAATTTTATTGGTATGAATCTTTGCTTGAAAAAATTAAACTGGCTCATGTGTAGCTGAAGCACAACATTCAAACAAAAATCTGACTTGTTGCAGTCTACCGGTATAAATCAAGCAAATTCGCGCTGATTATCACTGTAATCGATTTTCAAGAACGTCTTTGAAAAAAAGTAAAAACTTCAATGACAAGATATTGCTAGATCTGTGATTATCTCACTTTGTACTTACAATTGCTAACACTACACTACAGAAAATTGAAAACTTGAAAAAAGTTTGTACCTACTTTAGAGGACCTTCTCATATAGGCGGTTCTCTTTGCTCGCAGCTCGTGCGCAGGTCTTCAAATATACAAGCTTACTGGTTCAATTGGCTGTATAAGCGGGAGCGCTTAATCGATCGGGATGGTTAGGGTTGGGATTGGCGACGGCACCAATATAAGTGAACCTGCGCCCCGAGGACCACAGGTAAATGAGAAAGGCTATACTTTTCTACCGATAGTTGTCGGTGTCGTTCATCAATTCTGATAGTTGTCGCTTGCGCCACCGACAATGAGACGTCGAGATGATTCTCAACTCATTGTCTACCGACACTTGCAGCTGCAAATGACAACTGTCGCTAGAAAGCAGTGTTACCACACTTTTAAATAAATTTATAACCGTGAGAGCTCCAGAACAGCCGAAGTTCTAGACATGGGCCAATGAAATGCCTTGCCTTTGTCATTTTGTCATATTACTTCAATTATCATTTTGTTGTGCTGAGTGCTGAGTATTCATTCAATAGGTCGTTTCGTTTGGGTGTGCGCGTATGTGGCGCGAATTTCATAGTTTCTACACCGATTGTGACGGTTGAATTTTACAAGCCTGGATATTTACATGGGTTCCTTTGGGCTTTGGTCAACAGAGGGCATGTATGGAGGTTTCGGCCACTAGTGAGAGGTAATGGCAATGCGCGGTCAATTGTGGACTTTCGAAGTGGGATGAGAAAAGCGATAAGAGGCACGAAAGAGGTAGCCATTTTAAGTGTGGAGATTTTTTTTCATTTATTTTACGTTTCAAAGGAAAACCTCGACTCATCCGCAAAAGAGTTTCCATCTCCACACTAAGGGACCTATTCACCATCAGTCGAGGTATGTCAGATGCCACTTCGTTCACCTTTTCTTTAATTCGATGTCTCGGTAGGTTTTCCGACTTTTTCGTTTTCTTCATTTTGTTGCCGTCCCATGGTGGACGTTACTGTGAGGCCATCGTCGCATCCCGCCGCATTCCCTGCCATGGCTATTCGACCGCCTGTCCAGCCAAAAAAGTATAGTGCCGTGTCACGAATCGGCGCTGAATCTCACCTCGACGTAGCGTCACAGGAGGGTTGAGAAATAATTGAACATCAACAACACCATCACCGTCCAGGTTGCGTCAACACCCATCGTCGTCAGCGAAGCGTTCGGTCGCTCTTTGGGGGCTCCTCGGAACCGCTACAAAAGCCAATCCAGGAGCCCCCAAAGAGCGACCGAACGCTTCGCTGACGACGATGGGTGTTGACGCAACCTGGACGGTGATGGTGTTGTTGATGTTCAATTATTTCTCAACGAAATAGCCTATTGTTTGCAAAGAAGAGAACCCTTTCAAGTCGTGAATTTCGAAGGGGTCACGTACATTCCTTTAATTACGTCAAATTACTCGCCTGGCTGATAATCATTTCAGAGTTGAGGCTAAGTATCCTTCTGTCATTTCAATAACAGTATATGCACGTCAAAAGTAGGTATACGAACACTTTCAATCAAATACGAAATACAAACAGGCAAAACAAAAACTTACAAATGCGCTTGCGTAACGACAGCTTTTTTGTCGACCGTTGGCCTCACGACCAGTCGCGTCGGTTGGGCGTAGGTCGCGTCGCCAGGGCACCTTGGGGTAAACAAGACGTTGGCCAAGGTGCGCGAGCGGTTCTACTGGGTGAACTGCCGGAACGACGTGGAAACATGGTGTCGCCAGTGCGAGGTATGTGCGGCCAGTAAAGGACCAAGAACTCGCAGCCGAGGGGAGCTGAAGACTTACAATGTTGGAGCGCCTTTTGAACGCATCGCGATCGATGTGGCTGGCCCGTTCCCGACAACGGAAGATGGCAACAAATACATCCTGGTTGCTATTGACTACTTCAGCAAGTGGCCGGAAGCGTACGCCCTACCCAACCAAGAGGCTTCTACAGTGGCAAGGGTGTTGGTGGAGACCAGGGACGAAACTTCGAATCCAACGTGTTCCAAGGTATCTGTACTCTACTCGGGATACAGAAGACCAGGACGACGCCCTTTCACCCACGGTCCGACGGAATGGTTGAACGGTTCAACCGGACGATGGAGCAGCACCTGTCAAAGGGCGTCGACGAGCAACAGCGAGACTGGGATCGTCATCTGCCAATATTCCTAATGGCGTATCGCGCTGCCATTCACGACACCACGGGGGAAACATCGGCACGTGTTCTTTTTGGCCGAGAGCTTCGCCTCCCCTACGATTTGCAATTTGGCACGCCGGAGAATGATCTTAAGGACATCCCCGAATACGTCGACGACCTGCGGCAAAAAATGTGTGACATCCACGAGTTGGTTTGGAAACGGATTCGAATCGCTAACTTCACGGAATTTCAAGCAGGTGACCTGGTCTGGTTGTACAATCCTCAACGCAAGAAGAGAAGGTCTCCGAAGTTGCATCCGTCGTGGGAAGGACTGTACATGGTAGTCAAGAGGATCAATGACGTCGTGTACACAATCCAGCGAGCCCCGAGAGCCAAGATGAAAGTTGTCCACCTTGATCGCCTTGCACGTTACTCGGGGAGTAACGATGAGCCTATTCGGGACGAACAGGCTTAAGAGGGGACAGTGTTGAGAGCGGCGATTCCCGTGCATTCTGGTAAACACGCGATCTTTCTTAGGCTCTTTCATTGCGTTGCAGTATACAAATGCGGAGCTCAGGACATTTCTAGAGTATACGTGATGGCTTGGCATTGAAACACATGGGGAGACTCCAACGCTCGATCAAGACACATCTGTCCATTTGGCGACGGCGCCGGCTCTAGAGCACGGCAGAATTATACGCGAAACGTGTAGGATTTTTCGGGAGTCGTCGCCGCATAGTATGTCGGGTCACTGTGGAATCTTCTGGAAGACGCATAGAACATTCGAGATGAGTCGGACCTATATAAGGCATCAATCGTCGGCTCACGAGCAGTTATTGAATTGGAAGCGAATGAGTGCGAAACAAGCATAATAGTAACCTGCGATATTCCAAGTAGATAATTGTTGGCGTGTTTTCATTGTAGTACGCAGTAATAAACAGTGTGTGTTTAAAACGATCGTCTCAATTATAATCGAACCCGTACGCGAAATACGTAACATTATTGCAAAATTTGTTGCCTTTGCTCTTCAGGAAAAAAATGTCGAATCGTTCCAGTAGGTACCTCTGGAAGGTTGATAGTTACAGAATTCCACGGCACGTACGGAAGAAGTTCAAAGTTCTTCGTGTAATGGTGTCGAGTATTTGCTTCGCCTTCGGTCTTCAAGAAAAGATGTTGGTTAGATTTTAGATTGGAGTGGAGCGAGTTTTGGCGCCGAACCCGTTGTTAGTTCCGCATGGCGCGCTCGGGCATGCAAATAGGCTCGCAATGCGTGTAAAAAGCGTCGTACGCAGGCAAACATAATTAATTAACAAGTCCACGGTGCGATAATGAACGGTGAAGATGTCGACGAGAGTGTCAGGGAGCGGTTAAAATGCGCGGAGCTTCGCACTCTCTTCACAATATCACCTTTCATGCGAAAGGTGTGATCGGCATCGGTGCTGCACTTCGTCATTCACACTTGGCACTCGGTGTTTGCTTTCCTCTCGCCATCAGACCTGCTAAACCGAGACAAAGCACACAGATCGGTGCATTGCATCGGGGCTCTGGGGTTCCGGTTACAACCACCACAATGGCCGTAGTGGCCGGAGTGAGAACGAACAAATGAATATGTACACGCACGCATTCAAACGGCTCTGCCTGGTGCCTGACTGACGTGTGAATACCGAACACCGGAGATGTGTAAGTAGCCGGCGGGCGGTAGCTATGCAACTTTCCTTGAGTGAGTGCCATAGTGCCAACGCAAATAATGCATCATCTAACACTGGGCACTGAGCAAGTAGAAATGGTCAAGTAACAAGTTCAGCGTAACTTCGTCATTTTATCCAGGACCAACATATGATTTTTCTTTGGATTCATAATAATAATAATAATAATAAGCTTTATTGTCCAACAACAAGAAGTCATATATTATAAAAGACAATGATTGAAATGAATAAATAAATAATAAGTATATCATAACGAGTAGACAAACAATTGCGTACAAATACATAATAATCATCAAAAGGTTTATAATTAATAACGTTACGGTTATCTACGCTATATTATAGATTACAGACTCAAAGTTGGTGTTTGAGGCATTGCGAAGGTATTAGGTACCTACCTAGTAACGAAGAATTTTTCTGGGTATCGCATGTTGATGTTGGCTGGCACAGACTTGCTATATTGCCAAATAATTGTTACGTACACCTCCGAACTTTGTCGTCTTGAACTTTGCTAACTATGTTAATTACGCATGGAAAGTGCAATTACCAAGTTGAAGGCTTGCAGGGGTGAATTGAGCTCAACCCTAGCGATTCGCGAGTCGAGCCTCGGTTACCCAATTCGTAGGTACGAACCGGACAACACGCGGATACTTTAGTGGTGGTTTGGAAAAAAACGCGAGCGGCGCAATTGTTGCCGATATCTGCTCCGCTGAACCTATCTCATAAAGCCATTTCTTGCATAAAATAAAATCCATTCAGCAAACGCACGCACACTACAAAAGACGATTGACCAATAATTGACACATACATAAACGTCAGTAGCCCTATTGAATTTGTTATCAGATTTTGACATCTAACCGTGGTACGTACGTACATATTATGAAGGTACGGAACGGATAGCAGCAGGATAGGGATAGAAAGGAATCTTGATCGCACTCTTGCCGTCTTTTTAGCAGGCAGCATCTCTTACACCGTTAAATTCAACAAGTGGAAAACAAGTTTGAGAGCATTTTACCACGTGTGCCACTATAAATTTTTAAACACCCACAAATACCGCACTGCATACGGCCTCCACTTTGGTTGAATACGGGCCGTTCAAGACACGACAGAGAAACTCGCCTGACTCGTCCTGCTGTCGGAGGAAGTCCATTCTATTGGAAAACAATAATTTTCTCTGCCTGAAGTGGGGAGGTGAGGCAAACAGTTCAGTGATGCTCAGACGTCACTGGTAAAGGTGAGGAAATCGGCCTATGCTAAAAGTGGCTTCAGGTTTTCAGCGCTAAGTTCAGTGGCGCCTCTATCGACGATCCTCGAGCCTCTCCGAAAAATACTTCACTTCACTTTTCGCCGCTTTGATGTTCGATTGTGTCACAATAGTTTCATGATGCAACTAGTATATTGGAAATAGAATATCTGCTGGAATTAATTCAAACAAAAACAATTTTTTTACCATGGCTAGCTTTCAGTTCCCTCTTCAACATATCAAAAGTCCTCAACTCTGGGACTGCTACAAATTAGTATACAGGGTGAGAGTTTATTTTTTTTCTTTACTTCCTTTCTTTCTTGAAAAACTGATGACTGAAAAAATTGTTTTAGGCTAGTTTTAATAGGCCATAGTCTTCCAATAAACATATAAAAAATATACCACCCAGCAACTGCTGTGTATCAAGTTACGGGGTGAAAACTATTTTTCATCTTCAATTTTTTTTCTTGGTGAAACTGATCCAGATTGAAGCCGGTTTCAGTTCTTTTGCAAACTTATAATGTCATACTGAACATATAAAAAGGACACATCTCTGCATCTGCTGCTTTACAATTTACAGGGTGAAAAGTCATTTTCACGTTTCAATTTTTTTCTTGGTGAAATTGGCTCACACAACAATTGCGACTGATTCTTCTGTAAACTCGAAGTTTCTAGTCAAACATATCAAAATGATACATTCCTGCTACAGCTACGTTTTTTTTCACAAATTTAAATGTTTGGGTATATTCGGGTACATTGCATCAAAAATTCAAAAAATCTTGGAACGCCACCAAACATTTAAATTTGTAAATAAAAACGTAGCTATAGCAGGAATGTATTATTTTGATATGTTTGACTAAAAACTTCGAGTTTACAGAAGAATCAGTCGCAATTGTTGTGTGCGCCAATTTCACCAAGAAAAAAATTGAAACGTGAAAATGACTTTTCACCCTGTGAATTGAAAAGCAGCAGATGCAGAGATGTGTCCTTTTTATATGTTCAGTATGACATTATAAGCTTGCAAAAGAACCGGAACCGGCTTCAATCTAGATCAGTTCCACCAAGAAAAAAAAATTGAAGATGAAAAATAGTTTTCACCCTGTAACTTGATACACAGCAGTTGCTGGGTGGTATATGTTTTATATGTTTATTGGAAGACTATGGCCTATCAAACTAGCCTAAAACCGTTTCTTTCAGTCATCAGTTTTTCAAGAAAGGAAGGAAGAAAAAAAAAACTTTCACCCTGTATACTAATTTGTAGCAGTCCCAGAGTTGAGGACTTTTGATTGTTGAAGAAGGGACTGTAAGCTTCCCATGGTAAAAAAATCGTTTTTGTTTGAATTAATTCCATCAAAGCACCTATTTTTTTCTATTTCCAATATACTAAATTGGTTCTCCGGTTTTGCGAGCTCGAGCTTACAAAATTTACCGATAGATGGCTACCGGCCTGTTATCGGCCCCAACAGGTTATTTTTTTCCTCTATTGGGCACTCAAGCAATGATTAAACAGACGTCGAGAAGAAAGAGTCATGCTCTGAGGGTGAATGGTAGAAGTGGAAGACTGGCGATATATGAGGTCGGTGTGCCGACTGAGGGAGTACAAACGTAAGTACGCTGTGATTGGGGGTGATTACACGAGGAACTTACGAGGTGTGCAATTATTTATTAAAATGTTTATCTTCTTGCTGCTGCAAGACAATTTATGGCCAGCTGAATGTAGAAGAGTTAGAACTGTCTCTGTAGTTCCTATCTTAGATCAGCGGTATCGGAGGAGGCTACTGGTACTGGTCCGCCGATAGAGTTGTTGAATATGCAATTGCTAACTACAACAGACGTTACGTCACGGTTATTGTTGTTAACTTTGTTCACGTCACTTTCATCTTATCTCAACCCGAAGTTACCCATCACCACCACAATTCCCTATTGATAAGTAATTAATACAACCAGAGTTTTACAATAAGGTGAAAACCCCGGTGAAAACGTGATCAACGGGACGATAAGTCGCCTCGTTTATTGCGGGGAGCTTTTTACTTTACAATATGTCATGCTGGGGGCCAGAGACCATGCCGCTCGGACTCCGACGGCCGCCCCCTCATTCCGACGGGGCCCACAGCATAATGGGAAACGGAACACTCTTTCATTACGATCAGTTAATCATCCCGAGCACATTCAGAATGACTCTGCGCTCTTATTGAGATTTTTGATGTGTAATATCGTCCAATTATTTAATGTACTGTAACATTGCGAGGGTATCATACCGCCGAATGTCTCACCCATTATCGAACCTTGGCTTGGTAATTAACAGACCCGGTACGGAATCTTCCTCCACATGGCACATGGCTACCAATCATTATCTCATAAGCTGTCTGTGGATCACTCATCAATATAACCATACTACAGCTGCGTAACTGCGCCTCTCTCCGTTCGGTCCTCGTATGTGAGATCGTATAGCTACGAGCACACCCTAGAATACCCTAATACCCAGTCAATTCCATACGTAGCAAAAAAAAATTGTGAATCAAATACAGTAGTACGTTCAACCCTAGTGTGAATGAGTTGGCTGTGAGTCTCATCACGCGATGCATTTATAGAGGAGAAATTGGGAAAATCACTAGTCATAAAGAATCACACTACGGCAACGGCTGAACGTACTATAGCATCGGCCGTACGTTTCTTTTTGAGGAAGTAACATGCCAAATTTGAATTTTCTGTTCTCAAAAAATCCCCAAGAACTGATTCTAGTATCCAACTTCTTCAGTCGCATCAGAAACCCCATTTATTGTTATTTACACAAAATGTAAAGATGTATAGGCTTACTAGGTATGGGTTACACATTACTTCATCACGTCGTTTTCACAACAATCAAAAAAGAACTTTCAGTTAATTGTTTTCACTCTGAGCCGTGTATCTAAATATATACATCGGGATATTTTAAGATACATCATGAATATACATCATTTAAATATACCTACATCAGATATTCTTAAATATGCATCACATAATTGAGAAGAAATGTCAATGCTCTCGAACACTCCCGGGCGGGATTCTGATTCTTCTTCCAAATCTCAGAATCCCGATTTTCAGGATTCCGAATTTGTTGTTCCGGGATAAGTTTTATTTCGAGATTGCATTCTCTAGTTTCAATTAATGCGGGCGTGATTTGCTCACATTTTCACTTCGGGGATGCGACTAAATCTTATAGACCTCACACATTTGGTTATTAAATGAGTTAGGCGGCCAAATCTGCAGGGTGTCAGTTGTGGGTAGATCTCGTCAAAATATGACGAAAACCTATATATACCGGCCTAATGACAAAGATTCAGCCCTTCAAAGTTCACTTTAATCGGATTTCAAAAATTTGTAACTCAGGAACGTTTTCAAGAAATTAACTTCAATTTACCATAGGCTGGTTTGTCCTGACCTGACCTACCGGAGTTACGAGGGTCACTAATTTAGAAGAATCTGAAGGAAAGTTGACTTGAGGTGAACCCCCATAACTTCTACGCTACTACAGATTATCGTCGTCAAGGGGTTTCTGATGCGACTAAAAAAGTTGTTGAGGGGAATCGGTTTTATATTTTTTTTTCGTCAAGTAGAAACTTCTCCAAAAAGAAAATGTGGGGGCATTACTATCAAATTTTGAAAATTTCCAAAAAAATTTGAAAAGTTTTGATTTTGATTTTTGAAAATCCAAAAACCAGATAGCATCGACAATGCATCTTGCTTCAGGGAAGTTGCATGCGAAATTTAAAGTTTTTATTTCCAAAAAAGGTACCAAAAATGATTTCTACTAATTCACTTTTTCATGTCTACGAGGAATCATTTTTGGTATCTTTTTTTTGAAAATAAAAAGTTCATATTTGGCATGCGACTTCTTTGAGGAAAGATGCATTGTCGATGCTATCTGGTTTTCAAATTTTCAAAAATCAAAATAAAAAATTTTCAAAATTTTTCAAAATTTGATAGCAATGCCCATACATTTTCTTTTTGGAAGAGTTTCAACTTGACGAAAATAAAACCGATTCTCGTCAACAACTTTTTTAGTTGCATCAGAAACCTCTTGAGCTGCGAATATCTCCAATGCGCCAATTTTGACGAAATTGAGGTTTTGCACTCTATGGCTTTCCCATCACATGCTGCACATTCTGTGACATCTCCCATGTGAATCAATTGCGCATGCACCCTCTTAGAAAGGAATTAAAGACCAAGCGTTCAACCTTAACACTGTCACAACTGTTATGTACTCGATTTCGGTAGTAAAATATCTTCAATGTGAAGATTTTCTATTTTTCTAGTGAATGTTGAAAGATTGTGATGTCAAGATTTGAAAATAACTAAGTGCTGTGTACAAAAAGTGGCTATAGAAATTTAAAAAAAAAACTAATTCAAAGCTTGAACGTCAAGATCATGTCAGAACAGTCTTTAGTCACTCTCGTAAAATTTTGATTCTGTCACGTTGGAGATATTCGCAGCTCAACGACGTGATGTTGAATTTAAGCTAATTTTGTGGTAACGTTCCTAAGCTGAAAATTTTAGAAATCCGAAAAAAGTGTACTTTCAAGGGTTGTATCTCCGTCATCAGATAGAACTTTGCAAAATGGGTGTTATGTTTTTTTCGTATTTTGACGAGATTTACTCACAGTTAAATGCCTTGCTTTCACCACTGAAACACCCTGTGTAATCAAGCATGAGGTTTACAAAGTGGTAATTAAATAGAGGATCTCCATCCAACTAAGAGTGTTTCTGTAGTCGATTGTCCATAGAATAGAATAGAATAGAATAGAATTTTATTTGTACGGGGCCGAAGTGTCGGATGTACACGTCAAACAATAAATAAATAAATAAATAAATAACAACATGAACAATGTTAATTCGACAGTAACATGCTATCACATAAAATTACAAATCACATAACATATACTCGTCGACAGAGTAGAAACAATGGAACAGCAGCAGATCCTTGATATGTTTAGTAAATTCTTTGGAGGTCATAGTTTTGAACTTATGTGGTAGCTTATTATACATTTGTATACCCCTGTAACTGGGAGACCTTTCATACTGACTAGAATTATGACTAGATGTGACTAAAGAATGTCGGTGCCTAGTGGAATAGCTGTGATGATCACGGTTTCTTTCAAGAGTATGTACATTGTTTTTAACTAGTAATAAACATTTATAAATGTAGATGCAGGGCAAAGGCAGAATTTTCTGCTCCATGAAAACCGGTCTGCATGATTGTTGATACGGAAGATCAAAGATTAGTCTCATGATTCTTTTTTGGCCTACAAAAGCCCTGTGACTGCTGGAAGATGCACCCCAAAAGACAATGTGATAGCTTAAGCAAGAATAGGCCAGAGAATAGTAGGTATTCAACAAATCAGCTGGACCCAAAGTAGTTCTGAGCTTCAAAATAGCATAGAAGGTCGAATTCAATTTTTTACAGACGGCTTCGATGTGCTGACCCCAGCTAAGCGACTGATCAACATGAAGACCGAGGAACTTGGTAGACGCGGAACCGACCACGGGAAAGCCACCAACCACGAAACTCAAGTCTTCGCTAACCTTTCTATTGCAAAACTTTACGACAACGGTCTTCTCCGGATTCACAATCAACTTGTTTTAAGGCACCATTGATGAAACTGGCAGGATATGTCAGAGATCAAGGCCCTGAGCTCCCCCGGGCTCCGCCCCGAAACCGCTATTGAGCTGTCATCAGCGAACATCACTAAAAGACCTTGAGATATATGGTCAGGTAAATCATTGATAAATAATACAAAAATATTCTGATCTGATCATATTCTGATCAGTTTTAAAAATTCGTATATTGGGATAACAGGCTTTTAATGGACCTTTTCAATGAAGGCAGGCTCTCTCGCACGATTTACGTCACAGTCCCCACAGGACCGCAGTGTGGTGCCGCGCACTTCATAACGAACGGAGTTTCCCTTGGAGATATTAGGCGCCGTTATAGCTAGACACCTCCAACTGCGCGGTACGAACGCGCATGCATCTGTCTCTCTTTTCTGAAAAGGTCCATTTGGCCCTTTCCGATGTCATTTTCCGCAGAAGTAATCGGAAAATACGCTTTAATGTCAAAAAAGAACAAACAAGTTTTTTCTGCGTACATGACAACTTGACGCGGGACAACTTGACGCCAGGAATTTTAAAGCGGCCGACTTGACGCCGGGACAACTTGACGCGGGACAACTTGACGCGGGACAACTTGACGCCGGGACAACTTGACGCCAGGAATTTTCAAGTAGCCGCTACCCGACCTTACGTCGGGACAACTCAACACCATCAGTTGCAGCTATAGGAGCCCGAGTATCACATGAAGACACAAAGGTGCTTACTAAAGTTACGAAAGCCAGGGGAAAATGCAAGGGGGCCCAATAGACCTTCGAATACCAAACGAAGGCACAAGAGTGCTTACTAAATGTAAAAGAAAAAAATACAAGGGGACTCAGCAGGGCTTCAAACATTGACATTGAACAATTGAAGACACAATGAGGTCCAATGGGGCTATGACAAACACATGAAAGCAAAAGATGGCTTCTTGGGCATATGAGGACACAAGCGGACCAAGTAGGGTTTCGAATACCAGACGAAAACACAAGTGTGCTTTAGTTTGCTTGAAAACTCCCGAAGACACAAAAAATTGCAAGGGGGCTCATCAAGACTTCAAAAGACATTAAAGGCACAAGGGGGCTCAATAGTGCTTTGGATTACACAAGGAGGCGAAAGGGGCTCACGGGAATCCTAAACACGTAAAAAACCATAGGGGGACTCACCAAGGCGGCAAACGGTACCTGAGGTTGAGGACACATGGGGGCGGGCGCTCGATAGGGCTCCAAATGTTACACGAAGGCACCAAGGTGTTTACTGAAGCTTCGAAAGCGACGGAAAAATGTAAGGGGACTCAGCAGGGCTTCAATCGACCTTGAAGAAATAAGAGGGTCAGTAAGGCTTTTACAATCAAAAAAGGCACAAGGAGGCTTACTGAAATTCTGGAGGAGCGAAAAATTATGAGGAGCTTAAAACAAGAGTGTCCAATTGGGCTCTGAATAAGGGTGCTTACAATGCCATATGGAGACATAAAGGGTAGATATTACGATTCCGAAAGCATCATGAACACGCAAGGGGGCTCATCAGGGCTCAAAACGACATATAAATACAAAGAAGGATCCACTGGAAATCCTAATCAACACAGCAAAATAAAATGGGAGCCGCTTGAGCTCCAAAACATAGGAAGACATAAGGGTGCTCCTTAGAACTCCCGAACACCTCAAGTAAACACACGAGGGTTCGTCGGGGCTCGAAACGACACAAAAAGACACGGGGGCTCATCGGGGCTGCGATTGACAAAGAAGAACTCTAGAACCACAAAATCTGAGGAGATAGATTATGGCTCGATAGAGTTCCAAAAGCAACATGAAGACACATAAACAAGCTGTCCTCCTTCGACCAACTTGACGCCGGACGATTTGCACCAGGAATTTTGTGAGAACAGAGTAAAGAAATATTCGAAGAAAATGACAATAAGAGATTCATCGGGAGTCGAAATGACACATAAAGACACAAGGGTTTTCACTGGGGCTCCAAATTACACAGCAGAACACAATGAGGGCCTCTAGAACTTCAAAACACAAGAAGACATGAGAAAATCGAAAACCTCAAGAAAACATTAAAGGGTTCATTGGGAGCTCGAGAAGACACAAAAGAACACAATAGGGGCCGGTAAGGCTCCAAAATAAAAAAAGATACAAAGGGGCTCGACGGTGTTCCGAAACTGATGCCAAGAAAATACAAAGAGGTCATCGGGGCACAATACGGTACACAAAGACAGAAGGGGGGCTCCGATTGACACAGCAAGACATAATGGGTCGCTAGAGCTCCAAAACATGCGCAAAGTGAGCATGAGCGGGCTTGTTATTTCCGAAAACCACAGAAAACATGAGGAGGGCTCATCATCGAAATGACACATAGACACAAAAAGGCCTATTGGAGCTCCGATTGACAAAGCAAGGCATAATGGGGGCGCCCGAGGGGGCGCCATATAGCACTCGAAACATAAAGAGATACAAGGGGGTTGATCAAGGCTTCACACAACACCACAACATGAAGACACGAGGGAGATTCTCGGGTTTCCAAACGACAAATACAGACAACGGGGGTCCATTGGGTCTCTGATGAACATAGCAAGACACAACTCGGGCCGCTAGGATTCGAAGACATAAAAAAGACAAAATGGAGCTCATTGCGGGGCTGGAAGCGTCATCATGGACACACGGCCCAGATTGACCCAGCAAGAAAGAATGGGGGTCGGCAGGGTTCCAGAGAACACGAAGATACAAGGGGGCCCGATAGAATTTAGAACTTCACATGAAAACACAAGGAGGTCATCGAGGGGGTTATCGGGGTTCTTAAAAACACTATGGGAAAACAAAGTGGCTCCAGTACAGTTTCAAAAACGACACGAAGACATAAGTAGGGAGCTCATCAGGGCTTGAAATGACACATGAAGACACATGGGGACGCTTTGACTTCGAGTTATACAGCAAGACACAACTGAGGTCATTGGGACTCAAAAAACAGACAGAAGTAGGCACAAGGGGCTTGCTGGTTCCGAAAAACCACAGGAAAACACAAGGGGGCCAATTGGGGGACAAAAAGACACAAACTGGCCTGATAGATTCCCGAAATCAAAATAAATCCTAGCGCCAAGTTGTTCTGGCGTCAAGTTGTCCCGCGTCAAGTTGTCCTGGCGTCAAGTTGTCCTGGCGTCAAGTTGTCCCGCGTCAAGTTGTCTTGGCGTCAAGTTGTCCCGCGGCAAGTTGTCCCGCGTCAAGATGGCCGGCGTCAAGTCGGCGGCGTCAAGTTGTCCTGCTTCGGTTTTTTCTAGAACGGTCCTGGATTCTGGATTTTCAATTCTGGCAATGGGCTATTTTTCGTACATTTACAGTACGAACTTACAGCTTTGGAAAAAATTTCGGATGAATTTTGACGAACATTGGGAAAAAGGTACGGCAAAATTGTAAAATGTGTACAAGTTCTTACTTTGATCTGTTTTTGTGAAACTGATCGAAGTGTGCCGTGCGATTTAAAAAGCTCATTTGTAGCATTTTTTCTGTACTTTCCGAATCCAATGCTGTTTTTTTCCGAACGTGGAACCGCAAATGTGATTTTCTGTCAAAAAATGCAAACAACTTTTTTCAAGTACCGTCTTGGATTTTTAATCTGTAGATAAGCCGTCTAGAACAACCTCAGTAGAGGAGTATTTCTTCTAAATTTTCATTTCGTCAAACCGTTGCAAAGATATCGCTCTTTCTTTGAAATTTTAGCCCAAACATGGAAAGCACCCTGTATCTTCGTCACCGCTGACCAAAAAAATTTCTTGACACAGACTTAGACTTGCCTCAATGTCCTCTACGTGGCATTCGACAATGCATGTCGCATTAGTCATGAAGCACCCTGTATGTGACATTCGACCTTTCAATTTCAAGGTACAAAAATATGGGGAGAGGGCTAGTCCAGTTTTCGTATATTTAAACCTGCGTTTTCATGAGTCCTTCTCCCACTCCTGTCGCTTTTATGGCATCAACATCCAACATCGCCAGCTCGCGCGTTGAGAATGCAGTCAGTTTCCATCGTAATACATAAACGCAAGGCATGCACAAGGATGTGAACGCATCTGAAGATCTACGAGAAGCAAGATTCACATGGGTGCGGTTTTCGATCAAAAAAAGCTGTATAGGTATACCCGAAAGACATGCAAACTTGCAGTAATTGATCACATGATCAAATTTTCAGTGGGCCTTGACGGCGGGGCAGGGAATCTCCCGGAATCACCCTGTAAGCTGTAAATTACATGCGATTTCTAAATTCCGCGAAAACTACTACCGAGAGGGTTTGTACAAACATTATTTGGCAACGAACCTCAACTCACTGGATGAGATAAGGGATTGTTCAGTCGCGGCCAAAATTCGAAATAATCAAATTGATTCGAAAAGGGTAAGCGGCACTGCACATCATTATAATCACAAACCCTTTCCTACGAACATCTAGGTATAAAGTAGGTAACTATTGGATTATCCTGTGATAAAAGCGTGACATTGAAGGGAAATGGATGAATAAATGATAGCGCCAATAAGACATCCCCTCACCTGTTTCAAACGTCACAGGCATCCGTACGGTATTTACATTATTTACAGTTGAATGAAAAGAGGGATGGGTTTTACTGGTTTCAGGAGGCAAGCAAACAAGCAAGCCTAGCACACTGAAAATGGTCTCGTATAATCTCGAGACAGCATATTGGAAAAGCACCTATACTAATTGGGTACCGGTAAAAAGAAATAATATTAATATTCCCAGCATTTTGAGTTTTTGCAGCGTAAGCTCTCCTCTGATTAAAGCATCGCATTAAAATCGGCCACCACCAGTGTTAATGTTGCGACGATAAATCACGTCTCCCGCAAATTTTCTTAGGGGAGCAATCAATTTCAGCTAGCGCAGCACTAATGTATTCGGGCCATAAGTACATTATGGGCAATCTTGAAAGACTTATCCCGCGATCCGGCGAGATTTGATTCTATTTAGAATATCGGTTTAAGTGTCAATTTGCCGCGATGCGAAAGCTCGCACTTTCACCGAGACGCCTATCGCTCGGCTTTAGCGCTGTGTGTCACACAATAAAGTGTGGTTTAAGTCATTAATATAATAATAGTTTATCGCGCGCCCGTCTAACCCACGAACATGAAGCTGATAATAAAGACGTAAAGTGAAATAACATAAGTTTCAAAGGCGTAAAATAATTGCAAACACTCGGATAGAAGGTAAATAGCACGTCAAATATTTCAAATTGTGACGGCTCAACTATTTAAAGGTTCCCGTTTAATGACTTGTTAGCAGCAGCACGTATTTATAGAACTAGTGGAGCGAAATCGGCCTGAAAAGTCGTCGTTTTTTTTTTTAAGGTATAACAGCACCAAACCTTATAGGTTTTATAGAGAATCAAATTCCACGTATGTATGGTGATTTTGGGAATGATCTTGTGGTAGGGACCTTTTTTATGGGCAAAAAACCTCAAAAATTGAAAATGAGCTGTTCTGCATTCACAACGTTATATCTCTGGATCCAGTTGAGCTATCGGTCTGTTCTTTTTTTTAAATAAAAGGACATAGAAAAACCTTCCCAATGGTACATCATTGACTAAAATGTATTGTTCATAAACGTGTTTATTGAACAATAAACATTATATTGACCGAGAATGCAGTCCCTTTTTGACCATGCGAAGAACTTTTTTCCCCGTAGGAATTTCTAGATACAACCTGCGAGAAAAATTAAGCCAAAACAACAAGAAAAATTTTAAAGAAAGTTTCACTCATCTAGGCCGTATAGTTTGTCAGTTATGAATTTTTTTCTGGCGCATTGAGTTGGAACGTCGCCTAGCTTGTGCTTGCATACAGTAAACCGCCGCATAACAAACAAGGAACGCGGCACGGCCGCGGCGGTTTACTGTATGCGAACACACGCTAAGCGACGTTCCAACTCAATGCGCCAGAAAAAAATTCATAACTGACAAACTATACGGCCTAGATGGATGAAACTTCCTTTAAAATTTTCCTTAATGTTTTGGCTTGATGTTTCTCGCAGGTTGTATCTAGAAATTCCTACGAGGAAAAAAGTTCTTCGCATGGTCAAAAAGGGACTGCATTCTCGGTCAATATAATGTTTATTGTTCAATAAACACGTTCATGGACAATCATTTTTAGTCAATGATGTACCATTGGGAAGGTTTTTCCATGTACTTTTATTAAAAAAAAAGAACAGACCGATAGCCCAACTGGATCCAGAGATATAACGTTGTGAATGCTGAAAAGCTCATTTTCAATTTTTGAGGTTTTTTGCCCATAAAAAAGGTCCCTACCACAAGATCATTCCCAAAATCACCATACATACGTGGAATTTGATTCTATATAAAACCCATAAGGTTTGGTGCTGTTATACCTTGAAAAAAAAACGACGACTTTTCAGGCCGATTTCGCTCCACTAAACGTTTCAACTAGGTACTACTTACACACTGAAATAATAAACTTATGACAATAATGACATGATATACCCGCACATGACTCACGTTACCTCATGCCACGACCACCACAGGCAGGTCTTTTATAATTATTATATTTCTATAGCCTTACATCCTTCATTTAAACGTCTTCGCTGTGGTTAGCTATAGTTTTATCACAAAACCACGTATAATAGATAATTATCAATTACTATTATCTACTATACGTGATAAGACAAGTTTAAAGCGCATCACATTTCTTTCAAATGTGCATAAATGCCAACGAAAGACGAATAAACACATATTATTATTATCATAATAGGGGAGACCATCGTACCTTGGGACACTTTTTGAAAAACCGCATGTCACCACTACAATTATCAAGTTATGTTCAATCCAAAGTCTAAGGCAGATTCCTCTATATTTCTTTATTAAACTAGAGTATAACGAAATAAAAAAAAAAAATTCTAACGTAGAAACAAAGGTTTTTAAAAAAATTGAAAAGTGTTCCAAGGTACGGCAGTAGTCTGTACCTTGGGACAAGGCACTCCGTACCTTGGGCAGCACTCAAACTTGAACAGAAATTTAAGAAACTTTAAGCACTTATTTCAAATTTACCGCCACTACTTGAAAATGTATAGATTGTCAAGAACAATTTTAGGTTAGGAACATTCCTACTGTATTGCGCTTTCGCCTACTGCATGATTTTACAAAAAAAAACTACATGTTTGTAAAGATATTTCACTCACCTTTGAGCTTTCGATTTTACTTCTGACCCCGCAAAATTGGAAAATTCTTTTTTGTACCTCAGATCAAACAGTCACACTCGACACGTTCCGGCAGTTCGAACTCAAGCAACCAACACCAACAATACTTCACGTGCAGTACACAAACCATTAGCTCACAGAGGACGCCAGAGGTAGCACTTGTCCCGAGGTAGGGGCGTCCCAAGGTACGATGGTCTCCCCTACATGAAAAAAATATCAGTGCGAATCGCGCTGATACCCCCTGATAAATAGAGGAACACGTGAGGGCTTTTCATCTTTCCGAGTTTCAAGAGAGAAAACAACAGAACAAGGAAAAGGCGTCTTCATAGCTTTTGTGGAGTTAGAAAAAAGTTAATGTTAAATGGGGGAAGATGTTTAAAATACTCAAAACGGTAAAGATGAAATAGAGAGATAGAAGAGTACTTATAACATAATTTTCACAAAGAACACGCGACAGTAACCAATTTGGGTCAGCAACGTAGAGAAGGTTATATTAGGAAAGGGGTGAGGCAGGGATGCGGGCGATCAGTTTTAGTTTTTAACTTGTATATCGAAGAGACGGTTAACGTTATCAAAAAGAGCATCGACTCCGGAATTAGGATTAGAAGGTCAGACCATTATTTTTTGCTCAGATTTGCGGACGATATAACAGTATTAGCGCCCAGCAAGGAAGGGCCAAAAATAGCTTTGAACGAAATGGAAGAGGTTTTGACAGACAGAAGGCTACGGCATGAAAATCAATAAAAATAAGACTAAAATTTTGGTATGCAAGGGAGGTAAAAATAGGGTTACCACGAGAATAGAGATAGGAAACGAAGAGGTAGAAGAAATCGCAAATTTCTTTTCTGGGCAGTCAAATCATTCAGGATGGTAGGAGTAGGAGGGACATTCAGCAAATAATAGCACAAGGCCGAGTTTAGCAATTGGGAAGACGCTTTTGGAAACATACATATAGGCCCGTATTCATATCCCACTTTTAAGCTAAAAGCGCTTTTAGTGCGATGCGCATTTAGGGGCATTTCTCATATTTTAGTGTTCAAAAATACAAATTAACTCGCAAATTAATTGCAATTAAGTACATACAATCGCTCCCAATCGCAATAATGCATTTTTGAACACTGAAATATGAGAAATGCCCCTAAATGCGCATCGCACTAAAAGCGCTTTTAGCTTAAAAGTGGGATATGAATACGGGCCCTCTAGAGTTTCTTATACACCTAAGGTACTCGAGGCGCAGGGTAACTTGAATGGGCCAGCGTGATGCCTGGTCGCATCCCCACTTGGCTACAAACGCGCGAATATTTTGCGAACTGGTCTATATGAAGACCTGCGCACGAGCTGCGAGCAAAGGGAACCGGCTCTGTATGAGAAAGTCTATAAGAAGCACGATCTTGTACGGATGCGAAACATGGACGGTGAGAGAGGTAGCTATTTTATAAGAAAAAAAAGGAAGCGTTCGAAGTGTGTACAGGTGCATGATGAAACAAGTGAGTACGCCTTCACGTGCGTGAGTCTCAGTAGCGCATTTTCTTGAAGAGGCATTGTGAATGTAAAGAAATTTTGTTAAAGGAGAAACACCATTCTTTGCCCACTCTCTTCAATCGAAACTCATTGAGATATTTTGTTATCAGGATGGGGTACTTGCCAATGAAATAGATTTGAATGAAAATTCTTTCAGTCATCAATATTTTTTAGTTTGGGGGCGGAAGCTGGGAACTAATCAACGATAGCCTATTCTCTCCCATTTTTAGTCGGCTATCCATATAGCGAAAGAATTAGATCGTTATGTCTTCGGGTTTATGGTTTTCATTTATCTCTTACTTTGAGGGCGGCGTGTGGAGGCGGCAGCATTTGGCAAAGTAACTGTTGCATAGTTTGAGTTGGGAGTTTCTCAATGTTCAAGGAAATTGAGAAAATTGTGAAAGTTGCACTTTTTTGTTTGGGGGCGGAAGCTGGGAGGCGGCGACTAATCAAAAGTGGCCTATCTTTTATTATTATTATTATTATTATTATTATTATTATTATTATTACATACGGGCACGCAACAGACTAACAAGTTCAATAATAGCGTGGCCGCGGAACAAAGAAAAAGAAAAACCGTCGCAACACTACAGACAAGAACAAGGCGTCGATTGCACCTCAATCAAAAACTCGCCTGACATCCGCCGCACTGCAGTTGAAAATGTCGAACTTCTCCTGGAAATCCTGGAATCTATTGTATGTCAGGGCAAGGCGGTTCACTGGAGAATTGGAGCAAAAGAGCTTTTGTGTGGGCCTC
This sequence comes from Anaspis maculata, assembly GCA_949128115.1. Classification (NCBI taxonomy): domain Eukaryota; kingdom Metazoa; phylum Arthropoda; class Insecta; order Coleoptera; family Scraptiidae; genus Anaspis; species Anaspis maculata. The sequence goes on from OX421968.1 coordinate 9,361,404, forward strand.
ACATAAAAAACATCACTCCGCCTTAGAGTCATCATCCGATTTTCATCAAGATGGAAAATGCGCTAAAAATACGCGCAGAAATTCATTTGTTGAAGATTTTTTTTTCTGACAACTTTGGCACTGGAATACCAAAGTAGAATGTTTGGACTACTATTTGCTTAAAAACTGCGATTGTTGAGGGAATATTGATACCCGAAACCCAACTCTGAACTTGACTCACTTGGAGTACTGGAGAGCCTCTTCCTTAATGAGCGTGAAATGCCGATTTTCTTCCTGGCATAACATAGAAGACGACTCTTTATAAGAATAACAGTAGTTACCATTGGAATCTGGGGGGTTTTCTCTATAAGAAATTAATAATTAAGTTCACTAATTACACAGTCAAGATGAACTAGTGATTTTTTATGAAGGCTGGTAAAAAAAAACAAAATTATTGTGAAGTTCGTAATTCAAGAAGACTTTTCTTCCATCTCCCGCCGAATCCCGCCCAATAATTTACACCATGTTATACCCTAATGCTTCATGCTACAAAATGCAACAAAAAGTATTTGCTATTTTTTGCTACTTTGGCCTCTAGGTCCCTTTATAGGCAAAATTGCACCTTTAAATAAAAAAATTACTGTAAATTTTGTATTTAAATGAGGCTTTCTTTCCAACTCCTGCTAAATCTCACCGTATACTATAGTTGATATACTTAATGTTATATCCTAATGTTTCATGTACAAAATGCAATGAAAAGTTTTTGCTACTTTAGCCTCGAGGTCCCTTTTCAGGTAAAATTGCACATTAAAATAACAAAATTACTGTGGATTTTGTATTTCAATGAGGCTTTCTTTTCAACTTACGCCGAATCCCACCCTGTAATTGATACCATGTTATACCCGAATGTTTAAGCTACAAAATACAATGAACAGTTTTTGCTACTTTCCGCTACTTTGGGCGCAAAGTCCCTTTTCAAACCAAATTGCCCATAATGTGAAAACTTGATTTAAAAATTGTGGGCAGTCTTATTCCTGGGTTAGGGCTTCACATCATTCAGGGTTAAAGTGGTAAGTGGATACGAAACTACCCTCGGGTCTCCCCGCAATATGCTGATAATAATAGAAATTAAGAAAAAATGCACCAACTGGTAAGGTTGGTACATCATAAATCGTTGAAATGGAGCCCAAGACTTGACCAACAAGTTGATTCATGGACAGTTTTGAAAGTTTTGGTCGGCTTTTTGGAATTTCATATCCTGTTCCATCCCCAATTTTGATGAAGCATGATTTTCAATATTTTTTCCAAGAATGTCTATCCGTTGTCCATACTTATTGTAAGAGTTGCGTGAATTTTAGTTCTTTTTTTCTGAATTCCACCCTTGTCACCACCCCTATTCTGGAGATAGATTTTCTCTGACATTTTCTCCAAATGTGGGACCAGTGTCCATTTATTTTGATAAATTCAAAAATGTTTTTCACTTTTTCGATATTTTTCCCCTTGTTCCACCTCCTATTTTGATGTTGGGTTCTCTCCATTATTGTTCTCAAGAATGTCTGTCCATTGTCTACTCCTTCTGAGAGTTTTTTTTCAAATTTTAGTCGTTATTTCGGAATTTCACCCCCGTCACTATCTACCCCTATTCTGCGGGTTTTTTTTTGCAAGTTTTTCCTTAGAACGTGTACCCTTTTGTCCACTGATTCTGGTAATACTAAAAATGTTGGTCTTTTTTGTTATTTCACCCCGCTTCATCTCCTATTTCAATGTTGGATTTGAAAAAATAATTTTCCCAACAATGTCCACCAGTTGTCTACTTGTTCTGAGAGTTTCGAAAAATTTCAGGCATTTCTTCAAAATTTTACCCCCTGTCACAACCCCTAATCTGAATATAGATTTTTTTCAGTATTTTTCCCAAAATAACCTTAATATTAGTTATTCATCCTGAAAGTTTCAGAATTTCTGAGCGTTTTTTCTATTTTCCGACCACTGTGTGCCGGGACTTCTTCTAGACCTGGTTCAAAAATCCCGGCTGCCGGGACTTTCAGATTGTCTTTGTCAAAACACACCCAGATAAGTTTCCCCACTGCACTACCTACGAGATTCACGGTCGTGACACCAGAACGGCTCAAAATATTTATATATCCAATTAAATGTTTTCCTCCTTCTCGGCTTATCAGTGCCATAGGAGTTTTTGCGCCTTTTATTGATAACAGTAAATGATTACATATGAATTACAATATACTCAAATTTTTGAACAAACACAAAACATCCATGACTAACCGGGATTCGAACCCGCGCCATCCGCACCACAGACGGCAGACGACCGACTGTGCTACGGGGCCGTCTATATATCCAATTATAAACTAACAACTTACACCAAAAGTCCTTACTACACGTGTAGCAAAATTTTCAATAATCTCCCAATCAGAATCAAATCTATAAAGGACTTGAAGACTTTCAAATGGGAGCTAAAGGAATTTCTGTCAGAGCACTGTTTTTATTCTCTTAAAGAATTTTACGACTCTCATGCCGAGTAGACTATAATACTTGTTCTAATGTAGATCTGTTGACCAGACTCATTTACTCAGTCCGCGTATTTGTGTTTTTACATTATATGTATTCGAAACTGTGCCTAATTTGTGACTGTTTTTTTAATTTTTTTGTTCATATTTTGACGTTTCCATACATGTTTAAATGTCTGAAGGAAATAAAGGATTACATTACATTACATTACAATAGTTTAAAATCCCTGCTGCCGGGACTTTTAGATCTAGTTCAAGGATCCCGGCTGCCGGGATTCGAGCTCAAAACCAGAAGGATCCCATCTGCCGGGACCTTTAGACTTAGTTTGAAGATCCCGGCTGCCGGGACCTGATCCTCTGCCAAATTAAAAAGCTAGGGCGTCCAGTTTGCGAGGAGTTCGAGGAACGGACGGACGGACGGACAAAGCGGTTGCAAAAGCGATTTTCATCAAGATGGAAAATGCGCTCAAAACCATCATGGATAGATACGGTCAGCAATAGAAAAGTACGCAGAAAGAAATGTGCAAATGAGTTTTCTCTAGCTTGAAAAACCAGTAAGATATCTTCATGTATCAAAATACTGAAGATATTCTTGAAAAAAGAGATCGAGAAAGTGTCATCCATTTATTCGAACATCCAAATTTACCCAACATGTATAAAAAAGAAAGCCCGGCTTTAACCCAGTCGTTAGCACGGTAAGCTCGGCCCCGCTTTCAAAGGCGAGGGTCCCGGGTTCAAATCCGCACTGAGCCAGATGGACTTTTTCACGCGCCCCTTTGTACTGGGGTATCTACTATCGTGCGGTAATGCCCCGGGAAAAGAGATGAAACGAGAAAGCCATCGAAACAAAACCCTGCCACTGATAAATCCCACACTGATCCAAAGATGTAAATCCTACAGTACTTCTTCGTTGTTATCGTCATCACTGTTATCGTTATAGAAAAAAAACACGGAAAAAACCTGCTAATAACCTAGTAGTTAATGAGGGCAAAAAAAACGGCTTTGGGGTCATTCGGTATCTCGTGGGCTCCTTCATGAAGGGGGCAAGAGACCTTTCATTTCCTATATGTGGAGATACCGAAATGTTTTGGTGCCACTTTCAAAATTGCGTCATTTCAAAATGGCGGCCATTTGTTTTCGGTGACATTTATTCGGACCTAACTTGCTTCATTTTCACCCGATTTGAATTTTTTTCCAGAAATACGTGAATTCATATTCTTTATCTGCTGCTGTCAACGGTTATCATTTATATCAATCTGTGGACTTATAAATAAACTGGAAATTATTATGACTTTTAGTCCTATAGTTTTCTTGACTGTTTCTCAACCTAATTCAAGTTGTATTGATCCTAACAGAATCTACATACAATAAATGAGGTTCACTAAAATTTCAGCTTGCGGGAAAAATAATGACTAGGAGTGATACAGTAGGGAAAAAAAACGATATTCACGAAAAAATGGTAAAATTAGGAAGTAAAGTGCCGTGTGTTTTGAAGAAAGTAGGTGTGCGTGTGATTTTTTGGCTACTACTTGTCTGGCCTCTGAAGACACCGAAATGCTCTGGTATCAATTTCAAATTGATCTCTGTCTGTATGGTCTATCTGTATGAGTCGATCATTTTTGTCAAAACGAACGGAGACCTTTTCAGTGGCTGTGACAGGTGCCACAGTCATGACACGCGTTTTAGGGAGGACCTACTCACTCAGAGGATGAATTTCTCATTTCTTCAAAAAAACATTACCTACATGATAGTCAGGGTGTACAATGGCATACCACAAGAAATAAGAAATCAAAAATTGCATGTTCTGAAAAAAAAACACTGAAACAAATGCTAGTCAGAAAGGCCTATTATACCTTAAATGAGTACCTCGAAGATCCGAATATAAAGACCTTAGCTCACTGGTTGTGATTATTGTGAATCCATGTTTTTTTATTGACTGTTGTACTTATGTTCATTTGTGTCAAATTGTTAGATACTACTTGTTACTTGTATATATTTTATCTATTTATTGTTAGTTATTATTTAGTTACTTGACGGGCTCTACAAATACATATTGTATTTCTTTTTTACGGAGAGCAATAATGACTATATTTATTTATTTATTTATTTAAATGGCGTCGTTCCAGAATGGCGACCATTTGATTTTGGTAACATGGATTCACACTCAACTTGCGCCTATTTTTCAAATCGATTTGAATGTTTTTTTTATCAGGTATGAATATAGATTGACGTTCTCTATTTGCTATTGTCCGAAATTTGCATGTGTGCCAAATCATGGATAGTTTTCAAGTGATCACTCGGTACAGGTGTAGCTTTCTACCACAGAGATCAACTGGCTTGTGTTTCATCGCGTTCGTAGGGCTAACAAATGCGTAAAGGGCATTGTATTTTATCAAGAAAGCACGGAATGGAAGAACTGTTAGGAATTCAGGTCCAATTTCTTTACATAAAAGCCCCGTTCACTTTTTATTTTCAGTAGAATGACTTTTAGGATTCCTTCCCATTAGGAATCGGGAGTTATTGCAGGTGAATAGTTTTCAAATGATCACCCGGTATACATTTATACATATAAAAATATGAGAACAATAAAAGAATATTTGCCTGGCATGCTTCTCACAGGGAAGCACACAGCACCTAAGGCAATGAGGATCGTAAAAATCACAGAATTTTAATTTTTTTTCACTTTTTGGAAAATCTATTAGGCTCACATGCAAATTTTGGACAATAGCAAATAGAGAACGTCAATCCATACATGATCAGAGGAGAAATCATGTGTTTTTGTTGAGCGAAAATGGGAGTAAGTTGAGTGTGAATCCATGTTACCAAAAATGCCATTTTGAAATTGGTACCAAACCAATTCGGTGTCTTCATATGCTAAAAAAATCGGTTGTGTCACCCCAAAACTTTTCCGACTAGTATCCAGGAACCTATGTAAGTTTTTGTTCGAAACGTTTCTTCGGGTGGGAAGTTGGAATTACAGAAAAAGATTGAAATCAATTTGGAAAAAATCATTTTCAACCGGAAAATTCTCGGAAAATTTGAAAAAATTGTTGAAAAATGTTCAAGAACCAGTTACCTTTTATTTAAAAAAAAATGGTTGAAATCGGTCCACGGAATAAAAAGTTGGGAAATTTTCAGTTTTTCCAGAGAGGAAAACTGGGCCACCGTTGGTCCGATTTCAAAAGTTTCAAAAGTCTGCACCTAAAATTAATATTTCGTGGGCCCTATGGGCCTACCGCATGTCGAGGTTTGCACTGCGTTTTTTTTTCTTCAAATTCACGGAATGTGCAAATTTCATTTTGAAAAAATTACCGTCGGAAAACCGGAATCCTGTCGATTTTGAAAATATGCCTACACGACGCCCAATCCAATCTACTTTCGATATCAGTTACAATTTTTCATAAAAAGTCGATCCCCGAGCAGAAATGAATTTTTGAGTGGAGTCCTGCTACAAAAGCGGGTCGTTCTGGTCAAAACCAGGGCGAGAGGCCGTCTCGGGTGGCAACGGCCAGGGGAAATTTTAAAAATTCATTACGCCCGACTGGAGATTGGTGGGAAACTGCAACTGCGGCCTCAATTTGACTCTTTTGTTGTGTTGCTCTCTGCCAATTTTGGTTTCAATCCGTCGGATAGATTTTGAATAATTAAATAGTAAAGTTTTGAACTTTGACATTTTTTATTATTTGACAGATGACAGATAGGGCGATACTTTCAACTGTTCTGAACATAGTTTTTCAGGGGCTTTCAAATGATTAGGTTGAGAAACAGTCGACGAGAAACCTATAGGACTAATAAAAGTCATCATAATTTTCAGTTTTTTTTTCTAATTCCAGTCAAACAGATTGATATGAATGATAATCGATGACAGCAGCGGATAGAAATTATGAATTCACGTACTTATTTCTATAAAAACTTTTTCAAATCGTGTGAAAATGAAGCAAGTTAGGTCCGAATAAATTTTACCGGAAACAAATGGCCGCCATTTGAAATGCGCCATTTTGAAAGTGGCACCAAAACATTCCGATATCTCCACATATAAGACTATAGAGAATGATAAATCTCTTGTCCCCTTCACGAAGGAGCCCATGGGATCAGTTTTTTGAACCTACGGAACCTGACAATGGGTAGTATTAACAAAAAATAAGCATAAGCATTTGCTTGGATTTTATACGCGTTGTCAGGGAAAGTTTGCTTAGCAACTCCTCGAAAATCTGAGCAAATGCTTATGCTTATTTTTTATTAATACTACCCTATATTTATGATCGATCTTTTTGATTTCGCGAAAAACGCCAGTGGTCGCATTCTCCGAGACTCATTATATTTCTTACTTCTTGGAGCTGCCTTACTATTGGTTTCACTACCAAAGCCCAGTGACCTAGTGTAGTCCACGAGAAGTGCGACTTACCTGAAACAAAACAAAAAAATATTAATTTGTTGAATGGTAATCGAAGCCGAAAGTTTTCATATCCTTATTTTAAAAAATGAAACTGTAGTAAACTGTTAGCACCACTATAGGAAATTTACATTTGAAAAACGCCACCTGGTGTAGAGCTCGGTACTTGATCGTAGAGGATATTTTTGAGAGGAACACATACTCCGACGTCTAGTAGCCTAAGTGGGCACTAGTGGATACCTGCAATACCCACATTATTGACATGGAAATTTGACAAGTAGAAATAATGTGAAAAGGGGTTTGCATTTGTGTCTCTTATTTCATGTTATGGTTAGCGTATTTAGCAGGCTTGTAGTAGATCTAGCTCCAGACGTGCGCAGCTGAAAGACTACGCCCCCAGAAATGCACTACATTGCGGTAAAAAAGACAACGTTTACGTCCCGAACACAAAGGTAGCGACGGCGAGCTTATTAGAATGAAAAATGCGGATCTCCAGCTGAAGTCCAAGCAGAAAATCTTTAGAAAAAACCGAGGAAAAAAGGTAGGTGGTGGTTGACTCTGGACGGCCAGCCCGAGGTGATTTGTTCTTGGCTGGCAGGCTGGTCGACGGGCTTGTATGTTTCCCTCCGTGCAGATGTGACAGAGTCTGTTGCTCTTCCTTGGGCGGAAGCTATGGATGATTTAGAGAAAGGTCTGCGACGACGCTGGTCATCAACATGGGGCCCAATAAAGAGGCTACGGCTACGGGGTCCCAAGGGTTCACAGGAACAAAAGTGTGCTTGTAGTGGACTGCACAAGACAGCAAAGTGACAGTTTTGACATGCCACCAATTGACGTAACAGCCGACGTTGCCTGCGGCAACTTACACCTCTTCTGACAATTGATTCCCTAAAACTTCCTCTACGAAACGGTAATTTTCCCCAATAAGGTCAATCGCTTATTGTAAATGTAAAATATTCTTTTTTGAAGAGGCGACTATAGTTTCGGTTTCGGTTTTCACTGCTCGATTGCCTAATCTTTTGGCTATCTACCATGTTCAAAGAACATCTGAGAAGCTGCACATAAAGTTTCTACAGGGTGGTAAATAGAGTAGTTCATAATTGTTAAAATTTTAATGAACCCCCGTTTGAGCTAAAAATTTTTTTGCCAACAACCGATATCGAAATAATAGAGAATGATGACTTACCTCGGAACGGTTTTCGAATTTCCCGGATTAGAAGTGAAACAGCCAAGATACGATTTTTTTGTTGGGAATGATGCTTTTCATTTCTTTTTCTTCATGAAAGATCAACGGAATCTCGATGTGAGAGGATATCTCTTAGCAGGCTTGATCATTAGACGATTCTAAGCAATTTGTTGACTAGCACACCCCCTAATTTGTCTTTTGGGGCTGAAATTGGGCCTATTGTTTGATGAATTCGCCACCAATTTCACAACCTAGACTTTTTTGATATCAATCCTTTTGATTAAGGCTCGCTGAACAAGATTATCTTGATAAAAACAGTCTTCTGTCTGTCTGTCTGTCTGTCTGTCTGTCTGCCTGTAATATGTTACGATATGCTCCAATTTCACAACCTAGGCTGGTTTGATGTCAATTCTTTTGATCAAGGCTTGCTGCACAAGAGTATCTTGATAAAAATGGTCTTTTGTCTGTCTGTCTATCTGTCTGTCTGTAATTATGTTACGATAACTTCCGAACCAGTTCATCGAATTTAACTGAAATTAAGTAGACATGAAGGTCAAAATTCAAATTGATCCAGTGACCCCACAATATTTTTAAGGTCTTACGTGGTTGTAAACTGGTCAACAATGAAAGTGTTACAAAGCAAAAATTCACCCAATTTTGAACCGCTGTAACTTGTGATTGGCACAAACGATTCTAATTCTGTTGCACTGTTCCACCTGCCACACGCGAGAACGAATGTGCTGATGTCCTCCCCTCTCTATAAGATGATCCGCAGCTACTCCGACATCGAGGAAGGATGTGACATTTTCAACGCGACTATACCATCTATCCGAGAAATTTTCAACTGTTTGTATCGATAGCCCATAGATCTTTGTGTTTTTAATTGTGAAGTCTTCCAGTTTTGTATTGTCTCATTGCTTTATACATAATTATGTTACAAAATACAAAATGTGTTATATGTTACAATACAAATACAAAATGTGATTTTTTAATATGAATACTGTATATTATTCATGTAGCAACGCATAAACATTGGAATTTTTCATATCAATATGACGCCACTTGGTAGGCTTGTTCAGTGAACAATTCTGAGAAATTTGACTTGCAACACGTTCCTATTGTTTAGTGTAGGGGTGAAGAAAAGCCCAATTGGCAGCGTCCTTTTTGGTACTACTCCTAAAATTCGTGTTTTTAGCATTGCAAAAAGGTTAATTTTTACTCTCTTCAGTCAACATGGGACAACGTCATTAGAATTGGATTAACCACATTTCCGCCATTTTGGAATTTTTTGCTTTTACCTTGAATTTTAAAACATGAGCATGTTTGGCATCATTTCTTGAAATGTTGGTCCCCTAAATGGGATTCTGTCAATAAGATCTGTCTATCTGTTTGTTTATCTGTCTATCTCTTCCCGAAAAAATATTTAGAGAATTTTCAACACCACCCCCCTTCTTCCTGAAATTCTGAGTGTCCATTTAATATTCTTGACCTCTCAATTCTTTTCAATGCAGTCAACGTCATCCTGCATAGCATCGGAAGAGATAATTTTCTGTGGAAAAAATGCCACCCAAATTTCACCCTTTCGCTCCCCCCACCTCATCCCAAAAATCTAAAATGGCAATACCTACTCTGTGATACATCAAATTGAAGGAAATTAAATTCCCTACATGAACAAAAAAATTTCAAAATTTTCAAAACCCCCATTTTTTCCACAAAACACCCCAAATGTCCAATTTATTTGGAGAGGGGTTGAAAATTTCAAAAAAATTGTTTTCGGAAAGAGAATTCAATTCCCTTCAATTTGATGTATCACAAAGTGGGTGGCGTTTCGTTAAATTTTGAAGCTGAGGTAGGGGAGAGCAAAAGAGTGAATTTGGGTAGCACTTTTTCCACCGGAAATTATCTTCTTCGATGTTTTCTATGATGACACTGACTGAATTAAAAACAATTGAGAGGTCCAGAATTGAAAATAGGACAGAGAATTTTTAGGGCGAAGGAAGGTGGGGTTAAAATTTTTGTAAATATTTTTTTCAGAACGAAAATTTAATTCTCTTCAATTTGATGTATCGCAAGGTAGGTTATGTCATTCGAAATTTCAAAGTTGGGGTGAGTGGGAGCGAGGGGGCTTAAGATAGAAATTTACCAATTCATGTTTTACATGTTCCCTTTGATATAAAAATCAAGCTGTTTTTGCTCGAAGAAATATTACTAGGAATCGGGAGTTATTGCAGGTGGATAGTTTTCAAATGATCACCCGGTGCAGTATTCACAATAAAAAATCACATTTTGGCTGTTTCAACTGGAATCCCGAAAATTCAAGAACAGTTTCGAGGGAACACATCATTCTTGATAAATTTGGTGTTAATACTCTAAAAAAATTTTTTTTGCAAAAACGGGGGTATGTTGAACTTTCATCAATTTTGCACTGTTCTGTTCATCACCCTGTAGAAAATTTATGAAAAGCTTTACGCATTTCATATTGACAAGGAAGATGGCCAAAAAATTGGGCTATTCAGTACTTGAAACAAAATCAGAATCATATATGCCAATCAAAAGTTATAGCGGTTCAAAATTGGGTGAATTTTTGCTTTGTAACACTTTCATTGTTGAGCAGTTTATTTAACAATTAACAACAATAAAGAATGAACAAAACGGGTCGGTGCACCAGAGACCTCACTATACCTACTTACTTATCAGTTTCTTTTCTTTTGTTCTCGCAAGATTAATTTTGAATACATGAATATTTCTTCTCATTTCTATCAAATTTAACAGTTGGTATTTTTTGTCTCCAATTGTCGAACAAGGTAGGTCGAGAGGTGAGTACATTTGTAGTTGTTCTGGACTAAAAAATTAAGTAAAAACAGAAGAAGAGCTGCATGCCCTCTGCTGAAGCCGCAGCATCGTGCTACTAGCCTAAGATGGGCACACAAAACCATACTAGCACTGGGGAATAGCAGAGTGGAGTACCTAGGTGCTTGTTTTGAGATGAAAGTAAGTTTGATTAGTTTAGGTCGGATGGACGGGTTCTGGTATGGCGACAGAGGAACGAAAGACTTCTGGAAGAACACATGGAGGCAAGGATGGCTTTTGGAGGTGAAGGAGTGACTGTTTAGGGAGGAATGAGGACTGGAAAAATAAGTGATTTGGTGATATTGAGAGGAGAGAGTATGATTGGGGAAAGATACAGGGATTTGTGTATGAAGCATATTGTGGTCCCCTATGCTCAAAATTTTGATGACAATTTCATGTTGGTCGACGACAACGTCCGACCTCATCGGGCTAGAATTGTCAACGAATTTTTAGGGGATCACAATATTGAAAGAATGAATTGGCTACCCTTGTCTCCAGATATGAATCCTATCGAGCATGTATGGAGTAGGATAAAGTTGAAATTGGAAGAAAAGAAGGACAATCGGACAATTTAAATGACTTGGCGATTGCAGTTCAGGAAGAATGGGAGGCTATTCCTTAGAATTTTCTGCGGGCTTTAGTGGACAGCATGCCGACTGCCGAGATAAGTAATGGCTTTGATCCAGTCAAGAGGGGGCCGACAAAATATTGATTATTTAAGCATTTTAAACTGGAAATCATAAACTGGAAGAAAAAAGTTACTTACCTAGTACCTACCTACAAACCTTGTGAGTTTGAGGTCCATCTTGCAAAAAAACTGATAGCTAATTACGGGATGGTGCGCCCTCTAATGCACCGACTTGAGCCAAAATCTTATCAACTGACTCGAAAATTCAAATTATGCTCGCATATGTACACTGACCGAGCTTTGGAAACACTTTTCAAAACTGTCAATTTTTGAAGTCAAATGTCACACTTAATGAATGTGATATGACAAAGGTGTTTTCTTTTACAGTTCAAAAGATGTCTCCATCAAATTTTGAGCGCATGTCACCTTCCCAAATTCTTTTCATTCAGTCTTAATTTAACCTCTAAAATTGACAAGCTTGACAAGTGTTTCCAAACTTTCGGTCGACACTATACCTTCATATTCACCAAATTTCAGTTAAATTCGATGAACCGTTCGGGAGTTATAGAAACAGATGACAGACAGACAGAAGAATGTTTCCACTAAGATAATATTGTTCAGCGAACCTTAATCAAAAGAATTGATATCAAACAAGCCTAGGTTGTGGAATTGGTGGCGAATTCATCAAACAATAGGCCCAATTCCAGTCCCAAAAGACAAAATAGGGGGTGCGCTAGACAACAAATTGCTTAGAATCGTCTAATGATCAAGCCTGCTAAGAGATATCCTCTCACATCGAGAGTCCGTTGATTTTTCATGAAGAAGAAGAAATGAAAAGCATCATTCCCAACAAAAAAATCATATCTTCCTATGATTCCTTCCTTCCTTTCACTCCTAATCCGGGAAATTCGAAAACCGTTCCGAGGTAAGTCATCATTCTCCATTATTTTAATATCGGTTGTTGGCAAAAAAAATTTTAGCTTAAACGGGGGCTCATTGAAATTTTAACAATTATGAACTGCTTTATTTACCACCCTGTAGAAACTTTATGTGCAGCTTCTCAGATTTTCTTTAAACATGGTGGATAGCCAAAAGATTAGGCAATCAAGCAGTGAAAACCGAATTGAAATCGTCAGTGACAATCAAAAGTTATGTTGATTCAAATTTGGGAGAAATTTTCTGGTGCGACACTTATTTTGTTGAGCACTGTAGTAGGTATATGCCTCGTGCCTTGGTGATGAATGGCAGAAGTATGGCTCAGCCTAGGGCCTCAAGCTGCATTCACCTGCGTTATGCTATGCCCAGTTTTCAGCGTTAGTAATATAAAATACTATTTCAAGCTCTGATGATCTCGATGGCTAGATTTTTGAAACAGGTGTGGCTACTTACATTTTCTCGCATTGGGTATTGGTTTTTTGAGGTACATAACAAGTTTTCGTTTTCTTCTTCTGTTACTTTGAACCAGACTCCTGGTGCGTTAATTGGAGTGGAAATCTATTTTTATACCTGCATTACAGTATGCAATTCGAAAAAACGCATGTTGAAAAACCAAGAGTTTTTGAAAAATTTAGATTATATATCCGTTATCCGTCCGCGATAAAATCGGAGATGTCCAATTTCCCTGGATTGACACAATTTTACTGTCTGCATCTTTTAGTTGGACTTTGGAGTCTAAAGAACTTTCATAAAAAATCCACCACCAAACACACCTTGACAAAAACTGCTATGATCGCTAATCGAAATGAAGCATAAACCACCCATCGCTGATGAGCTTTCAGATAATTACAAAAAAGCCAAGAGGACGGATCCAGTTTGGTAATGATGGTGACGACTTTTGACGAAGAGTCGCGTGTAGTATTCGTGTGGTGGATTGTTGGCGGAGTGTATACGTATAGATGCAGAAGATGTCGGATGGTGGTGAGTCCTGACCTGAATAATGTAAGGGGAACGGGGTCGAACTGGATTGGGACCGGATTCTCGTCGATCCCAGTCGGAGAAGAATTCCCGCAGTCTCGATGCGGAGTAGACACAGAGAATACACGAATACGAAGAACGTGCAGTGTACAGTATTGTGCACGTTGATAGCTTGTACGTCCGGTCGATGCCCTTCAGATAATAAGTTGCAGTTTTACACGGTCACTTCACTACCTACGCGGCAAATCTTCATCACGAGTGTTTTCCGCTCCTCATCCATACTAAAAAATAAAAACCTTATCTACTGCCGATAAAGAGGTGTTCGTCAGAGTGTCTTTCGAAGTGGTGCCCCTCTTCCTTCTTCTGCCCATGATGATGTTCTTGTTCTTATTTCTCTTCCTTCGAAATACACGCATGCACGACCAAAGTGCTTCGTCGCTTCTCTCCATCATCTCGGGGCTCGATCAAAAATCAAATCCCTCCCTCCCTCTCAGAGTAATTAATTCCTCTAATTAACCTTTCCCCGTTTTCGTTCTTCCCGGCGGATAATTACAGATTAAATTCTAACACTTGCTCTTTGACCCCACTCCAATAAATTGTTTCGTCATTTTTACGTATTGAAGCCAAGCCGCGACCGTTACGCCGACTGCAAATTAAAAGCACTTAAAACTCTGCCATTTTTCATTAATTACAACGAACATGCATAATGCTTGCATGTAATTTATCGCAAACTCAAGGCAAATTAATGCAACCTGCACCTCCGCTGGCTGCTGTACGAATTTTGGCGGATGCTTTTGTTTTGGCGGAATACATTTTCGAAAAATTTGTAGCCCTCTGCGCATAATGAATGTATACTTATAAAGAGTGATCCAACTTGAGCTTTACAACGACATTGCCAAATATTCCCAAAACGGTAAGATATTTGTTTGTCCATCTCAAAGTGATATTTGTACACAAGGAACATGTACAAAGTGGAACATGGACCAATAACGACCAATAAACGCTATAAAATGGAAATATGGGTGTTCGAAAAAAGTTAATTGTAGTCGACGTAAACTTTTTGGTTTTCTAAATCGACTTCCTGAACGCGTAATTTGGAATTTGATCCAGATATTCGAGCAAAACTGGGTCTGTAGCTAACATCGAAGTTATTAAGATTGCTTCGCTAACATGCAGATCCAATTTTACTCGAGCATTTGGATCAAATTTGAAATTTCGCGCTCAGAAGGTCGATTTTGAAAATCAAAAAATTCTCGACGACCACAATATGAACTTTTTTCGAACACCCATATTTCTATTGTATAACGTTTATAAGCTGTCAAAATGTCGAATTTGATGAAACTTGAGCGTAGAGTGACCCAGTGGATTCGAACTAAATTTGGTTTATAAGTAAGTAGTAAGTACCTACTGGTATGCAACTAGCTTCCCACAATCAGGTTCAGGAATGGGCTATGTGCATGACCTTGAGCGGTCAACGCGTGGGACATACAGAGCCCATGGTGGTGAATATAAAAAATTCTTGTTAGACTTCTTTGACAGCAGACAGCTTTGACGTGGTAGCATGGTTACTTGTTTTCACATATATTTCTCGTCCATTTGTTGTGATGGGCAACTGCAGAATGAGCGACAGTTTGGTTGACGGTTGATAGAATGACGGCAGCGAAAAGTGACGAGTTTTTTTTTCGACACAAGCGCCACCTAGTGAGATGTTCGCTAACTAAATCTAGTCTAACAAGAACTTCACATTCCGTCGCAGTGCTACATGCCATGCACGTAGCTCACAGTCTTAAGTCTAGGTTCAAGTATGGTTTAACTCCCCAAGATCTTGATGGGACTCAGACAGCTATATTTACGGTAAAGAATTGAATATGTACAAGATATACGGGTATGTTCTAAATTTCATCAAAATGTTCAAATTAAATAAATAAAGAAATAAAAAAAAATCGGTCCGTTAATACGAACGTGCAATATGGCGCCAGGTCACCAGAATCAGCCTACGAATACCAGATTTGAATTATTAGTATAGAGCGCGAGTGTGTTCCAAATTTCTTGTAGTTCTAGAAGCCGTTTAGGCCCTTGGCTGACTTCTCTGATTATTCATATCGGATAACAAAGTTCAATATGACGGCCCAAGATCGCGTCGGATCGCAAAACTAAACATAAAAATAAGCTTTTCCAAGACACAAGACACGAGTGTGTTCCAAATTTCATTAGAATTGGGTCAGTACGTGTGAAAAAGCAATGTGACGGGCCAAAAATGCCCAATGTTCACCCTTCCGGGCATAAGCTATCCAATGGGGAAAGTTTCAGGGATTCAGGGCTCTAACTTTATTCCCCGAGGAAGAGTTCAACTGCAAAAATGTGTACACAGGCAGACGGACGTCAGATATACAGGGTGTTGCATGAGGAAACCGACATAGCTTAAGGGTAGGTCCAGTTTTTCTAGGGGAACTAGGATCTCGCTTTGAAATTTTTCTATCGCTTTTCGTTTTGATGTTACAGGGTGAATCATGTATTTTGTCGAAGTTTTTGATGAGCTATATCTTCCGAATGGCTTATTGGATTGAACTGAAATTTGATAGGTATGATCTTCTAATGATAGCTAATAAATTGCATCATAAAGTTGTTCAGAAGTTTCAGGGCCGGACTGATTTTTTTTATTTTCAAAGTTTTTGTTAGAAAAGTCATATTTTTCAATGTTTTTTTGCAAAACCAGTATCAGATTCAGAAACACCAGAAAAAATGCTACAAGGAACATTCTTCAATTTCTTCGGCACACCCAAAGTCTTCCCAGAAAAAAATATCTTTTGAGATTAGGGTCGACTGCGATCTAGTGAAAATCAGTCTAGCACGCATTCCTTCACGGATCTTTGAGATGTTCATCCTCTAATTTAATGCTGTCACGGTTTTTTTCACTTTCCCACATTAATATCACTTGGTACGGCAAAAAAGACAAAAGTCCAGGACCGGAATCAAGTCTAGTGAACAATATTTCTAAAAATCCGATTTTTCAGTCTTTAGTTGGAAAATTACAGCACAAAGTTATGTGAAGTGGCTGAAAAATGCTCTTTTGTTTGCATTTGGAACTTTAGGTCACTTTAGAAACTACCTAAACAAATTTCTTTTTTTGTTGATTTTAAGAATACAAAAAATTATTTCCGAAACTTTTCGCGAACAAAATAAAAAGAAGCAAGAATGATAATTATTCAGAAACTTAATTTTAATTTGTAGAAAACGAGCAATATCAATGTTTGTATGTTATGTTTATGTTAATGTTTATCAAATTTCGGAAATAATTTCTCTCTTGTCTGCATTTGGAACTTTAGGTCACTTTAGAAACCAGCTAAACAAATTTCTCCTTTAGTTGATTTCAAGCATACAAAAAATTATTTCCGAACTTTACGATATATCGCTTTTTTCTAAGACTTTGATATTGCCGAAATCGACTTAAAGTTCAATTTTCGAGTAGGAGAATGCTGGAATATTCAGCTTCACGTGATGTCTCGACGACTAGACACCGCCTATCTGGTAACACAGCTGTATGCTGAACTAAAAACTAATAATCGCACGACTATAGAGTTATCTGTAAACTGCCTAAATGAGATTCGCCGATTCATGATAGAAAAATAGAAAATGCCGATATTTGCCGACTGATGACTATAAAATGAAAAATGTTGCGATTTGCCGACTTATATTTCGAATGGGGGGGGGTGTCACACCCCCCACACCCCCCCGTTGGTTGGGCCCTGGTTACCACCTAGCGCTTTCAATGAAGTTCACATTTTGTCACAGACCATTAAGTTGGTGTGGCGTCATTTTCCATTTTGTAACCCCCCTCCCAGCTTCGCCTGAAGAGAAGATTCTATACTATCATTCTCATCCTCACTCGAGGTGGTACGATGAAAATTGCAAATTGAATACGGTTTAAACCGCTGCGTAGTCTAACACAACAGGGCTCAGGTCCAGTCTTACAAAACCGGGATAAGCTCGGTATAGCTATACTCGGTATAATCTCCTAGGTTACTTTTGTCCTCGCCTTTGTCAGCATGCCATTTATCCCAGGTTTATACTCAAATGACGCCATTTCGGTTTCATAAGACTGGGCCTTAGGTTGCTAGTGCCGTTCGGCATAGTGAAAACTTATGGTTAACAACGAAATTAAATAATTATCTATAATCTAGATCGATCGGTAAGTGAAAAGCAGGTTTGGCTCCATGGCGGAAAGAGACCGACGTTGATTAAAAAACAAGCGAATATGCCTCATGGGCATGAGGCTCAGTAGCGCACTTCTTTTTTGAAGGATTAGTGAACGCAAGATGTTTATTGAGGTTCTACCGTTATTTAGGCAGAAATTTCAATATGGCGGCCAAAATAACGTCAGATTCATGAAATTTGGCTTAAAAATCAAAATGATCGTACCACAGACAAGGGTAAGTTCCAAGTTTCATGAAAATCGTTCCACTAATAAGAGATTTCAATATGGCGGCCAAGATGGCAGCAGAATGTTGGAATTTGGCTGGAGAATAAGAATGATCATACGAAACAAAGGTGAGTCCCAAGCTCCATGAAAATCGTTGAGTGATAAGAAATTTCAATATGGCGGCCAAGATGGCGACAGAGCATCATTTGTCCAAAATCGGATGTATTTTGATGAAGTTCACATCGCCTGCGAATTTCACTCGAATCAGACTACTTTCAGAGAAATTCAAAATGGCGGATCAAAGATGGCGGCCAAATGACAAAAGTCATTGGTCTACTTCATATGGTGGTCACGTACGCATTCGATTGGCGTTTGTACCACATCGATATCTCTTTTCGTTGAGGCATAATTCTTCTAGTTCTATCACTTTGAAACATGTTCAATATGGAGAATACAAGATGGCGGCGGGACATCAATTGTCGAAAATTGGATAGATCTTGATGTGGTTTACATTGCCTGCAAATTTCATTTCAATCGGATCACTTTTAGAGAAATTCAAAATGGCGGATCTAAGATGGCGGCACAATAACAATAAAACTCAAAGTCAACTTGACATCCTGGACATATCAGCGTTTACAACACATCGATATCTTTCTTCCCCGAGGAGTTATCCCGGGAACGGACGGACGGACAGACGGACAGAGAGACAGACAGGCGGACGGACAAAATTAAGCTAAAAGTGGCTTTTTCCCATTTTTTGGGAAAGTGCGCTGAAAATAGTTACATGTTGAAATAAATTACAGTTTACTTGTGAGAAATGAAAAAAGGCACGCGAGAATATAAATGCACCTGAAGAAGACATCTACGACTGCATTATTCGGAAGGGTGTGTTTTCCCATAAAAAAGAATACAACAGTACGTATACCTAACTGGTCCACACTCCACTGTATGTAAGAAACAGTGACGGTTTTGATACTGAGTTATTTGTTTTGAAAATCTCGTAAATCAGTCATATCTGTGAATATGTGGTGATTTTTATCGATTTGAATGGATTATAGAAGTGAAACCTTGATCATCTTCGCCATTTTTGATTTTTGATTTGGTCACTGCCAATATTTTGCTTATGTCTATTTTCTGTTTACGTTAAGTTGTTCATTGTACATACATTCCTATTTGTTATTTGTTATATCTATTTGTATTGTATTATATTCTCGTGGGTTGAATGGAAGAGCGGATGCAAATCCGAACTCCGTCCTTTAGCGTATTTATACAGGGTGGCCCAACAAAAACAGAACAGAGGGGTTTTCGGGCATTTCACCTCATTTTTTTGGAAAAAGCTCGAACAGGTCGATTTTTATATTGAAGGGGACATCTGAAATATATATACATTGGCGGATTTCTATCTTTAGCCCCCTCACCCCCACCCATCCCAACTTCGAAGTTTCGAATGACACTACCCACTTTGCAATACATCAAATTCAGAAAAAGAGAATTAAATTCTCTTTCTAAAAAAATATTTCTATAATTTTCAGCCCCACCCACCTTCTTCTTAAGATTATCAGAGTTTCCAATGTAATATTTTTGATCTCTTAATTCTCTTCAGTGCAGTCAATGTCATCCTGCACAGCATTGAGGGAGAAAAATTTCTGTGTAAAAAGTTCACCCCTTCACTCCCCCACCTCAACTCCAAAATCTAAAATGACACTACCTACTTTGTGATACATCAAATCGAAGGAAATTGAATTCTCTTCCTGAATAAAATATTTTCAGAATTTCCAAAAAGCCCCCTTTCCCCCTAAAATACTCCGAATGTTCAATTTATCGGGAGAGGGATTGAACATTTCAAAAAAATTGTTTTCAGAAAGAGAAATCAATTTCCTTTTATTCGATGTATCACAAAGTAGGTGGTGTCTGTTATGTTTTGAAATTGGGGTGGGGGAGAGGAAAGGGGTGAATTTGGGTAACACTTTTCTTCAACGAAAATTTTTCCCTTAGATGCTATTTAGGATGACGCTGATTAAACTGAAGAGAATTGAGGGGTCGAGGATATAAAATGGGACAGTCAGATAAATTAAGGAAGATGGGGGAATTGAAAATTTTGAAAATATTTTTCTCAGAAAAAGAATTTGATTCTCTTTGATTTTGATGTATCGCAAAGTGGATGGTGTCATTTGACATTCTAAAGATGAGGTGGGTAGGGGTGAGGGGGCTGAAGATAGAAATTTGCCAATGTATGTTGCAGATGTCCCCCCCTCGATATAAAAATCGACCTGTCTGAGCTTTTTTCGTAAGAATGATGTGAAATGCCCGAAAACCCCTCTGTTCTGTTTTCGTTGGGCCACCCTGTATTTTTATTTTGTATATTATGTCTTCCTATAATTCTTCATAGCCAATAAAGACATTTATTATTATTATTATTTGTTGAAGAAATACTTGAACTCGGTCGGTGAATCAGGAATGCCACATAATGGAATCATCAATTTACTTATTTTTACAGACATGTCTTTTATGAAAAACGACAACGAAATTTTCACTCTGTGCACAGCAGCTGTATTAATGCGGTAAATCCACACCGATATGTTGTATGCACTCGCGTATGCAAGGTAAGCAAAATTGAATTGAAATAAATTAGTAATATCGAAGTGTTTGCATTGTGCCGTACAGCGTAAACAAACGGTTTCAACGCCATAACGAAACCAATAAACTAGATCGATCGGTACAGGTTTCCTGACTTTGAGTGTGATATTGCGTGCTCAACAGCCTGGCCATTCCAAAATTCATTTCCGACCTGCACTTTTAATTTAGCACATTACAGTGATTTATTCAAAGGAAGAGTATTAAAGGGAAAACATCCGAATTTATTATATTGTTAAATTCGCCTACGCCAGATTATTTAATTAGAATAGAATAGAATAGAATAGAATAGAATAGAATAGAATAGAAAAGAATTTATTTTTTGTGCAAGCGGCAGTAATGCCCATTATACATTAACGGTAATGCCCATTTATAATTAACAGTAAATTTGAATATCACGTGTGCTTTTTCTTTAAGGGGGTAAAATTCATTCCAAGCCTCACTAAGGGAGTAGGTGCAATGTAATCTGAAAAAATCTTGAGACGAAGTCGTGCTCAGAGTGACCGGAAGATTAGTTAGTTTTGAGATATCTAAAACAATTCAACCTGAATTAAAAACAAAGCAAGACTTTTTTTGATGAATATACAAAGATGTGTACTTAGTATATCAACTGATGATGAACGTTATGAAAACTTGTTGTGTATTGATAACAAAGGTCAACACCAATTTTGTGCTTGGGATAAGTATACCAAATTTCTGTAGCTTTAGTCAAATCAACCTTAGAAAAAATAATATCCGATGAAAAAGTTTGCTTTTGACATATTTAAAAATTTATGAACCCAGTCGGTAGCACGGTGAGCTCGGCCTCGCTTTCAAAGGCGAAGGTCCCGGGTTCAAATCCGCACTGGGCCAGATGGACTTTTTCACGCGTCTCTTAGTACTGGGGCATCTACTATCGTGCGGTGATGCCCCGGGAAGAGGGATGAAACGAGAAAACCATCGAAACAAAACCCCACTGATAAATCCCCCACTGATCCAAAGATGCAAATCTCACAGTACTTCGTTGTTATCGTCCTTATTGTTATCGTTAAAGGAAAAAACCCGACGGCAAAAACCTGCTCATAACCTAGCTGTTGATGCAAGACAAAAAAAAAATAAAAAAAATATATGAAAATGTCGATTTTGATAAATTCACTTGTTGAAAAAAATTGAAAATTTTTTTTTGTTCCTTCTATTAAGCTCAACACAAAATTAATACAAAATAATGAAAAAAAATCTGAAATGAAGTCATTGACTCTTCCTATTATGATCATGGGAACTTTAACATTTTTTTATTTTTTTCGGCATTTTTAATTTCCTACAAACGTCAAATAAAACACTTGACTATCATTTTTGCGACTCCAGAGCACTCTAGACTCTAATGTAGATGGCATATGAACGTCAGAACTTCCCTCCGTCTCCCTATAAACTGATTTTCTTATTTTATTCATTATATAAAATCTGTTCCATTTTTACCTACCAATATTACAAAAGCAAACTTTAATGAGAATGTGGTTATTTTTCTATTATTTTGACTCATGACATTTAATAAAATCATAAAATAAACCCAGGCACAAAATTTTTTTTTACTTTGTTGACCTGTGTAATCAGCCGAAACAGGATCGGAGTAAGAAAGCTGGAACCGTGAGATTTTAGTAAAGATTGCCTCCAACCTCCAACTGAAAACCAGAAAATTGATCTACTTTTAAAAAAAATCTATATACCTACCTAACAAGGGTACAAAGGAAATCTATGTCAAAATAGACGAGTTCGTGACAACGTAGGTATTGGATTGACTCTTGACGGACTTCGGGATAAATTTTCATTTTCTTCACGTCCGATGATATCTAGTAATTGTGCTTCCTCTTCTAAAATCGTCCGATAAGCCTTGTGGAACAAGGAATATTCCTGTACCATTAAAATAGTTATGGCCACTCCACTACTTGTTGAAATTGCAATTCCGAAATTCCTTCTTACTGAAATTTTTACTCTGCCTCCTAAGAGCCATGGTATGAGCGAACTACAGCAGACTTCTGTAAACTAACCGCGGGTTCCATGGACATGGGGAGCTGCTGTCTCGAAACTTACGTCATAAGGTACATGTTTCAATCCTAAAGGACTAATGTGCGTTGATAAGGTTGTTAAAAATTTCTTTGTCTCACATGTCAGAGCTTTAGGCTGGTATAAACTTGTCAATTTCCGGAAAAGTGCCAAAATTTACATCATATACATAAATTAAACCAACGGGCTTTTGTGTGGGGACGTCCCCTTGATCAAGAATCGGGTCGTAAGGCAAAACTTTTGTGGACTTTCGGTCCATAAGACCAGACAGAAGAGTTTGAAAATTTCAAAAAATACCAAAATTTATTCCATCGTACTCACGTGCTATTTAAAAAATACCTCTCAAGACAAAATTACTAGGGGGCTTTACATACATAAGACAACAAATTTTAAAAATAAGCCAAAATTTACGTCATAAGACATTTGTACAGACTTGACATATTCCGAATATACAGACGCTTTGAAAATGATGGCGAATGTAACATCTTGTAGAGCCACTCCCGGAAGGTCCAAGGATGGTAGCCGGTGTCGACACTGCAGTGTTGGCACTGAGACCGTAGCATATGAAACCCCACCACATAACCTTGGTATCTGCCCATACAATGAAGCTCCCAGAAATCAACGGCATCATGAGATCAGATCATTCCTCGCACAAGAGCTCAAAAAAGTTGGATTTGAAACATATGAAGAAGTGACTTGTTGTGCGGACAGTGCGGAAGTATCAGACGGATAGACATCATTGCGATCACTGACGTATTGCGATAGATCGAAAGAAAGAAAAAAGGTATGTTTTGGATCCAACAGTGCGGTTTGAAGTCAAGAACACTCAACCAGAAGAAGTCCACAAGGAAAAATGTGCGATTTATGAGCCAACAACAAAATATCTCAAGGAACACTAGGTATGATATTGACAAAATTGATGTGATTGGTATATTTATTGAGGCTCGTGGGACAATTTCTAAATTCTATATCTCTTCTATTTGCAATTTTTTTAAAATTGGTAGTAAATGGGCTAAACAAACAGTCTTGATGGCTTTGAAGGCTTCGATAAAGATTTTCCGTCATCATATGTATTCTTTATACTCTTAGTTTATATGTGTTAAGTTTATATATTTACACTGATGTTATTGTTAACAAGTAGCAAAGTCCTCACGGGGGTGAGTCTCATGAGCGCATTTTCGGAGTGCAGATGTAAACACTGTTCACTGTAACCTGTAAACAGATTGTCTCAAAACTACCATACCGCAAGAAATCATGAATCTTTATGAAAACACGAATAGTCAATAATAAATTAAAACAACAGAATGACATCAACCAAAACTAGAAAATATCCTGAATGAGTGAGAATTATACCTATATCGATCACAACCACGGTGCCAAAAGCAGCTTGTTGAACCACGACAGCGTCGCGACTTGAAAATCGCATCCGCATATAAGTGCATGAGGATAGATTCCGCATAAAAATATAAATATCTTCCTTAAAAATGAATCAATTAGGTTGATTTTTTCACGAAAAATTTCTTCATATCTTCCTGCATCTTTCATTCGCTGAATGTATGCATGTATCTAGAACAGTTTGCAAGATTCCTCGATGTAGAAGTTCACACTGTAGCGTCAAAACCGACAAATTAATGTGAAATCGCGAGGCGAAACTTTTTCTTAAAAAAAAATTATATCTTCTATTGCAATAAAGGAATCAAAATGATTCTTGCACTAAAAATGTCTTCATTAATTTGTGCATATTTCGTTCGCTCCATGTATGCATGTATCTAGAACGGTTCGCAAGATTCCTCGATGCAGAAGTTCTCACAACGTAGCGTTAAATACCGACTTTTTGAACATTTAAATTTTTTTTCTTGCAATCGTGCGGTCTGATCAAATATTTTTTGTGCCTATTTCCATTCGCAGACAATCAGCATTAATTTGCAAAAAACCCGATACCGCTACGACTTTTCGTTTAGGAGGAGTTCAACTACAAGACGGACAGACGGACGGACATTAAAGCGCGGCTAATAGCGTATTTCCTACAAAAATGCGCTAAAAATGGAAGCTCTAACCTTCCGCTTTGTAGACCAAGTCCCTCGTTGAGATTCAGAGCCACACTGTCATAATTATCACTATTGTTATTATTATTAAAATTTAATAGCATCGCCCATGTATTTCTTTTTGAAGAAGACGCATATGTATCAAGTATGAATTTTTCATTAAAAAAAAGGTACCTGCCTAAAGTGTATTCCACTAACCCAATTTGGAGTTTTCGGCCTATCATAAATGGTTTTTTTTCTACTGGTTGCTAAAAAGTAAAAGACTACGAGTTCGTGCACACAACAACGTAGTTAGGAATTTATTAATACGAGATTTATGAAGCGTCTAGCGGATAAGTCCGAAATGGCACACATCACACATTTTAGTGTTCTTTCTGTGTTGTTTGAGTCGGTGCGACAAAATTGTTTCATGTTTGCCGCACTAATTTTATTAGCATCGCCCTTTTAGCCGACCGACAAACTATTTTAAACAGAGCAGTTGCAAATTAGAGGAACTATTTTCGGACCAAGTTCGCTGTGACATAAATATCAAAGTGACACGCTTGGCGTACTTGTCAATTTTTAGTGCTCGAATTTGGACGTTTGGCGCTGCAGTTTGATTTGATGTTCATGGGCATGGCATGCATGTGAAACGCATTGCTATGTGCGCACACATCAACATGGAATATTCGCTATTCGCGTGAAAATCGAATGAAATTGTACATTTTTATGCATGTGTGATTCTTGATCACAGTTTTCGGGAAATGGAGCGCCTTTTCAAGGGAAGAACGGTGAACGAAAAAATATCTACCTACCCGGCGCGCAACATGCCAGATGGCGGACATTAAAATGCCAGAAGCTACACGAGAACGGAATCACGTGGCTTAAACAATAAACATGTGCTACCTCTACCATCCGATGCAAAACGCGGCATAATCTTTGAATGCGACCCAAAAATTGAACCTCATACCTTGAAGCTGCCGTCTGATTTTATAAACACAATATTGCAAGTTCTAATCTGTCTCCTAAAAGTTCGGTCGCTTTATTGTACATCACTTTTAATTTTAGTTAATTGTAGAGAGCAGCATCGCTCATTAGCTCTTGTGCGCATGAAATGAATAATTTTGGAAGCGGCGGCAGGAATCATAAATTTTCTTGAATTAAATTTTTAGGCTCTTGAAAGTAGTGTTTTCGAGATGTTTTTCGAAGTTTCAAACCCAAATATCTCGAAAATGAAACCTCTAATCAAAAATTTGCAAGAGTAACTTTTTCATCTGAATTAAAATTAAACGTAGAATTCAAATAAAGTTGTAGTAAATAAGTCTTCTCCACTTGTTTTTTATATCATTTACTCGAGTTTTGGCTAATTAAATATATAAAGCCATTTTCAAAACTGATGTGACATAGCATAGAACTTTATGTCTAAGTATGTCCAATTCGTGGAATTCCGGATTCATGTGCATAATCGATTCCTTTTGTTCATTTAAATCAAGTGATTCCAATCAACTCCACACTGACAATCTTGATCTAGATAGTCTCCTCAACTCTGTGTTCTCAGCAGGCCAAAGTTATTTTGAGGATTTCCCCCTCAAAAATGAAGATAAAAACTCATTTTTTTTATACGGTGTACCGAGTATATTACAAAATTGAGTACAGAGCGTTTTTTCAACCATGCGAAAAAAATGTTTTTTTTTGTTGACAACTTTTTTCAAAAAACGGCTCTGTCCTCAATTATATACGTTTCTCAAAATTATAAAACCGTTGATATTTTTTTGTTTAAAATTCAAAAAATGTCACAGTAAATCCTTTAGAAACTTTCAAGTGTTTAGCAACAACTCTTCCTAGTATGGAATGGGAGCGCTAATACGTTCATGCTACAAGTAATATTGGCCACACCGTTTTATCCCACTATATTGCCTATATTGTCTAGTGCTTATATGCGTTGCAAATTCCAGCTTCTTTGGTTTTACTCCCTCGTCCTCTTCCAACCCTTCGAGATGGCCCGTGTGGTAAGTTATACGCCAAGCGACTTATGCTGGTTAGTACAACAGTAGTAGATATATATTCAACTAGATATTTAATTGAACCTATTTTAGTGAACTTTAGTATAGATTTGAACAAAATCGGTTGAATGGTTCAAAAGTTGTGGAAAAAAAAAGATTATTTGTTTCCAACTTTGGGAGCGTTATTTTTTTAGGCACTTTCGAAATCTTAATTCTGGGGAAAGTCCCTTTTATTTTCAATTGTCTATCACCTCGCAAAATTATTGACATGTAAGCCGGACCAAACCTGTATGTATACAGGAAGCACACTTTGTTGTTGAAGGTTCTATGGAAGGACTGTGTTCTATGGACAACGGAAAAATATTAATATTTGGGCTGGGTTCGAATACGACACTACTCGGACAATTTGATGTCCAATCCATTCGAAGACACAGCCAACTGTGCGATACTTCTCGCCCTGTGAATCTCTCGTATGATCGTCTCAATGTGTCATGTTAAAGTAAATCAAGTAAAATACCCCTCAGTCAATCACGTAGTGTGGAAAATTAATTAGACGACATCTTGTGGTTTCAGTACGACAGCGGCAGATTAAACACAAGGCAAAAGAAAAATATTTGTGTTGATCAATGTAACCCAGAAATATACAGGGTGTTCTCCAAGTTGAGTAACTTCTTTCAACGTATTGTTGCTGACATGTCGAGAAATTGGGAAAAATAGGGAACAAATTCTTTTCGGAAATTCTTCGAGTTTTTGAGACCTCAAGTTCGACCTTAAATAATTCTAGTAGAATTTTTGCTGCAGGAGCAATACACCTCGTAACCCCAGAAAGGCGAGATTCACTGGAGGGGGTGAAAACATGTTATTTCATGTAATACGAACGAATGTTGGAACTGGTTAAAAATAGTTACTCACTGATTAACTATGACGTAAGGAGTCAATTACAACAGAAATCGTATTTTTGCATTTTTGTCGGTTATGAAGTATTGATTGCTTCTTTAGCGACGTTCAAGTATTTGCACTCGTATTTGCAGAATATAATTGGAAAATATTGACTTCATAATATAGGTACCGTATGTTCATCATAAAAGTCCATAGGGAGCGGCTGTGGAAATTCAAACGTATGTCCGTGACTTGATTCAGATCCATAAGAATAAAATGAAAGTTTCAACAATAATTTTCGTTCGGGTTACGTAATTGAAAACTCAAAACAATCATAAGTTGATTAAAATGACACCTATTTTTTAGGAAAACATGACTGAACTCGTCGTTTCATGTTCTCAGACGTGTTCTGGGTGATTTGAGGAGTGCTGCTGCTGATGCATTTTTTAGTGACACCATTGCATAATACATTTTTTTTACTATTTTCCTCCGACAGCTCGACATGTCAGCAATAATGTGTTAAAAGAAATGACTCATCCTCGAGAACATCCTGTATAGTAAGATTCTTATGGTAAAAAGAATTAGTATTTGCTCAAATTTGCCGCGTCCTGTTGGGAATTTATAATTAGCGGGGGATATTTACACAAGTGTCGGAGTATATCCGGCCAGACCGCGGTGCCGTTCATGGATGAATATCGAGGGAGTTTGAGGGACAAAGTGCATTTTTAAAGATTGCACACTTAAGTTATTGACCAGGTGATGAGGTGTTTGCAATCCGTCTCGACAGGGTGTAACGAACCGTTGTAAAATTGGACTACCACACTTTCAGATCGCAAGCTCTTGTGTGTAGATCACAACCTGACGCCAAACAACAAGTTTCCGCTTGAGTTTTTTTATGCCGTCGATTTTAAACACTCAAAAAAATCCATACCTTTATTTTTTATTTCACGATTCGGAATTTGCGCGAATAGTGAATGTTTATTTTAACAGCCCTGTTCAGACCTAGATGCTCTCCTGGATCTTGAAACTGCTTTATGCAGATGCCTTCGCATTGTTCGAGGCGAAGCGTCAACGCCATTTGTCTAAATCAGGAGACCTTCTCATATAGACGGTTTCCTTTGCTCGCAGCTCGTGCGCAGGTCTTCATGTATACAAGCTCACGGTTCAATTGGCTGTTTAATCGGGACCGCTTTATCGATCGGACTGTTTAGGGCTGGGGTTGGCGACGGCGCAAATATAGTTGAACCTGCGCCCCGAGGACCCCAGGTAAATGAGAATGGCGATAAGGGTTATTCGGCTCGGGGCTTCTTGGCCGATGAACTAATCCCATTCTTTATGAGGAGTCCACCTCATAATAACCACCATGTCCAAACTAAAGATTGTCCAAATACTATAGAGTTCGTTTCCTGGCATCTCCACCAAGTCTGTCCAAGGTGTTCATTACGAACAACAACAAACTGATGGGGGGCTGTCACGGGGCTGTCTTAGGTGAGGAAGAGTAAATATGGGCGTGTGTGATGTAAACATTTGGATTTCCTAGTTTTTTGGAAACGATCGCATGTGAATTTCACTTTAAATAACCCCTCGATTAATTACGATCAACTCCTAAGGCATAGCCGAGTGGGATGCTTCGAGTGTTCGCATCACTCGAAGCTTATTGTGATTTGCGAAAGCGAAACACGGAAATGATCGCATCTAAATTTACCCTTGACTGACCCCTCGACATAACAATTGAATTTTACATTCCATAAAATACTTTGAAATCCTGTTCTTATACACACACATCCATTGTACTTGAATTTCAAAAATTCGCAGAACGCTGTCTGTCTCTGCAGAAATCTTGCGGGGTTTCTGATGTGACTAAGAAGGTTGTTGACGGGAATCGGTTTTTGTTTATTGTTTCTTCAAGTAGAAACTCCTTCAAAGAGAAATGTACGGGCATTGCTATTAAATTTTCAAAATTAAAAAAAAAATTCAAATTTTTGATTTTGTTTTTTGAAAATTTGAAAACTAGATAGCAACGCACATACATCTTTATTTGAGAAAGTTGCATACCGAATTTGAACTTCCTTTTGAAAAAAAAAGGTAGAAATGAGAACCTATACAGGGTGTTCGTTCGGGTCTGGTTATTACAAACTTTGCGGGATGATTTCCCATCAAAAATTAAGCCGAAAGAACGAAAAACCCATGGTCCTATAATGCTTCCTTACAAAGATACAGGGTGTTGAAGTTGACTTTTTAAATGGTTTTTTCACCGTAACTTTTGAACCGTTGGACCGATTTTAATCAAATTTGAACCAAAGTTTATTCAAATAAGTCTCCATCGAATAATAATACCACAATTCATTAAAAATTTCTGGGGCCGTAGATAATAGGGGACTGTCCCCCATTTAGGCCCATATTTCAATTTAGGATTCAACGTTCAATTTAGAAGAAAAAGTTACTTTTGCAAACATCTCGAAATCACCACTTTGCTGCGCCAAAAAAATTAAAATTCAAGAAAACCCATGATTCGTCAACTGGAATGAGTTTTCTGGGTGTTTTAAGTTGATAAACTACCATTTTCGCTGAGAAACATAAAGTTTTTCAGAAAAAAACAATTTGGGCCCTGGAAAGTGGCGATTTTGTGTTGTTTTCCAATTTTTCAAACCCAAATTGTTGAAAATGAAGCCTCTAATCAAAATTTTGCAAGAGTAACTTTTTCTTCTAAATTGAACGCAGAATCCGAAAATATCAACAATTTTAGAAAATAATTAGGGGAGATAAAAATTGTGGAGAAAATAATTATAATAATAATAATAGCGTTTATTTCCGATCATGAATACATGAAGTTGGATCGTCGATGTCGAAGCCTCCATTAAATGTCGTGCACAATGATGAATTTGCTAATATTATAATAAAATACGAACAAAAACAAGAAAAAAACAGATTAAAAACATGAAGGTATAAGTAGATAAAAATATCGCAATCACAGATCGATCATTAAATATGGAAGGTTTAAACCATGGAGCCCAGGCTGAAAAACTCTTGCACGTCGTAAAAACCACCCTTTATAATTATTTTTTTGACTTCCCTCTTGAACAAGACGACGTTGGCTGCCCGTCTCACATTCAGTGGGAGCGCATTGAATAAGGCCACACCCGCATAAGCCGGCGACCTTTTAAAAAGATTTCCCTTTCCCCGTGTATCGTACGTGTGGAAACTTTCGGGGGTCTTGAATTTATGTTTATTCAAAAAAACGTAAGTCAATGTTTTCAAAATATAGGGGACAGTCTCCTGTTATCAACGCCCCCAGAAATTTTTGATGAATTGTGGTATCATTATTCGATGGAGACTAAGTTGACTAAATTTTGGTTCAAATTTGATTGAAATCGGTTAAAAAGTTACGGTGAAAAAATGATTTAAAAAAAGTCAACTGCAACTGTATTTCTTTTTAAGGAAGCATTTTAGGACCATGAGTTTTTTGTTCTTTCGGTTTTTTTTTAATGGGGAATCATCCCTCAAAGTTTGTAATAACCAGACCCGAACACCCTGTATATTTGGTATCTTTTTTAAAAAAATAGAGGGTTCGATATCGGTATGCGACTTTCTTAAGATGTATGTGCGTTGCTATTCGGTTTTTGAATTTTCAAAAACAAAATCAAATTTTTTTGGAAATTTTGAAAATTCAGTAGCATTGCCTGTATATTTCTCTTTAAAGGAGTTTCTACTTGACTACTACTCGGTCCACTTGTACAAATCATACACTGTCGTTTCCGCAGTTCTTGAAACCTCTCGTTCGCTGAAGAGCAACGGCTTTCAGCTGAATAACAAATACTTTTTTACACGACCGGGTGTAAAGTGAGCCTTTTTACCCTCATTTTCAGGCGTAAAGTGGCTCATTTAGCCCAAGGGCAAGGGCGTAAAATTTTTACTCTTACGCCCTTGGGCCTTGGTTTTTAAGCGTCAAAAAACAAATGCCTGTAATTATTATTAAATGTCACAAACTAATAAATTTGTTGAAATGCACAGCTCAGAGGCATTTGGCACACCCCCAAAGGCGGGGAAGGGTGTATGGTTTCACTTATCAAGCTTCTTGTTGAATTGTTCGCTTTGAAAATACACATATTCGAAACTTTGAAAGTGAGGTTTCGAAACGAAATTTTAATAGTCGTTTCCGATACAAGAGCGCGATTTCAGGCTCGAGCCGTGGTTGCCATCATAAAACGTGTAGCCGAATGAATATTTCGGTTTGTATCCGTCTGCCTGTCTCTTTACGTAAGCTGTAACTTTGTGGTATTTTCCAAAATCCGTGTCGTCCTTAATTGAAAGGGTTGTCTCCAGCATGGAAAACACGGGCCACAAAGTAGAAGGCCCGTATTCATATCCCACTTTTAAGCTAAAAGCGCTTTTAGTGCGATGCGCATTTAGGGGCATTTCTCATATTTTAGTATTCAAAAATACAAATTAACGCGCAAATTAATTGCAATTAAGTACATACAATCGCTCCCAATCGCAATAATGTATTTTTGAACACTGAAATATGAGAAATGCCCCTAAATGCGCATCGCACTAAAAGCGCTTTTAGCTTAAAAGTGGGATATGAATACGGGCCTGGGGCTTCACCACCTTGGATTTTTCAGCTAAGCATAGCTTTATCTACGTTCTCATGGTTGTTTTTTTTTTTGGACTTCTCCGGCAGAAGATCAAGTGTGGCTCGAGAAGCCATCGTCATCGCCATCGGCGGGAGGAGTGCAGCGCCTCAAAAACGAAAATTCTTGCTAGGTGCTTTTCAATAAAAAAGAGACTGACACTAGTGATAATTATTAAATGACAAGTAAAAACAAAATCATAGGTGCCAGGTGCCCATAACGTCATTGCTAACTAGATCGATCTATAATCGCTTTTTAGTTTTTCGGCTTTTATGGTTCAAAATCAAATTCAAACAAGCGAATATGCCTCATGGGGATGAGGCTCAGTAGCGCACTTCCTTTTTGAAGGGTTAGTGACCGCAAGATGTTAATTAGGGTTCTACCGTTATCTGGGCAGAAATTTCAATATGGCGGCCAAAATAGCGTCAGAATCATGAACTTTGGCTAGAAAATCAAAATGATCGTACTATAGACAAAGGTTAAGTTCCAAGTTTCATGAAAATCGTTCTACTAATAAGAGATTTCAATATGGCGGCCAAGATGGCGGCAGAGCATCATTTGTCCAAAATCGGATGTATTTTGATGAAGTTCACATCGTCTGTGAATTTCATTCAAATCGGACCACTTTCAGAGAAATTCAAAATGGCGGACCAAAGGTGGCGGCCAAGTGACAAAAATCATTGGTCAAATTTATATGGTGGACACGTACGCATTTGATTGGCATTCGCACTACATCGATATCTCTTTTCCTTGAGGCATAATTCTCCTAGTTCTATCATTTTGAAACATGTTTAATAGTGAGAATACAAGATGGCGGTGGGGCATCAATTGTCAGAAATTGGATGTATCCTGATGAAGTTCACATCGCCTGCAAATTTCACTCGAATCGGACCACTTTCAGAAAAATTCAAAATGGCGGATCAAAAATGGCGGCCAAGTGACAAAAATTATTGGCTAACTTCATATAGTGGTCACGTACACATTCGATTGGCGTTTGCACCACATCGATACCTCTTTTCGTTGAGGCATAATTTACCTAGTTCTATCACTTCGAAACATGTTCAATCGTGAGA
Source organism: Anaspis maculata (assembly GCA_949128115.1). NCBI lineage: Eukaryota > Metazoa > Arthropoda > Insecta > Coleoptera > Scraptiidae > Anaspis > Anaspis maculata. The sequence continues at coordinate 9,394,580 of OX421968.1, forward strand.
ATACAAGATGATGGCGGGGCATCAATTGTCAAAAATTAGATAGATCTTGATGTGGTTTACATTGCCTGCAAATTTCATTTCAATCGGATCACTTTTAGAGAAATTCAAAATGGCGGATCAAAGATGGCGGCAGAATAGCAAAAAACTAAAAGTCAACTTGACATCCTGGACATATGTACTATTGATCAGCGTTTACACCACATCGATATCTTTCTTCCCTGAGGAGTTATCCCGGGTACGGACGGACGGACGGACGGACAAAGTGAAGCTAAAAGCGCCTTTTTCCCATTTTTTGGGAAAGTGCGCTAAAAAAGAATGGGTGGTGTAAAAAACGTATGCAGCTCAAGCGTAAGCCTGTTTTAGGCCCTGTCTGAATGTGCCCTCGCTATACCTACGTCGGGCCTAAAACAGTCGCTTTACGCTCTTACTACATAAATAACTATTTTACACAGACACTGTACCTGAACATTTAAGGATGGGAACAGACCTTTATCAAATGAGTGCAAGAAAACGTTGCTAGCTCTTGGTCTATTAGTACATAATTGATTTGCAAAATATTACGAAACTGCAAAGTGCAAATAGTGTAGATAAAATATTTTCCAAGAATATAGCGTGGGAAATCGAACGCATTTTAAGCACAATAACAGCAGTGGCTTTACATAATACAGTTGTCTTAGAATGCCTAATGCTTTGAATTAGCACTTCTTAGTTTCCGAGATTTATTTGTTTAGACTTTGAGTGAAGCTCTTATAACGCAGCTTAGCCTTCTGAAAAATGACTGCCTAGAGAATTTTTGCTGTGTTATGTACCTATTGACGTACCATACAAAACTCGAATTAATGCTTACTTAACTTTTTAGAGATCTCTCAGCTGCTATAGATACAACAGACAACAGGCAAAAATTACTGGCTGGACTCCGAAGATTGTGCCTACACAAACTAGTACCGCCATAAACTATGGGTGAACAGCTCTCCAGTACATGTAAATCAATAACTTGGAGAAAAAAAGCCATAGGGACCCCGTGGAACGGGAATGGAACGGGGTGTATATTGGGGTATTAGGTCTGTGGCTAGGAGGCAAAAGGGCATAAGTCAATTTTGCCCAAAAAATTTTTTTCGCTCCATTGCGCTTCAAAAATGTGTTCTCATCATCTGGCAAAAGCTCATGATCAAATTCCCAAAAATAAAAAAGTTTTTTTCGAACAAAAGGGCATATCTTCTAGAAATATGAAATTCGTTCCTAGCAAAAAGACATAAATCGACTTATGCGATAGACTTTGAGAGAGTCTACCTGGCAAAATGATATAACTTGACTTATTCTTCTATCATTGTCTTCAGCCGTTCGAGCAAAAGGACATAAGTCTAGTTAATACCTCGCAAACCAATCCATGGGACACAGCAAAAGGGCATAACTCGAGATATGCCTTTCTGTTGGAATACGAATGATCACTCCGCTCTCTAGATAACTCGGGTTATACCCTTTTGCGGGGGCGAAATGCCATGAATCTCCAGTTCCTCGCCAGTATTCAACACAGGTCCCGTGATGCACACAAGGTGAGACATGAAGTTGAGAAATTGAAAATCTCATGAACCAGAATAAGTGAAACCATGTGAATCAGACCATAGATTGGTGATTCCATTAGTAAAAAGGTGCAAGAAACAGTTCTTCAATATCCTGTGCTTTTCTTGAAATATGTAGATATCTTGAAATTCCTGAAATTCTTCGACAAAGTGACTTTCGGCAATAAATCAGTCATTTTTTAAAATTTCATCACGAAACTTTTGAAAAAGTGATGTTAGAAATGAAATGCGATCGGCTTTCAACTTCTAAGTCTTCTATGTTAGAAAATACGCTAGTCACATTTCTTATTTTCCCGTGGCCGCCATCTTGAATCTTTGCTATATTTGATATTCCGATTGCTAGTCAGGAATAGTGGAAATATTGATGTACCTATACCGCTCGCTATACTGTCGTTCAATTATGAACAAGGAATTCTTTGAAGCATATTCACACTTGCTTGTAATTTCAGATGCGGTTTCGATTTCGGAAAATATATAAGACAAAAAAAAGCAAGAATATCATTTTGCGGGCATAGCACGTAAAATACGAACGATGGTACCGACTCCATGCGATGTTGGTGGTCGTTAAAAATCCATACACAGGAGTTCGGCAAAATTTCCGGTGTAGTGAAGGAAAGCATTCACCGGCGTCGGTGTTAGGCCTCGTTGTGGAAATAGGCCAACGTTGAATAAACGAATGAAAAAAAATTGCGGCCAATGTCATGCCGAGGAGATTCAGCCTTAAATTTGATTTATAGATGATGTATGAGATTACAAGCTACTTTTATCGAAAATAACGTCAGAATTGCCCACTTGTAAGCCAAAGAAAGAGTTCACCAGGTAGGTACAGTTCAAGTAAGGGAAATATTATTGTTATGCTTCATAGAATGTTATTCTCATAGTGGACCGTAGGTATATCTAATATTTTTACTTAATCTACTTTCATTGCGATATCTCGAACAATCTTATTTAGTTTATCTTTGAAATATTATCAAGAATTTCAAGATATTTCGAAAATGGCTCGAGACATTTACTAGCTATTCATTGCATATTCTTAGGAATAAATTCAAGAATACATGGGCTTATTCACAAAATCCAACTTATTTTAATAGTTCAAATGGGAATTTTTGTTTTGTGAACTAGATGTTTCACCCTGTATGCAGCGATTTTTTATATTTGCTGTATTTTCTGGCACCCATCGAACACATCTTGGACCTGTTATTTTTTTATTTCAGGAGGATAATATCAGACCCGGAATGAAACAAAAATATACAGGTGTCTCACGAAATAACCGACATAGCTTGAGAGTGGATGGTACTTTTTCGAAGCAAATCCCGCATATCAGAGTCTGCATTTGGACTTTGGTTGGCCATGTCTCACGAATAAATCAATAGAATATAGAATCGATTGAAATTTTGCAGGTGTATTCCAACACCAAGGCCATTTGCAGCGCCCTATTTGTTCATGAAAAGAATAGAGGACCGTTTCTGTAGACAAAGTCATCCTTTATCCTCCTAGTCCTTTATAGACTTTTTCAAAATCTGATGTCATATTCGCAGGCGACTGAAATTTATCAGGAATATTTTCAAAAAATTTCATCCAGCTTTCTTTTGAGGGGATGCCTGTAGGTACTTGAATTTCCAAGAAAGTGCAATTTTAATCGGGCGGGTCACAAGAATTCGAAAATTCATGACCGACAAAGCAAAATGCTTCAGATGAAAAAAAATCTATTCTCTCTGAGCTTTCCGTTGATGTGTCGCTGATCTGTACCTGGTCCACTAAGAAAGATATTTTGTCTTACAGTCCACCAAATACAATGATTGGAACTCATGACGTCACTGATCACACTCACGACCAGGTACAGAGTACAGAAATCTGCGACACATCAATGCCATCAATGGAGAGCCCAGAGCAAGAGGATGGTTTTTCATCTGAAGTATTTTGTTTTGTCGGTCTTGAATTTCTGCATTCTTGTGACTCGCCCGATTCAAATTGCATTTTCTTGGAAACTAGAGCACCTACAAGCATAGGCGCCCCTGAAAAGAAAGCTAAAAGGTCAGGCTTCCCCCCAATTGATTTTTTTAGTGCCTTGATATTTTCTGTTTAAATCGCGCTGGGTTGTTTTAGCTAGGACATCCTGTAGATGATCAAACCATCCAAAGTCACCATTCCAATTTTAGTGATGGTGTTGGTCCAATTTTATTTTTGTTTAGTTAGAACACCAGAATTGAAATGGTGACTTGGTTTGACCATCTGATTAGCTTTGACTGTTTGAAATTGAAATTTTTCGAAATGTTCTTGGAAAATTTCAGTTACCTAATAATTTTTTCTTCGAAGCAGCTGAAGAGTGCTAAACAATTTGAGAATTAGAATTAGAATCAATGATATTTTTCAACAGTGAGAAGGTGTATTCCGTTGCGAGGCATGCCCGGTAATGAAGATTTATTTACATAAGGATAAAATTGCAATGCGCAATTTTTCATCCCTTATTGCCTGCAGGTATCGGAAAAAACGGTCCCTTTTTAGCAGAATAACTCGAGATATGTCAAAAACAATTATAATTTTATGCAGCTAGTAGGTTAGGCAAAAGGACATAACTCGACATATCAGCTTTTGCTGATCTGAATGTTTGTTCATTCTCCTGATATGTCGAGTTATACCCTTTTGGCGGTTTGCAGATTTCACAAAATTTGGAATAACTCCATAACCTTTCCGGAAAACCAGTTTTTTTCCAAACCAGAAACAATCAAAAGGCCCAAAACCAGTAAGTATGGATGATGATAGTCAGTTGTAACTTCCTGCAAAAAATTGAAGTGTTTCATCCAATATTGCGTTGCCTACAACAATTTATGTATTTTTTCCAGTTATTTGCTTCTCCTGAAAAGTTGCTAAATCAGAGTTATGCCCTTTTGCCTCCTAGCCACAGAGGTATTAACGTGGAAATATGAGCCGAGGGAGAGTGTTGGCGATAACGAAATGAACTCTGTGGAAACGTCGGAAATTCGCATGGAGTGCACCAAGTGGAGCCCGTAAAAAATTAACAATATTAATTCTGCGGTTTTGTTTGTGAAAGCGACCACCTAATTGATAAGTACGTTGAATCGGGGCGAGCAGCTGTGTGTATGTGAATGTGCTCGAGAGCTTCACATCACCTGGATTGAGGAAGAACATCCGAAAATTTTGTGCGCTGGTCAAGCGTAAAAACAAGATATAATCCTGGGTCTCTACGAGGTGCACGGCTTAGACAATGGGGCTGTCATAGCTGACAGATGGACTTCTCTAGCCGGGGCCGACTTGACTAGGCCGGACTCGGCGCGGACTTGCGAATGAATTATGGTGCATTGTGGGCTGGATACGGGGGTCTCCCCGATATTTATACCTGCCCCGTTTTGTTTTATAATGATAAATGTTGAACAACACAATATGTTTTAATTTCCAACGCGCGGAGAGAACGAGAAGGGTCCTGACGTAAGTGCACTTACCGGGATAGCTTTCGGGCTATTGGAACGCCCAACCGGTATACCTGTATACCTGGTCTGGCGCACATTCCACACAAACCCTTTAATCGTTCGGGGCGATTCAAATCCCACATTATTTGATTGAATGTTAGCGGCGGCGGTTCACATCCACGATTCCGCATACATCCAATCTTTTATACTTTTGGTATGCATTGCCTTAAAAGTGTTTTTTTTTAAACCGAGCAGGGTCAACTTTCGCGTTTAGCGGTTGGACTGTTCCAGCTTCTTGTGCAAGGAACAATCGCGGTAATTGGTACATCCCACCTATAGATCATACATTTAGGGCCAATGGACCTTTTCAATAAAAGCGGTCTCTCCCGCACGATTTACGTCACAGCCCCACATGACCGCAGTGTGGTGCCGCGCACTTCATAACGAACGGAGTTTCCCATGGAGATATTAGGCGCCGCCGCGCCGTTATAGCTAGACACCATCAACTGCGCGGTACGAACGCGCACGCATCTGTCTCTCTTTTCTGAAAAGGTCCATTGTACAATAAAGCTTGAGCGTGGCTTAACCTTTCAAGCTCACCCTGAACCGAGGTTCACATAAAATGTGCGTTGTACAATCAAAGCTGAAGATCTGTGCCTGAGAGCTAAGTTTAGAGACGGATTGCGAGTCCGGAATTCCGGATATCTGACAGGCGCAAGGTTTTTATCATTTATGCACTGAGGAATTCTTGATCTTTCGGATGTATTGATTCAGGGATTTTTCTTGGGTCAAGGTTCCAACTAATAATTACACTATGACCTTCTCATATGGGCGGTTCCCTTTGCACGCAGCTCGTGCGCAGGTCTTCAAGTATACAAGCTCACTGGTTCAATTGGCTGTTTAACCGGGACCGCTTTATCGATCGGACTGTTTAGGGCTGGGGTTGGCGACGGCGCCAATATAGTTGAACCTGCGCCCCGAGGACCCCAAGTAAATGAGAATGGCTATAACGGTATTCGACGACATAACCTAAATAACTGAATTTGGATATTCTTCTTACCACGCACCCCATCGAACGAGCCAATTATATTGCAGATGAGGATCGATAACATAGCACTTGCGCACTAAAAATTCCTGATGAAGGATTGCGGGGACAGAAAAAAATTGGGCTAACCGGGAAATTCCCGGGAAATTGAAAAAAAATTGGAAAATGTTCAAGAACCAGTTAGTTACCTTTTGTTTGGAAAAAAATTGTGGAAATCTATTCACGGGATGAAAAGTTGGAAAATTTGTAGTTTTTCCACAGAGAAAAACTCGAAAACTATGGGTCCGATTTCAAAAGTTTTTCCTCCAAGAAATAATTCAATCTTTTCTCCAACTTTTATACACAGCATGTCTGCACCTAAAATGAATATTTCGTGGGGCTCACCGCTCACCGCATGTCGATGTTTGCACTGCATTTTTTCAAATTCACGGAATAAGCAAATTTCATTTTGAAAAAATCACCGTAGGAAAACCGGAACCGTGTTGATTTTGAAAATAGGCGTAGGCCCATTTCAATCACGACGCCCAATTCAATCTACTTTCGATATCAGTTGGAATTTAAAAAAAAGTCGATCTTCGAACAGAAATAAATTTTTGAGGGGAGTCCTGCTATGAAAGCGAGTCGTTCTGGTCAAAACACGGGCGAGAGGCTCTCTCGAGAGGCAACGGCAAGAAGAAATTTTGAAAATTCATAACTCCCGACTAAAAATTAATGGAAAACTGCAACTACAGACTTGATTTGACTCTTTTGTTGTGTTGTTTCCTGCCAAATTTGGTTTCAATCCATCAAAGAGATTTTGAATAATCGAATGGTAAAGTTTTGAACTTTGACATTCTTAATTATTTGACAGATAAGACAATACTCGGGTTGTCTACTTACCAGGGGCAATTTCCAAAAATCACGCTATTCATTCGATTTTGACGCTGATTTTTGGTTGGATCATGGTATTAGTGAGAGTGAATCTCACAGAATTATCATACAGTAACCGTTTGACATGCCTGATCAGGTTGCCTGCTGTTTTTGGGGCAGGTAATGCCAAATTGGCGCGAATAAAAGTATACCTTTCGATCTGCGCTTCTAGCTCAGAAAAAATTGTTTTTAAGGTTGAACAAATTCGCAGAAGCAATTTAATGATTGTTTTGAATTGGGAATTCAATGCTCCGCAACATATTTTGAATACCCAAAAATCCTCTTGTAGGTTTTTTTTCTGCATTAGGTCAAAGACCAAAGAAGTTGATTGTGCTATTTTCACCTTGACAGAAAGTTGCACCAATGATTTTTTTTGTAGCCCATCAAATTGTGAACAATTTGATATATCAACAATCTCTCTACAACATATGGTTCTCAAAATATAGCGTCTGGAAGTAAGAGCATTTTTCGTAACAGCGTCGTGCCGTTTGCTCTGAAAAGTTCAGTTACCGTAGAGACAAAAAAATTTAAACTGAAGATATCTCTTGAATGCTCCACGCTAGAACTGTACAAATAGTTTTAAACTCTTCGTCTTTAACTACAGATTGAGAAGCTTCAATTGAGAGAACACTTACCTAGGCATATACAGGGTGTACCATAGAAACGAACAGAGCTCTCTGAGAACGAACACATTTTAGCATGTTTCCCTGGGAAAACATTCAAACACAAATGTTACGCCCAAAAAACGATATGCATTTATTCACTAAGCTCAAATGAGTTCATCAAGGGCAAATTCAAAGTCACAGCTCACATCCTAGATGTTTAGTGAGTTCCACAAAATCGTTGATTTTTACTGTCAAGAGGATGTAAGAGCGAATGTGAGAGAATTGGCACCACGGGAGAGTTGCGACAGTTACCTTTTTCAGCATTTTACGATAGTCAATATCAGACCCACAATCTTACGCTAAAAGAAGTCACTCTCCCAACATTCACGTGGTATCAGACCTTCTATATTCCTCCTAATATCCCGCTACTGTAACAATCAACGATTTTGTGGTACCACCATAATCATCCAAGATGTGAGCTATGAATCGAAAACTACATTCAATAATCTCATTTGAGCTTAGCAAACAAATGGATGTCGTTATTGGGAGTAACGTATGTCTTCCTAGGATCCTAGGTTTTCCTAGGCATAAATTAAGAGATGTGCTAGTTTTTAGAGATCTTCGTCGCTTCTTTGGTATACTCTGTACATGCACTAGAAGAGGGTTTTTAAAAACTATACTTTGAAATCTGTAGTTAAAGACGAAGAGTTTGAAACTATTCATACAAATCTAGCTTGAAGCATTCAATATATATTGTTACGAGCGTCTTGTTATAGGTAAACACTCGATGTTTCTCGATCTTTCCACCATTAGATCGCAGTGTAGAAGTCTGGAGCGATCTCGTGCATTCCAGAGCGTTCTTGTATGTGAACCCAATGGAGACTTGAACGTTCGATCAAGGCACATCAGTCCACTTTGGCGGAGGCGCAGATTCCAGAACACATGGAAAGCATACGGGTAACGTGTGCGATTATTCGGGAATGATCTAGAAACCGCATATGCCAGACCCTCATGGAATTTGCTGGAAGCAGACAGAAACTTCGGGAACATTATTCGGAGGCCTTATATAAGGCGTCAGCCGGGAGCTCGCGGCAGTAGTGAATTGGATAGCGAGCGGTAACAAGCGAAGTACCTGCGAGATAATTCCAAGTGGATAATTGTTGGCATTTATTGTAGTAGTACGCCGAAATAAACAGTGTGTGTTCTAAATCGATCGTCTCAATTATATTCGAACCCGTACGCGCAATATCGTAACAATATCTTCAGTTGAAATTTTTTTGTCGCTACGGTAACTGTAGTTTCCAGAGCAAACGGCACGACACTGTTACGAAAAATGCTCTTACTTCCAGACGTCCTATTTTGAGAACCATATGTTGTAGAGAGACTGTTGATATATCAAATTGTTCACAATTTAATGGACTATAAAAAGTCATTGGTGCAACTTTCTGTCAGAGTGAAAATAACACAATTAACTTCTTCGGTCTTTGACCTCATGCAGACAAAAAACCTACAGGGGGATTTTTGGGGATTCAAGATAAGTTGCGGAGCATCAAATTCCCAATTCAAACCAGTCATAAAATTGCTTCTACGAATTTGTTTTACCTCAAAAACTATTTTTTCTAGGCTAGAAGCGCAGGTCGAAAGGTATACTTTTATTTTATGGGGAGACTCTTGTACCCCCATACACACTATCTCACTTATGATGTAAAGAAGAGCCTATGTAATTCCATTGTTTTGTCGAACTTTTCATATTGTGCTGAGATTTATCACTCGTCCATCGACAGGGTTACTGCTAACAAGATTCAGCTGGTTCAAAACTCTTGTTTAAGATTTATATATGGCATTAGAAAATATAGTCACATATCACACAAGCTTATGGAAATTAATTGGTTAGATAGAGAGTTATTGCAAATGAAATAAGGGCAAGCAGTATTAAAAGCGGCACTATCTTGACACCTACGCTTGCGCAAATTAGTGCGACGTTAAATTTCTTTTGACAAGGATAGTGCCTGCCTTTATTTGTGCACTCTTTAGGTCGACCGTATTTATACTTTATTTTGACAAGCCCCCAAAATGGCCCTGTACTTGGTGTATTGTTTGTCTATATTCGTCCAATTTTGAGCGAACTTCCCTTACGTTAACAAATAGGGGGCTAATTTTTTGCAGATAGACTTTGCAGGCCTTGCAGTACACGTGTGCAAGAAATCAGGCCCGTCAGAGGGGTCCTTGTGTCCCGCATGCAATTTGCACTCTAACCTTAAATTGAGACTAAAAATTTAGGTTAGGAATTGGGAAATGTATAACATGTCTGACAAAGAACTTATGAAAAGTTACATTTTTCAAAATAAACTGACTGAGTCACTGAGGCAAAACAGTGAACAAATGTCCCAGGTAACTATGACAAATTCAAGATGAAGAGTCAAAACAGTGAAAAATGTCTCAGGTAACAATGACAAATTCAGTTTATTCTAAAAAGTGTAAGTTTTTGACAAACATGTTGTATATCGTTGAAAAGAGAAAAAACATGCTATTCAAATTGTCTATGGTCAACTATGACTTGCCTATGAAAAAATACAACTTTGTGTTATAACCAAACAACAAAAGAAGTTTTCTTCAAATCTGTCAAGGTGATTTCATTCTACTCAAAAAAGTGCCTGAAGAAAGTGTAAATATTTTTTATGTCACTTGGAAACCAAGAAAGATATCGACATTCATCGAAATCGTGAAAAATCAAACTTTTAAATATAGCTCGAGAACAAAAGACGATAGCAAGTTCTAGTTTTCACCATTGTTCGTCTCAAAAAAGCGATCGAGAAGGTACCATCAATTTTTTCATAGCTCTTATAGTTACCGAGATCTCCTATAGAAACATCCAAATTTGCCCACCCTGTACAAGCGACAATGCGGTCGGTCAGTGAAGTTCGCAGGCCTCTCGCACCGGCTACGGCTCTCTATGTAGCGTTGGAATGCCTGACCGAAAGGAACATGATGCATGACATGGAGGGGAGAAGGGTACTGCTTTTTTCAATGAACTTGGCCTCTTGCTTGAGGTAACACCCGTCACCAATGGGTTCTCAAACTTCTACAAAGGACCCCGCACGATTCTTATGGAAAATGGGTCTCGGTCAAATTCTCTAATTTTTTTATATGTTGTAGCCCAATTTTACACCAGCCAAAAACCATCGTCCGTTACCCAAAAAAATGGACAGTTTTTTGCCTATAAGGGGATGAAGATAGGTTATTTCAAGGTAAAAAAATATGTTCCAACGTAAGTACGAACATTTCAACATCCTCTCTTACACATATGGCTCATGACAATTCCCTTTTTCTTTTGTGACAAAATCAACCCCCTCCCTTACCCCCAACCCCTACTTGTGAGTATCAAATTTGAAATTACGTTTGAAAGTCATGCAGATGGTTCTATTTTGTCGAATTATGAATTTTGGCACAAATTATTTTTAAAACCCCCAAATAGGGGTGGGGTTGAAAAAAAAACCATCAGTCAATTCGGCTGAATTTCTGATATTTTGCTTTGCCAGTTACGCTAAACAAGATCACCAAGGGAAAACTCATTTGTATGACCAGTTTTCACCCCACAGAGGGTTGAAGTTGACTATAATGAAGCATAAAACATTCTCCATGTCATAAACCAAAGGAATGGAAATTGTGGACTTTCATATTATCTTGTTTAGTAAAAATGTATATTCTTTAAAAATACTCTCAACTCCGTCCTTCATCCCCTATCCCTGTATCTGAACATAATATTCGAAATAAGTCTTGAAAATTATATTAATTTTTATTTCATCCTTCACACGGTCGCAGTAGCTGGAATAAGAGTGTGACATAATATTTTGCCTTGATTGAGCAGCTTTCGCTTCAAATGACATTAGATCTTCAATCTAAACTATAAATAGAGGTGCATCCGTACAAAAGAAAAAAGTTAGAAATTATGTACAGGTGAACATATTCAACCTGCTGTGAAGTTGAAACTTGATAGGAACACCAATATTTTTAATAATAATCCAGTCAAAAATCAAAAAAAAAATGTAAATCCCACCCTGCTTATGGTAGCACTCTTAACATAAGCATAATAGTGAAAGTGAATTTTGAGAGGGGATTCACAATCAGATGCAGAGAATCTGACCATAGACCTTCTCCTACATTTTCAAGATTTATTTCGAACATGATGTTCAGAAACAAGGATAGGGGATGAGGGACGGGGTTGAAATTATTTTTGAATAATAGACATTTTTACAAAACAAGACGATATGGAAGTCCACTATTTTCATTAATTTGGTTTATGACATGGAAGACATGTTTTATGCTTCATTATAATCAAATTCAACCCTCTATGGGGTGAAAACTGGTCATACGAACGAGTTTTCCTTTGGTCATCTTGTTCAGCGTAACTGATGAAGCGCAATATCAGAAATTCAGCCGAATTGACCGAGGGTTTTTTTTTCAACCCCATCCCTTATTTAGGGGTTGGAAAAACAATTTGAGCCAAAATTCATAATTCAACAAAATAGAACCATCTGCATGACTTTCAAACGTAATTTCGAATTTGATACTCACAAGTAGTGGTTGGGGGTGAGGGAGGGGGTTGATTTTTTCACAAAAGAAAAAGGGAGTTGTCATGAGCCATATATGTTAAAAAGGACGTTGAAATGTTCTCACTCACGTTGGAACATATTTCTTTATCTTGAAATAACTCATCTTCAACCCCTTATAGAGAAAAAACTGTCCATTTTTTTGAGTAACGGACGATGGATTTTGTTTAGTGTTGAATTGGGCTACAACATATAAAAAACTTAGGGAATTTGACCGAGACCCATTTTCCATAGGAATCGTGCGGGGTCCTTTATGTCGTCGTTGTTATAATTATTATTATGAATAGCAATCATCGTATGTACCAGCTCTTTATAGCACCATACCTATAGATTAA